>CM071568.1:286781075-287378710 GCA_036426205.1 Ascaphus truei | reverse complement strand
GTTTGTTTTTTGCAGGTTTGGTTTCTTCTATAGATTGTGCTCTGATATCCTGTGTTATCTCATTTAAGGGCTCTGTTTTTAGTATATGATGAGCCATTTGCTGTCTGCCTTCTCTCTGCCCTGAGTCAGTGTTTGGATGATGGGTGTCGCTGTCAGTTGCAGAGTTTAACACTGTGCATGCGCAGGCTGCTTGCCGGCATCCTACGTTGCCAGGGATACTATGCGTGGCCTCCGTGTGCTAATGTGGTGCGCGGAGCCTGATCCTGATTGGCGCTCCGGCCTCCAGCGTTTGTAGTTTTTACTGCGCTTGCCTGACATGCGACGCGCTGTCAGACTGACACTGGTGTGCAGGGCATGAGTATCATTGTGGGCTATTTTGAATACAGGATTGCCTGCTCCCTGTTCGTGGCTGCAGATGACCAATCGCCTTACAAGTATTGGAGGAGGTGGCTCAGAGCACAGCTATGTTGAATGCCGTTCTTGATTACATGTTGGTGATTGGTTCTTTCTGTTGTGGTGCATCATGGGTGGGGGTATATATGTATGTCACTATCACTTGTTGGTTGCACGGCCCTGAGGAAGGTCTCCATGTGGGACCAAAACATTGGCTTACATGTGTCTATGTTTTGAATACAGTTTTTTTGGATTAACCCCGTGCAGTTTGCTGTCTTTTTACTGGTCCTTGGATTGGTTCGTATGCTGTATATATATATATAGATATATATATATATATATCTATATATATATATAAATACATACAAGTGTGTGTATTGTATTGGGTCCTGTGCAAGGGGTATCCAGCAGTGCTAAGATCCTTCACATGCAGAGTCGCTGTCACTGGACGAAACTGCTCCCTGCAGCAGAGGATCAGGCCTCCTGTGAGCCTACAGGTAACAGCACACCACACGTAGTCACCCTAGACATGGAGGAAAGGGTGCTACATTTGGAATATTACATATTTGAAGTGCTGGAAGTGAAGATCTATCACACAAATCTCAAATCTTCTAAACCATGAAAAAGAATTCTTGGGGCTTATTCTACATCCGCCAAAGTGGCCAATTCTTAAACTGTGTAAAAATGATACACCCAACTGGGCAGGTACCACAATTGGCCACAGGAGCAGTGACCACAAAACGAAACTAAAGTTTACATCAGAGGAAAGAGGACGCGATCGTGTGGTTGACCAAGGGAATGATCGTGTCACCGATCAGAGGGTGGTGGCCATGGTGGTGGCAGGACCCTCCAGCCTTGAAGGTGTAAAACTACAAGTTTGGGTTCAAAATATTAGGTACTCGAAAAATCAATCTAAACTTCTTCAGCTGCTTCAATTTAAATCAAAATCGGAACAAGCTTGAAATTAAAACAAAGTGAGGTATCCTTCAGCTATAGAATTAATAAATGGCCTCCCTTGAATCCTTGCATAATACTGCTTAATTACAATTAGTTGTAAAATAATGTAATGTGTTGCTAGTCTCTTCTCAAACTTTGACATTAACTATTTATTATGACTGCAGAAGGCAGAAGCATCATTATTAATATGGGAGCAGTTTTGAATCCATAACTTTTGTGGTTATATTCCTGAAATACCCAAGCCAACACATTTATCATTACATAATTGTTTACAATAGATGTCAAGGGTGAGACCAATTTAGCATGTTCAGTAACACATGTACTATGGCTGATTTCCAGAAGTAATCACTCTTCTATAAGCACTCTGCATGACCTTGCAAAAATGTACTTGTCATTAACAAAACTAATTATGAATATTTGTCAATCAGTATTTTAGAAGATTAGTCACATCATACTTTCCATATTTTTTTTCAGTAACTTTTCATTATATATACATTTACACGCCCGGGACGGGTGGATTTAACCCCCGGGCGAGTAAATATTGGCCCAAGCAGAACACGTGCTTGTTTTTTTAAATTTCCCCACTCGCGCTGAATTTTCCCTGCTCGCGCTGAAAAAATAAATAAATAAATAACTCCCCCTACCTGATTGCTGTTTGGCGCGCGCTCCCAGGCTTTGTGGGCGCGCGGCCAGGCTCTATATGAGCCAGCCCCCAACGAGCGGCCATTTTTTCTGGCCAGCGATCTGTTGGAGAGTACGAGAGTAAGTACTCTCCAATCCTCCATCCCCTCTGCTCCTTCCCTGCCTCCTGCAGTTCCCCTTACTCCCCACTCCCCCCCCCCCAATACCCGTGCGTGGCTGCAGATGGTAGCGAGGGTGTTCCGCCTTCTCTCCCCGGCCCCCACTTATCCGCGCGGGGCAGAGGTGTCCCTCCCTTATTCCCCCCAGCTTCCCGCGCCACTTCCAGCTTTCTCCGGTCCCCGCGCGGGGCGGAGGTGTCCCCCCTTTATTCCCCCCAGCTTTCTGCGCCACTTCCAGCTTTCCCCAGTCCCCGCGCGGGGCATGTGATGGTAGTGGGGTGTTCCCCGCTTACCCCGGCTTCCCGCGATACCAGCACGGGACGGGTAATGGTAGTGGGTGTTTTCCCGGCTTCATGCGCCACTTCCCGCTTCCCAGATCCCCGCGCGGGGTGGGAGATGGTAGCGGGGGAGTTCCCCTCTTACCTCCTTGGTCTCTGCTTCCCAGCGGTCCCATGGTTGTCCATGCAGGGAGGAGATGAGTTGGGGCGGGCGAGCGGCGGCATCGCGTTCGGTCTCGGTCCTGTGCTCGGGCTGCGGACATTTACACTTATTCCCCGGCTCTTCGTCTTGCTCCCTGTCGTGTGTGTGTGGATGTGAGAGTGCCCCTCTGTGTTATGCATGGTGTATGAGGAGAGTGTGGTGTGGGTGTGTGGTGTGTGTGTGTATGAATGCATGTATGGTAGAGTGTGTGTAGTGGTGGTGTGTGTGTGTATGTATTAATAGAGAGTTGTGTGGGCTGTGTGTGTGTACTGGGTTGTGTGTAATGACATGGGAAGTGTATATGAGGGTATGAATGAGGTATCGAAGAGTGTGTGCTGTGTGTGTGTTGGTGTGGTGTGAATGTGGGTGTGTGTGTGTAGTGTGTGGTGTGTGTGTGTGGTGGGTGTGTGTGTGATGTGTGTGTGTGTGTGTGTGTGTGTGTGGTGTGTGTGGTGAGTGTGTGTGTGTGTGGATGTTGGGGATGTGTGTGTGTGTGTGTGTGTGTATGATGTATGGGAGTGTGTTGTGTGTTGTTGGTGTTTTTGTGTGGTTTGTGTGTGTGTGTTGTGTGGGTGTGTGTGTGTGTGTTGTTTGTTTGGTTTGTGTGTGTGTGTGTGTGTGTGTGTTTGTTGTGTGTGGGGTGCCTGCCCGCGCGTTGAGTTAGTGTTTGTGTCGGTGTGTGTGGTGTGTGTGTGGGTGTGTGTGTGTGTGTGTGTGTACTGTGTGTGTGGTGTGTGTGTGTATGTGTGTGTGTGTGTGTGTGTGTGTGTGTTTGTGGTGGTGTGTGTTGTGTGTGTGTGTCTGTGAATGCATGCCTGGGAGAGTGTTGTGTATGCAACGTGTGTGCTTGCGTGTGTGTGTGTGTGTGTGTGTGTGTGTGTGTGTGTGTGGGGTGTAGGATACCAGTACAAAGGTCACGTCACACCCACACCCTCCAGTCACCCACCAGCACCCACCCAGTCACCCCACCCATCCACCCAGTCCACCCCAGTCACCCACGTCACCCATCCCAGTCACCCCGTCACCCGTCACCCAACCCCCCCCGTCACCACACCCACTCAATCCAGTCACCCCCACCCAGTCAACTCACCCCGCCACCCCACCCAGTCCACCCAGCCACCCCACCCAGTCACCCCACCCAGTCACCCATCACCCACCCAGTCCCGCCGTCACCCCACCCAGTCACCCAGTCACCCACCCCTGTTCGCCCTCTCTACTGCACTCCCTCATCGCTCAAACAACCCCTGCTACACCCTCTCTCTCTCGCACCCTCTCACACCCTCTTCTCTCTCACAGACCTCTCCAACACGCTCTCTCTCTCACCCAGCAACACATCTCTCATCTCTCTCTCTCTCTCAACACCTCCTCTCTCCGTCCCCTCCTCTCTCATACATCCCCCCTCTCTATCTCAACCTACTCTCTCCCCACACCTACTCTCGTTCCACCACACGCGACTCTTGCGGTCTCCCCCCACTCTCTCTCTCACACCCCCCGCCTCTCTCCACTTTTATCTCCACACCCGCGCTCACACACCAGCATCTCACCAAACCTCTCTCACCACCCTCTCTCACACACCCTTTCACCAACCCTCTCTGCACACACCCTTCTCACACAACCTCTCTCACACCGCCTCTTCTCACACCCCGTCTCTCACACCCTCTCGTCTACACACCCCGCCTCTCTTTCACCAACCCCGTCTCTCTCACACCCACGCCTCTCCTCCCACACCTCTCCTCGTCCCCCCGTCTTCTCCCAGCCCCTTTCCCAACCCTCATCTACAATCGTCTCCTCCCCACACCGCTCTCTACTCCCCCAGCCTCTCTCTCTCCTCTCAACGACTCTCTCTCTCTCACACCCTCTCTCTCTCTACACCTCGCACACCCCTCTCTCGATCTCCGTCTCGAGCCCGCTCAGAGCGCGACTCATCAAGCGAGCTTCCTCACAACATTGCATCCTCTTCTCCAGCTATCTCTCTGTACAACATCTCGTCCTGCTCTTCCTTCTTCTCTCTTCTCGCTTATCGATCTTCCCTATAGTCTTGCTAGTTATCACCTCTATATCTCTCTCTCTCTTCCCCTACTCCCCCTATCTCTCCAACCCCCTCTCTCCTCTCATCTCACTCACCTCTCCTGTGTGTGTCTCACACTCTGTTTCTGGATCTTTTATTTACCCTATATATCTTAACTTAAGCCCTATACTACACCAAAAAACCTATACTGCTTCTTCTAGATCTGACTCAGCTTCACACAGAAGACACTAACCCCCCCTAACCCAGAAGACGTAGGGAACACCTCTCATTGCGGGAATGAGGTACCTGGACATTGAGACTGCGGATCAGGTAAGTCCCAGTTGGGATTGCTGCTTTAGATATTGTGCAGCGGGGACGTCCAGACACTGGTTAAGGGGTTCAGGAAACTGTCATTCACACCTGGCTTTATTTACTAGATCGACATTTACACACACACACACACACACACCACACACAACACACACACACACACACACACACACACACACACACACACACACACACCACACACACACACACACACACACGTAACAAACTATTTGTATAAATGTATTACAATAAAGACATTTATGTCAAATACGAATGTTGTTTCTGCTAGGAATTTATTAAAATTATTTTATTTATATATTTTATTTTAAAGCGGGGTTGGGGCGGGGACTAGGTGTTGGGGCGGGACTAGGTGCGGTTGTTGCGGAACTGTTGGCGAGTAGATTTTTGGTTGGGGGCGAGTTGATTTTTGGGTGATTTTGTCGAACACTTATATATTATTATTATATATATAAAAACGTCCCGGCTGGGATCTATTGCCGCCATCGGAGCCTGTGGAGGGTAAGGAGGTGTCTCACCACTCTGTCAGCTGGCGATGGGGTCCTCTCCGCCTTCCGCGCTGGGAGTCACCACGGCCGTGGGACTCATCCGCTCCGGTTGCACCAGCACAGACGACCTTGGACTCTCCGGACTCTGCTCCGCTACCACGCAGGTAAGTCCTGGCTCTTTTTCAGCACTGCTGTAGTGGCCCGCTGGTAGGCGCATCACCACCGATGTCGGGCTTGCTTGCTCCTCGTCCGATGAAGCAGACTTCGACGCGGGTAGTGGTACTTCCGCAGGGGACCGACAGCGAGGTTCCGGGTTCTCGCTGCGGTTGCAGGCCCCAATTTCTTTCTGCTCTGTAGCGATCATCAGCAACGATCTCCATTCTCCGGGATAAGCTTTCTCCGTTTTTACTGTGGGCGAGGCTCCAGCCGTCAGCTTGGCTGTCTCTCCGCCCGCCTCCGCTTCAATTCCAGGCACAAAGGGCTGCACGGCCCACAGATAGTATATGCCACACTGGGGACACCTTGCCGTGGTGCTGGCTTCTCCACCGGGCAACCTGCACTGCATGCACAGGCACCGCAATGTCTCCTTGTCCCCAGACTTTACTACCAGGAAGCCTCCTGGCAATGAATAGAGGTATACCCCAATGTCCATCTCTTTCTCACTTGTACTTGCTCAGGGAGACACTTTGCACAGTGGTCTCTCCTGTTCACCAACTCCTCACAACTGAAGAGCAGGGTTCGCCCGTTTAGCTCCTCCCTCAGCTAGCTCCACTCTCATTTGACAAAGATAAGGACCCCTCCCCCTGGTAGATATTAGGGGAGGGTCCCACAGATTCACTGGGTGACCCAGAACTGGCTCTGAGCCTGTCACAGTCCAGGAGGGCGTGGCCACAGCTTTCGCGCCACAGCAGGGTGGGGTTCTCTTTTTGGCGCCAATCTGGCCAACTTCTTGCAATCTTAGCATTTGCAGAATTCTCTTCACTCGGCCCACGCGGTCTCCCAGGGAAGCGGGAACCGCCATCTTGGTTTTCATGCCCATTCACTTTAGCAACTGAGGTAGATACTTGTCTTGGGATCACCGTCTGGCAATCAGGTTCTCTATCCACTCCGCACATAACAACAATGTCCTCAACACTGTCCACAAGGGTAGCACCCCGAGATCCTAGGCAGGACAAAAACAGCGCGGCCACAGCCTTGGCGCCACTCCATAACATACTTGCAAAAGTCCCTTCTGCAGCTCGCTCCTATGTGGTATACACAACACGTGCGCTCTCTCCATCAGGCATGAGCCGCCATCTTGGACTCTCCACACCGCGCGAAACTTCACTTCTTGCGGTCGCCATCTTTACTTTGTAATTTCTACTATCACACAGGGTGCTCCTCTCTGCTGTGCAGCCGCCATTTCGATGCAATAAAGAATGCCAGTGCACCACTCTACATGTATCTAAAGTATGTTTAACTCATGTTGCACTACCTCAGGCTAGGCTCACTCTCTCACTGTATGCTGTATCTGCCTTCCTCCAGTATGTGCTCTGTGGTAAGTGTCCTGGTTACTGGCTAGAGTACTATGGCTTTTCCCATGCAGTACTAGGGCGTCAACCTCTCTTGGCTACCTCTAGCGCACACCCTCTCAGGAATTCCTGACCCATGTTAACCAGGCTATCCCCTCAGGCATCCTACGACTAGCTGCCTCACGGTGACTAGAACAGTTATAGCCCTGTCTCCAGACCCACTTTACTCCTCTCATGGCCCCTAGGGTGTGCTTTGCGATGTCGCCACGACTTTCCTGACTTCCCCTAGGTCCCATCCCATCCAAAGCATTGACTGGCAGCATACATTCGCCTGTTTCCCAGTGTGCCTAACAAAAGCCTGTCCTGTTGATAGGTGTCTCAGCAGCGTCTCCAACTGTAATGGTGTTTTCCCTTGGCCCTTCTGATCCTGACCCATATGTAAGAAAATCCCCCAATTACATGGATGTGTGATATGTGGTGCACCTGCTGGCTTACAGGACGCCTGAGTCTCCCGCTGGGTGTTATGGGGAATATCACCATGACAGGCGTCTGAGGTAGTGTGCTCTGAGTACTACTCACATCTGGTACAGCGCTTCCACCCCATCAGGATCCCTATGGCTGGAGGGGAAAGTATCTGATGGGGAACTCCTTCTTGGTGCATCCTCCTGGGAAATAACTCCACACTCACACAAGAAGGATCTCTTGAACAAGGGCATCTTTAATGACATCTCCATTGGCAGACTGCCCATCATAGCGGTCATGCTTAGCCGCACATTTCCATGAGGTACTCCATGCAGAAGGTTCCTCCTCTCTTAAATGAGTTGCTCTTCCACCTCTCCCCTAAGGGAGATCACCATCTGTGCCAGGTCCCTGGACACAGTGTATAGTACTCTGACCAGCAGAGCTGAACCTTGAACCTCACACTTCTCAGAACTTGATCAGAACTCAGACATAACTCAACCAACTAACTTTAGGCAGTGCTGTGTACTATATAGACTCCAGAAAAGACACACCTCTTGTGTCACTAACAGTGGACACAAAACATGCTGTCACTTCCTTTGTTACATATGACACATCACCAGGGTTTGAAGGCAAACCTCCATGATAGTTACTGGCAACTCTGCCTGCTTACCAGGATTACTGCCAGCATGGGAAAGATCTGTATACCAATTTTACACATGGCTACATTTATATATATATATAAATATATAGAAATAAACAAACAAAAAATGAAGTAGCGCCTCTATATATAACTAATTAATAGAATGAACCGGTCAAGCTAATCATGAAATGGTGCTTGGTGGGGTGGCTAATTAGAGACTAATACACAATGATATAGACTAAAAATATATAGCAATATGGACTAAATCACAGCTTGTATTGAATTAAAACATCCTATATATGGGTTGAATAATAAAAAACTTTAATACCCCAAAATATAGTAAGTGAAAAAGTAAAAAATAAAAAATGAAAAAATAAATGAAAAAACATTCAATAATAAAAAGTCCTGTTCCAATGATAATTGCACGAGGTTCTTGCAGCCCGTTTCAAAGGGATCACCAGTCCCTAACCATATCTGAAAAAAAAAGAAAAGAAAATACAGGCGCAAACCTAGTGCATTAACATAATAAAATTTGTATTTCAAGGAACATAAAATCTTTCAAATGCCCACTCACAAAGGTAAAACGATAAATAGCATATATGAGATAGGCTCTCATGTGCCGTCAGCTCAATCCTCTCGATGTAGCTCCAGGTACTGGCGTCGTCACGTGACTCCCCTCGTGTAGCCGATGAACCGGTGAACCGGAAGCGGAAACTCGCATTCAGTGTTCGGCTGGGGAGAGACCCTCCGGACAGCAAAAGTCCTCCAAGTCCTCTATGGTTGGGTTGTATTGGAGCTGTGTGATACACACAAAGGATAGAGTCTCTGGCAACAACTGGCCTCAGTGCTCGTGGGCAAATGGCGGTCCCAAACTAGTCACGCCCTACGCGTTTCGTCTGGCAAAAAGAGACAGCTCACTGAATATTAAAGAAGTAATATGTATTAAAACATAGGCACCGCAAACAACCAACGTTTCGGTCCTCAAGATGGGACCTTCTTCCAGTTACTGCATTACCTGGGAGAAGGTCCCATCTTGAGGACGAAACGTTGGTTGGTTGCGGTGCCTATGTTTTAATACATATTATTTCTATAATATTCAGTGTATGCACGTGAAAGGAACAAAGTTCTCCCTATAGTAGAGCTCCGAGGAAGTGGAACACACTACAGAAGCAATTAATAAAGTGTAACATCATCAAGTCCATAACATAACAATCCAGACCATGATCCTGTGTTTACTCATATAACGGGTAAGTATCCAAAAGATAAAGGGGATGTCCGGAATGACCATATGATAGATCAATCTGACCCCCAACTATTGTGATCAACAATACCCAGGAGTTGGATCCCACATTGGATAAACAAGAGTAATCAAGGTACTCACTCAAACTTGATTGTAGACATCCGGATTGGCGTGCGACGGCACAATAAGGGTATAGATATAGGAAACCCCCAACCGGGAGGAAACGCCATGCACAGCTTGCGTGGATCTGCCAAAAAAGTAGCTGAAACTGCTGGGTCACTAAAACGTAGCTTTATTCAGTCATCTGGACATACAAAAATGGTAACAAATTCCTCGTGGAGGATCACTCTGGCGCGTTTCGTGCCCTACCGGCACTTTGTCAAAGAGTAATATCCTCTCTAAAGGGAGCGGCATAAGTAGCGCTGAAGCTGGATACTCCGCCCCCATACGTCACTCAAAGACCATCTCGCGAGATCAAAAGTGCGAGGTCCTCTCTGTGACAACAAGGTGGGTAACCAAGACTACATGGTGTCTACAATGATGCCGGAACCTGCTAAACATATGATATATCAACTCAAACATATAAGGACAGACATAAATAATAAATCAAACCGCATATATCTAATTATAAAATGTCTGAAACAGACACATATAGAAAATAAAAATATAGAAATAAACATTAACAAATAAAAAAATAAAGAAAAATCTAAATGAAACTATAACATGTCAAAAAACAACAAATTAAAATGAAAATGTTTAAAAAAAATTATGGAAGAAGATGGTTGAAAACAGAAACTATACTTGACAAGCCAAGGAAAGGACCCCTTTGGAACAAGCACTCGTATGGTATTAAACGTAAGTGAATAAAATAACCTTTATTAATATAAGGGTGAAATGGGTGAAAGGATAAACACACAACACTATTAAAAAAGTATTAAATTAAATACCTCCTAGTCCTATGTACCAGACTGTTTGCAATATAGAGATAAGGAACCTTATAGTGACTGGCACATGCAAAAATAGATGGATAGCTTGTGCCTCAGTGTGGTATATATGTTGGAACCAATCTTGTGTCTGTCAATGGTGTACCGGGCAGACACCCGTATGTATAGCCACAACTGATTAAATTGTTGCTCAAAGAGAGTACATGGTGAGGTTAGTAGTGAGTAATCAGTGCACAATATCTCAGACTCACATACAGATAATTTCCAGAGGTTAGTGTACCTGGAGATAGTACTCAAATCTTTAGGGCCGACAAACTAAATAAAATAAAAAAAGGTCCTGAAAGGCGACGCAGGATGATAAAATTGAACAATAAAGCTACTGTGTAGCTAGGGAAAGGCTTCAAACTGGGAGCCTTGAACCCCCTATTGGGTTAAGTATGCACAAGGTCTCTCACAGGGTCATGCTAGTAGTATCTAATTAATACCATAGAATGCCCAAGCCTTTATGGAAGCAGAGAGATAAAGAGATAAATATATAATACAAAGTAAACTGTAAACTGCTACTCAGGATCCTCCGTGGGAACAGCACAAATGGTCCAGTAAAGGTAAACAGGTATCTGGGTGTGTAGCTGATATGTCAGCAGATGTTTAAAAGGACACCCAGGACCCAGTTAATCACAGTGACCTATGTATAGGGTGTATGTGTATTGATAGTACTATCCAGGTTACTCAATAAAGTTGATCACAGTTCGAAGGGTATCAGTCAATCATACTTAACAGTTAGCCTGAATATATACACTTTTCCACGTTTAGTATAATGGAAGTCTATACAGGTCACTGGATGTATACTGGCCATTTGTATAGTGTGGGTGTAGTGTTGGTGGTCTCCAATCTACTCAAGTATGTGGAGGTAACAGGATAAATAATACCTGAGTAGCTGAGACCAGAATGCGTTGTGACCACTGAATCAATCGAATTATATCTATAGAGATTCCACCCGGTGTGGTATATTCATGAACACCACAGAACGTTAGCTAGCCGGGTGGAGTGAAAAATAAATAAATAATGCAGCAGCGATCATATAGCGATCATATAGCAGCAAGCCTCAAGACAACTCAGCACAATGAAGGCTGCTTCCGGGCTGCACTAGACGCCACCGCACTAACACACGTGATGACGTCACAGAGGAGCGCCCACCACCACAAGATGGTTGTCACAAGTGTTATATCCCCAATATTCATATGTATACAACTTGTTAAACAACATCCAGGCTAAAGTTATGAATGGATATTGTACCAATCCTAGATTGATAAAGAATTTAAACACATGTAAAAGGGATATATCGGAATGTAGTGTGTATATACCAAATCAGACAAAGAGCATATATTTTTGGGCATATGTATGTGGACATATGAATGATCTATATCCACATACAGTTATTTAATATGAAGAGGGATTTGCCCGAGGGTAGATGTAACCTTAAAGTGAAAAGCACAAATATTGGATTAGACATAAGAATCCACACTAAGATATCAACTGCTATATCTGTGATCGAGTTACTCCAGGAGATCTATAGATCAGTATGATGTTATTTGTTTTTATAGCAGACCTCTCTCAATCAAGGAGAGTATGTGCAACCAACGCTGTATATCAAGAGGGAAGAATGTACAGTATATGTATCTTACACAATATTAGTACTCCATGCGACAAATATAATACATTGTGTATAGGAAGAATACAGATATAATGGGAGGATATACATATCCAAATGAATGCATAGAAATAAATCCTACATGTTAAAAAATATATCAATAGGTGTTAATTGATAAGGAAATGCTTAAGCTCCCATTCTGTATTCATTCCAAAAGGTACCAATTCCTAATATATATGATATATATATATCAAAATCAAAACACTAGGGCCAGTGCCAAATGCCCATCCCTAGATAATGTATCTTATCTTTGTGCATATGTGTGTATATACCACCCCTGATGAAGATTCCCCTGTTTGGATCGAAACGTTGTATTTTGTGCAGTTTATTTCTTTAATACAATTACTTTGGATAATACTTTTGAGTGCTGTCGTCCTTGTGCCATCATTCCTGCTGGTCACGTGTATATATATATACATCTTTTTCTTCTATTCTAAGGTAAAAACATATTTCAAATTGTCTGTCTGTCTTCAAATCATCCCTTGAAGTGTCTTAATTCAATTCAGCTTTCACACTTGGGCAAGACAACACCCATCTTAGAAAAACCATCTGCTTTATTGTCCCTCATGTGCTAATTAAGTTGCTTGGGCCAGTCAGGTGACTTTTTAAAAGTATTTAAGTAAACACACAGCAGCCTTTGCTGTTTGCAGCCATGTTTTAAGTAGACATGTTTAAAGTAGTATGCTAGTGATGAAGTTTAAAAGGAAGTTCAAAAAGAAATGGAAAAGTGGACAACACCTACTGGTCCTGATTCCTGCATTTGAACTATGCTGGAAAGGAGGATATCATCTATCCCAGACTGCACAGCTCAGCACTTAACTATTGCTGTGATGCCGCCTTTACTTTTTATATTTGCTGCAACCTCACTTATTTTCAAATTACGCACTTGCTTCCACCAGCCTCATCATGTCTCTAACTCTATTCATACAGTATATCTCCATCTCTCTTTCTTCCCCACTTCTCAGTTCACATTAAGTCCTTTCTTACCTGTGCCCTCTGACACCACACAACTATATCCCCTGCACTAAAACACACCCCTACAAATCATCCTCACACATTCTCTTTCTATCCATGCTTCTCCTCCTTGCTTCTGGGGATATCTCTCCCAATCTTGGTCCCTGCCTTATTTCTACATGCTCTCATCCTCGCCTCCCACATGCAACTTCTACTCCTTCTGGTGTCAACCCCTCCAACCTCATACCCAACCCCTGCCACCTTCCCTCCTCTCTCCCTTTCTCCTGTGCCCTTTGGAATAATCGCTCCCTTTCTAACAAGTTCCTCTCTGTGCATGACTCCTGTCTCTCTCACTCTCTGCTCCTATTTGCTATAACTGAGATCTGGCACACTCAGTCTGACTCTGCTCTGGAAGCTGCCCTCTCCTATGGTGGCCTTTCCTTCTCCAACACTCTGCACCCTGATGTCAGGGGTGGAGGCGTGGAGCTCCTGCTCTCCTCTCTCTGCCGTTACCGAACCCTTCCTATTCCCCCCTCTCTTGCATTTTCCTCATTTGAGGCTCACACTGTCCAGATCTTCTCTCCTCTCCCTGTCCACGTGGCGGTCATCTATCGCCCACCTACCTCTACTCATCCCCCTTCTGCCTTTCTCTCTCACATTGAATCCTGGCTCTCTTTCTTTCTCTCCTCAGACTCCCCCATTCTTCTCCATGGGGACTTCAACTGCCACATTGATGACCCCTCTCTTCCTTGGGCCTCCCGCTTTCTCTCTCTAACCTCTTCTTTTGGCCTTCAACAGTGGACTGCAGCCAGCACCCACAAGGATGGCCACTACCTAGATCTGGTTTTCACTAAAAACTTTTCTCTCACTGATTTCTCAATTTCTCCTTTTCCTCTCTCTGACCATCACCTCATCTAATTTTCTCTCTCTCGCTTCACCCCCTCTCCATCTCCATCTAGCCCTCGTTTTGCAGAAACCTGCGCTCTATTAACCTACCAGATTTTTATTCCACTTTACGCTCCTCCCTCTCCTCTCTCAGTTCTGCTTCAGACCCTGACAACCTTGTCAGGAACTACAACTCTGCTATAGCCTCCTCTCTTGATGTACATGCCCCACTGTCTCTCTGCCGTCCTCGCCCTTCTAACCCCAGACCCTGGCTAAATTCACACACACGATGGCTGTGTTTCTCCACTCGTTCCTCTGAACGCCTCTGGAGGAAATCTCATACTCTCACAGACTTCCTTCACTACAAATGTATGCTGTACTGTTTCAACTCTGCCCTCTCTCAGGCTAATGAAACCTACTTTTCATCACTAATCAACACGCACAAGTCTAACCCACGCCGACTCTTTTCTGTCTTTGACTCTCTACTCAGACCACCCTTGGCTGCTTCCTCCATCTCACCTCAGGACTTTGCTGACTTTTTTAAGGAAAAGGGGGAATCCATACGTCAGAACATCCCCTCTGTTGCCTCCTCCCATCCCACACCGCTTCCTAACTCTCTTCCTGCTTTCCTTGACTCTTTTTCCGCTGTCTCGGAAGAGGATGTGTCACTGCTGATCTCCTCCTCGCCCTCTTGATCCCATTCCCTCCCATCTCCTAAAACCTCTTGCTCCTTCTATAATCCCTACGCTCACACAAATTTTTAACTCTTCCCTCTACTCTGGTACCTTTCCATCCTCCTTCAAGCATGCAACCGTTATACCATTACTCAAAAACAGCAAGCTTGACCCTACCTGTCCTTCTAACTATTGACCTGTCTCCCTTCTGCTTTTTACCTCCAAACTCCTTGAACATCTTGTATTCTCTCGATTTTCTACACTTTCTCAACACCTATTCTCTCCTAGACCCTCTACAATCTGGCTTCCGCACTGCTCACTCGACTGAAAGAGCCCTCACTAAAATAACTGATGACCTCCATGCTGCCAAAGACAGAGGTCATTACACTCTCCTAATATTACTCTACCTCTCTGCAGCATTTGACACCTTGGACCACCCTCTTCTCCTTCACATTCTCCATACTCTTGGTACTCTTTTGCTAACACCTCCTCCTCCTCTATCAATCTCTCTGTGGGGGTACACAAGGACTCTGTCCTAGGACCCCATCTCTTTTCTCTTTACACACTCTCTCTAGGTGACCTAATCACATCTTTTGGGTTTAAAAATCACCTCAATGCAGACAACACACAAATTTACCTTTCAACACTTGACCTTACACCTGCTATACAGACCAAAGTTTCTGAATGTCTCTCTGGAATATCATCCTGGATGGCCATCCGCTGACTGAAACTTAACATGGCAAAAACAGAGCTCCTTATACTTCCTTTCAAACCTGTCCCTACTACCTCCTTCCACATTAGTGCCATCATTCACCCAGTAGCATAAGCATGCTGCCTAGGGGTCACACTTGACTCCTCCCTCACATTCGCACCTCACATTCAAAACATATCTAAAACCTGTCGCTTTTTCCTCCACAATATAACAAAGATACGCCCTTTCCTCTGTTGCTGGACTGCTAAATCTGTGACTCAGGGCTTCATTCTCTCCCGCCTTGATATACGAGTCACTATGGCTGCTGGGACTCGTAGTCCCATACACTCAACCCTATAGGAGTAGCTCCTCTTTCGCGGGCTCATGCAACCTCTTACTGCGCACGCACGACCTCTGCTCCCTCACCACGTCCACGGCTCACCGCGCATGCGCGAACACCAACATGGCGGCACCTATACTCAGGTCACTGCGCAGCCTCCGATGTACCGAAGCACTCCCTGCACACTACAACCTTCCTTATGCTTCCCCGCATACGGAGATAAGGGTAAGCCTGGGGAACCTGGCTACACACCCATCTCGCACTCAATCCTCCTCACCTTTACAGCTTTACACTCTTCTGCTCCTACTTACATCTCAGCCCTAATTTCTCGTATGCACCATCCCGACTCTTGCGTTCTGCTTAAGGATGTCTTCTCTCTACCCCCTTTGTATCTAAAGCCCTCTCCCGCCTTAAACCTTTCTCACTTTCTGCCCCGCACCTCTGGAATACCCTTCTCCTCAATACCGACTAGCACTCTCTCTATCCACCTTTAAAACCAACCTTAAGACACACTTGCTTAAAGAAGCATATGAGTAACACCATGGCTAATACTATACACGATACATAAAGCTTGGCCCCCTGCAGACGCACTTACTTGAATGCCCTCCTACTGTCTCTGTACGTTCTACCCAACAATTCGATTGTAAGCTCCCCGGAGCAGGGACTCCTCTTCTGAAATTTTACTTTTATGTCTGAAGCACTTATTCCCATGATCTGTTATTTGTATTATTTGTTATTTATATGATTATCACATGTGTAACTAATGTGAAGCGCTATGTACACTAATGGCGCTATATAAATAAAGACATACAAAATACAGTGGCACTCCTTTTTTGAAAGTGGGTACGTTTGACATGTGCATGTATATTGGCGTAATACAAATATATACATTACCCAAACCAGAGCTCTGAAGAAATGGAAACAGCACATGGATTCAATGAATGAATACACTAACACACTAACTGTATTTACAGTGCAGGAGAAGACCAGCATTTGAGATCAGGGCCTTCCTGGATTTCATATTAATGATGACCCAATGACTCTTATACCGAGGATATGCTTCACCCGAGATACAATATCACTGTTATCTACTCCTGGACCCAGCCTTATACACACCTGCTCTCACCTCCCTGCCACCTCTTCCCTTGATAATTGTGTTAATACTGACTAACCTTTAAAACTCGCCTCACAAATCAAGCATCCGAACAGCCTGCTTTCTTGGCTTCTGTCCCACACCCACAGTCACTCCTACCAACCATTGTGGCCAACCACTACCATCTACTGGACTTTCTTCCTCACCTGCTATCTCTGTAAGTCTTCCAACATACCACTTAGATTGTAAGCTCTTCAGGCAGGGATTTCCTTTCCTATTGTCTGATTTTGCTGCGCATATCATATTATTATAATTGCCTGTACTGTATTCTTTGTGAAGTGCTGAGTACACTTTTGGCGCTATATAAATAAAGATATACATATGTAGCTCCCTTTCCCTATTCCTAAGAGAAACCGCAGACGACTACGTGTGCTGCTAATACTTGTACGCTCACAGGAAGCCTGAGCCTCCACTTCTGGGAGCCTGGGGTGAGCTCTCTCTCTCTTAGTGCAGCGCCTCCACCCATGAGGGATGCCAGTGCTGGCGGGAGGACTTCCCATAGGAACTAAAACAAAAAGAAATACCAATACCAGACCATATATATAACTTGGTTTTGCTGTAACCCCACAGTATGCAACAACGCAATACAATAACACACTAATGCAATACCCCAACACCCTGGGGTGTGTCTTCCCCAAAGTACTAAGGGTGCCCTGGGCACCTAAACACCTAGTGTTCGTAGAACAAGTCCCACCCAATGTGAGGTAGCACTATTCCCGTGTGAACCATTGGTGCACGTGTGATACCTGCCTGGGTACGCCAGTACACCAGGGGCAGCTTGCAGACTTGCTGAGACAGGTCCCACACAGCGGGGCCTCTGACAGCAAGCCCCTCTTGCCTAAGGATCCTGGGCTCCACATGGTGCAAGCTCCATCTGGAGTGTCTCTGAACACTTGCCGCTTGGTCCCATCCGTCCACCGGCGCAGCAGTGTAGCAGTACTGATAAGGTAAGGAGGGTCCCTCTCTGGGGCCTTCCCTACAATATGGAGCTATGGTTGGCTCAGGGCCTATTCTGGGCCTAAGGGGCAGTATCTAGACATAGCCCAGGAAGCCACTTGCTACCTGGACACTACCTAATTCTCTCCTGGATCCCACACAACTGACTCGCCGGCTCTATGTCCGCAGAGGATATCCTGTTCTTTTTAGGCTACATTCCTTCTATTGGCTGGATCAGCCCATGTGTTAAACCCTCCCCCCGAGGATTCTGGGACTTGTAGTCCAGCTTCGGTCCTTTGCAGAGCCAATCTAAGATGGCCACCCCGCTGGTAACACTGCGCTTGCGCGTCAAATCCAAAATGGGTGCCGCAACTCCCTAATCGCGCGGAGCAGTACTCTGCGTCAGAGGCAAGGTAGGGGGACTCCGCTACACATACATATATATTCACCTCTGACGGTCAGTACAGTTAATATAAACTTGGAGTGCATTGTGATTGTATGAAGCATAGTTACAGATGTCTAATACAACAATATGTGGATTGTGACATTCATCCCTCTGACTATATGTTAACTTTGTAACTTTTGA
Source organism: Ascaphus truei (assembly GCA_036426205.1). NCBI lineage: Eukaryota > Metazoa > Chordata > Amphibia > Anura > Ascaphidae > Ascaphus > Ascaphus truei. Next base: position 287,360,509 of record CM071568.1, on the reverse strand, counting down.
TGGATCAGCTGCAATCTAATAAACTGCACAGCAACATGATGTTACAACGCAAATTAAACCCTTGCAAGATCCACCACACTGATGAATTATGATGGACCAACATGAAAGGAGTTGCTCTTTTTAAAAATACCCCTGGTAAGATCGATCTCACTCATGGACACTAATATTGTTAAAGCTCTAAAGCTTCAACGGTTTTAAATGTTCAATATATCTATGGTCAATAGAATGTTACTATATATGATTATACTGTAGATCAGTTGTACTAATTCTCTTTTGGCAAATTCATTTGCATGATGCCAATATATCTGTTTGATCAACTGATATATGAATTGGGATTTTTAATTGCACACCAGTAATGCTAAATGAATGCCTAATAAGGTTATTCTATAGCTTATTCATACAGTTTGGTATTGGATTGCATCTAGTTATTTGACAAGCTCTTTACACTGCGTTGTTCAGTTATTGATTTATTTATATCACATCATCTGTTATACACTTGTTTTGTTCTTCATTTTTTCCTCTGTTTCTTCACGTGGGTTATCACTGGCTTCCAGGTCCTCACTTGCTCTATTGCCTAGAAACTGAGATGACCTCAGAAACTGCTGACATCATCTCATAAGCATTTTTGTATTGTTTAGAGGTTTTAATTTGATGGTTTGGGTTGTCAATATATCCTTGAGAAATGATCAGTTGGGAACCAAAGCATTGGTTTAGCTTACATTTTGCAAGTAAGAAGTACATAGCGTGCACTTTTTTTTAATATGCTATGAACTAATCTAACATATTGATGTCAAGCACATGTGCACCCTCAATATTACATTTGTGATAGCTTGGACTGCCTCAGCTGTAGTAGTGTGTGTATACAGTGTGTGTTTTATATGCCAAATAAAATGGTTAATATTAACTCCACTGATACTGACTTGATGATGAGACAGGTCAGGGACAATTGAAGAGACAGGTCAAATGGTGGTATAAGAATAATTTTTCTGCATCCAATATCCTACTGTATGTATCACAACATAACTATACTGTGTTATCCAACTTGAATTGAATAGAGGGCATATATATATATATATATATATATATATATATATATATTGTGACAGAAACCAGGGGATGGTAATAAATTCCATATATAGGGCTTCCAGGATACTGAACAGTTTCTATCCTGTTTGGCCTGGGAGTGCAGCCTTATAATACATGCACTCCATCCCACAGTTTGGCAAGTGCTGGAACTGAGGGATGAAAGACAGACCAGAGTTTGTCTGCTGCCTGATTTCTGTCACCTGTCATGCTAATTAGAAATCAGGTATGTAACAGTAAGACTGATTTCCTGTTTCCTCTCCCCCTCTCCCCAAGAGCCTGGAGACAGGAAGGCTGCTGGAAGCAGAGAGGGGAAAAAGCCTCTCCCCAAACAGGTTAAATGTTTATGTTCCTTTTTGTCTAAAACTGAAAAGTACCTTGTTTGTTGTTGGAAGTGGAAAAGCCACTTCCACCCTAAGTTAGGGAAATCTAAGTTAAGTTATCGCCCAGGTGAGCAGCTTTTTGTTTTGATGTGTTTCTATTGTATGCACCGTGGCAGTCTCAGTGCCTGGGACTGAATAAACCAGGCATAGCCTGCTTAAAGGAACAGCACGTGACGCCTCGTCCTTTAACCTACCCTAAAAGACCGTGTTCTAACAGTCCCGGTCAGACGGCGGAGCCCCGGAGTAAGCCATTTGTCACAATATATATATATATATATATATAATTGCTGTATGCTGGGTGATAATGGGGAAAGGCGGGGTTGCAGACCTGCCTAAGACATGCAGATGAGCATACAGCTATATTTGCATATTTGCTTTCCTGTGGAGGGTTTTTGTCACTTTTTTTACTCACCATAACTTAACTCAGTATTATGGTTTAGCCTATCCCATAGCCTCTCTTGCATTCCCAGTAAAATCAACCCCACACTGATGAGACCCATCAAGGTCGAAACAGCTGTCTGTGGGTGGTTTTCTGCGTATGCACCTTAACCCTGGCTGTGCTCAAAGCTGTGACCATGCAGCAAGCTTAAGCCTATAGGGAACCATGTTAAAAATGGTTATTGAGGCAAAAAGTGACACTGTGTGCTCATTTGCATGTCATTTCCCAGAATCCCTTGCTGCAGTGGAAGTGCTGTATGCTGGGTGATAATGGGGAAAGGCAGGGTTGCAGACCTGCCTAAGACATGCAGATGAGCATACAGCTATATTTGCATATTTGCTTTCCTGTGGAGGGTTTTTGTCACTTTTTTTACTCACCATAACTTAACTCAGTATTATGGTTTAGCCTATCCCATAGCCTCTCTTGCATTCCCAGTAAAATCAACCCCACACTGATGAGACCCATCAAGGTCACCCTTGATCAGGAGAGGGCTTCGACCGTGTCTCCCATGATTTCATGGGCAGGGTGCTGCGTGAGAATGGGATGGGGGAGATGTTCTGTTCTTATGTTAACCTGATGTACCTTGACATTTGCAGTGTGGCGATCGTGAACGGATGGAAGACTAACCCCTTCCCTGTCCTCTCAGGGGTTAGGCAGGGCTGCCCTCTTTCACCTCTCCTTTTTGTCTGTTGTATAGAGCTCTTCGCCCAGTGCATCAGACGAGACGCAGAGATCAGAGGGATCGTCGTGCCAGGACCCCAGAGACGCGAAGTGAAGTGCTCGCTCTACATGGATGACGTCACCATCTTCTGCGCAGATAGCCGGTCGGTGAAGACGCTGGTCCAGACGTGTGAGGATTTTGGGAAAGCTTCAGGAGCAAAAGTCAACTGCGGGAAGTCAGAGACCAAGCTATTTGGGCTTTGGAACCTGACTGCCGACCCCCTCCCCTTCCCCATCAGAGCAGGCCTCATTCAAATCCTTGGAGTCTGGTTTGGTGTGGGGAGCGAGGCCGCTGCCCTGAAGAGCTGGAACGAGAGGCTGAACAAGGTGAAGCAGAAGATCGGATTGTGGCGCCTCAGACCCCTCACCATTGAGGGGAAAAAGCTGGTACTGCTGAACGAGATCCTCCCTGTCCTGCAGTACGTGCCCCAGGCATACCCGCCTTCGACCAGAACCTGCCAGGAGATCTCCATGGCAGTGTTCCGCTTTGTCTGGGGGGCCAAGTTTGAGAGGGGAAAGCGCGAGGTGATGTACAAAAAGCCGCACAAGGGGGGTAGAGGAATCCCCGACATCCCCACTATGCTGCGCGCCTTCTTTGTAAGCAACTGCGTGCGGATCACCCTGAGAGACTGCGACAAAGACTCCTCTGGCTACTCCATGTCCCGCCTCCTACTCCTGCCGCTCTGGAGAGCACTGGGGTGGGACAATTGGGACAGCTCCATCCCTTACAGCTGGCGCACGCCCTGGTTCTACAAGGACGTGAAGAAGTTTGTGAGGCAGAACAATCTGGAGGGAGTAAAACCAGACCTGTGGAAGCCCAAGGTCATCTACAAAATGATCAGGGCTAAAGACATCATGGAATCGGTCCCAGGTCTCCACCCCAACACCTTTGGAACGGTGTGGAGGAATGTGGCTTCGAAAAGACTAATGAACAAACACAAAGACATTGCTTGGCAGGCCATACACGGGGGACTCCCTGTGAATGCGGACAAGTACCAGAGTAAACTCAGCCTCGTGAGGCACTGCTCCAGGTGCAACCCAGTGGAGGAAAGCATCATACACCTCTTCTGGAACTGCCCCTTTGCGCAGGCCTTGCTGCACGCGCTGGACACTGACTTAAAGGACTGTATACCGAGGAAGTGCGTCACGTACTACTCGGTGTTCCACGGACTTTTCACAGGAACACACACAGAGGACGCAATCGAAGCCGGCTGGCGTCTAATGTGCTGTTTCAAGGACGTTTTACTATTCGCCAGGGAACGTTTGATCAAGGGGAAGAGGAGGATGTCGGTACAGGACTGTCGCAGGCTGCTCCACAGCCTGCTCAAGGACTATTCCATCTTTGACGGCCCTGAGGAGGAGGACTAAACACCCCCCTCCCCACCCCCCCTTACTCCCCCGCCCCAAAAGTTTTTCTGTGCAATAAAGTTAGAGATAATGTGTGTATGATATGTCATGTCTGTGGTGCGGTGCATACGTATAAATGCACTGCACCGCCGTGTTCGTCACAGTTTTTTTACTTTTGGGAAAACCATTAATAAAAATGTATGTGAGTTGTGTGGGATATGCACTGCGCCGTTGTTAACGTCGCGGTTTTTTTTTCGGTTGGAAAATAATTTATGTACTGTTATAATCTTGTTGTAAAGATTCGCTGCATAATAAAATAATTTTCAAAACAAAAAGCTGTCTGTGGGTGGTTTTCTGGGTATGCACCTTAACCCTGGCTGTGCTCAAAGCTGTGACCATGCAGCAAGCTTAAGCCTATAGGGAACCATGTTAAAAATGGTTATTGAGGCAAAAAGTGACACTGTGTGCTCATTTGCATGTCATTTCCCAGAATCCCTTGCTGCAGTGGAAGTGCTGTATGCTGGGTGATAATGGGGAAAGGCGGGGTTGCAGACCTGCCTAAAGACATGCAGATGAGCATACAGCTATATTGCAATTTGCTTTCCTGTGGAGGTTTTTGTCACTTTTTTTTACTCACCATAACTTAAACTCAGTATTATGGTTAAGCCATCCCATAGCCTCTCTTGCATTCCCAGTAAAATCAACCCCACACTGATGAGACCCATCAAGGTCGAAACAGCTGTTCTGTGGGTGGGTTTTTCGGGTATGCACTTAAACCTGGCTGTGCTCAAAGTGTGACCATGCAGCAAGCTTAAGCCTATAGGGAACCATGTTAAAAATGGTTTATTGAGGCAAAAAGTGACACTGTGTCTCATTTGCATGTTCATTTCCCAGAATTACTTGCTGCAATGGAATGCTGGGTGATAATGGGGAAAGGCGGGGTTTGCAGACCTCCTAAGACATGCAGATGAGCATACAGCTATATTTGTATATATATAGATATATATATAGTATATATATATATATATATATTATATATCTATTATATATAGTATATAATATCATGAGAATCAATCCAAGGTACTAAAGAGACTGCAAACTGCACGGGGTTAATCCAAAAAAGGGTTTGTATTCAAAAACATAAATACACGTAAGCCGACGTTTCTGTCCCACTGGAGACCTTCTTCATGGCCGTGCAACCAACGGATAGTGGATAGTGACCAAACTATACCCCCCCCATAGTGCACAAAAAAAAAACAATCACCAACAAACAATCAAAAATTACATTCAACATAGCTGTGCTCTAAGCCACAAGAACCAAACCTGTAAGGCAATGTGCTGTCTGCAACCACGAACAGGGAGCAGTCAATCCTACAATCAGTGTAGCCCACTCAGACACTGCGCCCAAGTTCCCAGCATCGAGCAGGGCCGCATCACATTTCAGGCATCGCATTAAGCATACAAGCCTGGGAGCCGGAACGCCAATCAGGATAGGGCACCGCGCACTACACTAGTACCAGGAGCTTACATGTATCCCTGGCAACGTAAGACGCCGGCAAGCAGCCTCACTGCGCAGTGCTGACCTCTGACACTGATAACAAGCCACCATACCCCACGGTACAGGGCACAGGGATGTCAGGCAACTGTTAGTTACCATCCCGCACCTGGTACAAGGGGGTTAATATGTTTGGTCACTACACTTGTTGGTTTCATGCGCTGAAGAAGGTCTCCATGTGGACCGAGACGTCGCTTACGTATATTTATGTTTTGAATACAACCTTTTTTGGATTAACCCCGTGCAGTTTGCTGTCTCTTTACTGGTCTTTGGATTGGTTCTCATCTGTGTGTTACTTTATGGGACTAGCATCTGCTCTTCTGCCTCACACAGTGTGCTGACTGACCTTGTGTGGACTTTTCTATTTTTATATTTGTGCACCTACGGATTTTATGACTTTCCTTCCCTGCAAGGGCCTAGTGGGAGTTGAATATAGGAATCTAATGCCATTTTGTTGTTTTCATGTGTATGTGACTTTCTGTTATTGTGCTATGGAGGAAGCGTGTCCTACTCACTTTCATATTCTCGTCTTATTGGATGTGGCTGGCTTCAAGATGCAGAGGTAGCGCAGATCCGCTTTGCCGAGTCATTTGATTCGATAGCAGGGCCCAACAAAGCGGTGGATGTCTTCAATGAGCTTATATAATTGAAAAACGTGAAGTGGACTTCTACTTGCATGGCCTTACTTTGTCCCATTACCACAAAGAAAGGATATTGCCTAGGGGCTTCAGGGTAAAGAACCAACCCACTTTTGGCAGAAGTGACATGGAATTCTGCAAACGCTGGATAGCCATTTTAACAATGCTCATTCGATCTAATGATCCTGGTCATCGACCAATCAAGCAAGGAAATCGCCAAACTTAAAAAAGATATTGCACAGATTGAAACCAGGCATGGGGAGACCCTGGCGGACGATACTGATACTAACTGGCTTGATAAGATGCAGAATACGGTGATGCATATAGGGCCAACCTGATTAAATTTAAGAAGAGAAGCTCCGCAGGTGACTGTCGGATTAATGATCGGAATGTCTCTCGTGACTCCTGGGCCTGGGTGACACTAAGTGGCAGAAGCCGCACCCAGTCTCGGTCCAAGCGTGGTGATACTGCCAAATGGGCTATACTACCAGCAACACACGGATATATCCGATGCGCCAACACGTGCTTCCATGGACTTTTTTAGGTTCGGGCGGTGGGCGATCGCACGAGCATACCCCACCGCATGTGACAACACATGCAAAACCACCAGAGAGTGCAGAGATACGCGGTATCTCCGTCGCGAAGGCAAAGCGACAAGAGGATCCAAAATAGTGAGCCAGTGATTTACAATCTTTCGGACTACTCCTTAACTCCTGTGATATAAAGAACTTAAACTAAAACAAGCGCTCGACCTACTGTATTGTTATATGTGATAATTACAATAATTAATATTAAATCAAATTATAATGTGAAAAATGTGAAATTATATATCCTAACTGCAAGGATCCCAATATCATATATCATATGGTCCCACAACCACCAATATAAGGGAGGGTATGGGAACAAGGAGGCTGTCTAGGACAAAATATCAAGCCTTTCCATAAGACTATAGACAAATTGATATACAGATAACAAAGTCCTTGGCGCACTATCATGTTGTTAACCTGATACGAAAGTTCCCAGTGCTGAGATTAAGAGAACAGTTCCATGAACTTCGCCGTTGATTCTCTTGGATTTCTTATGATGGTAGTTATTATCTGGAATCAAGAAGACAGAAAACCATTGCGCAAGTATCTCTTATTAGTGGAAAGAATATCAAGAGAATCAACAGCGAATTCATGAACTGTTCCTCTTAATCTCAGCACTGGGAACTTTCGTATCAGGTTAACATACATGATAGTGGCCAAGACTTTGTTCTCTGTTATTATCATCGTAACTCCTTCTTAAACAAGCCGTCCGCAAAAGGGCCTGTTTTTTTGTGCCTACCCATACGCAGGATTCATTGATTGGGAGGTGGACATGTAACGACTGCATAGACAACTGAAGTTAAAGACTTCTTTCGAGGAACACGCTACTGACCTATCCAGTGGTACTATATCAAATCCATTTAAAACCAAGAGCACCTTTGATCCCCACTCTGCGAATCCAACATTGCTTCGTTCATAAACCTGGTAACTAAGGTCACACGTAAAATCTTGAAGAACCATAAGACCATTTTTTTCAATCTGTCTGAGACGAGCGATCAGCCCTCAAAACACTACGGGATAACAAAAAGTAATGGTGAGAGCTGGCGGACAAGGGTGGGGGGATTGTTGTACTCAATTACCAATATTACAACAGGAATTGAGCAAACACACCGGTTGTGCTCACTATAGACGTTTCTTCCAGGGATCCAACCCATGGCCTATAAGAAGGAAATTGATGGCATCATCTACTTGGGGCCTTATTCGAAAGCCTCGATAAGGCCCTTATCAAGCACTTCGCACCGAAATGGCTACTCGTATTCAGAAAGCCTCGATAGTGCTCGATAATGGCCTGTATCGCCGCAAAAATTTTATCACCAACAGAAATTCGCCATATGAGTGCGATCAGCCGCTTATCGACCATTTTCTGAAGTATCATAAATAAACTCGCCCATTCAGATACCCGCGAGTCCTGTCCGGCGGCCTATCGCAGCCCATCGCAGCCCTAAAAGGCGTTCTTCTCCCCCAAATCCATACAACACCACAAACTTTAGGTAAATTGGTGGGGAGATGGCCTCGATGAGCTGCGATGTGTCGGGACTTAGAAAATCAGGCCCTTTTCCTGCCTCGGATTGATGCCGGGGTCTCCGAGCTGATAGCCATTAATAGCAGCTCCGGACCCCCCCGGCATTCATCCAATGCAGATAAATGCATGTACAGCAACTTCATTACCTTAGCGCTAACCGCTAAGGCAATGAAGGGGTTAAACACCCGACAGGCTTACAGTAAAGACATACAATACAATACAATACTGTGGCTAGCGAGGGTGGGTGAAGGGGGAATTTCCCTTAGTGTCTGTTTAGCCCTTGCGGGGGTTGCGGGGGGACTTAACCCCTTCATTACCTTAGCGGTTAATACCCCCCCCCCGCAAGGTCTAGACACCCATCCTTGAGGGTTAATACCCCCTCACCCATCCGTGAGGCCTAAGCACCCACCCGGACTGACTATACCCACCCTGTACCCATTGATTAGTATGTGGTACATCATACCCATATAATAATAATATGGGCATGATAAGCCTCTATAGCACTCAATGGCACCATAATGACAATACATTAATACACAAGACACACAATAATAAACCTAACTAAACTCCCAAAAAAACACACTTCACTAAATAAAAACAGTAGCCAGCTAATCCAATCAATACAAGCAATAAACAACATCAACAATGAATTAATTAAACCATTAACCAATCAAACCAATTAATTCCTAAACTAACTCAAATGAATAGTAACACTAACCAATCCAAACAATGAATTCTACCCAACATTAATGAATTTAAACAGTAAATAGAAAGAAAGAAATTCTAACAATATGAAACTAACCATAAACACATTAGCTAACATAATATAACTTTAGTACAAACGAACACCAATCGCAAACCTTTTATTACATTAAGCATGAACAAACAAACAATGAATTCCACTAATAAACTGAAATGAAATAAAGCAACAGCAATACCAATCGAGAATGAGCCCCACCTATTGGCATAATAATGTATTAATCTGTACCCTAAAGAGGTACAGATTAATATATTATCAGTCAATGTTGCCGTATATATAATATATATATATATATATATTATATATATATATATATATATCTATATATATATATATATATATATACAAATATAGCTGTATGCTCATCTGCATGTCTAGGCAGGTCTGCAAACCCCGCCTTTCCCCATTATCACCCAGCATTCCATTGCAGCAAGTAATTCTGGGAAATGACATGCAATGTACACACAGTGTCACTTTTTGCCTCAATAACCATTTTTACATGGTTCCCTATAGGCTTAAGCTTGCTGCATGGTCACAGCTTTGAGCACAGCCAGGTTTAAGTGCAAACCCCAGAAAACCACCCACAGACAGCTGTTTCGACCTTGATGGGTCTCATCAGTGTGGGGTTGATTTTACTGGGAATGCAAGAGAGGCTATGGGATAGCTAAACCATAAAACTGAGTTAAGTTATGGTGAGTAAAAAAATTGACAAAAACCCTCCAGGAAAGCAAATATGCAAATATAGCTGTATGCTCATCTGCATTTCTTAGGCAGGTCTGCAACCCGCCTTTCCTCCCTTATCACCCGCATACAGCACTTCCCCTGCAGCAAGGGATTCTGGAAATGACATGCAAATGAGCACACAGTGTCACTTTTTGCCTCAATAACCATTTTTTAACATGGTTTCCCTATAGGCTAACTTGCTGCATGGTCACAGCTTGAGCACACCAGGGTAAGGTGCATACCCAGAAAACCACCCACAGACAGCTTTTGGTTTTGAAAATTATTTTATTATGCAGCGAATCTTTACAACAAGATTATCAGTACATAAATTATTTTCCAACCGAAAAAAAAACCGCGACGTTACACAGGCGCAGTGCATATCCCACACAACTCACATACATTTTTATTAATGGTTTTCCCAAAAGTAAAAAAAACTGTAGAACACGGCGGTGCAGTGCATTTTATACTTATGCCCCGCACCACAGACATGACATATCATACACACATTATCTCTAACTTTATTGCACAGAAAAACTTTTGGGGCGGGGGAGTAAGGGGGGTGGGAGGGGTGTTTAGTCCTCCTCCTCAGGGCCGTCAAAGATGGAATAGTCCTTGACAGGCTGTGGAGCAGCCTGCGACAGTCTGTACCGACATCCCTTATATATCATGAGAATCAATCCAAGGACTAGTAAAGAGACTGCAAACTGCACGGGGTTAATCCAAAAAAGGGTTGTATTCAAAACATAAATACACGTAAGCCGACGTTTCTGTCCCACATGGAGACCTTCTTCATGGCCGTGCAACCAACGGATAGTGGATAGTGACCAAACATATATACCCCCACCCATAGTGCACAAAAGAAAAAAACAATCACCAACAAACAATCAAAAATTACATTCAACATAGCTGTGCTCTAAGCCACAAGAACCAAACCTGTAAGGCAATGTGCTGTCTGCAACCACGAACAGGGAGCAGTCAATCCTACAATCAGTGTAGCCCACTCAGACACTCGCGCCCAAGTTCCCAGCATCGAGCAGGCGGCGCATCACATGTCAGGCATGCGCAGTAAGCATACAAGCGCTGGGAGCCGGAACGCCAATCAGGATAGGGCACCGCGCACTACACTAGTACACAGGAGCTGTACAATGTATCCCTGGCAACGTAAGACGCCGGCAAGCAGCCTGCACATGCGCAGTGCTGAACTCTGACACTGATAACAAAGCCACCTATACCGACACTGGTACAGGGCACAGGGATGTCAGGCAACTGTTAGTTACCATCCCGACACTGGTACAAGGGGGTATATATGTTTGGTCACTATCACTTGTTGGTTGCATGGCCCTGAAGAAGGTCTCCATGTGGGACCGAGACGTCGGCTTACGTATATTTATGTTTTGAATACAACCTTTTTTGGATTAACCCCGTGCAGTTTGCTGTCTCTTTACTGGTCTTTGGATTGGTTCTCATGCTGTGTGTTACTTTATGGGACTAGCATCTGCCTTCTGCCTCACTACAGTGTGCTGACTGACCTTGTGTGGACTTTCTATTTTTTATGAGTTGTGCACCTACGGATTTTATGACTTTCCTTCCCTGCAATGGCCTAGTGGGGAGTTGAATATAGGAATCTAATGGCCATTTTGTTGTTTTTCATGTGTATGTGACTTTCTGTTATATGTGCTATGGAGGAATTCGCTGACATCACTGTCATATTCTCGTCTTTATTGGATGTGGCTGGCTTCAGAGATGCAGAGGTAGCGCAGATCCGCTTTGCCGAGTCATTTGATTCAGTAGCAGGGCCCAACAAAGCGGTGGATGTCTTCAATGAGCTTATATAAATTGAAGAAACGTGAAGTGGACTTCTACTTGCATGGCCTTACTTTGTCCCATTACCACAAAGAAAGGATATTGCCTAGGGGCTTCAGGGTAAAGAACCAACCCACTATTGGCAGAAGTGACATGGAATTCTGCAAACGCTGGATAGCCATTTTAAACAAATGCTCATTCGATCTAATGATCCTGGTCATCGACCAATCAAGCAAGGAAATCGCCAAACTTAAAAAAGATATTGCACAGATTGAAACCAGGCATGGGGAGACCCTGGCGGACGATACTGATACTAACTGGCTTGATAAGATGCAGAATACGGTGGATGCATATAGGGCCAACCTGATTAAATTTAAGAAGGAGAAGCTCCGGCAGGTGACTGCGGATTACAATGAGCGGAATGTCTCTCGGTGACTCCTGGGCCTGGGTGACACTAAGGGTGGCAGAAGCCGACACCAGTCTCGGTCCAAGCGTGGTGATACTGCCAAGATGGGCTATACTACCAGCAACACGGATATATCCGATGCGCCAAACAGTGCTTCCATGGAGCCTTTTTTAGGTTCGGGCGACGGCGATCGAGCAAGAATACCCCCGCATGGTACAACACATGCAAAACCACCAGGAGAGGTGGCAGGAGATCGGCGGTATCCCGTGCGCGAAGGCAAAGCGACAAGAGGATCCAAAATAGTGAGCCAGTGATTTACAATCTTTCGGACTACTCCTTAACTCCTGTGATATAAAGAGAACTTAAACTACAAAACAAGCGCTCGACCTACTGTATTGTTATATGTGATAATTACAATAATTAATATTAAATCAAATTATAAATGTGAAAAATGTGAAAAATTATATATCCTAACTGTGCAAGGATAACCAATATCATATATCATATAGTCCCACAACCACCAATATAAGGGAGGGTATGGGGGGAACAAGGGAGGCTGTCTAGGACAAAATATCAAGCCTTTCCATAAGACTATAGACAAATTGATAATACAGATAACAAAGTCCTTGGCGCACTATCATGTATGTTAACCTGATACGAAAGTTCCCAGTGCTGAGATTAAGAGGAACAGTTCATGAATCTTCGCCGTTGATTCTCTTGGATTTCTTATGATGGTAAGTAATTATCTGGAATCAAAGAAGACAGAAAAACCATTGCGCAGTACTCTCTATTAGTGGAAGAGAATATCAAGAGAATCAACAGCGAAGATTCATGAACTGTTCCTCTTAATCTCAGCACTGGGAACTTTCGTATCAGGTTAACATACATGATAGTGCGCCAAGGACTTTGTTCTCTGTATTATCATTCCTTAACTCCTGCTGAAACAAGCGTCCTGCAAAAGGGCCTGTTTTTTGTGCCTACCCATACGCAGGATTCATTTGATTGGGAGGTGGACATGTACAGACTGCATAGACAACTGAAGTTAAAAGACTTCTTTCGAGGAACGACGCTACTGACCTATCCAGTGGTACTATATCAAATCCATTTAAAACCAAGAGCACCTTTGATCCCCACTCTGCGAATCCAAACATTGCTTCGTTCATAAACCTGGTAACTAAGGTCACACGTAAAATCTTGAAGAACCATAAGACCATTTTTTTCAATCTGTCTAGAGACGAGCGATCAGCCCTCAAAACACTACGGGATAACAAAAAGATAATGGTGAGAGCTGCGGACAAGGGTGGGGGGATTGTTGTACTCAATTACCAATATTACAAACAGGAGATTGAGCAACAACACGCGGTTGTGCATCACTATAGACGTCTTCCTAGGGATCCAACCATGGCCTATAAGAAGGAAATTGATGGCATCATCTGACTTGGGGCCTTATTCAGAAAGCCTCGATAAGGCCCTTATCAAGCACTTATCGACCGAAATGGCTACTCGTATTCAGAAAGCCTCGATAAGTGCTCGATAATGGCCTGTATCGCCGCAAAATTTTATCACCAACAGAAATTCGCCAATTGAGTGGCGATCAGCCGCTTATCGACCATTTTCTGAAGGATCATAAACTCGCGCGATTCAGATACCCGCGAGTCGGCTGTCGCGGCCTATCGCAGCCCATCGCAGCCCTAAAAGGCGTTCTTCTCCCCAAATCCAATACACCACAAACTTTAGGTAAATTGGTGGGGAGATGGCCTCGATGAGCTGCGATGTGTCGGGACTTAGAAAAAATCAGGCCCTTTTCCTGCCTCGGATTGATGCCGGGGGTCTCCGGAGCTGATAGCCATTAATAGCAGCTCCGGACCCCCCCGGCATTCATCCAATGCAGGATAAATGCATGTACAGCAACTTCATTACCTTAGCGGCTAACCGCTAAGGCAATGAAGGGGTTAAACACCCGTGACAGGCTTACAGTAAAGACATACAATACAATACAATACTGTGGCTAGCGAGGGTGGGTGAAGGGGGAATTTGGCCCTTAGTGTCTGTTTAGGCCTTGCGGGGGGTTGCGGGGGGACTTAACCCCTTCATTACCTTAGCGGTTAATACCCCCCCCGCAAGGTCTAGACACCCATCCTTAGGGTTAATACCCCCTTCACCCATCCGTGAGGCCTAAGCACCCACCCCGGACTGACTATACCCACCCTGTACCCATTGATTAGTATAGTGGTACATCATACCCATATAATAATAATATGGGCATGATAAGCCTCTATAGCACTCAATGGGCACCATAATGACAATACATTAATACACAAGACACACAATAATAAAACCTAACTAAACTCCCAAAAAACACACTTCACTAAATAAAAACAGTAGCCAGCTAATCCAATCAATACAAGCAATAACAACATCAACAATGAATTAATTAAACCATTAACCAATCAAACCAATTAATTCCTAAACTAACTCAAAATGAATAGTAACACTAACCAATCCAAACAATGAATTACTCCAACATTAATGAATTTAAACAGTAAAATAGAAAGAAAGAAATTCTAACAATATCTGAACTAACCATAAAACACATTAGCTAACATAATATAACTTTAAGTACAAACGAACACCAATCGCAAACCTTTTATTACATTAAGCATGAACAAACAAACAATGAATTCCACATAATAAACTGAAATGAAATAAAGCAACAGCAATACCAAGCGAGAAATGCCCCCCAAATATTGGCATAATAATGTATTAATCTGTACCCTAAAGAGGTACAGATTAATATATTATCAGTCAATGTGCCTTCCCCAAAAAAAATCAAAAAACACATCCAAAGAATAAACCTGTAAAAAGAGACATTAACAAACATTGAATATATTACTTACCATTAGAAGCGGTGGCCCTCCGACTCCCGGGGTAACAGGAAGCTCACGTACCTTGAAGCCCTCCAACAGCATCCGATGCCATCCGCCATGAAGATCCGGATCAGGTACCCCAATCTTCTTTTTTCTTTCTTTAATCACCTTCTTCTATCTTCATCTGTAACCATTTCTTGATCTTCTTTATCTTCTTTCTTCATCTGTCAATCCAAAATACCCCATGTTAAATCCCAATCGATGTTGTCTCGTCGGCTTCTTGGGCTCAAATGAGGCGTCACGGCCTTAAATAGGGCTTGTGACGTCACATTTAGCCTCAAAATGGTTAACAGCCACCTGATTGGCTGTTAAAACCATGTTCCGACTTTAATTTTTTTTTTACATCACATCACTTAAAGGGAATGATGCCAGCCAATCAGAATGGTTGTGTTTCATTTGCCTTTAAGATGACGTCACAAAGCTGGCGTCACATGGTATTTCAGCCAATCAGATCGTGGGAACCAATTCCACACTCTGATTGGCTGAAATACCTTGTGACACCGGCCATCTTGGATTTAGTGACGTCATCTTAAAGGCAAATGAAGCACAGCCATTCTGATTGGCTGGCATCATTCCCTTTAAGTGACGTCATGTCAACCAACAAGTGATAGTGACCAAGCATATATACCCCTGTAGGCGGACGCTCACAGAGGTATGCAAGGGAGAATGATTATAGTGAAATTAAATAAACCTTTTATTGCGCCTTTTCCTTAACATCAGGAAACCATCCAAACAAGGGGTAAACAAAGCTTCCATTCACTTGGGAGTATTTCTAGTGAAATACTATGCAGTTCACAGCTCCCTTAGATAAGCATGTCTCCCAGCCCCAAACATATAGCATGAAATGAACAGATATAAAAAGTCTTGTAAATAAAAGTCTTATCTGTTACTTGTGGTTTGGAGGGAAAATCTTCTCTGTCCCTGGTTGCTACCTTTTCTTCAGGGTTTGTCAGCATTCAGGTTTAGAAGTTTCCCCTGTGTCTTGAAAGCAGCTCTGCTGTTTCTTCCGGCAGGGCTCAAGACAAGTGTCTCCAAGTTCAGCTCAGGTGTGAGCTAAGGAGTCTCTCTTCCTGTCTCAAAAGACAGGCTTTTCTAAGCAATCTAATCAGGCAGGTGGTGTTTGTTAATTGACTACCAGCAGTTAACCACCACACTGCTGTATTAGAGGCACATTAGCTGAACAGGGATAACTCCCCTGTTACAACCCCCTTGTACCAGTGTCGGGATGGTGGTCTTCGTTATCAGTGTCAGAGTTCAGCACTGCGCATGCGCAGGCTGCTTGCCGGTGTCTTACGTTGCCAGGGATACATTGTACGGCTCCTGTGTACTAGTGTAGTGCTCGGTGCCCTATCCCGATTGGTGTTCCGGCTCCCAGCGCTTGTATGCTTAATGTGCATGCCTGACATGTGACGCGCCGCCTGCTCGACGCTGGGAACTTGGGCGCGAGTGTCTGAGTGGGCTACTCTGATTGTAGGATTGACTGCTTCCTGTTCGTGGTTGCAGACAGCACATTGTCTTACAGGTTTGGTTCATGTGGCTTAGAGCACAGCTATGTTGAATGCCATTTTTGATTGTTTGTTTTGATTGTTTTTTTCTGTTGTGGTGCACTATGGGTGGGGGTATATATGTTTGGTCACTATCACTTGTTGGTTGCACGGCCCTGAAGAAGGTCTCCATGTGGGACCGAAATGTCGTCTTACGTGTATTTATGTTTTGAATACAACCCTTTTTTGGAATAACCCCGTGCAGTTTGCTGTCTCTTTACTGGTCCTTGGAGTGGTTCTCATGCTGTGTGTTACTTTATGGGACTAGCATCTGCCTTCTGCCTCACTACAGTGTGCTGACTGACCTCGTGTGGACTATATATATAGTCCTAGGTAAACTGACGGAAAGTGGAAAGGATAGCAGTGGATTATGATGAGAGGTGCTTTTGAACGACATTGCATTTTACCACTCAAAATGGCCTCCTTGATAATAAAGTACAAAAGTAGTTTGTTTTCAAAATAAGAATAAATTAGATAAATAAGCACTGAATATACCTCTCTATGTCAAATCACATTTCACCCAGGAAATAAATAAAAGTGAAAACATTATAATACGATATTGTTCTTGTTTCACGGAAATATTTTGTCCGAATGGAGCTCTAATCGCCCAAGGAATCTCTCAGAATATGCCATGAAAATTTTAAGAAAACTGTCATTTTTACTGTTCAACCAAACACGCCAGTTTAGTCTTGATAGCTTTTACTTGAAAAAGATTGTTCTAGATAATATATTGATATACACTATACCCTTTGAAGTAAATATAATGTACTATTGGCAACCATCATTTCACCCATTCTAAGAATAAAGGAACTAGTAGTAAACATTCTTTAATATAATATAGAAGTGGTGATAGGGATACTTGTGTAATCTAACTAGAATCGTTCCTCCATCCAATTAACAGTGTCTAACAACTCTGACTGCTGATAATATTAGATATATTTTATTATGAGTTCTTCAGCATCTTTCATTTGACAATGTGTTGATATTATCTAATTCAAAAACATACAGTACAATAGTATGGCACTTTGTACATCATACATTTTTCACACGAATAAATTATTCTGAGCAGTGGATTATAACACAGGATCAGTCCAATTTTTCAGCAAGTAATGTATAATTAGAAGATGCTGATGGAGAAAGCCGAGGGCAGAACTTCGAAGGCAAGTAACGGAGGTAGAGAACAGAGGTGCAGTGCACAACAAAGTCCCAATACTTCACATTGTTTAATTGATTCTAGTAAGCAACTTGAGTCATTCATTATAAATTGAACTTACCCAAAATATTTGGAGCACTCTGTTTTTGCCTGTCTCTATGCCATATAAAGAAACTAGTTAAACAAGCAGATTGGACCTGCTGTATATCTATAGTTAGAAGAGTTTACATAAAGTATGACTTGGTGGAAAATGTTGACACACATGTAACCCCCTGTGTGATGAGAGCCACACACTCATACTGCCCCCTGGCAGGTTCCTCTCTAATGTGCTATGGACATGTGACTGTTAATGGACATAATAGCAGCCAATGATAACGGCTTTGGAAGAGGTCATACTAAGAGGTAGAGGAACCTTCAAAACGGGGAGCGGCCATGTTGAGAGCTGAGTACTATCATGGTATTGACAAAAGGATTAATAATAAAGTAAGTGCAATCGCAGACTCCAATAGTAGAAATGAGATTTGAAGTTTGAACCAAGTTGAAATCCCAGCCTCACTTCTCCTTATGATCTTCAATAAGTCACTTTGGGCTATACTTATTTACTAAGTGTGCTAAGGCTACGTAGCATTACAGCCAGTGGCAGATTTCCCACTAGGCCTGTTAGGCCCGGGCGAGGGCGGCAAAAATGTCTGCACCCATATACATTCCCCGCATGCTCGGGCCTGATGGGAAGTCACTTACATATGCCGGGTGCCTCCTTGCTGTCTCCTTTCTGTCGCCCCACTCCTCCTTACGATTCGCAGCGTCAAATGACGCCGTGGACGTCACCAACGTGGCATCTCAAGGCGTCGGTTTGCCATGGCAATGTGACGTTGCGGCGTCAAATGATGTCATGGCATCGCATTAGCATGGCAATAAGACGCAGTGTGACATCACTGTGGTGACATCTGTGGCGTCATTTGACACTGCAAATTGGAAGGAGGAGGGTGGCAGAAAGTAGGCGACCGGCATATGTAAGTGCTGTAAGTGTACATCCCTTCAAATGAATGAACCATTTAGTCCTTCATCTTTGCAACAATGAGTTAATATGCCCCATTATCTTCCTGTGCCTCAGGCACCAACATTTGGTTCAAGTTATTTGGGGCAGGGACTTGTGCCTGCAAAATACTATCTACAGCAATGCACACAGGTACATCATCTTCAATATAAATGTAAAAATGTTATCAGTGCAATAATGAAAAAGGAACGACTTTTTGTACTTCGATGTTTCTTTTTATTTCATCAATCCACATTGATATACTATTGATATACTATTATATAAAAGTTATTTTTGTACCTCTAGTTGTGGGCGAAGACTACTATTGGTTCTGTATACATGCTCAATTTGTTTGTGCACAGTGCAAAAAGTGAAACATTTTTAGTGAAGGGTGTTTGTGACTTATGATGTTCATTGTCGCTGATTTATACTAATCTTTTTGGGACACTTACTGTATACTGTACAGTGTATTATCTCTGTGAGCTTTGTCTTCTATACATTGCTTTATGACTGCCTCTGTGAGCAATGTAGTAGTCCTAGATATATATGTTTCTTTATTTTGCTGTTCATCTTTGTTTTTGAGGATAACTGCCTTTTATTTAATCTACACAGAGTTTGTGTTTCTGCCTCTTTTGCTGTTTCATTGGTTTATTCTCTTTTAGTTTAAAATTGTTTTTCTTCCATTCAAAAACTTTCTTTGACTACTTTTTAAATATCTTGACTAACATATCCTTATCTTCAATTCTTTATTCCATCATCTTATTTTTTCTGCCCTGTCTTCACTTCTCTATCTCACTGTTCCTCTTTTCTCGCACTCCCTCTTATCTTTGACCTCTCTCCCATTTTTCTCCCTCCATCTCTTCATGGCCACACCCCACAGCCCCCATCACTCTGCTCCTGTGCTGCAAGAAGGAAGCATCCAAGCACTGGTCGTCCAAACTCTGCCGTGATTCCTCCACGTGTACGCAGCTTCATGGTGTGGGTACTGTATGTGTATTACCTCAAGTTGGCCATTACTTCTGCCATGTATTGAATCTTCAGGATATTACACCTTTTGAGAGTTTTACTGGGTATATAATTCCCCGTTTTCTATTTCTAGAAGAAGCAATTACAGAAACCCTCTTTTTAAAATGAATTAGAGTGACCATTTATAGAATAATGCAATGGATTACAGGTTTAAATGAAGAACTGATATTTCTGTAAGCAGTATGAAGTTTACAATATTATATATAAATAGCATAATATGTATCCCACCAAAGAGGAAAATAAATGAACGCGGCTACCATTACAATCAATTTAAAGTCAAATAAATATCAAGCAAGAGACCTATACTGTTGTTTAATACTAGTGCACTTTTTGTGTTTAGGTTGTCAGATCATGTTGTCCTACTTTTTTGTCTGTAGCGGAGGTGCCACAGTAAGTGGCACTCAACGGGACAGGCTTAATGTGTGGTCTTCACCAGTTTATACTGAAAGTGCAGAATCATTGCTCTGTGATGTTAAAAGTGAAAACCTGACACCTAACTTATAAGCATATACTAGGTCTAGTCTGTCACTGCGTTTCTCGATCCCCATTAAGAAGGTTTACTTGCCATTGTTGTCCATTGAAGTTTTCAATTCAGACCAGAGTTTCATACGTTATCAGTCCGATTTTCAGCGGCAACCCTTATAGGGTAATTCTACACTGGCGACACACTTTATTCGAGCTCGGCTAGTCCCACGAATTCGGGTATACCCGGGTGTATTGAGGTTTGTGACTGTTTTCTGCCCGAGTGCATTGGGTTATTTTCCAGGCAGGGATTGAAGCATTTTATTCCCGCTGGCTGCAATACTGCACAGTATATATATATATACTGCATTACAATTCATGAATTTATGCCATCTGGTAGACACGCGAAGCATTGCAGCCTATTAAATCCTAATCATTATCATTTAACAGATCAGCCGCCCGTCAGCCAGGCATGAACCCAGGCTGGGAAGGCAAATGCAACGGGGCTTGTCAGAGGTGAGGAGCGGCGCATTCCAGGTATCTGCCAGGTACATACTGGGTATTTGCTCGAATAAAGTGTGTCGGTGCAGTATATTGTCCAATAGGCCACTCCACAGTATAAAGAATTACCCTTAATGTTACTTTTTAATGTTACCTTCTTCCTTAATGTTACTTTTATGTCTGAAGCACTTATTCCCATGACCTGTTATTTAGATTATTTGTTATTTATATGATTACAACATGTATTACTACTGTGAAGCGCTACAGACAAGACCACGAGTACTCTAAGGCTTGCCTTAAACTAGCCCGGTTACATTCTGGGTATGTGCTGGGTGTAACCTGGCTTGTTTAAGGCAAGTTTAAGGCATTTCTGCATTGACTAATGACCCATAGGATTAACATAGCAGGGGTCCCTGGCAGTCCCATTCAGTTTGAACGGGACTGCTAGGGACTCCCGCTGTTAATCTGATGGGCCATTAATCAATGCAGAAATGCTGGGTCTAGTTTAAGGCAAGTTTAAGGCATGTATCCAGCATGTACCTGGGTCTTTTTGGCGATTGCCACTGGTTTGTGTTAGCATAGTCGCAGTCTCTGCTGTATGTACATTTATGTCGCTATATAAATAAAGACATACAATACAATACAATACCCCGTTAGTTATAATTATTGTTTGGTTAATTGCTTAAATAAGTGTTAATTAGAGAAATCTTGAAACCCTGCCATTTTAATGACTGAACTTGAGGAGCCCTGGGGTAAATGGTCATTGTTATTGAATCCCACAATGCCCTTATTCTCTTGTCCTACAAATACAGTAAGAAATACTGCTCATCTTTTCCTGCCGTTTCTCAGAAGTGAAAACTAACTATTGCTAACATATGCTGTTTTCATAAATATTTGTCATCAATATTTCAGTATCTTTGACAGACACTGCTGAGAAAATGTCGTGTTAAATCAAAGCTTAAACTATGATAAATAGACTACAATCACTGACACTAAACATATTCATATTCGTAGTGACTAACACTGTTTCCATCAGAAAAACCTTTAAAGGTACAGTCACACATTAAAATACATACACATGATTTGCTCGGTTTTGTTCACATAATTGTATCATTTTTCAAAGCGCTACATTAGGTGAAGAGTTGTAAAATGTAAGCAGGGTAGATATGTTGTGTGATAAAGCCCATCAAGTGCAATGTCAAATGGTCAAATGAACTGCAGCTATTGCTTCTGTAAATGTATTTTATAGGCTTGTAATGTACTGTACCTTCTTTCTGTGCCTCATGAAGCTTTTCTTTGTGTAGCAGGTTACCCTCCCTTGCCTACTCCCTGGCAGTGGTCCTGTCGTTTGGGAGGGTTTGTGTGAGTTGCGTCAGCCATGTTGTGGTTGGCATAGCCATATACATATGGACTGTGTGTAAGGCAGAGGCCATCATGAGCTTGGCGCTGCAGGAAGAGGAAGTCCTAGCTGTTCAAGATTTCCTCTGCGGACTGTAGGCAGCGTACTCAGTACTGACTAAGCCGGCGAAGGGAGAGGAAGTGTCCAGGGGGCTAGTCAAGCTCCCTGGACTAGGCCAGACCCATTCCCCCTTGGCCCCAGGTAGTTCCCCTACACCGTAGTGGAGTATTGTACGGCTGGCCACTAGTAAGGGACTTGCCCTTAGTGTGTGCCAGAGAGAACAAGAGAAACAGACGGAACAGCAGCGATGGATTCCCCAGGCTTGTGGAACTGCCGCGCAGTGCTACCGGAAGTAAGGAGAGAGGGGATTGTCTCGGAGGCCCTACATCATGGCATCATGGGATCATGGATGCGGCCTATCTGAGACATATCCTGGCATACATGAGTACCCAGGAAGGTATCCACGTGCACCAACTTTACAAACGGGAGGGTAGTGCTGCCCTCACACTTACGTTGGGAGTGTGGGAGGGAGACAGAAGGGGGGTGAGTAAAAGAGAGAGACTGGGGAGGAGTGGGAAGAGAAGGTGAGGAGTGATAAAGGGGAGGGCTGAGAAGAAAATAGTGAGGAAACAAGAGGGAGGATGTTGGGGGAGAGGGAGGGAGAGAGGGACAGAGTGAGTGAGTGCGAGGGAGAGAGTAAATGTGAGTGAGAGCGGGAGGTGGCAGAGAGAGGGAGGAGTGAGAGGGAAGAGATAGAGAGGGAGTGAAAGAAAGAGGGGAGTGAGAGAAAGAGGGGGGGAGTTAGAGAGACAAGGGAATGAGAGAGAGAGGGGGGAATGAGAAAATGGTGAAAGATTGAGAGAGAGGGGGAGTAAGAGAGAGAGAGACAGAGGAGGGAGTGCAAGAGAGAGGGTGACTCACAGGGCCACCAAGAGAGTTTTAAGAGGGAGTGGTGAGTGTGTGAGAGAGAGGAGGGAGTGTGTAATAAGGAGGCAGAGTGCGGGACAAAGTGTAAAAGGGACAAGGTGGAATGTGTGATAGAGAGGGTTGAAGAGTGTGAGAAAGAGGGGGAGGAGAAAAAGAGAGCGGGTAAGAAAGAGATTGAGACTCACAGGGCCACCAACAAGGAGGAGCGGACAACACACCCTCTTCAACAAACTGGGGGCCAAGGTGGAGACTCTACTCCTGTGCCCTGAGAAAGCTGTCAGTGACCCCGTCCATACTGTAATTGTACAGATGAAGTAAGAATAACGGTCACCAGAGCCGCGGTTGGAAAAGTAAAAATCAGCGGCTCCAGAGACAGTTTTTGCCATGGTCGATCTGCGGGGTGGGGGAGGGAGTTTAGGTGGGGGGGTTCATGTTCCGGTCCTGATCCCACGCAGCATGAATCCCCCACTGCTGGGGCTGCAGCTTACTAGTGCTGGAAACATTTAGCTTTCCTACATCTGTATATTCAGCATCATGAGATTATGTTATCAGGGCAATCGAGGATCATGTTTTAATGGTCTTTATCATCAGATTGAAATGCCTTAAATTATCTTTTATTAAAGCAATTCTGATTAATAATGAATTGATAATGATTCTCTACATAGAGTTCAGAGGATATCTATTATTAAACGTTAGGTTAATATGACTTAGTTAGTGTCAACTTTATATTGACAATAACGGACCAATTAGACTTTAATAAGTTCTGGGCAAAGAAATACGATAAGGTCCAAACTTTAGTTGCACTAAAATCTGTATCCAATACAAATTATATAAAGAAGTATCATTGTACAGAAAACAATTACTGATATACAGGTACAATATGTAAGTGAAAACAAGGAGACTTTTTTATTTTATTTCTGTGAAGAGCACATAATATTTCAGAAATGAAAACTCTAAAAATAGTAATTTACAAAGCAAACTTTGTCAGTGCTGTTGGAAGGTTATTTTTTCTACAGTGTTATCTATTTGTCGGCATGAGAGCTTCTGTGGTTGTATAATATGTTCTTCTGCTACCATTGAACGCATGCTCTCCCCCATCATCCGTTACCCTCTGTGACGGTGCTCTTCTCAGAGCAGGAAACTGACCCGCAGGACTGGGGCAGAATATGGAGACTGACCACAGGCCTTAGGATTGAGTCCTGATAGAGTAAGCAAATCCAGGTTACAGGCCAAGGTCAGATCACGTGCAGAGACATAGTCCGGGTCCCAGGTCAAGGTTGGGGCAGAGTGCAGAGGCATATTCAATGTTATGGTCCAAGGTCAAGGTTGGTATAATACAAAGCAGAATCAAGGCAAAGAGTCAAGGCAAGCTGCATAAAGGACAAAGTCCAGGGCGATCCAAGGTCAAAACTCAAGCAGGAATAGCAAGCACACAAAGCCGAGGGAGCAGGCACCTAGCTCAGGCACTGGCTTGTTGTGAAAGGATGATTTAAGAATGCCTAGGACAGGTGTAGCCAATATCAGTCTCCATGTTGGTTTAGGGCGGATGGAGGCCACTTCCCGGTTTTGACCAGCTTGGTAAAGGCGAGGCAACCTGAGATCTCATCATCTTGGTTTAGACAATGTTAGTATCACTGGGATCTGCTAGTGCCGAAGAGAGCATGGCCTTGACAGTGGCTTCTGACACTGTCTACACATGCAACCATCATTCCCCACCACCCCATGCACTCCCTCTATCATCTATTACCCTCTACACATCGCCCCATCATGCCCAATTACCCCATCACAATCCTCCATACACCATTGGCAATTTCCCCCCAACATCCACAGCAATGCCCATATACTACGAGAGTATAGATAGAATATATATATAGTATATATATATATATATAGATATATATATATATATATATAGAGTGCAGAATAAATGAGTTCTTCAGTATTAGGTGATACCTCTTTTATGGACTAAAATTATGTCATAGGCAAGCTTTCGAGAGTTCTCCTCTCTTTCAGGTCAAGCAATATTGCTGACCTGAAGAAGAGAGGAGAGAACTCTCGAAAGCTTGTCCTATGACATAAATTGTTAGTCCAATAAAAAAGGTATCACCTAATACTGAAGAACTCATTTATTCTGCACTATCGCAACTGGACTAACACGGCTATTTCTGCTTTATATATATATATTAAATATATAATATATATTATATATATATACATATATATATATATATAATATCGTGTTTAGCCAAACTTATAATCAAAAATGAATAGACGATACCGTCTTATGACTAACAAAATGCTTTTATTTGTGCGAGCTTTTGAGATACACTGATCTCTTCTTCTGGCGATTTACAATGGATAAAGCGACGTATTTTTCTTAAAACAGTGCATCTTGGAATGTATCTGTGACTGAAGCCTACAGGGGGAGGGATAGGCTTCAGTCACAGCTACATTCCAAGATGCACTGTTTTAAGTAAAACCCTTTCTTGCTTTATCCATTGATACATCGCGGAAGAAGAGATCAGTGGATATCGAAAGCTCGCACAAATAAGGCATTTAATTATCCATAGAACGATATTGGTCTATCATTTTTTATTTTGTGTATTTTGTGTTATATATATGTATATATTTGTGTGTGTATATATATATATATATATATATATATATATATATATATATATTGTTGTATATATATATTTTAATCCATTGTGCACAGTATATGTATCACTGTTCATGATAGGATCTCTGATAATAGGCTTCAAATGCATTATTATCTCCATTGTGGGTTAAAGTTGGGATCTAAGATTCTTTATGTAAGAATTATTTGTTGTAACAGCTGTTCAATTATTAGTAACATATGTTCAGGTTAATTGTACAATTAGGCCAATTGTTGACACTTAAAAGAATCTAGACTGGTGAATCATCTCTTTCTCCCTGATGAAGTGACACTGCCACGAACACGTAGGATAATAACATTATTCATACGTACTCTCTCTGTTTCAAGTCAGGATTGTTAAGTGCCAGTCACATTATCTGAACACTCCATTACTACTAATACTTGGGGTTTGAGGCTGATTATGCGGAAGTCCTTTTTCTTCTTTGTGTTTTTGCTTTATCCAGCCACACTCTCTCTGCACCTTACCCACTACAGGATGGTATCAGTATGCCATTGTGCTCCTGCTGTAGCAGGATTACCCTTCTCCCTCTTGCTCTCTCTATCAAAAAACTAACTCATGGAGACTGAGCATGTATCTACTGATGTACTATAAGAGTGTTACAGTGTTGTTTGTCACCATGGTTACCATATTTATTTTCATTTAACATTTAATTCTGTGAAATGGTTCTAGCAAATTGTTTGAAAATGAGTACAAGTTATGAAATAATATGTCATGTTTTGTAAGTGGTTACTGTCCTTTCCCTTTGGTTCCAGCTCTGCCTTATGTCCTATACCAGCCTCTTGCTGCCCCCTTCAACCTCTGCCTGTGACCCAATAATGCTTATTCACTGACTGCTCTGTTTGGACCCTACAACGCTACTCTACCACCTGCCCCGCACCCGGCTGTGATCCCATAGCGTCTTCACTTTGCTGCCGTTCCGGCCACTGAGGTCTATCCTGCACTGACACCATGTGTCTGGATAGAAACAACGGCCACTCCTGGATGCCGCCGGAACAGACTCAGCAGCCCACATGCATTGACCTGAGGAAAACCCCTTGCTTTTTTTTTGCTTCAATTCTGCTTGTTCTGAATTTTTTGTTGTTGATTTTTTTTCCCAGAGAAAGCACTTTTTCCGTTTTGTGAGTATCCCCAGTTGAAATGGCTTTTCCGATTACAAGAAGCAAACCTTCCACGGCACCACTGTAAGGCAAGGTACACTTGTTTGTTTAAGAACTCTATTGCTGATGGTAACAGAGACTTATCCATGTTTAAATAAGCAGCCTCAGCTCTGAGAATCCAGCAAAGAGATAGTTGATTGCAGACACTCAATAACTAGTTCCATTGGACTAATGAGAGCTCAGTAAAAGCCTCAGTGAGACACAGGAGAGAGATTCTTTAGTCACATTTGGGCTGACGAAGGAGAGCAGAGAAGAGCACACAGACACGTCTTGGGCACAAAGGCTGGGCTGAGATCAAGACACCCAGAGGACTATATTTTCTGGAAACAGAGGACCCAGGAACCTGCCAGAGACTGGCATGGAGGGAACCTGCTTAAGGTACTTCCTGAGACTTTGGGGTAAGAGGCTAGGTAATGGTAATATCCCTCCAGTCCTGCACATAGGGTCTGGGGAAGTAAGTAGCCCTTACAAAGGGGTTCATTATTTTGTTGTTTTTGTATTTTGCTGGATAAAGGAACAGGCTAATAAAGCCAGAATAAATTACCCTAATCGGTCTCCATTATATGAACCTCTGCACACATCTCTTACATATGGTGTCAGGTTGGGGTGGGTGAGAGGTGGTCCTTTAATTTCAATGGGTCCCAGAGACTGCCTGGGAATTTGTTGTACTTTTGCCTGCATACAGTTCCTGCAAACAGCCTGAGCAACAAAACAAAGAATCACTTTCAGAAGTGACCAGATTTAAAGGGTGACACATCCAGACAAGAAAACCATTGCCATGGAGAAAGCCACAATGCCACAGTTTGAATGGGAGGACTGTGACAGATGTTGACCCACACAAGGGACTGATGCTGTGACCAGAGTTCTACCCCACCCTTGTGACAGAAAAGAAAAAAACACTGGGAATTTAAAATGGCCGCCAAACTAAAGTCAAATACAGACTATGCAAAAATGGGGAAGATAATGTGTTCCTAGTGTAAAGGCCACACGGAGCCGATGTCCCTTCAGGCCTTATTCGGATGATGAAGATGATCCCTATGTGGCCCAGAAAAAGGGCAGCAGCCAGAAGAATATTTTTTTCAACATGCAAAGGAACTGGAGCAGCAAGCAATGCGCTGTAGTCACAAGGAAGGTAAGAGAGTTTTCTTAGCAAGTGCACATCCAGTATCACTGATGAGAAAGAATATGTGCACAGCACTACTGTTGTTTTACGAACCTATCAAAGTAAAAGAAGAACAAGAAAAAGCCTACAAAGACGCGCTGTGAGAGCAACTAACTCTGCAAGCAAAGTCTGCCCACGTTAGAACTATCAGTGGGGTTTTAGTGAATACAGTGAAAACCAGCTATATTGCGCCTCCTGAGGTCAGAGAAGAAAATACACCTGATACCACCACAAATGGAGGCAAAGATATGGCATTCCTGTAATGAACCCTACCCCATGGAAGAGTGGCCCTTCCGGTGCTATGAGGATACGGATAAGGAAGAAGATATCTCTTATGGAGAACCCAAACCGAGTCCAACCAAAAACACCTCAAGGATGGTGGAGGTGCTAAACTTGGTACGCACTGAACAAACAGGTCTCTATGACCCCGAATATTCCTGCCAGCTAATGCAACTGAACAAGAGGGAGGCCTCCGCTCTGTTAATACAAAGTATTCTTAAACCGGGGATATATCGCGTGCTTGCCCTATCCAACACAGTGGGCTTGTCCTGGAGCCTTCTTTTTAGGTTCGGTGCTCGACGCGACGGCGATCTCGAGCCAATGATACCCCCCATGGACACCACATGCACCACACCCACGCTAGGAGAGGTGGCAGGAGATCGGCGGTATCACCCGTCGCGAAGGCAAAGCGACAATAGGATCCAAATAGTGGAGCCAGTGATTTTTACAATCTTTCGCGGACTACTCCTTAACTCCTGTGATATAAAGAGAACTTAACTACAAAACAAGGCTCGACCTACTGATTTTTATATGTGATAATTACAATAATTAATATTAAATCAAATTATAAATGTGAAAATGTGAAAAATTATACAGCACATTACCTAAACTGTGCAAGGATAACCAATATCATTATCAATACAACAATATCATATAATCATAACATTCAATAATATATCAAATTACATACAATACCAGTAATATCAATCATCATCTAAAATTCATCAACATACATAATCACATCAAATTTATCAATCAAATCAAATACACATGCATATCATACATCATCATATCATATACATTTACATAATATATCCAATCTATATATTTTTCATATATTGAATTCCATCATCATTATTATTAACAAAGATGCATACA
Source organism: Ascaphus truei (assembly GCA_036426205.1). Taxonomy (NCBI): domain Eukaryota; kingdom Metazoa; phylum Chordata; class Amphibia; order Anura; family Ascaphidae; genus Ascaphus; species Ascaphus truei. The sequence continues at coordinate 287,331,413 of CM071568.1, read as the reverse complement.
TTCATATATATTCAAATATTCATCATTTTATCATCATCATACAAACATCATACATCATCATCATCAAATCATTCAAAATCAAATTAAATTTCATACAATTAAATCCCCAAAAAACAGTTCCACAAAATCATTTCAATATTAATTAAAATAATCAACACATTAATCATATTCAATCAAAATATTAATACATATAATGTATATAATTATCATCAACATTCATATTCATCAATTCATTATTATATCATTCAATATAACATATAAAATTTCAAATTCATTATCATATTACATACATATTATTTCATATTCTATCATTATAAATCACATCATATATTCATCAGCGATCTCATATACCCACATACAGCATCAAAATCATAGAGAAATTACATTACAATCTCATTTTTTAATTCATAATTCATAATAAATCATAATATTCTTATCACATTTCAACATAGAATTTCATCAGCATCATATACATCATCCAACATCATATCAATCATTCATATTCATTCATCACATCCACAATCATCAATACAATCATTTCATCACATACACAACATTTTATCATTTATCAAATCATATTTTTTCAAAAATCATTCATTCATTCACACACATACATCACAATCATTTACATATAGCACAAATCAATAATTCAACAGATACATATTTTCATACATATATACAATATCATCATTAATCATTTATTATATCATACATATCATAATATCATTCATTTATATATCATTATCATTTACATTCAAACATATAACAATCATATTACCATCATAATCTCCACACACATCAAATCAATCAATATATATATCATATCATCAAATCATAATACATTTTAATTTACATTATCATATATCACATATTCATAACATACAAACAAATATTACAATTCATCATACATTATAATTACATATAAAATATATCAATCACATATATTCATCATATCATCATACAATTTCAACATTCATCAATGCAAATCTTAAATAACATACATATTTTCATCACTCATATCATCATTCAGTATACATCAAATTTCATTAAATTATCATAATTAATAATATCAATTTTTACACATCACTTATCATCATAATTCCACATCAAATAATCTAATAATAAATACACTGTAATCATCAATTCATATCATTATATTTATATTAATATTTTCATGCAATCATCATTATATATACAACATATTACAATTATAATAAATCATCATTCATAAATCATAAATCATCATAATATCAATTATATCATAATCATCATCATCAAATATACAACACATCATACTATCATCATAACTATACATACATATTACATACATTAATATCATCGGAGGGCCATCATTCATTTCATTAATATAACATAAACATCAAAATACATTCAATAATTAACAGCAAATAATATCACTATGTACATAGACTTTTTACTAGGACGGCAGGTATTATTATTGCGTATGCAACGCCGGTCTCCCACGCTAATCCCGCACTAGCCCAGTCTGTCAATACCACATTCCTATAAAGCGTTGACTTAAATTATACCTTTTTATTTTTTTCATATCATATACTTATACATCAGACATCAATAAATACAATTATAATTATATCATTAAGACAATCATATCACATATCATTATCATCATCATATTCAATCATCATCATTAATCATATTCATTCAATTACATTCAATAAATTACATTATTACCATATCATTCATCATTAATCATTCCATATAATATTGATTTCACATCATTTAATTCATCTATCATCATATCAATAATTTCATCATCATTATCATACATAAACAAAATATCAATATTCAATACAAATAATCATCAATCATTTCATCATATACATATAATCATATCATACAAGCATACATAATTACATTAACATATATCATCACATATTTCAATATCATATTCAAATCAGTACAAATTCATATTAAACATAATACATACATTCAAATACAATAATCATAATTCACATCATATATATACATATCACAATCATATCATATTTCATTCAATCAAACAAAATCACAATCATCATATTTTCATTTATTATAAATTATATAAATTACATTCACATATTCATTAATATATTATAAATATTATATATCATATAGTCCCACAACCACAACGTAAGGGAGGGTTATGGGGGAAAACCCAAGGAGGCTGGTCTCGGACAAATATCAAGCCTTTCCATAAGACTATATGACAAATTGATATACAGATAACAAAGTCCCTTGGCGACTTCCATGTATGTTACCTGTACGAATAGTTCCCAGTGTGATATTAAGATGCACAGTTTGCATGAAATCTTCGCCTTTGATTCTCTTGGATTTCTTATGATGGTAAGTAATTATCTGGAATCAAGAAGACAAAAAAACCATTGCGCGATACCCTCTATTAGTGGAAGAGAATATCAGAGAATCAACAGCGAAGAGATTAACTGTTCCTCTGAATCTCAGCACTGGGAACTTTCGTATCAAGGTTAACATACATGATAGTGCGCCAAGGACTTTGTTTCTCTGTATTATCTTCCTTAACTCCTGCTGAACAAGCGTCCTGCAAAAGGGCCTGTTTTTTGTGCCTACCCATACGCAGGTTCATTTGATTGGGAGGTGGACATGTACAGACTGCATAGATCAACTGAGTTAAAAGACTTCTTTCAGGAACGACGCTACTGACCTATCCAGTGGTACTATATCAAATCCATTTAAAACCAAGAGCACCTTTGATCCCCACTCTGCGAATCCAAACATTGCTTCGTTCATAAACCTGGTAACTAAGGTCACACGTAAAATCTTGAAGAACCATAGACCATTTTTTTCAATCTGTCTAGAGACGAGCGATCACCCCTCAACCACTACGGGATAACAAAAGATAATGGTGATGAGCTGCGGACAAGGTGGGGGGATTGTTGTACTCAATTACCAATATTACAAACAGGAGATTGAGCAACAACACCGGTTGTGCAATCCTATAGACGTCTTCCTAGGATCCAACCATGGCCTATAGAAGGGAAATTGATGGCATCTCTGAACTTGGGGCCTTATTCAGAAAGCCTCGATAAGGCCCTTATCAGCACTTATCGACCGAAATGGCTTACTCGTATTCGAAAGCCTCGATAAGTGCTCGTAATGGCCTGTATCGCCGCAAAATTTTATCACCAACAGAAATTTCGCCAATTGAGTGGCGATCAGCAGGCCGCTTATCGACCCATTTTCTGAAGGATCAAAACTCGCGCGATTCAGATCACCCGCAGTCGGCTGTCGCGGCCTATCGCAGCCCATCGCAGCCCTAAAAGCGTTCTTCTCCCCAATCCATACACCACAAACTTTAGGTAAATTGGTGGGGAGATGGCCTCGATGAGCTGCGATGTGTCGGACTTAGAAAAATCAGCCCTTTTCCTGCCTCGGATTGATGCCGGGGGTCTCCGGACTGATAGCCATTATACAGCTCCGGACCCCCCGGCATTCATCCAATCAGGATAATGCATGTACACAACTTCATTACCTTAGCGGCTACCGCTAGGCAATGAAGGGGTTAAACACCCGTGACAGCTACCGTAAGACATACAATACAATACAATACTGTGGCTAGCGAGGGTGGGTGAAGGGGGAATTTGGCCCTTAGTGTCTGTTTAGGCCTTGCGGGGGGTTGCGGGGGGACTTAACCCCTTCATTACCTTAGCGGTTAATACCCCCCCCGCAAGGTCTAGACACCCATCCTTAGGGTTAATACCCCCTTCCCACCCATCCGTGAGGCCTAGCACCCCACCCCGGACTGACTATACCCACCCTGTACCCATTGATTAGTATAGTGTACATCATACCCATATATAATTATGGGCATGATAAGCCTCTATAGCACTCAATGGGCACCATAATGACAATACATTAATACACAAGACACACAATAATAAAACCTAACTAAACTCCCAAAAACACACTTCACTAAATAAAACACATAGCCAGCTAATCCAATCAATCAAGCAATACAACATCAACATGAATTAATTAAACCATTAACCAATCAAACAATTAATTCCTAAACTAACTCAAAATGAATAAACACTAACCAATCCAAACAATGAATTACTCCAACATTATGAATTTAACAGTAAAATAGAAGAAAGAATTCTAACAATATCTGAACTAACCATAAACACACTTAGCTACTAATATATACTTTAAGTACAAACGAACACCAATCGCAAAACCTTTTATTACATTAAGCAGACAAACAAACATGAATTCCACATAATAAACTGAAATGAAATAAAGCAACAGCATACCAGCGAGAAATGCCCCCCAAATATTGGCATAATAATGTTAATCTGTCCCTAAAGAGGTACAGATTAATATATTATCAGTCAATGTGCCTTCCCCAAAAAAAATCAAAAACACATCCAAAGAATAAACCTGTAAAAAGAGACATTACAAACATTGAATATATTACTTACCATTAGAAGCGGTGGCCCTCCGACTCCCGGGGTAACAGAAGCTCACGTACCTTGAACCCTCCAACAGCATCCGATGCCATCCGCCATGAAGTCCGGATCAGGTACCCCAATCTTCTTTTTTCTTTCTTTAATCACCTTCTTCTATCTTCATCTGTAACCATTTCTGACTCTTCTTTATCTTCTTATCTTCAGGCGTCTGGTGCAAAATCACAAAATGGCAAAAAAGCCACAATTTATCAGCTCCCATTGGGTGTGTGAAAATCAAATGTCCGCTGTGTTCTTGGCTCGCAAATGAGGCGTCACGACTAAATAGGAGATGTGACGTCACATTAGCCTCAAATGGTACACCCACCTGATTGGCTGTTAAACCATGTTCCGACTTTATTTTTTTTTTGACATACGCACTTCATGGAATGATGCCAGCCAATGAATGGCTGTGCTTCATTTGCCTTTAGATGACGTCACGAAGCCGGCGTCACATGGTATTTCAGCCAATCAGATCGTGGGAACAATTCCACACTCTGATTGGCTGAAATACCTTGTGACACCGGCCATCTTGGATTTAGTGACGTCATCTTAGGCAAATGAAGCACGCCTTCTGATTGGCTGGCATCATTCCCTTTAAGTGACGTCATGTCAACCAACAAGTGATAGTGACCAGCATATATACCCCGGAGGCGGACGCTCACAGAGGTATGCAAGGAGAATGATTATAGGAATTAAATAAACCTTTATTGCGCCTTTTCCTTAACATCAGGAAACCATCCAAACAAGGGTAAACAAAGCTTCCATTCACTTGGGAGTATTTTCTAGTGAATACTATGCAGTTCACAGCTCCCTTAGATAAGCATGTCTCCCAGCCCCAAACATATAGCATGAAATGAACAGATATAAAAAGTCTTGTAAATAAAAGTCTTATCTTTTACTTGTGGTTTGGAGGGAAAATCTTCTCTGTCCCTGGTTGCTACCCTTTCTTCAGGTTTGTCAGCATTCATTTTAGAAGTTTCCCTTGGTCTTTGAAAGCAGCTCTGCTGTTTTCTTCTCGGCAGGGCTCAAGACAAGTGTCTCCAAGTTCAGCTCAGGTGTGAGCTAGGAGTCTCTCTTCCTGTCTCAAAAGACAGGCTTTTCTAAGCATCTAATCAGGAGTGGTGTTTTGTTAATTGACTACCAGCAGTTAACCACACACTGCTGTATTAGAGGCACATTAGCTGAACAGGGATAACTCCCCTGTTACAACCCCCTTGTCCCAGTGTCGGGATGGTGGTCTTCGTTATCAGTGTCAGAGTTCAGCACTGCGCATGCGCAGGCTGCTTGGCCGGTGTCTTACGTTGCCAGGGACATTGTACGGCTCCTGTTTACATATGTAGTGCCGGTGCCCTATCCCATTGGTGTTCCGGCTCCCAGCGCTTGTATGCTTATGTGCATGCCGACTGTGACGCGCCGCCTGCTCGACGCTGGGAACTGGGCGCGAGTGTCTGAGTGGGCTACTCTGATTGTAGGATTGACTGCTTCCTGTTCGTGGTTGCAGACACGCATTGTCTTACAGTTTGGTTCATGTGGCTTAGAGCACCGCTATTTTGATGCCTTTTTGATTGTTTGTTTTGATTGTTTTTTTCTGTGTGGTGCACTATGGGTGGGGTGTATATGTTTGGTCACTATCACTTGTTGGTTGCACGCCCTGAAGAAGGTCTCCATGTGGGCCGAAATGTCGTCTTACGTTATTTATGTTTTGAATACAACCCTTTTTTGGAATAACCCCGTGCAGTTTGCTGTCTCTTTACTGGTCCTTGGAGTGGTTCTCATGCTGTGTGTTACTTTATGGGACTAGCTCTGCCTTCTGCCTCCACTACGTGTGCTGACTGACCTCGTGTGGACTATATATATAGTCCCTAGGTAACTGACGGAAAGTGGAAAAGGATAGCAGTGGATTATGATGAGGGTTGCTTTTGAACGACATGCATTTTACCACTCAAAAGGCCCCTTGATAATAAGTACAAAATAGTTTGTTTTTCAAAATAGAAAATTAGATAAATAACACTGAATATACCTCTCTATGTCAAATCACATTTCACCCAGAAATAAATAAAGTGAAAACATTATAATACGATTATTTGTTCTTGTTTCACGGATATTTTGTCCGAATGGAGCTCTATCTGCCCAGGAATCTCTGCAGAATATCCATGAAAATTTTAGAAAACTGTCATTTTTACTTGTTCACCAACACGCCAGTTTAGTCTTGATAGCTTTTATTGAAAAGATGTTCTAGATAATATATTGATTGACACTATACCCTTTGAAGTAAATATAATGTACTATTTGCAACCATCATTTCACCCTTCTAAAATAAAGGAACTAGTAGTAAACCATTCTTTAATATAATAGAAGTGGTGATAGGGATACTTGTGTAATCTAACTAGAATCGTTCCTCCATCCAATTAACAGTGTCTAACAACTCTGACTGCTGATAATATTAGTATATTTTATTATGAGTTCTTCATCATCTTTCATTTGACAATGTGTTGATATTATCTAATTCAAAACATACAGTACAATAGTATGGCACTTTGTACTCATACATTTTTCACACGAATAAATTATTTCTGAGCAGTGGATTCATAACACAGGATCATCCAATTTTTCAGCAAGTAATGTATAATTAGAAGATGCTGATGGAGAAAGCCGAGGCAGAACTTCGAAGGCAAGTAACGGGTAGGAACAAGGTGCAGTGCACAACAAGTCCCATACTTCACATTGTTTAATTGATTCTAGTAAGCACTTGAGTCATTCAATTATAAATTGAACTTACCCAAATATTTGGAGGCACTCTGTTTTTTGCCTGTCTCTATGCCATATAAAGAAACTAGTTAACAAGCATTGGACCTGCTGTATATCTATAGTTAGAAGTTTTACATAAAGTATGACTTGGTGGAAAATGTTGACAACACATGGTAACCCCCTGTGTGATGAGAGCCACACACTCATACTGCCCCCTGGCAGTTCCTCTCTAATGTGCTATGGACATGTGACTGTTATGGACATAATAGCAGCCAATGATAACGGCTTTGGAAGAGGTCATACTAAGAGTAGAGGAACCTTCAAAACGGGAGGCCAGCGTTTTGAGAGCTGAGTCCTATCATGGTATTGACAAAAGGATTAATATAAAGTAAGTGCAATCGCAGACTCCAATAGTAAAATGAGATTTGAAGTTTGAACCAAGTTGAAATCCCAGGCCTCACTTCTCCTTATGATCTTCAATAAGTCACTTTGGTGCTATACTTATTTCTATTGTTGCTAAGGCTACGTAGCATTACAGCCAGTGGCAGATTTTCCCACTAGGCCTGTTATGCCCCGGCTGATGGCGGGCAAAATTGTCTGCACCCATATCATTCCCAGCATGCTCGGGCCTGATGGGAGTCACTTACATATGCCGGGTGCCTCCTTGCTGTCTGCCTTTCTGTCGCCCCACTCCTCCTTACGATTCGCAGCGTCAAATGACGCCGTGGACGTCACCAAGGTGGCCTCAGGCGTCGGTTTGCCATGGCAATGTGACGTTGCGGCGTCAAATGATGTCATGGCAATCGCATTAGCATGGCAATAAGACGCACGTGTGACATCACTGTGGTGACATCTGTGGCGTCATTTGACACTGCAAATGTGAAGGAGGAGGGTGGTCAGAAAGTAGGCACCGGCATATGTAAGTGCTGTAGTGTACATCCCTTCAAATGAATGAACCATTTAGTCCTTCTCTTTGCAACAATGAGTTAATATCCCCATTATCTCCTGTGCCTCAGCACCAACATTTGGTTCAAGTTATTTGGGGCAGGACTTGTGCCCTGCAAATACTATCTACAGCAATGCACACAGGTACATCATCTTCATAAAATGTAAAAATGTTATCAGTGCAATAATGAAAAAAGGAACGACTTTTTGTACTTCGATGTTTCTTTTTATTTCATCAATCCACATTGATATACTATTGATATACTATTAATAAAAGTTTATTTTGTACCTCTAGTTGTGGGCGAAGACTACTATTGGTTCTGTATACATGCTCAATTTGTTTGTGCACAGTGCAAAAGTGAAACATTTTTAGTGAAGGTGTTTGTGACTTATATGTTCATTGTCGCTGATTTATACTATCTTTTTGGGACACTTACTGTATACTGTAACAGTTTATTATCTCTGTGAGCTTTGTCTTCTATACCATGTGCTTTATGACTGCCTCGTGAGCAATGTAGTAGTCCTAGATATATATGTTTCTTTATTTTGCTGTTCATCCTTTGTTTTTGAGGATACACTGCCTTTTATTTAATCTACACAGAGTTTGTGTTTCTGCCTCTTTTGTTTCTGTTTCATTGGTTTATTCTCTTTTAGTTTAAAATTGTTTTTCTCTCATTCAAACTTTCTTTGACTACTTTTTAAATATTTGACTAACATATCCTTATCTTCATTCTTTATTCCATCATCTTATTTTTTCTGCCCTGTCTTCACTTCTCTATCTCACTGTTCCTCTTTTCTCCCCCTCGCACTCTCACCCTCTTATCTTTGACCTCTCTCCCATTTTTCTCCCTCCATCTCTTCATGGCCACACCCCACAGCCCCCATCACTCTGCTCCTGTGCTGCAAGAAGGAAGCATCCAAGCACTGGTCGTCCAACTCTGCCGTGATTCCTCCACGTGTACGCAGCTTCATGGTGTGGGTACTGTATGTGTATTACCTCAAGTTGGCCATTACTTCTGCCATGTATTGAATCTTCAGGATATTACACCTTTGAGAGTTTTACTGGGTATATAATTCCCCGTTTTTCTATTTCTAGAAGAAGCAATTACAGAAAACCCCTCTTTTTAAAATGAATTAGAGTGACCATTTATAGAATATGCAATGGGTTACAGGTTTTAAATGAAAACTGATATTTCTGTAAGCAGTATGAAGTTTACAATATTATATATAAATAGCATAATGTATCCCACCAAAGAGGAAAATAAATGAACGCGGCTACCATTACAATCAATTTAAAGTCAAATAAATATCCAAGCAGAGACCTATACGTTTGTTTATACTAGTGCACTTTTTGTGTTTAGGTTGTCAGATTCATGTTGTCCTACTTTTTTTGTCTGTAGCGGAGGTGCCACAGTAAGTGGCACTCAACGGGACGGCTTAATGTGTGGTCTTCCCAGTTTATACTGAAAGTGCAGAATCATTGCTCTGTGATGTTAAAAGTGAAAACCTGACACCTAACTTATAAGCATATACTAGGTCTAGTCTGTCACTGCGTTTCTCGTCCCCCCCATTAAGAAGGTTTACTTGCCATTGTTGTCCATTGAAGTTTTCAATTCAGACCAGAGTTTTCATACGTTTATCATCCGATTTTCAGCGGCAACCCTTATAGGGTAATTCTACACTGGCGACACACTTTATTCGAGCTCGGCTAGTCCCACGAATTCGGTATACCCGGGTGTATTGAGGTTTTGTGACTGTTTTTCTGCCCGAGTGCATTGGGTTATTTCCAGGCAGGGATTGAAAGCATTTTATCCCGCTGGCTGCAATACTGCACAGTATATATATATATACTGCATTACAATTCATGAATTTATGCCATCTGGTAGACACGCGAAGCATTGCAGCCTATTAAATCTAATCATTATCATTTAACAGTCAGCCGCCCGTCGCCAGGCAGGAACCCGGCGGGAAGGCAAATGCAACGGGGCTTGTCAGAGGTGAGAGCGGCGCATTCCAGGTATCTGCCAGGTACATACGGGTATTTGCTCGAATAATTGTGTCGGTGCAGTATATTGTCAAAGGCCACTCCACAGTATAAAGAATTACCCTTAATGTTTTTACTTTTTAATGTTACCGTTCTTCCTTAATGTTACTTTTATGTCTGAAGCACTTATTCCCATGACCTGTTATTTAGATTATTTGTTATTTAATATGATTACAACATGTATTACTACTGTGAAGCGCTACAGACAAGACCACGAGTACTCTAAGGCTTGCCTTAAACTAGCCCGGTTACATTCTGGTATGTGCTGGGTGTAACCTGGCTTGTTTAAGGCAAGTTTAAGGGCATTTCTCGCATTGACTAATGACCCATAGGATTAACATAGCAGGGGTCCCTGGCATTCCCATTCAGTTTGAACGGGGACTGCTAGGGACTCCCTGCTGTTAATCTGATGGCCATTAATCAATGCAGAAATGCTGGGTCTAGTTTAAGGCAAGTTTAAGGCATGTATCCAGCATGTACCTGGGTCTTTTTGGCGATTGCCACTGGTTTGTGTTAGCATAGTCGCAGTCTCTGCTGTATGTACATTTATGTCGCTATATAAAATAAAGACATACAATACAATACAATACCCCGTTAGTTATAATTATTGTTTGGTTAATTGCTTAAATAAGTGTTAATTAGGAAATCTTGAAACCCTGCCATTTTAATGACTGAACTTGAGGAGCCCTGGGGTTAAATGGTCATTGTTATTGAATCCACAATGCCCTATTCTCTTGTCCTACAAATACGTAAGAAATACTGCTCATCTTTTCCTGCCGTTTCTCAAAGTGAAAAACTAACTATTGCTAACATATGCTGTTTTCTCATAAATATTTGTCATCAATATTTCAGTATCTTTGACAGACACTGCTGAGAAAATGTCGTGTTAAATCAAGCTTAAACTATGATAAATAACTACAAATCACTGACACTAAACATATTCATATTCGTAGTGACTAACACTGTTTCCATCAGAAAAACCTTTAAAGGTACAGTCACACATTTAAAACTACATACACATGATTTGCTCGGTTTTGTTTCACATAATTGTATCATTTTCAAAGCGCTACATTAGGTGAAGAGTTGTAAAATGTAAGCGGGTAGATATGTTGTGTGATAAAGCCCATCAAGTGCAATGTCAAATGGTCAAATGCAACTGCAGCTTTGCTTCTGTAAATGTATTTATAGGCTTGTAATGTACTGTACCTTCTTTCTGTGCCTCATGAAGCTTTTCTTGTGTAGCAGGTTTACCCTTCCCTTGCCTACTCCCTGGCAGTGTGTCCTGTCGTTTGGAGGGTTTGTGTGAGTTGCGTCAGCCATGTTGTGGTTGGCATAGCCATATACATATGGACTGTGTGTAGGCAGAGCCATCATGAGCTTGGCGCTGCAGGAAGAGGAATCCTAGCTGTTCAGATTTCCTCTGCGGACTGTAGGCAGCGTACCATACTGACTAAGCCGCGAGGGAGAGGAAGTTCCAGGGGCTAGTCAGCTCCCTGGACTAGGCCAGACCCATTCCCCCTTGGCCCCGTAGTTCCCCTACACCGTAGTGGAGTATTGTACGCTGGCCACTAGTAAGGGACTTGCCCTTAGTGTGTGCCAGAGAGAACAAAGAGAAACAGACGGAACAGCCGATGGATTCCCCGGCTTGTGAACTGCCGCGCATGCTACCGGAAGTAAGGAGAGAGGGGATGTCTCGGAGGCCCTACATCATGGCATCATGGGATCAGGATGCGGCCTATCTGAGACATCCTGGCATACATGAGTACCCAGGAAGGTATCCACGTGCACCAACTTTACAAACGGAGGGTAGTGCTGCCCTCACACTTACTTGGGAGTGTGGAGGGAGACAGAAGGGGGGTGGTAAAAGAGAGAAGACTGGGTATGAGTGGGAAGAGAGGTGAGGAGTGATAACCGGGGAGGGCTGAGAGAAAATAGTGAGGAAACAAGAGGGAAAGACAAAAGACTGAGGAGTTTGTTTAGAGAATGGGCCATCTTACGTAATCAGGAGAGGGATGGACCGGAGGCCTCAGTAGCTGACACTATGGAGGTGGGTAGGGCGACAGCCGGAGTACATAGTAAATTTTATCTTATATCTTTATTCAATAACCCCTCTTCTTCTTTCTTTTCTTCGCCCCGCTTTCTTTCTTTGATTCTTTTTTCCCTCCCTCTTTTCTTATTTTAGAAGGGGGGCAGGATAGGGTCACAGGGTGTTGACTACTGGGAAGAACGGAGTTATCAAAGTACGCAAAAGAGTGGGGGGAGGTGGAGAGGGGAGGGAGGGGAGATAGGTATTCTTCTCGGCTAAGTCTCGTTGCTTACTATCTGCAGAGTTTTTGCCCCGTGCACGAGAGGTTTAGAATGTAAAAATGTCTTGATTTTTTTGAGATTGTTTTTATTCTTATGTCTTTTATAAGGAGGCAAGAGTGCGGGACAAAGTGTAAAAGGGACAAGGTGGAATGTGTGATAGAGAGGGTTGAAGAGTGTGAGAAGAGGGGAGGAGAAAAGAGAGCGGGTAGAAGAGATTGAGACTCACAGGGCCACCACCAAGGAGGAGCGGACAACACACCCTCTTCAACAAACTGGGGGCCAAGGTGGAGACTCTACTCCTGTGCCCTGAGAAAGCTGTCAGTGACCCCGTCCATACTGTAATTGTTCAGATGAAGTCAAATAAACGGTCACCAGAGCCGCGGTTGGAAAGTAAAAATCAGCGGCTCCGAGACACTTTTTTGCCATGGTCTATCTGCGGGGTGGGGGAGGGAAGTTTAGGTGGGGGGGTTCATGTTCCGGTCCTGATCCCACGCAGCATGAATCCCCACTGCTGGGGTCGCAGCTTACTAGTGCTGGAAACATTTAGCTTTCCTACATCTGTATATTCAGCATACATGAGATTATGTTATCAGGGCAATCGGGATCATGTTTTAATGGTCTTTATCATCGAGTGAAATGCCTTAAATTATCTTTATTAAAGCAATTCTGATAATAATGAATTGATAATGATTCTCTACATAGAGTTCAGAGGATTCTATTAATTAAACGTTAGGTTAATATGACTTAGTTAGTGTCAACCTTTATATTGACATAACGGACCAATTAGACTTTAATAAGTCTGGGCAAAGAAATACGATAAGGTCCAAACTTTAGTTGCACTAAAATCTGTATCCAATACAAATTATATAAAGAGTATCATTGTACAGAAAACAATTACTGATATACAGGTACAATATGTAGTGAAAACAAGGAGACTTTTTTATTTTTTCTTTCTGTAAGACACATAATATTTCAGAAATGAAAACTCTAAAAATAGTAATTTACAAAGCAAACTTTGTCAGTGCTGTTGGAAGGTTATTTTTTCTACAGTGTTATCTATTTGTCGGCATGAGAGCTTCTGTGGTTGTATAATATGTTCTTCGGCTACCATTGAACCATGCTCTCCCCCATCATCCGTTACCCTCTGTGACGGTGCTCTTCTCAGAGCGGAAACTGACCCGCAGGACTGGGGCAGAATATGGAGACTGACCACAGGCCTTAGGATTGAGTCCTGATAGAGTAAGCAAATCCAGGTTACAGGCCAAGGTCAGATCACGTGCAGAGACATAGTCCGGGTCCCAGGTCAAGGTTGGGCCAGAGTGCAGAGGCATATTCATGTTATGGTCCAGGTCAAGGTGGTATAATACAAAGCAGAATCGGCAAAGAGTCAAGGCAAGCTGCATAAAGGACAAAGTCCGGGCGATCCAAGGTCAAAACTCAAGCGGAATAGCAAGCACACAAAGCCGAGGGAGCAGGCCACCTAGCTCAGGCACTGGCTTGTTGTGAAAGGATGATTTAAGAATGCCTAGGACAGTGTAGCCAATATCAGTCTCCATGTTGGTTTAGGGCGGATGGAGGCCACTTCCCGGTTTTGACCAGCTTGGTAAAGGCGAGGCAACCTGAGATCTCATCATCTTGGTTTGACAATGTTAGTATCACTGGGATCTGCTAGTGCCGAGAGACATGGCCTTGACAGTGGCTTCTGACACTGTCTACACTGCAACCATCATTCCCCACCACCCCATGCACTCCCTCTATCATCTATTACCCTCTACACATCGCCCCATCATGCCCAATTACCCCTCACAATCCTCCATACCCCATTGGCAATTTCCCCCCAACATCCACAGCACATGCCATATTTAATAATATATAATATATATAATATTTATATATATATATATATATATATATATATAATTAATGTGCAGAATAAATGAGTTCTTCAGTATTAGGTGATACCTCTTTTTGGACTAACAATTTATGTCATAGGACAGCTTTCGAGAGTTCTCCTCTCTTCTTCAGGTCAAGCAATAGTGCTGACCTGAAGAAGAGAGGAGAACTCTCGAAAGCTTGTCCTATGACATAATTGTTATTCCAATAAAAAAGGTATCACCTATACTGAAGACTCATTTATTCTGCACTATCGCAACTGCTAACACGGCTATTTTCTGCTTTATATATTATATATATAATATATATATATATATATATATATATAATATATATATATATAAATATCGTGTTTAGCCAAACTTAATAATCAAAAATGAATAGACGATACCGTTCTATGACTAACAAAATGCTTTTATTTGTGCGAGCTTTTGAGATACACTGATCTCTTCTTCTGGCGATGTTACAATGGATAAAGCAAGACAGTATTTTTCTTAAAACAGTGCATCTTGGAATTGTACTGTGACTAGCCTACAGGGGGAGGGATAGGCTTCAGTCACAGCTACATTCCAAGATGCACTGTTTTAAGTAAAACCCTTTCTTGCTTTATCCATTGATACATCGCCGGAAGAAGAGATCAGTGGATATCGAAAGCTCGCACAAATAAGGCATTTATATCCATAAACGTATTTTCATTTCATTTTTATTTTTTTGAGTGTATTTATGTGTATATATATATGTATATATTTGTGTGTGTATATATATATATATATATATATATATATATATATATATATATATATGTGTATATATATATATATTTTAATCCATTGTGCACAGTATATGTATCACTGTTCATAGATAGGATCTCTGATAATAGAGCTTCAAATGCATTATTATCTCCATTTGTGGGTTAAAGTTGGGATCTAAGATCTTTTATGTAAGAATTATTTGTATGTAACAGCTGTTCAATTATTAGTAACATATGTTCAGGTTAATTGTACAATTAGGCCAATTGTTGACACTATAAAAGACTTAGATCCTGGTGATCATATCTTTCTCCCTGATGAAGTGACACTGCCACGAAACACGTAGGATAATAACATTATTCATACAGTACTCTCTCTGTTTCAAGTCAGGATTGTTAATGTGCCAGTCACATTATCTGAACACTACCATTACTACTAATACTTGGGGTTTGAGTGCTGATTATGCGGAAGTCCTTTTTCTCTTTGTGTTTTTGCTTTATCCAGCCACATCTCTCTGCACCTTACCCACTACAGTAGGTATCAGTATGCCACATTGTGCTCCTGCTGTAGCAGGCATTACCCTTCTCCCCTCTTGCCTCTATCCAAAAAACTACTCATGGAGACTGAGCATGTATCTACATTGATGTACCTATAAGAGTGTACAGTGTTGTTTGTCACCATGGTTACCATATTTATTTTCATTTTTAACATTTAATTTCTGTGAAATGGTTCTAGCAAATTGTTTGAAAATGTAGTACAAGTTATGAAATAATATGTCATGTTTTGTAAGTGTTACTGTCCTTTCCCTTTGTTCCAGCTCTGCCCTTATGTCCTTATACCAGCCTCTCTGCTGCCCCCTTCAACCTCTGCCTGTGACCCCAATAATGCTTATTCACTGACTGCCTCTGTTTGTGACCCTACAACGCTACTCTACCACCTGCCCCGCACCCCGGCCTGTGATCCCATAGCGTCTTCACTTCTGCCTGCTGTTCCGGCCACTGAGGTCTATCCTGCACCTGACACCCATGTGTCTGTGATAGAAAACAGGCCACTCCTGGATGCCGCCGGAACAGACTCAGCAGCCCACATGCATTGACCTGAGGAAAACCCCTTGCTTTTTTTTTTTTGCTTCAATTTTTCTGCTTGTTCTGACTTTTTTGTTGTTGATTTTTTTTCCCAGAGAAAGCACTTTTTCCGTTTTGTGAGTATCCCCAGTTGAAATGGCTTTTCCGATTACAAGAAGCAAACCTTCCACGGCACCCACTGTAAGGACAGGTACACTTGTTTTGTTTAAGAACTCTATTGCTGATGGTAACAGAGACTTATCCATGTTTAAATAAAGCAGCCTCAGAGCTCTGAGAATCCAGCAAAGAGATAGTTGATTGCAGACACTCAATTAACTAGTCTCCATCTGGACTAATGAGAGCTCAGTAAAAAGCCTCATGTGAGACACAGGAGAGAGATTCTTTAGCTCACATTTGGGCTGACAGAAGGAGAGCAGAGAAGCCTGCACACAGACACTGTCTTGGGCACAAAGGCTGGGCTGAGATCAAGACACCCAGAGGACTATATTTTCTGGACACAGAGGACCCAGGAACCTGCCAGAGACTGGCATGGAGGGCAACCTGCTTAAGGTACTTCCTGAGACTTTGGGGTAAGAGGCAGGTAATGGTAATATCCCTCCAGTCCTGCACATAGGGTCTGGGGAAGTAAGTTAGCCCTTACAAAGGGGTTCATTATTTTGTTGTTTTTGTATGTTTTGCCTGGATAAAGGAACAGGCTAAATAAAGCCAAGATATAATTTCACCCTAATCGGTCTCCATTATATGAACCTCTGCACACATCTCTTACATATGGTGTCAGAAGTTGGGGTGAGAGGTGGTCCTTTAATTTCAATGGGTCCCCAGAGACTGCCTGGGAATTTGTTGTACTTTTGCCTGCATACAGTTCCTGCAAACAGCCTGAGCAACAAAACAAAGAATCACTTTCAGAAGTGACCAGATTTAAAGGGCTGCACATCCAGACAAGAAAACCAAATTGCACTGGAGAAAGCCACAATGCCACAGTTTGACTGGGAGGACTGTGACAGATGTTGACCCACACAAGGGACTGATGCTGTGACCAGAGTCTACCCCACCACTTGTGACAGAAAAGAAAAAAACACTGGGAATTTAAAATGGCCGCCAAACTAAAGTCAAATACAGACTATGCAAAAATGGGGAAGATAATGTGTTCCTAGTGTAAAGGCCACACGGAGCAGTGTCCCTTCAGGCCTTATTCGGATGATGAAGATGATCCCTATGTGGCCCCAGAAAAAGGGCAGCAGCCAGAAGAATATTTTTTTCAACATGCAAAGGAACTGGAGCAGCAAGCAATGCGCTGTAGTCACAAGGAAGGTAAAGAAGTTTTCTTAGCAAGTGCACATCCAGTATCACTGATGAGAAAGAATATGTGCACAGCACTACTGTTGTTTCAGAACCTATCAAAGTAAAGAAGAACAAGAAAAAGCCTACAAAGACGCCTGTGAGAGCAACTAACTCTGCAAGCAAAGTCTGCCACCTGTAGAACTATCAGCTGGGGTTCTAGTGAATACAGTGAAAACAGCTATAATTGCGCCTCCTGAGGTCAGGAAGAAAAATACACCTGATACCACCAAAATGGAGGACAAGATATGGCATTCCTGTAATGAACCCTACCCCATGGAAGAGTGGCCCTTCCGGTGCTATGAGGATACGGATAAGGAAGAAGATATCTCTTATGGAGAACCCAAACCGAGTCACACCCACAAAACACCTCAAGGATGGTGGAGGTGCTTAAACTTGGTACGCACTGAACAAACAGGTCTCTATGACCCCGAATATTCCTGCCAGCTAATGCAACTAGAAACCAGAGGGAGGCCTCCGCTCTGTTAATACAAAGTATTCTTTAAACCGAGGGGTAGTAAAGGGGTTCTCTAGGGAAGGGGCACTATGAGCATATACAAGAGAAAAGAATCCCTAATATGAGCACTCTGCCTCTACTAAAATCAATTATAATAATAAAGTTTAATGATATCTAGTTGATCAAAAGAATGACAAACAGACATGAAATATACCTAGTTAAAACCTTCTTGACACTGTGCACCGGACAAATTCTGTCTTGAATAACATAATTCAAATATCTCAGAATTGTGTATGCCAATATTAATGATACACAAATGAATATATTTGTATCTATGCTAAAAAGTTAGCTTGGTAGATAGCTTATGTTTGACAAATAAAGTAGTCAAGGATATACAAATATGGTAGCAATAGAAGGGGAAAATGTAGTTAAACGCTCCCCTTTATGACATTTAGTGCTTACTATATAGTACTGGCTTAATATGTATCTCACACAATGCATACAGTGCCAGCTACAGAAGAAATAATACTTGGTCAAATGTTGTTAGACATCCCCCTTGTATCATATATTCCGATCAGTGCTTCTTGTATAACACTGGCCTGATAGATATCACTGGCAATATTCAGGGTGCCAGTTATATAGGTAATACATGGTCCGAGTAGATAGCGAAGTACTCTGACTAGCACTAGTAGATGCCTCAGAGGGCCCACAACTTAGTTTAGCTGACTAGAGTATGAGCTTAGTATTAGTGTGTCGAGCAAGAGAGACACCAGTAGTTGCCAAAACCTCACGTTTCGGTCGCGTCTGAAGCATCACGATAATCGCGTCATCTACACATGACACGCGTTTAGTTACCATCGGAACTTCTTCGGGGGTGGACGTTGCCGAGATTCCTGCCGCCTTTTGTATACTCCATTATTATATTATATATATATATATACTGAAATCTGTAGATACCCCGTGGTTGAGATAACCCTTTTCGATACTCCATCTATGTTCGAGCAATCTGCATCTAAGGCTACTCTTCGTTCTGCCTATGTACTATTTGTAGCAGGGGCATTCCAGTGCATAGACCACAAAACACATATTGCAATGAATAACATTCTTAATGCAAAATGAAGCACCCGTTGTGCAAGAGAACATTTTATCGTTTATAGCAGGGGTGCGTAAACTTTTGGCCTCGTGCCCTTTCCTGCTCAGCCCCCCTACCTGGTATCCAGCATCAAATGACGCCACGGGTCATTTGACGTCACGTCACATGACCCCAGAGCATCATTTGATGCCACGTTGCCATGGCGACACATCACCCAAGCCGTCGGAGAGAAGGTAAATGAGTTAAAGAGGCCTCACACAATCCCCTGGCATTTAATTTTAATGCTTTGGGAAAGAGCGTGTGGCCTCTGTAACCGCCGTGCCCCCCAAAAAACTTATTGCGCACCCCTGGTTAACAGTCACTATAAAACCGCATTTAATGCAGCGATTACTACCACATTTAAAACAGCCAGATGGTTTGGTGATAAGCCATGTGTTATCTTTCAAGGTTTCTTTTTATTATTATTTGATTTGAATTGGCTGGGGGCAAGAATGTTTTTGAGATTCCTCCCTCTTTTTTTTAAATTGTAACTTTTTGTATGTATTGTAATGTACAGTGTATGGTTTTTATTTCATCATCATGTTGTCCCCTCCTATTTAGATACACTTCGTCATATACTGTAGGTATTAAATAGTTACTGATTATAACATCATCGGGAAACTTAAGTCATTTGAGTACTTTAATTGACTTACACTTGACATCCACATGTTATATTTGTGTTAGTATTTACAAAACCTGGAGCAAAATATGTCTACAAATGCTCATTTTCCAACTTGGAATGGAATAAAAATCAAGCGACTTGAGACTTGTGAGAAATTGTCAGTTTATTTACAAATATATTTTTGACTTTAGCAATGTTTCTAAGTAATATAGGAATTCTCTCAAGTAAATTTCTTATATGTTTGTTTTTCATATTTTCCACAGATTTTCCACATATCTGACAAATTCTGTAGTTGATGATAAATGTGAAATCTCTAAGTCCCAAAATATAAATGGGAACATATGCTCAATTAGAGCATTAGATAAGTATTAGTTCTAAACCTTTATATATAATTATATAATTAATATTATGTCCCTATTCAGAGAATTAATAAGATGTTACTATTGGCATATGTCAATAATGCTTTTATGCAGCACAAAACTCTTTATTGAAACATTATTTTGACTTTTACTAACCATTGAAATGTTGGGTTTGTTATAATCCAACTATTGCAACATGGTTAACTTTAATGATGGATATGCATAACTTGTATCGTTATAAAGCTTTGTCATTTAATTCTCTTACAGAGGTACTGTAGTTTTGTTCTGCAAGAAGAACCAAAATGATAGTTTCCTTTTGATTTGTTGGGAATCTTGTGGAATCTGTTCTTCATATGATGTAATTAGATATTTTTATTCAAGGTGTTAAGGACCATTTAAAAGGATGAAAACAAACACAATTATGCTCCCTGTCTGCCACTGCAGTCCATAAGAAATGACATGAAGATATTTCTCTGGTTGACATTATCAGTATGCTCCTTTCTACACAACACTTTTTTTCTTGGTGTGTTGCAGCACTTTTTAGAGTCCCCTGTGACATCTTTTCTTTACACTTATAGCAGAAATCCCAGTTACTTGTTTTTGTACCCTTTGTTTTTCTTGCAACATTGGAAGCAGGGGCCCTCCAGATCTCAACCCCATTATTTTTAGCTCTGAAGACCCCCCTTGCTTTCTTAGTTAGTTAAATAAAAAAATCTCCCTCTTGAGAATAAAAAATGTCCACCAAATATTGCAGGTCCCATTAGCAAATATGAAGTTGCTTCCTAATGGACTTCCCCAGTTGCAATGCTGTAACAAAAAACAAAAAAACACAAAAGAAAAACTTTTGGTAGGATTGGTGCTTTAAAAATGTCCCATTCAGAAACAGGGACACACACTGTGTTCATCCTGATGGGCAATTAGTCTTGCTGAGGGGAAGCTGCGAGCAGGCAGCGGTCATGCAGTTTGGAACTGTGGTTTCCTGGCCGAATACTCCACAATAGGTCTGGCTGCCCTCAAATATGCCCTCTGGTAGGTCCTCAAATATCTGTCTTTTAAAGTCTGGCTTTTTGAGTCTATCTTGAGAGTTATCTAGAGAGTTGGCCAAAAGGTGTGCAGAAATTCGACATCTTAACAGAGCCACATAGTACTCCTTGGTGAGTCCAGCTTTAATGGTTTTGAAAGGGATACACACACACACACACACACACACACACACACACCCACACACACACACATACACACACACACACACACACACACATCTCTTTGATAGTAATCTCACAATGGAAGAACAAAGCAAACAGACAGTCATGTTCTGCCTCTACCACCTCCTTTCCATCAAGAGACTCAAGACTCCTTAGGGAAGAAGACCTGCTATGGCAACACACCCTATCTTGGTTTGCCAAACAACATCAATTGTTTGCAGGCAATTCCAAACACTGCAGTTAGAACTATCAGGAACTCGCGCAAATACGACCACATCACTGGAACCCTGAGAGAACGTCACTGTCTACCAATGAGACAATTAAGTTCAAATTCCTCTCTACAATCTACAAGGTGACACATGGCCTAGCTCCAACATCCATCCCTGAGCTCATAACTCTTTATCAGCCAACCAGACTACTCAGATCAATCAACAACTCAATGCTCAGCATTTCTCTAATCAAATCTAGCAAGATTGGGGAAAAGATAATTTCTAGGAGAATTGCTTTGGAACAACCTGCCTATCAACATAAGGAAAGCTCCCACCCTCCAAGCTTTCAAGAAATGAAATAAACGGACAGGTTTTTTTTATAGCATCATTGTAATTAGCTTTCTTAGAAAGATCCAATAACCCTTAAAGTAACTGTCTTATTAATTTCAATCTTGTGAAAAATGAACATTAATCGGATTTTGTCGGCAACACTGAACCAAGCCTATCAGCAATTTATGTCTGTGTGTTTGACTAATGATGGCACCATACTCACTTTGTAAACAAAAGAACAAAGCTGAGCCAGCAATGTTAATTACTACTACAATGTCTTTTAATGGTTAGATAATTTACCAAAATCGTAAAACCCTTTGTTTGTTACCATGAAAATGTTAAAAGTTTAAAACATGTTTTTAGATTCCTGTACATTTTTTTTTAATGTGTCAACCAGATAAATTTAACAATTAACCTTCTTAACTTGCCTTCGGTCACTTTCATCCTAGGTTGAATTGCCCCCTTCAAGACCCATAATTTCAGTGAAGCATTTGGACAATTGGACACTAGACGAATTTGCCAACCATATTTATGCACAGTATGAAACCCTTGGGTAATCGGCGCAATAAAAAAACATTGATTTTTTTAAATATTTTTTATTTAAATACAGTCACGTGTCAAACAAAATTAACAATGCAGTTTGGTGGTGCACACAAAATAATAATGGTTATACAGTATTGAGTATGCTACATACACACAGTAGTAAAAAAATTACTGTTTATATGATACAGGCAGACCAGGCACACCAAAAGAAATTGTAAATTTAAACATACATCTTATATTTTATTTACATTTCCTTCCAATAGGCTAATTGCACAGTCCTTATTATATCTCTTTGTATAAAAACATCCAATCTTCCTATATTAAACATCATCTAAAAACTAGATATTGGGTGGAACAGTTAGATTTACACCCCGGAATCCAAAGGCGGATAAGGCACTAAAGAAATCTGACCTTATACCTCGACATCACCCATTGAATTTTGTCCAGAAATTATTTCCGGATTCTTAGAAGTAAGGAACTCATCAGTTTCTGAATCACTGAGCGTGTGAGAGAGACTAATTTGCTAGAATATCTAGTTGTATATATGTATATATGGGTTATCATCCCCGCACCCTTCCCGTTCATTCTCCAGCAACAGGTGTTCCAGCGGCTTATACCAGGGCACAGAACTTACAGGACCTTTGGAAGGGCATTCAGGCAACCCTTCACTCAGCTATTGAGAGGCAAAAAAAAGTCTGCGGATAAACTTCAGAGGCTATCACAGCCATACTCCATCGGGGATAAAGTATGGCTCTCCACATGGAACATCCGTCAACCTTCTGATAAACTCGGACCGCGATTAATTGGTCCCTACAATATCATCCAGAAGATCAATGAGGTCACTTATCTACTGGAGCTCCCCTCTTCATTAAAAAAATTCCCACCACGTTCCACGTATCCCTTCTGAAACCTGTGGTGAAAAATCGCTTTTCACAGGACCCTCCTCCTCCTACTCCAGTAACCGTTGAATGTCAAATTGGATATGAGGTACAACAAATATTTGACTCTCGTATCTCCAGGGGATCCATTCAATATCTGGTGGATTGGAAGGGGTATGGTCCTGAGGAACGGAGCTGGGTGAAATCTCAAGATCTTCATGCTTCAGCCCTAGTCAAGGTGTTCCACCATCGTCAGCCAGAAAAACCAGGACCTGGTCACCCCGGAGTTCGACCCTGAAGGGGGGGATACTATAAGGGATCTGTCCAAACATTCAGGATGAATGCTTACAGGAAGTGACATCACCTTCTCCGAAGCTACCATGGCCATCTTGCCTCCTGGCAATCCCTGCTCTCACAGGAAGTAAGCCTCATTTTGAACTTTCATTGCTAGCAGCTGCCTCTGACTTTTAAGTAGCAGGCAGTTGCTATCCAACCTTGCTCGTACAAAGTACTTGTTACCTTGTCCTTTCTGAGCTCTGCCTTGCAATTGTTTTGCCTGCTTCCTATCTTGACCTCGGAACCGGACCTGACTACTCTTTGCCTGCCCCGACCTCGGAACCGGACCTGACTACCCTTTGCCTGCCGCCTACCTCGACTCCGGAACCGTACCTGACTACGACTGCATCTCAAGCCTCTGATCCAAGGGCCAAGGTTAGTGTATTACTCCCTACCTCTGCCCTACGGGTCCGTATCCTGTTCTGCAGTCAGCAACGTTACAAGCATGCCTTCTACTGGACTCCTTGACCTCTACCGCTGGAGGCTGAGAGAGTGATAAAAGTGTTTGGTTGCCTGTCTCTTTGCCATGTTCTATAGGCGTTAGCCTCTCTGAAATATTGCCTTGGTACTCTTGTTACTAGCTAGGCCACTTATTATCCCTAAAAATTACCAATATAACATTGATGTTCCTTCAAATAACAGATCTCCTTTAAATGGAAGATACAGAGCCTCATGACTACCAATGAGGGAAGCCAGAGGACCACCGAGATACCACCACTGTTTAACTTCTTCAGTGTCCTATGGATGTACTGTACAACGTACATCATGAAAAGCCTGCATGCTGGAGGCCCTTATGACTACGTTGTATGTCCTACACTTCACCCTCCCTTGCTCCTGTTTTTCTAAATGATTGGTCCCTGTTCCTCTTGTTATACTCTGATCTCCCCCCTGGCCATTACAATAATAATGTTTTTATTATTTTTATTATTTTTATTATTATTATTATTATTATTATTATTATTATTATTATTATTATTATATAGCGCTGACAGTATACACAGTGCTGTACACATACATATTGCTGGCATGAGTCCTGTAGGGCTTACAACCTGTTTTTGGTGCTTGAGGCATAGGGAGATAGAGTCTGTGCCTTTACTCACTGAGCCACTCCTTCCGGCCATTATACTGTAAGTGCAGCAGTTGGAAAGCAGTACAGGCATACCCCGCATTAACATACGCATGTATGTAAAGCGAAAATGTACTTAAAGTGAAGCACTACCTTTTTCCCCCCTTATCGATGCATGTACTCTACTGCAATCGTCATATACGTGCATAACGCATGTGTAACAGGCTCTACTGTCTCCCCGCTTGCGCACAGCTTCGGTACAGGTAGGGAGACGGTATTGCTATTCAGGACGTGCTGACGGGCGCATGCGTGAGCTGCCGTTTGCCTATTGAGCAATATATACTTACTCGCGAGTGTACTTAAAGTGAGTGTCCTTAAACCGGGGTATGCCTGTACTATGGATATTGTAGCATTAAAGTTGGACTTTAAAGAAACTTTGATGGTACTTAGTTTATTTATTTTTTATTTATAAAATTGTTTTACCAGGAAGAAATACATTGAGAGATACCTCTCGTTTTCAAGTATGTCCTGGGCACAGAGTTTTAAAAAATACATGGTTAGATTAAAAGAACAGGGTTATACAGTGAATTCACAGACATTTCATGGACAGATAGAGTTGGAAAATTGGGTACAGGGGATAAAGGGCTAATGAATTTCAGATAGAAATAGAGCAGCTTTAACATCACTTTAACATCAACCAACATCAGCGAACAGCAGCAAACGGCTCACACCCTTTGGCTGCCCCTCAGCTGCACCAAAGGCTGTGCGCCTTTGGAGCAACGCAGATGTACGCTGGAGTGAACAAAAAGATCTTTCCTTTGTGTCCCATTGGCTCATTAACATTCCAGTGGGTGGGGTTGCCGATTCAACAAAGAACAAGCACATGTTAACCCTTAGCACACTGGTCCTGTGCAGAGGGGAGCAGTTCTTGGGGGGCCCCATCAGGCTGTGCGCCTTTGGGGCAACGCAGATGTACGCTGGAGTGAACAAAAAGATCTTTCCTTTGTGTCCCCTTGGCTCATTAACATTCCAGTGGGTGGGGTTGCCGATTCAACAGAGATCAAGCACATGTTAACCCTTAGCATGCTGGTCCTGTGCAGAGGGGGGCAGTTCTTGGGGGGGGGGCCCATCAGGCTGTGCGCCTTTGGGGCAACGCAGATGTATGCTGGAGTGAACAAAAAGATCTTTCCTTAACACAGAAGTGAATACAATGTATCACAATGATATAAATAATATAGATTGAATCTGATGCATCTGTGAACAAAAAGATCTTTTCTTTGTGTCCCCTTGGTTCATTAACATTCCAGTGGGTGGGGTTGCCGATTCCACAAAGAACAAGCACATGTTAACTCTTAGCACGCTGGTCCTGTGCAGAGAGGAGCCGTTCTTGGGGGGGGGCACATCAGGCTGTGCGCCTTTGGGGCAACGCAGATGTACACTGGGGTGGGTGAGATTGAATCTGATGCATCTGTGAACAAAAGGATCACGTGTTCACAAGTTTACACATGTATTATAATAGATGGGCCTTCAAATATATCAGAAGAACAAAAACAGTACAGAAGAAACTCCACAAGCCTCGTGGTAGTAATTCTGAAGTTTCCTCTATTCCATACAGTTTATATTTTCAATAACCTAACATAATCCTGAAATGAACCTACTTAACATTGTCTTAAAATAGAGAGAACAAACATTAGGGATAACTATGATATTTAGCTTAATAACTGCATTATGTCCTTGACTCTATTGATTAGTGGTAGTATTTTCCAGCAATAAATTGGATAATATACACATCATTTAACTTAAGCTATTGCTTGATTTCAGCTTCATTTGAGTTGTTGCACATTACTTCAAACTGAAGTGAGACTGAAGAAAGAATGTAATTATAAATTGTGTTATTACATATCGGGATATTTAGAACCAAATTTCAAAGAAAAGAAATTAAGATTACAAATATGAATCATTTAAATGGCACGTTATCTTGGAGCAGAGAATGCATTGACCTTAAACTGATCTTGAACTAAAAATTAACTACTTTTACACTTGAGTTTTAAATAGCTCTTACTAGCTTTTTCAAAACTTTAAAATAAAAAATGCCTCTTGCATACTTTTTTCCTTATATTCTCCTGAAGACAATGTTCTATTATCCCTTATCAGAATTGAAAAAATAAAATCCTGTTGACACTTGAGCTGCGCTAACACCAAGGCCTGTATACGAATGTGAGACCATCTAATCCTGATGGGAAACTTGAAACAAATAAGCAGTTATCATTTATCAAAGCCTTTTGGCTGCAAAAATTGTCCTCCAATTTAGCCCCAGTTTTGCAGCCAGTTTTAATGAATAGATTCCCATAAACTATCATCAAATAGTCAATGTTATCATTACCTATTTAACATCAATAATGACTCTAATGTCCTATAGTTCAGCAACTGGTTCACATACTGTAACTCTAGCAAATAATGTGAATGATAATGATGACATCTTCTTTCAGGTCAGTTCCAAGTCTATTTAGTGGGCTAGTATCAGGAAGAGGTTAACCAGGTAACAGTGACATTTCACTGTCATACAGTTCAATGGCTGGTTTAGCTGGGTCCCCCCCCCCCCCCTGGTCCCCCGTCTGCCCCTCACATCTGGCTGCAGCTGTGTCTGGTGGCGGAGGCGGGGGGAGCGTGGGGAGGTTGCGGCAGGCGACCCAGTCTACGAAGGCTTCTGGCGGCCCCTCATGCAGGGTGCCGCCATCTTGGCTGCGATCGCACATGCGCGAGATGTCATGCATGCGCATTGTAGGCGCGCGAGGCGGCAGGTATAGGTTCCGCGAGGACTACAGCCCCCAGAAGGCTATGAGGCTGCTTCATCACATGGGCCTTCAGAGCCAATAAGGTGCCAGGATTCCCTGCTTCCACAAATAGATACGTTGCGTGCGCTAGGACCAAGCCAGTCAGAGCTCGGACGAGGAAGGGGTTGGGTGTGTAGATGCAGGGCGTCTGTGACCCCGGCACTAGGCCAGAGACCCCTTTAGGCCCCAGCTAGGCCCCGACTCCTCTCAGCTTGTGGTCGCTGCAGGAACAGGCCCAGTAGTTAGGAACACTGCCCCTGTAGCACCAGTGTGAGGGATACAGCCAGGACACAGCGACGAACTGATGATCTGGTGGTCTGGGACCAGATCACTCTACAGATCAGAGACTATCTTCAATGGTGATACCATCCACGCGGGAGGTCCCCCTATGTGGAGGTGGACATAGTCGCTGACAACAACCATCGCTGGATCAGTGGATCCTATCCTTCCGTTGTGGCACTACCGGGTGCTGGAAAACCCAGCAGATATCAACAAGTGCACCAACTTTACACATGATAATTGTGGGCACTACTGTCTCACACATTTGGATGGGTTGCTGCTTGTGGACACCAGGGTGGTTGGGTGCCCAAGGGCCCTCAGTACTTTGGGGGATAATCTATCAGGTGTGGACATTGAGTTGGAGGACACTGTGAGGGTATGGGCGTGCAAGGCCTAGTTGGTGGGGACGGTATATTATTATTATTCTTATGCATACATTAAACTGTTATTTTATTCACTGTGTGTATTATTGTATTGGATCCTGTCACGGGGTTATCCAACATAGTAGGATCCCATGCAGGTGGATGCGCTGTCACCAGAAGCATCGGACACAGCCCAGGCTCCCAGCAGCGGAGGCTCGGACCTCCTTTGAGCCACAGGTAATTCACCACACACACCGTAGCCACCATATCTCCCAGGGGGTGGGGGAAAGTGTGCTGTACTAGAATCAGTCATAGCAATGAAGAGCCATAAAGGCACCTAGTCACTAAAATACAAGTCTTCTGTCAGCAATGCAGTTTCCTCTAATTTTTGTGCACAAGTATCTATCCACGTATTGTATACAGGTGCGTTTGGGGTGGATATGAGTCACTGGCTATGGTAGTAAATATACTCTCTCTCTCTGGAGTAACAAAAAAACCTTAGGCTACAGCCCCAGTGCTCACTGCGGCATACGCGCCTGGCGGTGCGTGCACGGTCTATTGTGGAGCGATGAGATGCGTGGAGGGTGCGGCCATGATGGGTGGGGCATGGCCAAGATGGTCTACAATACCTGCACTCCTGTTGGTCCACACTATCTGCCCTGCCATTGGCTGCCCGCACACCACGTGATCACATCGCGGCAAGGAAAGACAAAATTCTTGTTTTCCCTGCCAGCGGATGCGTCATCACGCTTTTCACGCCCACACAAACACGGCGACCAGGGTATTCCCCATAGAGGGCTGTGCCGTAGCGGGTGCAGCAGCGGCCACTACGGACATGGCCTTAGGTAGGACATAACTAATGTCTCGTTAATTCCCTACATTAACTATACCGGAGCTCTGTGGATAAGCATTGTGAGGAGGAACACCTCTTCTGCATATCATGATCACTAATGATTGTTACAGTTAACACAATGCCCTTTATGGAGGAAGACTGCACTTAACGCTACCTTAGTGAGCTTTGAAGATAACTTAGTTTAACACTTTGTTAAGTCAATAATGGATCTCTGTGAATCTAGAGCTAAGACTACTTAACAGTATGGATCACTGAATGATCAGATCTGATCTCTATATGCAACAGTTACTTTTACCAGGTAATTCAATAACATTTTATCGTATAAAATAACACATATTTTAAAATGAATGCCAAATTACTGATTCAGGTGCTATTCATTAAGCTCATACTTGCTACTGCCAAAAATAGCACACATTTTTTAGCACTTACCCCAGGCTTGGCCAATATATACATAGGCAAGATAAGACTAGCTAACCCACAAAAGGTGATAAAAATACATAATATTGTCAATGTAGAACTTATTAATACATTAAACACTTAGTAGCTCAAGTGGCCCACTAGTATTGCTCAACTAATGACTAGCTGGGCACTTGGACTGTTAAAGTCTTAATATTTGCACATGTAGATGTATTTTATTTGTAGGGTGCTTATGCATATGTTAACCAAATTGTTTTATGCCTGAAAGCTATCCCAGTATAAATAGTACTTACAATTATTTTTTTATAATTTACTGGAGAGCTGTTGAGTTGTGAACCAAAAAAGCTGAAAGCAAAAAACGCAAGATTAACCACGTTCACCACTCCATGAGGTCTATACCAATGTGTAAATATGCCATTTGGGTTGCACAGAGCCCTAGCAAATCTTAAAAGACTAACGGACAGGGCAATGTGTCCCCATGTGAACTATGCAGTGGCATATCTAGACAATATAATTATATTCAGCAAACACTGGGGAGCTCTTAAAAACTGACTTGGTACTCAGGTCATTAAGGGAGGCGGTCCTTACCATAAACCCCCCAAAATGCGCCTTTGGAAAGGCATTAATGAAGTATCTTGGTTATGCCATGGGAGAGGGTAGAGTATGTTGCAGGTACCTTGTTTTGGCTGAATTAAAGCCTTTACTTGTCTCACCAACTCCAAGTCATCTGGATTTACCTCTGCTTGCATCGCTTACATTCCCATCCTACCTTTGGTCATTATCTTGGTCTTTTAATTTCCCTTGTAAGCCGTCTTTGTCCAACAATAGCCTGCTGCAGGTCCAACTGCTTGCGATATGTCACCTCACTGCCATTTTAATTTATTCACTCTTGTGATTATGTTACCGACTTCTTCTTTTTGGTTTTGAACCTATTCATTCTTTTTCCTGTGTCTTTGGTCCATACCCAGCAAACATCTTTGCACACTTCTTTAAGTTGTGTGAAGCTTTTGAATTATCTATGGATTTAGGGTACAAGTTTCCCATCCATGAGGCAGAATACACTGGTCAACAACTTTCCGCAGTGGAAGCTTTCCTTGAAAGATTGTCTTGTTTCTTCCAAATGCGCTCCATCCCTTCTTCAATCTCCTGATGAATTTATTTTGGTTCCATTCTATTGTTACTTGCTGTCCAAGGTATGCAGTACATAATCTTTGACTTCTTCTAGCTCTATTCCATTTATTTTGATCTTTGCAGAGATGACACATTTATTGAAATTCAGTGATGTAAGCTTCCGCCTGCTAAACTTGTCATTCGAACTGTCAATGTTACAAATTGACAAACGGGGTTCAGTTGATAATAAGTAGTTTATTTCAATACATAGTATAGTATGATCATACTCATTCAAAAGTCTACACGACTCTACCTGCCAGGGAGTGTCCAGGAAGCCTCTCTATACATTATTGGTTCCTTTGTCTAAAACTGTTACTAGACAGATTACACTAACCACTCCTTAATTCTTAAACCAATCATATTACAGCTCATTAAACCTGGTTAAAACTAGCCTCAAAACAACTATAAATAGGTTCCCGGTACCAAGTCTCACTAGGAATGTGGGTGTTACTTTAGGCACATTCATAACTCAATTTAGGAGCGAAATCTTCCATTTACACCAGATACACATTCCTTCACACAAAATGGAAACTGAAAACAACAAATTTCACAAAATGGAAACTGAACATCACTTTCAATCCTTCTCCAGAGACCCCACCCAGTCCATTTAAAAAATATATCAACAGTATCTTCATTTCAGCAATATTATTTTGTCAGAACCCAGGATCCAGAAAATAGGCATGAAGAGGAGGCATTCAGACTTGGTACAAAAACTTGTTGAAGATGTATTTACATAATAGGTAGAGCATCTACAGGTGCAGCAAAGAGTATCCGAACACTTGCCTTGCAAAATCAGGGGCAATACCCTGTGATATTTCTGCCGACAGACTAATGGCCCATCGGATTAACACAGGGTCCCTGGCAGTCCCATTCAAACTGACCAGGGATCCCTGCTGTGTTAATCCGATGGGCCATTAGTCTTTCTGCAGAAATGTCAGAGAAATGTTGCAGCATTACTGGGAGATTGCCCCAGATTTTTCAAAGCAGTGTTAGAATACTCGTAGCTGCATCTGTACCAAGGTAAATATTTTAGACAGGGGGCTATTTTCCACCGAATTAAGTACAGCTGAACCCTGTTATAACACGGTCCTCGGGGGCCACCCGATCTGACCGCGTTATAACCGGGGTCGCGTTCATTTAAAAAAATGGCTGCCGCGCGTCCGATTGGAAGGAGGAGGGAGGAGGCAGGAGTGAGGCGCCGGCAGCCCCAGCACTTCCCCCAGCAGCCTGATCCCCACCACGATCCCCCCAGCAGCCCCAGTACTTCCCCTAGCAGCCCGATCCCCACCACGATCCCCCCAGCAGCCCCAGCATTTGCCACAGCAGCCCCAGTACTTCCCCTAGCAGCCTGATCCCCACCACGATCCACCCAGCAGCCCCACACAACCCCACGATGCCCCAGCACTTCCCCCAGCAGCCCCAGCATGATCCCCACCACGATCCCCCAGCACTTCCCCCAGCAGCCCCACCACGATCCCCCAGCAGCCCCACCACGATCCCCAGGCATATTGGGTAGAGGGAGAAGGCAGAGTGAGGCACAAGCAGCCCTACAACGATCCCCAGCACCACCAGAGGTAGGGGGGAGTGTATGTGTGTGTATGTGTAAAGTTTGGCAAAACATAAATGATTAAATATTCGGAGTCCACGCTCACACCGCGTTATAAGCAGATCCGCGTTAAAACGGATCGCGCTATAACGGGGTTGAGCTGTATGTATGTACGATTTTGGACTATGCATCACACTGGGACCTCATGGAGCAACCCAATTCCAGGAGGCAGAAATTGGTTGGGGGTTTCATGGGTAGTGATACATTTATTCTTTACACTTTTTACTGTTTAGATGTGGCATTAAACATGGGGTGATCTGTGTTCATAGTTTATGACAAAGTTGCTGTGTCCCTGATATGTTAATGTAGATGTTCTACCTATTATGTAAATAAACCTTATTCAATTGTTTGCTCCAATATCTGGATGCCTACATTTCATGATTTATCACCCTACATGATAATCCTCACACATCTATGATCAGGTCTTTTCAAAGTTAATATAGCAGGCTAATACCAGATAGAGGTTAATCATGGTAATCACTATACTCTTTCCTAAATCGCCTCAGCGTCTCCCCTGTTGAAATCCCTCTCCTGGCTTCCTATCAAATCCTGTATCATACACTCACGTCTCCTCATCACTTTTAAAGCTTTACACTTTATCTCCTCCTTACATCTCAGCCCTAATTTCTTGCTATAAACCACCCGACTTTTGAGTTCTGCTCAAGAATGTCTTCTCTCAACCCCTTTGTATCCAAAGCCTTCTCCCACCTTAAACCTTTCTCACTGACTGCCCATCCCCTCTGGAATGCCCTCATTACCCGACTAGCATCCTCTCTATCCACCTTTAAGACCCACCTTAAACCACAACTGCTTAACGAAACATATGAGTAGCTCCATGGGTGAGAATTTACACCTCATACATAAACCTTGGGCCCTTGCAGACGCACGTAGCCGAGTGCCATCCTACTGTCTCTGTATGTCCTTCCTACCAAGAAATTAGATTGTAAGCTCTTCGGAGCAGGGACTCCTTTTCCTAAATGTTACTTTTATGTCTGAAGCACTTCTTCCCATTATGTGTTATTTGTATTATTTGTTATTTATATGATTGTCATGTGTATTACTGCTGTGAAGCGCTTTGTACATTAATGGCTCTATATTAATAAAGACATACATACATACATACATGGTAACACTAGAATGTGCACAGTTTCACTTGTAGATAGAAAATGTGAAGAGTAGGAAAAAGTAGGGTGATTTGTTTTCTAAATCCATAAGTAGGGACTGAGTAGGTTAAAATGTAGTTTCCATTACAAAAATCTATCAAATTGCTTTATCTTTTGCTGAAGTAAAGGTTTCCAGATTTTATGTTCTGTACATCTGTGCTTTTACCTATAGATTTGGCCAATGTTAGTACTGGCCCTTGTGACTTCCAGGGGACATCATGGCACTGTTGCTCATTTAGGGTAGATCAAATTACCAAGACATTGGAGGAGGACACACCTGTAAGGGTCTGGGAGTCCCGCCACCCTCGGCATGCTCCTCACTCACCGGCAGCTCCGACGGTCCTCCCGCGGCACGCAGGCAGCCTCTCTCCGGAACGCCGATCACTACTCCACGTGGGCGCGCGCGTGCACGCCAAAACTCCCCTTCTACTCTCGGTCTGGCGGCTACGCTCGGTCACGCGGCTGCAAGCACAGCTACACAGAGGCGCGGCCACACAGAGCCGCACCAACCCCTTAAAGGCACAGCACCTCAAACCATTGCTGCAATCCAATGCAGTCTGACTACTGGGCTTTATGGCTCCTCCCCTGGGACTCATGCTGGACCTATCCCTGCCATAGCCTGGCCCTTCCACACACCCCCACCTTGCTGCGCTGCCATTGGACCCGCTCTCCTATATATACCTGACAGTGTCACTGACTCGTTGGCTGAGCATAGAACCAGTTGTTCTCATCACTCTCTGCCTCCCTAGTCTTCTCGTCCTGTTTTTGTTTTTTTGCAGTCCTCCTCGTGTACCGAACCGGCTTCCGCTACGTCTACCCCGCACCTCTGGCATCCCTGAACATCGGCATAACGGCAAAACGACTCCTCCGCCACCTCTGGAGAATCCCGATCCTGGCAAACGGTAAACGATTACGTCCTTATCTCTACCCCGGACTTTGCATACAGCACCCTCTAGCATCCGTACCTCTCCTGCCTCGATCCGGACTCCCAGACTACTCTACTCTCAAGACGTGCCCTCATGGCTGTGGGTGGCGTTATATCCTATCCCACCTCAGCACCGCGGTCCCGTCTCGTTTGTGGTGAGCACGCCCTGACACCACCGCTTACATTTGCTCTGATGCTGCGAATATGGGATCACTATCCAAGTGATCACGTGTATGCAGCTTTGCCAGAAAAACCATGGCACTTAAGGAAACGCAAAGCATACATGAAAGTTCCAACCTCCTCTGAAGAAGAAGTGTATAGCCGATTAATGGGGAAGATTTATAAAAGCTGTGATGTGGAGTATCGCGTCTGGATCCAGTGTTAACTGCCACTGACTTCAATGGCAGCTAACACCAGATTTGGGTGTGATCCACCCCAATTTGTCAGTAATATAACAGTGAGCAGTTTCCCCCTGTTGAAACCCACAAGACTCACAAATGCAGCAATGCTGGCCAATTTGTTAGGGTTGTGCTTTGGGGTTCTGGGACCCCTACAATATATTGTATTTTATTGCACCTAGATTGATGTTCTAGTTCATCAAGTTTGGGGGTTGTAGATTGTAGATCATCCATGGATTGCTGGATGTCTACCAGGTCATTCTCCACTGTGCTAATTCTAGCCTCTGCCTCCTGTTCCTTGGAAGTATCACTTCAGAGGTTTTTGGGTGCACCAATCCATGTTCTTCTCCCACAAAATGTAGGATGTGCAGTAAGTTCATTTTCAAATTGTATATTGATTTCTGTATTTTTTTCTGCATTCTGTTCTAGTTGTGGGAGAGGTTCCCTGGCCATGGCCTTGTCCTGATCTGGCCATGTTGTATATGGGTTAGTTTCTGCTACATTACCATCACTCTCCTTATCTAGAGCCTCGTGGCCATTGGTTATCTTGGAAGCCTCTATCCTCCTCTCCCCCTTCTCCAGCTGTTGCTGTTTTTGGAGCCAGTATAGTACAAATAGAGAAATATTTAGCCATAAACTAGCGATGCTTAGATGTATCTGCTTGTTGGTGTACTTTGGGGTTTAAGTTTTTGCCGGTAATCTGCTGATACTGAGGTTATCCCCTGGGAACGGGCGGATCTCCTTCTCACGTCTTTAATGCCCATGCGCCATACTGCAAGTCCATGCTTTTTTAAATAAAAGACAAATAAATGATTGTACTTTATACTAAGATTTGGTCAATGTGCTAGAACTGATAGTAGAATACTCACAGCTCGTTATCCCTACAAAACTCAAATGTGTCTGTTATAACTTCATCTAAAAAGACATTTTCCTCGAGGTGTGTCAACTGCCCCTTTACAAAGCACTAGTAAGACCACACCTTGAATATGGAGTACAATTTTGGGCACCAATCCTAAGAAAAGACATTATGGAACTAGAGAGAGTGCAGAGAAGAGCCACCAAATTAATAAAGGGGATGGACAATCTAACTTATGAGGAGAGGCTAGCTAAATTAGATTTATTTACATTAGAAAAGAGGCGTCTAAGAGGGGATATGATAACTATATACAAATATATTCGGGGACAATAAAAGGAGCTTTCAAAAGAACTATTATCCCACGGGCAGTACTAAGGACTCAGGGCCATCCCTTGAGGTTGGAAGAAAGGAAATTTCACCAGCAACAAAGGAAAGGGTTCCTTACAGTAAGGGCAGTTAAAATGTGGAATTCATTACCCATGGAGACTGTGATGGCAGATACAATAGATTTGTTCAAAAAAAAGTTGGACATCTTTTTAGATGGGAAAGGTATACAGGGATATACCAAATAAGTATACATGGGAGGGATGTTGATCCAGGGATTAATCCGATTGCCAATTATTGGAGTCAGGAAGGAATTAATTTGTCCCCTTAATGGGGTTTTTTGTTTGCCTTCATCTGGATCAATAAGTATGTATAGATATAGGATAAAGTATCTGTTGTCTAAATTTAGCATAGGTTGAACTTGATGGACCTACGTCTTTTTTCAACCTCATCTACTATGTAACTATGTAACTTTCCACCAGTACTAACCATATGCCAAACCATGGCCAGTGTTAAAAAGAGCTATAAAAAACAGACAGAACAATCTGTGTCTACTGTGTCTGGTTCTGCAGAATAGCTTGGTCATAAAAATGTGTTATTTGAGTTTCTTACTTTTATTGCTCATTTCTTGAACATAAAATGTAAAGTCACCTCAGACATGCCAGATAAAAAAAACCCTTTCCATAAGCACACTGATACATTTGCATATACAAACTTGGAGAATGTGCCTTCTTTGTGAAATAAATAAACAAAAAGCAGCAAAGTTCATCCAAAAACATTTGCAGATGGTCACATGTCCAGTGTCATATTCACATTAGTAATGTGGCATCATTTTTTAAATGCAGTTATTTTTTTGTTAAATGGCGGGAAAGCTTTTTGGGGGGCATTTTTTTCCATAACCTCCCCCTTTCCCACCTGAGAAATTTTACAAAATTACTAAAACAAAATCCTGAAAAAATGTTGCAAACGGGAAAACAGCTACTTTGCACATCTCTGCATCCCAATATAATATTTTGCTGAGTAAGGCCGCGTCCATGGATAGTGCTTGCGGGCGGAGGTGTGCTGAGGCGCGCTTCCGCTCGGCACTGAGCCCCTACAGCCGCAATGAGAGCGGCTTCAGTAGGGGCTCGCCTACGCTTCCGTAAGCGCGCGGAAGCGTAGGTCTTAGAAAAATTTTACATTTTCCCGCTTGCCGGAGCGCAGGGCCGGTCACGTGAGCGGTTCGCCCAATGAGGGTGAACCAGCTCCGTGACGTCACTGGCCTGCCCGCCGACACGCCCACGGATGGCGCGCTGTCTAAGGCCAGGGAAAGCACCCGCTTTCCCTCAGCCTCAGCGCGCCTCCGCCCGCCAGCAAAAACCATGGCCGAGGCCTAACTCCGACCCTGACTGCTCCAAAAACTGTTCCCCAGATTGCTCACTGAACGTAGAAGGGCAACTGATGCAAGGAAATTTGAAATACTTGCACAAATTAAAGCTAAATGTAACAACACCCAAGTGTGACTCTAAACGTAATATCAGTGAGGTACTTGATGCTTGTCTTTCAACAGACTGCATAAAGCTGATTTGGTAGCACACACAAGGCAAATCAGTATCTGTGCATGATAAAATCAATAGTACATTAGATATTAAAAAAGAACATAAGAGAGCAGCACAAACAAGTGAGAAATAATGAACACAAGAAATCTAGCGCAATGTTTCACTTTCAGGGGTACAGTCCTTTAAAGCAGCAAACCAATCTTGCCTTTGTTTGTTTTGTTTTTAGTTATAGGATTGAAGCAGAGGGTCTTAGGAGCTGAACCACATTCAATTCAGCTAAAGGGACTCCCTGCTCCCATAAATACTTACCTCTGTAGGTGCTGCTTGTATCTCTATGAAGTTTAAATGCCCAGGTCACGCTGGCCAATAGGAAGCCGAAACGGATGATGTCACGGCTTCCTATTGGTCCGCGGGGCATTTAAACACTGCCATTCTATTAGGCACACAAGTTCCCTAGCTGCAGAGGTACCTGTAGCTTCTCGGAGGTAAGTATCTCTGGAAGCAGGAGCTCCCCAGACCTGAAATGAATGGGATTCCGCTCCAGAGACGCCCTTCTTCAATGCTATAACAACAACAAAAATAAACAAGCAATGCACCCTGGATTGCTGCCTTAATGCTCAGATGTCCCTCATTGAGCCCATAGTACAATCTGAGACAATGGAAAAACTTGAAGAAAACAACAAGGTTAGTGAGAAATTCGATTTTTAATTAAAAAAAACAATCATGCAAATATTACAGAAAAAGGATTGTTGTAAATTAATGTTAATTCATTATGTGTAACATACATTAAGAGAGAAAATAAGTTTGCTACCTTTTTCGATACACGGGTTAAAAAAGGTTACATAGAGATGTGCAAAGCATTACTGCACTACTGTATTTAATTACTACTGCACAGTATAATGACAATTATCTAAATAATATCTTGGCTTAATTAGTCCATATAGATCAGTAATTTGCCTACCACACAGATTTTTATCTACAAAGTCAAACTTACGTGGATTCGGAAAGAGCACAAATTTTAGCCTTAGCAAACATGATGTTTTATTTACCTTGCAGATGTGCTGAAAATTATGCAGTAAACTGACATTGTCCATTTAATACAGTATGTAGCGCACTTTCCCCCACCCCCTGGGAGATACGGCAGCTTCTGTATTTGTCGTGCATTACCTGTGGCTCACAGGAGGTCTGAGCCTGGGGTGTACCTGAACCGTCTGGTGAAAGCGCCTCCACCTGTGCGGGATCCCTAACAGTGTTGGATAACCCTGTCACAGGACAATGTACCCAGTAACACACAACAGGATATGGTATAGCCATATTTACTAAGCACAGTTGATAATGCACATATATTACACAACCACACAGTATAATATGTATAGCAATAGTCCCATAGAGTATAATACGTATAGCAATACTCCCACACAGTACGTGGGTGCAAGGGCACCAATGTCCTAGTGTCCGGCCTACAATAAGCACTCCCACCTCAAGGGTGTGTGACAGTGCTGCCCACAACTAACGTGTGTAGAGTTGGTGCACTTGTTGATACCTGCCGGGTACTCCAGCAACCGGTAGCACCGACTGAAGACAAAGAACCCGTCTGGTCCCACTCCATCGTCATCAGCGACGAGTCCACTTCCACGTGGGGTGGTGTCCAGCAGGAGTGTCCCACCATGAAGATAGTCTCTTATCTGTGGATGGTGAAATGGTCCCAGACCACCTGATGCCAAGTTGCAGCCGCGTCCTGGCTGTGTCCCTCACACTGGTACTACAGGGGCAGTGTCCCTATCTAATGGGCCTGTCCCTGCAGCAACCACAAACTGAGGGGAGTCGGGGACTAGCTGGGGCCTAAGGGGGTCTCTGGCCTTGTGCAGGGGTCACACACCCTGCATACACACCCTACCATCTTCTTGTCCCAGCTTCAACTGGCATGCTCGTAGCGCACAAAATGAATCTATTCCCTTCAGCAATTGGGATACGGGTGCCCTATTATCTGGGTAACGTCACATGGTTGGCTGCCCCTGTGCATTGTGGGGCTTGTAGTCCCTGCTTAGCCTTCTGCTGCAATGGCCGCCTTGCGTGCCTCACACTGCGCATGCGCGGCATCTCGCACATGCGCGATCATATCCAATATGGCGACGCCCTACTACGGGAGCCGCCAATAGCCTCCAGCAACCGTGTCGCCTGCCGCAACCTCCCTGCTTCACCAGCTGCAACCCTACTCTCCCCACGCTCCCCCCAGCCTCCATTGACAGACGCAGCTGCAGCCAGAGGTAGGGGGCAAACGGGGGACCAGGGGTACTCAGACTAAAAATAAATCAGGCCCTTATTACTTGAGCAGGTCTCTATTGGGTTTAAACTTAATTGAAGACATTTACATACTATATGCTTAGTGTCTTCATTTATTATTTAGTATTAGACAAAGAGACTAAATGGGGGAAATACAAACAGATGAAGGTCAGCACCCCCAACGTCAAGACGTATGAATGAACTGAAGCATATGAGTTTAACATTGCTTGCTTGGTATGAAATGACGTACATAACTGGGTGCCACTCCTTTATCTTATACTTCTATATTAGGAATCACCAAATAATGAATTAATTTGTGTGAAAAGGGAGAAAAGGATCTCTATGACTAATGATTTGTTGGCATTTCAAGATCCCTCAAAACAATGAAAAAGTATAATTTGTCTGCAAGTGACTGTTTCAATAATTTGTTTCCTACAGTACTTGAGTTTTTCATTAGCAATTCTGTACTCAATGAGCAATTACAGTACTGATTGTATCACTGTTCCAGACAGTAGGTGGTTACAAATTACAGACAATGTACTGTATGTGTAATTTGCATTCCGAGTAAAACATTTAGTATTGCAGTGGAATGAATGAAAAGCATGAATGTTTGAATTGAGAAAATGGTGACAATGAGGTTCATGTACGTGATTTTTACTATTGTATCTCCAGATTCATTTCTGAAAGTAATGAATGTGTAAACATTTGGGGGGGAAATCCAATTGAAATCTGGTCGTTTTGTGGGAACATCAGTTCTCATTTGTGATTTGTATGTTTATTTAGACTGGCATTTAAAGCAATACTCCAAGTGAATGTTACAGGGTTAAATTTGGAAATGGGGAAAAAATTGAAATATAGACGTATTAGTCTGCTACCAAAAAAGCCTAATATAAGGATAGAGGACATCTCACAGCTACGTTTCTTGTTAATTGTATAGACAACTATAGCTATGGAAAAACCAAAGGGGGAAATACAGAGAACAAAATAAGCAAGTTATTAAAGGAGTCCCTGAGTTCACTTTAAATGCACTCAAAAAGCTTTTAAGAATACAACTTAACTTTAAATAAATTATTTTAAAATAAAAGAAAGTATTAAGACACACTTGCTTAAAGAAGCATATGAATAGCACTGTGAATATTCTGAACACATGATACATAAAGCTTGGCCCCTTGCAGATGCACTTACCAGAACTCCCTCCTACTGTCTCTGTACGTTCTCCCTACCTACCAATTAGACTGTAAGCTCCTCGGAGCAGGGACTCCTCTTCCTTAATGTCTAAAGCACTTATTCCCATGATCTGTTATTTATATTATCTGTTATTTATTGGATTACCACATGTATTACTACTGTGAAGCGCTATGTACATTAATGACTCTATATAAATAAAGACATACAATACAATACAAGTATTAGGTAATAAAAAAATATCCATTTACAATAAAATAAAAAGCTAGGAAAGGAATAGGATGGTGCTATACTAATTATAGTATTTCACTGTGCTCAGTATTGATATAAAATATACCCTTAGGAGACCCTGGCTGGGGGGGGGGGATATGGTATATCCCATGTTTTTTTTACTGAACACTCCTGTTACTCACCGAACTGGAACTCAATAAATGTGGTGTACCAAATGCTGTCTCTCTTGGGGATAGGGTACATGAGGGATGGAGGCCAATTTCTAAGCGAATTATGTGAACGTGTGAGGGTTCTAATTGGCTGTTGGTGGCTGAGTGGAGGGTCTAAAGGAGACTTT
The DNA here is from genome assembly GCA_036426205.1 of Ascaphus truei. Lineage (NCBI taxonomy): Eukaryota > Metazoa > Chordata > Amphibia > Anura > Ascaphidae > Ascaphus > Ascaphus truei. The sequence continues at coordinate 287,289,904 of CM071568.1, read as the reverse complement.
TGCATCAGTCAGTTGGCGGGAGCAACTTGAGAAACAGCTTAAAGTTCAGTTGTGCTTCAGCTTACTAGGCCAAGAGCCTGGAGATCCAGACCTGCAGAGAGGTTGAGCCCCAGTGCTGATAGGAACTTCGCAGGGCGCAGAGCAGCAAGTGTAACCGGGCAACAGAGAATCGAAAAGACAAGAGTCAACGGCAGCAGAGTGGATGACGGTGCAGTGATAATGGCAGGCTGTGGCCGCATTGTGAGTCAAGATGCCAGAATTAGCAGGGAAGTGAATGCAGAGACCAGAGGTGGACGTGCAAGGGCTGGCTGGCAAATTTTAGCCAGGGAGCAAGCCCAACCAACTGGCCTCAGAATCGGGTGGCCCACACCCCATGCACAGACACACGCTACATACACCCAACACCCACGATACACAGACGTACGCATACCAGTTACATGTGCCATACCCAGACACACACCAGATACAATTTATGCTATCCTGTTTCAACTCTGCCCTCTCGCAAGCTAAACAAGCCTACTTTTCTTCACTAATCAACATGCACAAGTCTAACCCACGCCGACTGTTCTCTGTCTTTGATACTCTACTCAAACCACCCTCAGCTGCCTCTCCTTCCTCCATCTCCGCTCAGGACTATGCTGACTATTTTAAGGAAAAGGTGGAATCCATACGGCAGAACATCCCCTCTGTTTCTTCCTCCCATCCTACACCTCTTCCTAACTCTCCTCCTGCCTTCCTTGACTCTTTTTCCACTGTCTCAGAGGAGGATGTGTCGCTGTTGATGGCCTCTTCTCCCTCTACCACTTGCCCTCTTGACCCCATTCCCTCCCATCTCCTAAAACCTCTTGCTCCTACTATAATCCCTACGCTCACACACATTTTTAACTCCTCCCTCTGCTCTGGAACCTTTCAATCCTCCTTCAAACATGGAACAGTCATTCCATTACTCAAAAACAGCAAGCTTGACCTTACCTGTCTTTCTAACTAACTATCGACCTGTCTCCCTCCTGCCTTTTGCCTCTAAACTCCTTGAACGTCTTGTATTCTCTCGCTTGCTCCATTTTCTCAACACCTATTCTCTCCTAGACCCTCTACAATCTGGCTTCCGCACTGCTAACTCCACGGAAACAGCCCTCACTAAAATAACTGACGACCTCCATGCTGCCAAAGACAGAGGTCATTACACTCTGCTCATACTACTCGACCTCTCTGCAGCATTTGACACTGTGGACCACCCTCTTCTCTTTCACATTCTCCATATTCTTGGTATTCGGAACAAAGCTCTATCCTGTATCTCATCCTACCTCTCCCATCGTACTTTCAGTGTCTCTTCTGCTAACACCTCCTCCTCTATTGATCTCTCTGTGGGGGTACCCCAGGGCTCTGTCCTGGGACCTCTTCTCTTTTCTCTGTATACACTCTCTCTAGGTGACCTAATAACATCTTTTGGGTTTAATTATCACCTCTATGCTGACGACACACAAATATACTTTTCAACATCTGACCTTACACCTGCTGTACAAACCAAAGTTTCTGAATGTCTCTCTGCTATATCATCATGGATGGCCCTCCACCACCTTAAACTCAACATGGCTAAAACAGAGCTCCTCATACTTCCTCCCAAACCTGGACCTACTACCTCCTTCCACATTACTATTGAAACTACGATCATTCACCCAGTAGCCCAAGCTCGCTGCCTAGGGTTCACATTGAACTCCTCTCTCACATTCGCCCCTCCCATTTAAAACATTTCTAAAACTTGTCGCTTTTTCCTCCACAATATAACAAAGATACGCCCTTTCCTCTGTTGCTCGACAGCTAAAACTCTGACTCAGGCCCTCACTCTCTCCCATCTTGATTACTGTAACCTCCTGCGGTCCGGCCTTCCTGCCTCTCACCTGTCTCCCCTACAAACTATCCCAACGCTGCTGCCAGAATCACTCTACTCTTTCCTAGATCTGTCTCAGCATCTCCCCTTATGAAATCCCTGTCCTGGCTTCCGATAAAATCCTGCATCTCACACTCCATTCTTCTCCTCACTTTTAAAGCTTTACACTGTTCTGCCCCTCCTTACATCTCAGCCTTAATTTCTCGTTATGCACCATGCAGACTCTTGCGTTCTTCTCAAGGATGTCTTCTTTCTACCCCCTTTGTATCTAAAGCCCTCTCCCACCTTAAACCTTTTTCACTGACTGCCCCACACCTCTGGAATGCCCTTCCCCTCAGTACCTGACTAGCACCCTCTCTATCCACCTTTAAGACCCACTTTAAGACACACTTGCTTAAAGAAGCATATGAATAGCACTGTGGATATTCTGAACACATGATACATAAAGCTTGGCCCCCTGCAGACGCACTTACCAGAACTCCCTCCTACTGTCTCTGTACGTTCTACCTTCCTACCAATTAGACTGTAAGCTCCTCTGAGCAAGGACTCCTCTTCCTTAATGTTACTTCTATGTCTGAAGCACTTATTCCCATAATCTGTTATTTATTTGATTAACACATGTATTACTACTGTGAAGCGCTATGTACATTAATGGCGCTATATAAATAAAGACATACACTACAATACAATACAATACATGCGCCATACATAGACGCGCACACACACATACATATACATATACATATATATGTATATATATATATATATACATATATATATATATAACAACAGAGATAAGCCTGCAACTAACTAGAAAAGGTAAAAGAATTGCTTAAATCAAAAGTTAAGGTAACACTGATAAATAAATAACAGCCTAATGACGGTGCTGGGGACAGGTATAATATGGAAACCAAAAGAAAAAATAAGAAAGTGTCCCACTAAAAGCACTCAAGCAAAATTAAGTAATAAGTTAATTTATTCATGGAAAAACATGGATCACACAAAATAAAATAAAACAGTCCCCAAAGAACCCCTCAAGCACGTATTCTATCCCAAACATGAGAAAGAATGTACCAAGATATAATGTATGCAGTCAAACGACACAAAAAACATGTATAATAAAGAATACAGAGCAGAAAAAAAGGTACATAAATCTACTCCTGTGGTTTTAAGACCGGCCGGTCAAAGAGAATAATCTGAAAAGGACTGATAAGTACTAGAACCTAAATACAGCTAAATACTACACTAAATCTGTGCTAATGCAGCACCACTCTGATCACAAAAAATGAGGCCTTTAATATATATGTAGTAACCCAAGGGAAATGATATAAACTGTAATACAATAGACAGTAAACTCTCAGGTCACCAGTTGTGTTGCCAGCATGAAAGTCCTCTCTGACCTTTTTGAGGACTTTCATGCTGGCAACACAACTGGTGACCTGAGAGTTTACTGTCAACTGTATTACAGTTTATATCATTTCTCTTGGGTTACTACATACAGTATATGTTATATGCCTCATGCGTTTCTAGTTAATTTAGTTTATTTGGTTGGTGTGGTTGATTTGAATTGATTTTCATTCACATTTTGTATTATCACTATTTAGTGTATTACTATTAGTAGGTACTGTATTAGCGCTTTTGGTGCACTAATTATTTATTTTGTGTGTACACATATACTTTAGATGTTTGTTTATTGTATTGTCTGTGCTCCACCTTTTTGTTACGGTTCATGGATCAAGCTGTGCATTGCCTCCGCAGTTTCTCCTTCTGCGATGCCTACAGTACTGTAACCTCTGCAGACTCTGCAAATAGCTTTATTGTTTTAAGACCAGCCGTAGGATCAATAAGACCATCCCTTGATGAAGCGTCATATGACGCGAAATGCGTAGAGGTGAAGTCATCACATAGCCACGTGACGATGGATGTCCTGTAGCTACCATCATCCCCCTGTCTCCACGAGGAAGTGAACTCCAACCATACCCACAGCTTTTAACATCTTGCAGTGAGAACCGGATCGGATACCAACTTGATTTTGTATTGTGGATTGTGGGACTTTATCATGTGTTCCTCGTGGCAGTTTCCTAATGGATGTGTGGATGATTGGATCTACATGATCCTATTTTATTATGTAAGTGTTATTTAGTCCTTTTTATACATTTTATTGAATTGAGACTTATTGTGTTTTTTCTTTTTGCGTCCATTTTTGTTGTATATTGTATGTTCCGGTCTAACCCCGCTGATCACGGGAGAATAGGAGCAGCAGAGGGATAACCACCAAATTCTGGAATTGAAGGGGACTATTTTGGGACAGCGCACACTTTTCTTTTTACTGCAAATACCACGAATAGATCTATTCGTATCATTTCCTTAAGTGCAGCAGCAGCAGCACCATCTATCCCTGCCTGTAAAGGCTAAGTATTCCTTTTTATTGTGTTTGGTCATATCCTTACTCAATTTTCTGGGCATTAGCCCACTGCAATTGTGTTTGTTTATCGTATTAAGCCTTCCAATCACTGTTTTATTTTACCTTTGCTTATGTTGGTTGTTTGTTTGCTAACTTATTGTTCACCTCATTTGTCCAACCGATATATTCCAAGGTTTTAGTGTTTGATGTAATCTTTTATGCAATCTATGTGACAATTATAGTCAGGTTTATTCTAGTATCCTGCACTATTCAGGCTGTGATTCATTTTGGCTAATATTTATAGTCTATTTAGTGGCTTTTATCTATTCCCATATACTGGTCCATTTAAATAGCACATTTTGGGTGTTTATTTCACTCATACACTATCATTATGGCTACACATTTGGTATTTGTTACAATCACCATTAGGAGTGGAATGGCAAATTAATTTTTTGGCGATTGTAACAGGGGACTTATCCCTGTTCAGAAAACTTGCCTCTAATCCAGCAGTGTGCTGGTTAATTGACCAGCACCTGGCTGATTGGAGGTTTGTTAGAGAAATGGCTCCTCCTGAGACAGGATGGGGAGACTCCTGAGCTCACACGTGGGCTGAAACAGGAAGGGACAGAGAGGTCTTGAGCAGCTGTATACTGACAGCCAGACAACAAGACAACAAGGGGGAGAACACTTCTAAAACTTGAAAGCTGAATGTGCCTTAGGACAAAAAGGCTACACCAGGAGAGCAGAGAAGGATTCCCCCCTACAGCTACCAGAGAGACAGATAAGACTTTACTCTCTAAGACTGTTGTATATCTGCACATATCAAACTATATGTTTGGGGCTGGGAAACATGCTATATAAAGGGAGTTGTGGACTGCATATGTTTAACTAGAAATACTCCCAAAGTGGAACACAAGCTGTGTTTGACCCCTTATTTGCATACGTTGATGATTTTCTTGTGTTAAAAAGCAGGCGCAATAAAAGCCTTATTTAATTTCACCTTAAAACCAGTTTCTATTGCGTACCTCTGCACACGTCTCTTACATATGGTTACAGAAGTGGGATAAGAGGTGGCCCTTGAAGTTAAAAGGGGCCCCGGAAATTGCCTGTGAATTTTTATTGTGATTTTTGCCTGCATGCAGTCTTGCAAACAACCTGAGCAACAAAAACAAAGCTGCACCTGCCGCAGAGACCAGAATTATAGGGCTACACCGCACTAAACAAAGCCACAAAACCACAGATGGACTCTTTTCCCCGATCCCAAGAGGAGAGAGAGACTGTGCTGATGCAGGTAAACCTTACTTGCCTATCACAATAATGTGTAATATGGTTCTTGATAAAGGGGCTTTGCCTTCCAGCATAGTCAGGGTTCAAGAAGTGAGTTAGCGCTCCAGAGGAGCTAGGCTTTGTTTATTGTTTAAAAAATTTTTTTTGCTGAAGCAGGGGAACTTTCAGCAAGCAAGTGCTGAGTGTAAAATTGCCCTACTGGTTAAAAAGGGATTGCTGAACTGTGTAAAAGGTAACCCAAAGCCAATTGCTGAGTGTTAAGTCGCCCTGCCGGGAGTGAAAGAAAGTGGGAAAAAAAGAGAATATTTTTTTTTCTGCAAGTAAAGTCTGTCTATGTATCTTGGGAGTACAACATGCACCCAAAGTGTGAAGAGTGAATGCCATAATACCCAAAGATGAGACTGAAAATTACTGAACTCAAGCAGAAAACCAAATTCTTTTGCTGAAGCGGAGGGATTGCACATAGCAAGTAAATGGTGTAAAGCAAATGCCTTTGCTAAAGCAAGGAAATGGGCAGCTACACTAGCAAGCATTGTGTGAAAGAAATAGTGCCAAATCGGTCAAAGTGAAGAGTACACCTAAAAAAAAAAAAACCCTTGGAATTTGAAATGGCCGCCAAGATGAAGACAAATACAGACTCTGCAAGAATTGGGAGGAAAATATGTTCCTGGTGTAAAGAGCCCAGCCACACGGAGCAGTGACCCTTCAGGCCTTATTCAGATGACGAGAATGGCCCCTACGTGGCCCCAGAAAAAGGGCAGCAGCCAGAGGACTATGTTTTCCAACGAGCCAAGGAACTGCAGCAGCAAGCAATACGCTGTAGACCTAAGGGAGGTACAAAAGTTTTACTTGGCAACTGTGCAGCCAGTATTGATGAGAGAGAATGCGTGCACAGGACTGCTGATATTGTAAAACTCACCAAAGGAAAGAAAAAGTCTACAGAGATGCCTGTGAGAGCTACGACCTCTACAATCAAACTATGCCCACCTGTAGGACTACCACAATTTGGGGTTCTAGCAAATACACTGAGGTCAGGAAGAAAAATACACCTGATAGCCCCAAAATGGAGGACAAGATGCGGCGTTCCTGTAATGAACACTATCCCACGAAAGAGTGGCCCTCCCGGTCCGAAAGGGAGGAAGACATCTCTTACGGGGAACCCGAACCGAGTCACACCCACAAAACACCCCAAGAATGGTGGGGGTGCCTGAACTCGGTATGTACTGAAAAGACCACTCTCTATAATGACGAATGTGATCGGCAAGAGCGGGAGCAGCAGATCTCTGAATATTTATGCCACCTAACACAACTGCAAGGAAAACATGGCGGATACAGTGAAGCTGCTGAAGTTTCAAATAAAGACGGAGGCCCCAGTATTCCTGATGAGACGGAGTCATCCAAAACAAAAAGGCGGAAAAAGAAAAGCGGGTCTTCACTTACCGTGGAAGGAACAGACATGTCTGCAGATCCCGCAGAGGAAAAGGGGGGCCGAGTTGCTCTGCAGCCTAGAGAAAATGGAGGATTCGTCATGCGGATGACCGAATATCCAGAGGGCCCAAGGCAGAAGTCGTGTACCCCAAAGAAGTGTCTGTCCGGTGCTAATAGTGAGAAACCCTCAACCAACCATACCAGGGAAGCGGAGCCAGAACCAATCAGTGGCGATCCCTTTACCAGCCCTGAAAATTGCCAGGCGTGACTGTGATCTGCTCCGGGAACAATTGAAACTGGAGAGGAAAGATAATGCTGAGCTACAGAAGACTGTTCTCGCAATGTACTCTGAATCTGGAACAGAATTGGACGATCTCAAGTCCGAGCTAAATGCTGCAAACACTAATAATGCCACCATGGTGGAAAAGCAGAGCCAATCCGATAAAATGATGGCTAAGCTGAAGCGGAAGTATGAGGAGGCACTGAAGGAGATTACAGTCTTTCAGCAAGAGGTTCACACTCTTCGCGTAGAGCTGAATGCCTCACAACAGGAGGTCAACAGTGTCCGGAAAGAGGTGGACATATTTCAGAAGGAGGTTCATACACTCTGCAGAGCACTGGATGCCTCACATCATGAGATCAACAGCGGCTGCACAGAACTGGAAGTCTCCAGAAAGGAACTTCACAGTCTCACTGAGGAGCTGGACATTTCAAGGAAAACTATCCTCCATCTTAATTTAGATCTCAAAGTCTCTCAGAAGGAGCTTCAGACCCTCAACCTGGAGATGGAAGTCTCACGCCAGGAGACAGCCCGCCTCCAAGCAGATGTGCAAAAAATGGAAGGTGGACTGCAAGGAGGCCCTGAATAGTACAGAGACTGAAAAAAGAAAAAAATTAAGATTAAAAAAAGAAAATTCTGAGTTGACAGACAACGTCAATGGAAAGAATGAAGAGCTGCACAAGCTTGAGAAAATAAAGAAACGGTTGGAAGATGAAAAGTTTGAAGCAGAGCACCGACTGCAGAACCAACTGCAAGGTCTGCGTACGCACCTCAAGAATGCCGAGAAGAAGCAGCGAACTATGCAGGAAGAAAATCTGCAGGCTGCTAAGGAAATACATGTGCTTCAGGAACGTCCGATTAGCCAGTGCGTCCTCGCAAAGCAGCAGGATAAACTGAAGACTACCCTGACCATCACCAAAGCATCGCTAGAGGCTAAGTAGAGGCCAGGTGACTCGGTACAAGAGGGAGCGCAAAAAGGTCCAGAAACTGAGACGAGTATCTGTGGCCCAAGTGAAGAAGTTCACAGTGCTCCACAAAATAATGAATGATAGGTGGATGCAAGCTCAGAGAAAGCACAGGGAAGAAATAAAGGAAGGAGATTGGCAGGATACACTCAAGAAACAGAGTGAGACTCTGCAGACCAGTAACTTACAGATTCCTCCAATACGGGAAAAGGTATTGGCTCTACTGCACCGACACACTTTATTCGAGCAAATACCCAGTATGTACCTGGTAGATACCTGGAATGCGCCGCTCCTCACCTCTGACAAGCCCCGTTGCGTTTGCCTTCCCAGCCTGGGTTCATGCCTGGCTGACGGGCGGCTGATCTGTTAAATGATAATGATTAGGATATAATAGGCTGCAATGCTTCGCGTGTCTACCAGATGGCATAAATTCATGAATTGTAATGCAGTATATATATATATACAGTGCAGAATTGCAGCCAGCGGGAATAAAATGCTTCAATCCCTGCCTGGAAAATACCTCAATGCACTCGGGCAGAAAACAGTCACAAACCTCAATACACCCGGGTATACCCGAATTCGTGGGACTAGCCGAGCTTTAATAAAGTGTGTCGCCAGTGTACCCAAGCATCGGTATTCCACAGTAACTAATGCCCGTGAGAACAAGGGTACAGTGAGAGCTGGGGACACCACTCACCTTCAAAACAAGATTACGAAGTTTGGGACACCTAAGAAAGCACTAGCCAAACCTGCAGCCGCCCAACAGGCAACAAAACGAGGTAGGAGTGCAGAATCAAAGTCAGAAGAATCCTTAGCTGAGGAAGCTGAAAAGATAGGACGTTCTCTGAAAATGGAGCTGGAATCGCAACTCAATCCCAAAGAAGCTGAACTGGCAACTACATTGAATGGGAAAAGTGCAGGAAGACGGCTTCAAGAACTGAGGGCTCAGGTGGCTGTTCTTGGGCGCTCTTGTGATGCCGTGAAGTGGACATTTGGTGCTAAAGTGGAGTACATGGGAAAGATGGCGAGAGAAAGCGATTTGCATAAACGCTCTGCAACTGTCGCCATACAGTCTGCCTACAAAAAGAGGAGCGCCCGACACAGGGGAAAGCTCATGACCACATGGGCAGTAGAAAGACTGTACTTGGAAAAAGTTCTACTTGAGTGACTGAGGACTGCTGATCTCAAGCACCTTCTGGAGGAGACACTACTAAACTGGAGGAAGGGCTCAAATCCCAGCGGGACTGAGGGTTCTCCTCCATCCACTCTCATTCAAGTCACTGAGAAATCTTGAATGAGAGTGGAAGGATGGGCTTTGGCCGTGGCAAGCCCGAGCTTCCCACAAACAGGGGAGGTATGTAACAGGGGACTTATCCCTGTTCAGAAAACTTGCCTCTAATCTAGAGGTTTGTTAGAGAAATGGCTCCTCCTGAGACAGGAAGGGGAGACTCCTGAGCTCACACGTGGGCTGAAACAGGAAGGGACAGAGTGGTCTTGAGCAGCTGTATACTGACAGCCAGACAACAAGACAACAAGGGGGAGAACACTTCTAAAACCTGAAAGCTGAATGTGCCTTAGAACAAAAAGGCTATACCAGGAGAGCAGAGAAGGATTCCCCCCTACAGCTACCAGAGAGACAGATAAGTTTTACTTTCTAAGACTGTTGTATATCTGCACATATCAAAATATATGTTTGGGGCTGGGAAACATGCTAATCTAAAGGGAGTTGTGGACTGCATATGTTTAACTAGAAATACTCCCAAGTGGAACACAAGCTGTGTTTGACCCCTTATTTGCATACGTTGATGATTTTCTTGTGTTAAAGAAGCAGGCGCAATAAAAGCCTTATTTAATTTCACCTTAAAACCAGTCTCTATTGCGTACCTCTGCACTCGTCTCTTACAGCGATGATACTGAGTTTATCCCTCCCCTCCAGACCTTGACCTAGGTCGTTTATGTCAGAATCTGGCAGATTCTGGTGGGATAAATTTAGCTTGGAGCAATTATACAAAGCTAAAAGGATCCCGAAAGGGTTAAGGCTCTTGTAAATGCCAACCTATGTGTAACAGGGTATGTCCCATAGTACCTCTCTTTCCCTATAGTATATCTGTTATGTAAGTCCTGTTAGCTGCAGGCAGTAACTGGTTAAATTTATGGGTTCTTGACCCCCCCTTGTGCTCCTCCTTTGATGGACAGGAGTGCAGTGATGACTCATGGCCTGTGTGCAGCCTATCAGGGATAGGTAGAGTCCATGGGCCCGCCCCTGGTTCCTGAGGAAGAGGTAGAGCCAAAACGTAGTCTGTCCTGCTTTGAAGTTCAGAGTAAGCAGATGGGCTGTGAGTCTCTCCCATTGCGAGGAAGAGCGGGCCCACCCTGAGACGTAGGCCTGGGGGACCATCTGACTCAACACCCCATACTATCGGGGTAGCACCATCCAGATAGGACTGGAACCTTGAGAGGCACCGCTGTATGTATAGCTGATGCAGTGGCTGCTACTCAATAAAGGCCTTTGTTCACTCCCCTCCTGTCTGAGTGTCAGTCATTGGGCAGGAGGGATAAAGTATGCAGTGGTGGGGGCTGACATCCATACACCATGGAGCCCATCACAGCTGGAGGCGCACAGTACCAATTCAGAAGAAGAAGATCAAAAGCCTGTCCTGGTCTCAACGTAATGCAGATCGCTCCCAGTCTCCTGAACCAACAGGTAAAGCACCACAGATCAGCAGCAAGTAGATCTGCCAGAGGGAGGGGAAACAGTGCAACATATGGATTGGATAAAGTGGAGTTTATTGTCAAATGGCACAGAATTATGGATAATTGTTCCTTCCAAATAATGCAGTTGTTAATAGATGAATGGAACACTGCACCTCAAAATCAATCAATCAATCAAAAATAGCAGAATAACACTCCCCTCCTTTGAGAAAGAACAAAAAGAAAGATTAGAAGGATATGAGATAAGCCAAATAAATCTCAAAAACAAAAAATACATTAGAGACAAATATAGACTATGAGGGTAACAAACAATACAATTAGGCGAAACACCAAGAAACTGGTGATTGTGATAATGATAATTAACCTCAGACATCTGATCACTCTAATCTACATTCTAAAGGTAAACATTATATACCTAAAGAAAAAAGAGGAGAGAAAATAGATCAATCCTCTAAATCTAAAGGTAATTCCCACACTCAGGACCATAAAAACAAAGATGGAAAGAAAGTATATGTCCAGAAAATCTGGAATATAGACCTGGCAATAAGGATAAATATGGGAAAACGTTCCCTCAAGATAAAAGACGTGACGTAGAAAATATCAATACATCAAAGAAAAATCATACTAATGAGGGAGCCACTAACGTTTTACCTTTGACCAATTATTTTCAGGTACTGAGTGAATATTAAACATTAAACTAATGACTCAGCTCCTCCAATCCCCTCTACTCCATCTCACAAGGAGAAGGATTTTCACAGGATCATGGTAGCAGTACCGAAAAAGAAAGCACAAATCCCCCAATCCACTCCCTTGGTTAAGAGGAGGGACAAACAAGGGATCTTCAGGGGGAGTAGAGGTAAGTGTTCCAAAAGTGAACCATTCCCAGAAATCGAATTCTGGACAGAAAGATTAAAAGACTTCAGTATTTACAGTCTAGCACAACATAGGTTGTCTACAGCACAGGTCAGTGTCCTTACTAAAGGCCTTACCTTTTCACCTGTTAATCAGCCCAACGAATTTAACCTATATGTTGATTTGCATAAGTTCCTTCAAAAATTAACATTGAAAAGGCATTTTTCCAAAATCCCCAGTGTGAAAGAATTATGGACAGGAGGGCTGTAAAGAAGACAAAGGGTCTGGGGTTACTGGTCAGTCATCTTGTCTCCTCGTTTGTGTGTGCGTATGTCTGATAAGTGTTTATTGGTCATTCTGTGAACATGATGGAATGTGGCCGCCATTTTGGTTGTCGCGCATGCGCAGAAGGGTACAGACCGCCCGGTAGCACCACAACACCACATGCACCAACCAACAACTCAAATTAGTGGGCAGTGCTGTCTCACACTTGGGTGGGTGTGGGACTCTCTGGGACACGGTGTTGGGAATATGGTGTGGGGTTATGGCCCTACGAGGCCTAGTGTTATAGAGTGACGCTATTGTTATATTCGTTCTGCATATAGTAAACTGTTTTACCCGTAACCTTGTGTATTGGTTACCGTATGTGGGTCCTGTGTCAGGGGTTATTCTACACACTAGAACTCAGTACAGGTGGAGGCGCTATGAGCAGACATTCCAGGATTCACCCCAGGTTCCCATCAGTGGAGGCTCAAGCCTCCTGTGAGCCTAGCAGGTATTGCACCAGACACGGTAATACATGTAGATTCCCACACATGTTCCCTATCTGCGATTAGGGGGGGGAGGGGCTTTTTACACACATGCTAGCCCTTGTCCTCATGAGTAACATGCAGTACACATTCAGCCTAGCCCTTGTCAGCATGTAACATGCAGTACAGTGAGTGTCACTCAACCTAGCCCTTGACAGCATGTAACATGCAGTAGCCCTTTCCATGTCAGCATTTTTTCCTACAGCTAGACAGGAGAGGACACAATAACTCATAGTTACATATTTACATAGTTACATAGTAGATGAGGTTGAAAAAAGACGTACGTCCATCAAGTTCAACCTAAGCTAAATTTAGACAACAGATACTTTATCCTATATCTATACTTACTTATTGATCCAGAGGAAGGCAAACAAAAAACCCCAGTGTCATATCATCCAATGATATCTCATAAGGGGAAAAATAAATTCCTTCCTGACTCCAAGTATTGGCAATCGGATTATTCCCTGGATCAACATCCTTCCCATGTATACTTTTTTTGAACAAATCTAATGTAACTCGCGATCACCGACTTGGGATTCTGGATGTTATTGCATATAATGCCACACATTTTCTGCCCGCCTTAAGGTCTCACTCCACCAGGTTAAATCGCGGATAACTTGTGTACATTTCTTGGGAAATCTCACATAAGGGACAGGCTTGGGTCAGGAAAACTCCGGATACAAACAGGCTACATCTGTATATATCTTTCACCCAGGATACACAAGATCATGCTAACTACTAAGCGATATAACTAACTACACATGGCTATAAGGTGTTACATCTGAACTTCCTCCCCTCCGGATACTTCAACCCATTTAGTGCTGGAGATACAGGGACACCAGGGGTTTCTATTCGAGGAACTGTATTTCCAGCAATAATTTAATTGGCAATCCTACCTTGGTTGTGCATCTGTTACGAATTTGAAATTTGATTATACAATCTTAATAATCTAAGAGTCGCTCTATTGAAAAATTGATTAGTTACAGTCCTTTTACTTCTTTAATTGTGATTTCCTCCCATTTCTCCCAAGTGTGTATTGTTTTATTTTTTAAACGTTGTATATTTTAGAAGTACTGTAGTATGATCAGAAGAACAAAGTAAGACGAGGGTATTCCAATTGGGGAATTCTAGAAATTGTTTATTATCCTCTTTACATTTTTTTTTTAATGGTCTTGTTAAATTGATTAATTTCATAGAATATGATCTCAGTTATAAGTTATAACTCAAATACATTCTTGTTTTATTACCCGTTTTCATTTTTTTCTCCTAATACCCTTCGTCCCATACACTTAGCTGGAATTTGATTTCTATAATCAAAAAGTATACCTTTAGCTTAATGATGTGCGAATCGTTAAGAATTTTATAGGAGGAGTTTCGTCAAATTGTGTATTTTTTTAATATTATATTTAAATGCTGTCACAGATTAAATAATTTATGATGGGTAAAAAGTGACCAAAAACCCTCCACCATGTAGTGTACAGCAACAAAAAATATCAGGTGTGGCCACATTAACGTCTCAGACAGGTCTGCACCCTGATTTTCACCATTATGTCTTAGTAAACAGTGCTTCCACTGTAGCCAGGGATTCTGGAAAATCAAATGCAAATGAGCCCACGCTGTCACCTTTTGCTTCAAATCCATTGTAACATGAACCTTATGCTTGTTTTACCTCTAATTTATATGATACAGATGTAGCCAAGTGCCCCCGGCTATAGCCTTTCACTGGCCTCAACACTATAGGTCCTGATAGGAACAGACAGTGTTGGGGTTAAACTCCTGTGCAGGGCCTAGCCTGCAGTTGCATCCTGGATGGGTACTGTGTTGCTATATCCAGGGGCAGGCATAAACTGGCAGTTGGAGTGTCATACCTGGGGAGGGTACATGTATATGGTGTGATGCCTGTCAGTACCTGGACCTGCCGTGTTATGGGGCAGGGTTACAAGCCCTTCCCCTGGGTATTAAAGCTGACACTCTACCAAATTGAGAGGGTGGTTGATTGATGTGTGTCTTCCCTCCCTCAGAGGAGTGGGAGTGTTCCTCTCATCCCATCAGGGGGTGAGGGAGTTTAGGAGTGATGATTGTGGCCTCAAACCCTACATATCTGCTCCAGGGAAAATAGAGGATGCCATGCTGTGCACAGAATAAAGACTCAGTTATACCAGCGATTATATGTGGTCTTTGAAGGAGAAAGAGTTGCCTATGGGAACCATCCTGCCTGTCAAGATCCTCGTGGGATGGAGGCGCTGCACCCTAGGAGGAAAAGCCTGCCCTGTTGCTGCTCTCACACAACACCAGCGGAGCCCTCGGGCCTTCTGTAACACACAGGTGAGCTCACATCACCAGAGAAACACCCATGTAATGACCAGATCTCCTGTGGGAGGGGGGAACAGATGCTACACATATTATTAAAAATGTTTACTAATTTTCCTGAGCCACAGGAAAAAAAACCTTCTCCCGCGTCTCCGTTGTAGGTGAGGGCCGTGGGAGGCCGCAAAGGCTCAGGGTTTATTGCCAGCTCTTGGTGTTTTTGCCTGGTAACCTTGAATGTTTAACATGTACTGTATAAAATAAATAAAAAGTAAATGTTTAAAATATATATTTTTAAATGACCTCCAATGAATTCCCTTTCTTTTTGCTGGAAGCTCCAAGTCAGGTCTCCTAGTGCAGGACACGTTCAGAAGGAACTTGTGCGGGCTGATAATTAACATCATTCGTTCACGGAGCAAGTCATAATTGTAAGTCATTGGGAAGCAAGGTTAGCAGCTAGTTATTCTGAACAGCAAAAACTGGGATCAGAGGCAGCAAAAGCTAAGAAAAATAGGAGTCTGTAGCAGCGTAAGGTAAGGAAAGATCGGATTGTAGACACAAAACTTGAGTTAAACCAGGAAGCAACAATACTGCAGGTCCATCGTTCGCTGATCAGGTGTCATAATAGCTGTTTGGGGTTTAAATGAAAAGATCTTTGACCTGAGGGTGATTAATCCAGTTCTGGTAGGCGAGCGGTTATCGCTGACCCCTGATTTAGAGAAGTGGAGACCTAGGTTTGAGACACTGTGGCAGTGACCCACATGTCTTGCAGTTGCTTTACTCTAAAGGGTTTTTGCACTCCTCTGACATGATGGGTAGCTTCCAGCCTGGGGTCTCGTTGAATGTCTCATCATCAACTTCCTGTCAAGCAATAAAAGACAAACCCTTACTCAGCTTGCAGTATATTGAAAATATTTACATAATAGAAAACATTAAAAAGACGATATTTCATTATTTTTGTCTTGTGTCTCCTAGACTCAGTACAGGCGTACCCCGGTTTAAGGACACTCAGTTTAAATGCACTCGCGAGTAAGGACATATCGCCCAATAGGCAAAAGGGAGCTCACGCATGCGCCTGTCAGCGCGTCCTGAAAAGCAATACCGGCTCCCTACCTGTACCGAAGCTGTGCGCAAGCGCAGAGACTAGAGAGCCTGTTACAAATGCGTTATTTACATATGTTATGGACGTATATTTATTTATTTATAAAATATTTTACTAGGAAGTAATACATTGAGAGTTACCTCTCGTTTTCAAGTATGTCCTGGGCACAGAGTAAAACAAATAATACATGGTTACAAGTACAGTTACATAAATGAACAGGGTATACATTATATACAAGACATTGCGTGCACAGTTAAAGAAAATATATATTATGAGCATATGAAACAGTTACAGACCAGGTTAAAATGTGAGACAGCCTTAGATTTGAAAGAACTTAAACTGGTGGTGAATGTGAGAGTCTCTGGTACTGTAGGTTGTTCCAGTTTTGGGGTGCACGGAAGGAGAAGGAGGAACGTCCGGATACTTTGTTGAGCCTTGGGACCATGAATAGTCTTTTGGAGTCTGATCTCAGGTGATAGGTGCTGCAAGTTGTAGGGGTGAGGAGCTTCTTCAGGTAGCTGGGTAGCTTGCCCATGAAGAATTTAAAGGCAAGATAGGAAAGGTGAACTTTGCGCCTAGACTCTAGTGTTGACCAATCTAGTTCTTTGAGCATTTTGCAGTGATGTGTGTTGTAGTTGCATTGGAGAACAAAACGAAAAATTGAATTGTAGAGGTTGTCAAGTTTGCTAAGGTGGGTTTGAGGAGCCGAGCCATACACTATGTCTCCATAGTCAATAATTGGCATTAGCATCTGCTGTGCGATACGCTTTCTGACCAGGAGACTTAGGGAGGATTTGTTCCTGTAAAGTACCCCTAGTTTGGCATAGGTCTTGGCTGTCAAGGTATCAATGTGCATCCCGAATGTTAAGTGGGAGTCAAACCATAAGCCCAGGTATTTAAAACTAGTGACAGGTGTTAGGGTGGTGTTAGCATTGGTTCTAATTAGGAGCTCAGTCACTGGAAGCTTTACAAATTTAGTCTTGGTCCCAAATACCATTGTTACAGTCTTGTCAGTGTTTAAAAACAGTTTGTTTTGGGAAATCCAGTTTTCGAGTTTCAAAAAGTCAGACTGAAGTATGTGTTGAAGGTCAGAGAGGCTATGGCTGTGTGCATATAGGATTGTGTCATCTGCATACATGTGTATTGAGGCTTCCTTACAAGCTGTGGGAAGATCATGATTGAACACTGAGAAGAGTAGGGGCCCCAGAACAGAGCCTTGCGGGACACCACAGGTGATATCCAGGGGGTTGGAGTTAGAGCCTGAGATGGACACATGTTGGGATCTTCCTGATAGGTAGGACTGAAACCAGTTTAAAGCATGTTTCCCTATTCCAGAGCTCTGGAGTTTGTTAAGCAGGATAACATGATCAACTGTGTCAAAAGCCTTTGCAAAATTTAGGAATACTGCACCAGTGAGTTGTCCCCGTTCCATTTCACACTGGATTTCATTGCAAACTTTTAGCAGGGTAGTTACGGTGGAGTGTTTGGGACGAAACCCAGATTGGAATTGGCTAGGGAAATTTGTCTTGGTGTAGAAATCGCTTAATTGGGAGTGGACACATTTTTCCATGACTTTGGATAGAATTGGGAGAAGTGAGATTGGCCTGTAGTTTGAGACAGTGTTTTTGTCCCCACTTTTGAAGATTGGGACAACTCTGGCAGTTTTCCAGGTCTTAGGGATATGGCCTGCAGACAGGATAGAGTTGACTATGGACGCAATTGGTTTGGCAATGGCTGGGGCACCAAGTCGTAGGAACCTAGATTGTAGTAAGTCGGGTCCACATTGGCTGCTTAGTTTTAGTTTGAGGAGCGCTTGTGTAATCTCCTCTTTAGATACTGGGCTAAATTGAAAATTGTGGGCAGTGTTGGGAGTGGGTGGGACTGTAGGGATACTCCCAGGATGAGATTCAGGTTTGGGGTTTGTGCTGCGTTTCGCTAATAAGTTAGTGGCACACCCCACAAAGTAATCATTGAATGCATTTGCAATGTCAGTATGGTTTGTCAGAGTAATATCCCCCTTAGTGATATTACTTGGTTGTTGATGGTTAGGAGGCTGGAATATATTGTTGATAACCTTCCAGAAGTTAGCTGGGTTTGATGTATTCTGGTGGAGATTGTCAGAGTAATATTGTACTTTTGCATGCCTTGTTTGCCTTGTGCACATATTCCGCATGCATCTGTAGTGATTGAGATCCTTGGTAGTGCCAGTTACTTTGTAGCTTTTCCACAAGGCATCCCTGAACTGGTAGAGTGCTATAAGGTGAGGTGTAACCCATGGAAGGTGGGCCCCCCGTTCCCTTATTTTGCGTAGTGGAGCATGGGTATCGCAGAGTTTTAAGAACTCGGATTGGAAATAGTCGAGCGCAGAATCGGGGTCGGGAATTAAATCGATTCTGTGCCATGGGCAGTTGGTAAGGTCATCCAGAAACTGTTGTGGGTTAAAGTTTTTAAATGTTCTAGTGAGGAGAACTTTAGGGCTTGAATGGGGCGGTTTAATTTTCCTTACACAGTACACTATTGCATGGTCACTGAAAATATCAGGAAGGATGCCAGAGGATTGGATTCTGCTGGGGTTTGAGGAGAGGATCCAGTCTAGCAAGGAATGGTTATGCGATTTCAGGTTTATCCGTGTGGGTTGGGAAATGAGTTGTGACTTGAGTTGTATCTGGATTTTGTGGTTTTTAGGGTCAAGCCAATTGAAGTTGAAATCCCCAAGAACTAGCAGCTCACTCTTCTCAATCAGAGAGGAAATGGAGCCAAGAAACTGGGTGATATCAGTCAGGGATTGTAGAGGGGCTTTAGGGGGGCGGTAGATGCCAGCAAGCAAGATGGGCTTAGAAAAGGGGAGGCAGATTTTGCCAACTAGAATTTCAAAAGAGGGTGGACTTGGTGGGCAATTTAACAGTGTAAATTGTAATGTGTCTGCAATATAAAATAACACCCCTCCTCCTCTCTTTGACCTATCTCTCCTAAAAATGAAGTATCCCTGAATGGCAATATTTGCATCAGGGGTTTTGGGGGATAGCCATGTTTCTGTAAGAACGATGGCTTTTGGGTTTATGCATAAGGCACCATGCCCTTAGTTCATCCAGTTTGGGCAGCAGGCTCCGGATGTTTATATGGGCGACAGATAGGCCTTTTTGGAATTTAAAGGTGGAATTCTCAGGGGCATGGGACAGAGCTGAAATGGGAGGACCTGGGTTAGTTTCAATATTACCTGCTAAAGAGAGTAATAGTATGAGTAGAAATTTGGGTAGTTGTTTGCAAGTTGTAAAATTGTGGTGTTTTCCATTAGAGTGAGCAGTGGTTGGTGTGCTGGTTTTTAGAGTTCTCCACCAACATTCAGTAGATAGTGCAAGGCTTTTGAGTAGTCCAGGGTGTATGGTGATGTTGGGTGTGGGCCAGAATGGAGGAGTTTCTAGTGGATAGAGGGAGTAACATCTCCATGAGGCCAGGAGAAAGAAAAAAGTTAAAATACATAGCAGGTTCATGATGCCAGAGGTAGGCAGTGCTGCAAGGAGCTGTTGTGAGCAGAGTGAGTGTGAGCAGACTAACAGCAGGTGTGTGCCTGTTCCTTGTCAAATGTTTAGCTGTATTGCAATGCTAGAGTCAGTTCAGGGTTTCAGTGTATTGTGCAGTCAGTTTTGGGAGAGACTGCAGTAAATAAGTTGTAAAGGGGAAGGGTTGAAATAAGCAGGTTAGCAAGCATGGGATCATAGTGTGATCTGAATAGCTTACCGTTTGTTGTCTTGTGTAAAAGAGTGTGCAGTAGATCCAGTCCCCAGTCACCTCTAGTTAAACTGTAGTCTAACTGTATTTATCACTTAAAAAGCTTACTTTAAATGCCTCACTGTCTAATGCCAATTGCAGTTCCTGCAAATTGCAGGAGAGGTGTTTTAGCTGTATATAACAAACAGTCACATGACCCTCCCCCTCCCCAATCAATCAGCTTGTTCCAGTTGGTCAATTAACAGCACAGAGTTAAGAGGGGAAAAAAAAAACTTTTTAAATTCAAACATACTAACTTATATCAATTCTACAAGGCCAGGGTCAGTCTTTTAAACAGGATTTGAACATCAGGAACATACTTATATCAATTCGACAAGGCCAGAGTCAGTCTTTTAAACAGGATTTGAACATCAGGAAAAATACGTATTATCAATTCTACCAAGGCCAGCCAGAGTCAGTCTTTTAAACAGGATTTGAACATCAGGAACATACTTATATCAATTCTACAAGGCCAGAGTCAGTCTTGAAAACCAGGATTTGAACATCAGGAACATACTTATATCAATTCTACAAAGCCAGAGTCAGTCTTTTAAACAGGATTTGAACATCAGGAACATACTTATATCAATTCTACAAGCCCAGAGTCAGTCTTTTAAACAGGATTTGAACATCAGGAACATACTTATATCAATTCTATAAGGCCAGAATATATATGATGATTGCAGTACAGTACATGCATCGATAAGTGGAAAAAAGTTAGTGCTTCACTTTCAATACATTTTCGCTTTACGTACATGCTCCGGTCCCAATGTGTACGTTAATGCGGGGTATGCCTGTATATTGTTGTACTTTGTTCCAAATTTGCATTGTGCCCATTCTCTAACGATGATATGTTAATAGGCTGATTTAGGGTGGAGTTATGTACTATATTTCATGGAATGTAAAATTATGGCATAATTTTTTGACCTTTAATCGTCAGGAAATTCCGCCCCCGGTGGAATGAACTGGCGCTTGCTATCAATTGACCCAAATGTAATAAAGCTTTCTAATATTTGATACAGACATGACAGAAAAAAAATGGTAAGTAACTTAAAAATAAAATGGTCTGTGCATTGATGCATCACAGACATTGTCAGAATTGGTATGCTGACGGCTTCATTGCATGTAGACAATAGAAATAAGTAATATTTTAAGGCATGTCGCATATATTACAGTTAATTCTCCTTGTATCTTTTTCCATTTGGTTGTTCTTTCCAAAGTCTAAACTGCATACAAATGCAAATCTCCTTACAAAACTGACTTACACTTTTATATTGTTAATTAAGCACTTAATAAAGCAATGCATCATGTAAGACAACATAAATCAAGTTAACTAACACAGTAAACAAAATCTATTTTTGTTTTGCACCTGTGTATTTAAGTATTTTTAGACTTTTTTTTTCTTGCTAGGCTCAGCTTGGTAATGTGTAGAAAGCCAATATGTGTATAGTGCATTCATGTAAAATACATGATACATTTGCAGGTGCACTGTTTTTTATCTACAGTATCTTGTACAAAACAAGTTGAAAATCTTTCAATTACTGCCAGTGATATAATGGTTTGAGGCAAAATATGTATGTATGTATCTGTGTATGCATGTATCCTTATCTCCCTGGAGAGTTCAACCATGCTATGAAAGCTGGAACAATATCCCTGGCTAAAGTGGGAAAGGTAATTGCCAACATGTAGTTGAGGCTAGAATGGCAAGTAAGGCACCAACCCACCAATAGGAAACATGGCCCTCATTCTCAAGTTACCTTCTTGTCCCAGGGCTCGACAGCTTTTACGAAGAAGGCATGAAGACGAAGTTTGCTAGGGATCACTGAAGATGAAATATCAGTTGTCATTCAAGCCTCTATATAGTGTAGCCCCGGTCTTATTTCGCCCCCAGAGACCCCCTCCGTGAGTGCCGAGCGGTCGCGGGTGCTACCGGAGAAGGTGGGGCCGGAGCAGGGAGCCCTCCGTGGCTCTGCGGCGCACCCGGCTAGCGGGGGCCGCCATTGTGTCTGCTCGCGGTTGCGCAGTGTAGTCGTGCACGCGCTGTACAGTGCCAGGAGTGCCGGCGGCAATGTTAAGGTTGGCGTGAGGTCGCACATGCGTAGAACCCCCGCGGTAGCCATTACTGGATCGCGCAGGCGCAGTAAGGGTAGCGCACGCGGTCCCAATGCTAAAGAGGTCCTGAGTGGACTACAATTCCCAGCAGCCTCTGGGGATTACCCTTTCACCCACATCACGTGCAGCCAGCCAGCAAATAGGGTTTGCAGCTTCTCCTGTGGAGGAAGGCTACAATGTTGCGGGGACCACGTTTGGCAGTTGGAGCTGGGAGCAGGAAGGGGAAGGAAGGGTGTAGGGAGCGAGTGGCTCCTACACCAGGTAAGGTAGATCCCCAGATCCCAGGCAGGCCCCAATCCCCACCAGGGTAGGGGGTAAGTACTGAGTGACGGCCCCTAGGTTAGGGACCCTGCCCTTAGGAGTGTGTGGAGTATGTAGTCTTGTCAGTGTCACGGCTGTCAGTGCTGTGTGTGCTGACAAGTAGGCACAGTGTGTGTGTGCAGCACGGTAGCTGCAGGTAAGTGTGAGTGCAGTGTGTTTGCTGCAGGTGTTAGGTTGAGTTAGTCAGAGGGGATCTGGGAGGTGAAGGGAGAGGTAGAGTGGGTGCAGGGGGTCAGTGACCCACCTGCATAGGACAGGCTACCCCATAGGCCCCTAGGAGTGTTCCCTGAAGTCACCAAAGGTTCTGGTGCTGCAGGGACGCCCATAGTGGTAGCGAGCATCACCCTTCACTGTGTAGACAGCTAGGGACAAAGGGACAAGTGTGCGGAGCAGGCTTGCTGGTGAGTCGTCTGAGACCAGATGGCTGGACATTGAGACCCAGGAGGCAGACCGCTGATTCATCTGACCCTTTGCGAAGAGGTACCGGTCACCGCCATGACCGGAAGGTACTATAACATCAAGTGCACCAACACCGGTCAACAGGCGCTGATCCCGCCTTAGGCTAAACTCTTTAGGAACACTGAGTGAGTGGTTAAAGAACTGAGCCTATACAAACATTACCGAACACGGACACGGTGTGGAGCACGCGGTAGCGGGACTGAGACAGTACTCTTTAGGAGCGTGGGTGAGCCACTACCGTTATAAGGACGGTACCAGTTATTAGGATATGTGTTATTGCTAAGTTGCATTATAGAGTGTTAAGGTTGCCGTGCATTATCATTATTACAGTAAAGTTGGTTGCATCACATGTGTGTGTATGTATTTCTTGGCCAGGGGAATCTCACATCACGGGGATCCAGGGTAAGTGGAGGCGCTGCGCTAGAATAGTTACCCCAGGCTCCCAGCTAGCGGAGGCTCAGATCTTCTGGAGCCGCAGGTGTTGTACAGTGACCAGTAGTTCCTTTGGGAGGGTTCAGAAAAAGGGCTACAATAGCTGCCAACAACTTCTCCTGAAAAGCAGCAACGTAAGAACTGGAAGACCAGTTTGAAAATATTTAAGTTAGATAGTGTTGGCCTTATTGCCATTAAAAGAAAAGATGAAGGCCTCATTGAGATTTAAGTTGGGCACTTATTATATTACAGAGCTATAGAAAATGGAAGAATCAGTGGAGGAGGCTTCATTATTACCAAGAAATGGAAAAACAACACACCATAGTGGAGTATGAATGTTTTTCAGAGCAGACAGACTCATCATTCAGTTTGTATTATTATAATCTTTTTATATATGGCGCCAACATATTCCATAGCATGTGGTGATTCAACATAAGATTACCTTTAGGGGGCTTTTAGATTGTTAGGAGATGCAACATCTTATAGAATTTTAAACAATGATCCCAGACAAAATTTCCTACAGTAGGTGAATTAAAATCCCTATTGGAGGAAGTGTTTTTAAAAAAGATGATATCTAGTAAAGATATCACTAACCAAAGATACACAAATGCATGGTGGACCTTCCAGGAACACCGATTATTTTCTGGTATAAAACCTTTCCCATTATGTGGACTTTTTTTTACAGAAGTATGTAACACACATATGTTAAGATTTCTACCGCGGTTTTTAATTTGGTTAATAATATAGTTTGGGAAAAAACTTTTTTTGAGGGCAACGTGTGATTTTTACTCGTACACTTGTATCGAGTACACAAAGGGTATTAGGCCACAAAGTATTTTCTTATAAAATTTGCAACTCTTTAATTTTAACATAATATTTTCATTTTGGGCCATATATTATTTTTTTCTGGAGCATAACTATTTTACATTTCTGGACAAATTTGACCTACAGATTTGTGGGACTGCAATTGGTACTAAGTTTTCTCCTAGCGACACTAATTTATTTATGGTTAGCTGGGATACAAAACTATATTTGGAATAATAAATAACCCATTCATTGATAGGATAATTGCATGGAGACACAATATAGACAATGTTCTTATAGTCTGACAGGGGGATAAAATATATATTTTTAAGTTTTATGAATTATATTAATTGTAATTTAAATATTTGCTTCATGGCAAACTTGTTTCTGAAAAAAATTGCATTTTAGATCTCTTTTTTGAGACCTTAGGGGATAATTGTATTACTTCAAAAGCGTTCCTGAAAAAGGTTGATTGTAATAGTTATCTACATGCTCATAGCATCCACAAGAAAATCTGGATTCCAAGTATTCCTTTTAGCCTGTTTCAGAATGTCAGAAGAATGATAGCGCTCTCTGACTATGTTATAATGAACCTGCTACTTACCTTAAGTCTGCTATTTACTGTGGTCTCATGGAAATATTACTCTCTCTTTCCACTACAAACGCCTCCCTCCTGGCCACACCCAATATCATCATACACCCTGGACCTGGATCAAACTTCAGCTGATGTGACATGGATCTAATTGCATTGTGTCTTCACGGGTATGTTTTTAACCCACTGATTGATCTGCAACCCACTGTCTTAAAAGAATTTCCCAACCTGCCTTAATTTTTGATCTTGGTATGTTTGAATATCAAAAGGTGTATTTTATTTATTTATTTATTTTTAAGTGTGTGCTGCTAGTTGTCTAACAGGCAGATTTATTGGGGGGAGGGTCAAGTGACTGCTTAGATGTATAAATGTAACACCAGTCTAAGGGACGCATTGGCACCGTAGCATTGGCATCTTAAGAGTGATGCATTTCAAGTGATCATTTTAAGTGAGAATATATAGTTAGACTATGGTTTTACTAGAGGAAGACTGGGGACTGGATCTACTGCAAACTCTTCTACACATGCAACAAACTCTGTCTCTGCAAACTCAGCTACTCTGATCACACTAGGATCTCATGCTTGTTAGCCTGCACAATTTATCCCCCCCTCCCCCTTTACACCTTATTTTACTGCAGCCTCTCCCAACACTTGACACACAACTACCTCCCACACCCACTCAGCCCACTGCAAACCCTGAATAGACCATAGCATTGCAATGCAGAAAAACATTTGACAAGGAAAAGGCACACCCCTACTGTTTTGTCTGCACATACTTGGCTCACAACAGCTTCATGCAACATTACCTACTTCTGGCATAAATAACCTGGTATATACCTCAACTTTGTTCTTTTTCGTGGCCTCATGCAAATGCTACTCCCTCTATCCACTACAAACTCCTCCCTCCTGGCCCACACCCAATATCACCATACACCCTGGACTACTCAAAAAGCCTTGCATTATCTACTGAATGTTGGTGGAGAACTCAGGAAAACAGTATACCAACCACTACTCACTCTTATGGCAAACATTGCAAATTTAAAACTTGCAAACAACTACTCAAATTTATATTTACACTGTTACTCTCTTTAGCAGGTGATATCGAACTTAACCCTTGCCCTCCCTTTTCAACTCTGTCCCATAACCCCAACAATACCCCTTTCAAATTCCAAAAAGGGCTATCTGTCGCCCCACATAAATATCCATAGTCTGTTGCCTAAACTGGATGAACTAAGGGCATGGTGCCTTATGCATAAACCCAAAGCCATCGTTCTCACAGAAACATGGCTAACGTCTAAAACCCTCTATGCAAATATCGCCATTCAGGGATACTCCATTTCGAGGAAAGATAGGTCAAAGAGAGGAGATGGGGTGTTATTTTATATTGAAGACACCTTATAATTTATGCTACTAAATTGCCTCCCAAGACCAGCCTCTTTTGAAATCCTAGTTGGCAAAATATGCCTCCACTTTTCTAAGATGAAAGATAGAAGACAGGGCACACAGATTTGAAAAATAACATATGAATTTATTAAGCAAACACTGTGTTCGCTTAATAAATTCATTTGTTATTTTTCAAATCCGTGTGCCCTGTCTTCCATCTTTCCTCTCGTACTCTAGGATTGGATGCAGCCTTTCGTTCATTGACGGGAGAACCAGTAATTGTATCAAACTTTTTACCTTAATTTGGTGTGCAGCACTTATCCGTTTTCGTATTGGTTCCACTTTTCTAAGCCCATCTTGATTGCTGGCATATATTGCCCCCCCTAACGGCCCACTACAGTCCCTGACTGACATCACTCAATTTCTTGGATCAATTTCCTCTCTCAACGGGAAGTATGAGCTGTTAGTTCTTGGGGATTTCAAGTACAACTGGCTTGACCCAAAAACAACAAAATCCAGACACAACTCAAGTCACTTAACCTAACCCAACTAATTTACCAACCCACACGAACAAACCTAAAATATCACGACCATTCCTTGCTAGACTGGATTCTATCCTCTAGTCCAGTGTTTCCCAACTGGACAGGTCTTAAGGATATCCCTGCTCCAGCACAGGTGGGTCAATCAGCAGCTCAGTCATTTTGACTGAGCCACCTGTGCATCCCTGCTCCAGCACAGGTGGGTCAATCAGCGGCTCAGTCATTTTGACTGAGCCACCTGTGCCAGAGCAGGGATATCCTTAAGACCTGGCCTGTTGGGGTTCCCTGAGGACTGGAGTTGGGAAACACTGCTCTAGTCCCAACAGAATCCAATCCTTTTGCATCCTGCAGTACTTAACATTTTCGATGACCATGCAATAGTGTACTCTGTAAGGAAAATAAGACTACCTCAATCAAGCCCTAAAGTTCTCCTCACTAGAACATTTAGAAACGTTTAACCACTGCAGTTTCTGATCTTATCAACTGAAAAATGAGGAGTTCAAGTGCACATACCGTAACATGAACAACAAGTAAAAAAACTTGTGACAACAAATGAAATAATATTACTTTGTGGGAGCAGTGCAGCTCCAGAAAAGGACTCAATCCAAAGTCCAAACAGGTAAACTGAAGCAGAGGATCAAGAGCACAAATACTCCCCAGATATAAAAGACAAGAAAAAAACACACAATAGTGCAATTCTGTGTGAATAAATATGTGCAAAGTAGACTGAATAAGTATCTCGCTCACAACGGTGGAGTTGGCAAAGGCAGCGCGGTTATTCGGAGTCACCAACTCATGGAAGATTTCTTCAGATATACAATGGATGGCATCACTCAGGAACAGGAACAGGATAAGTAGATAGGGAGATTCCCATATGTGAAGAACAGAACACAGATAGTATAGATTGTTTTTATAATAATACAAGTACACGTAACACACTTACATAAGTGCTAACGGTGCAGGCATGTGGACCACCCTGGGTCAGATTGTGAATTAGGTTCTTGTCACTCCTTCCTCATGATATCCCCTGTGGTGGCCATCCTGTCAGGAATCCACTCCTGGCTTTGGCTGGAGCCCATCCACCCGGAGCTTTGCAGGTTCCAGACAATCTATTCCCTGCTTCTGCAATCACCTGCCTCCTGCTGCCTCCTGTGCAGCTCTGGCCTGATTGGCCTCCTGTGCTATTTAGTGCCTGCCCCACACTCAGGAAGTTGCTGGATATAGACTTTGTAATCCAAGTTGCAAGTGACTTTGCTTGTCACATTCTCCCTGTTTGGCCTGCTAGGCCTCCTTGTGCCTGGTATCCTGCTTCCAGTCCCCTGCTTCACAAGGCCTTCTTGCTTAGCAGTCCCGGCGCTGCTTCCCTTTTTCCTGGCAGACTTCGCCGCCGCGCTGAAGCGGCTACGCTGGTGTCCCCAGTGTTTCCTGTGGCGTGTCTGCACCCCTGGTTCCTGTGGCCTTCCTGTTGGCAGTTCCTGTTCCCTGTGGTCTCCACCACTCTCGGCTGTACCCGGCTACGGGGTGCCATTTTGTGCTGAAGCACTGGATTCTGCAGTTCCTGTTCCCAGTGGTCTCCACCACTCTCGGCTGTACCCGGCTAGGGGGTGCCGTTCTGTGCTGTAGCACTGGATTTACAGTTCCTATTCCTATCCCTGAAGTACCTTCACCCAAGATTTCCTGTTGATGACCTCGGCTTGTTTCTTCGACCATCGCTCCTGTGCTGCCTGCCTTGACCCCTGATTGGATAACGTTAATCCTACTTTCTCCCATCCTGACCTGGCTATGTCTGATTACAGAATCCGCACTCCGGACCAGACTCTGTGGCTTAAGGTCAGTGCTTATACATCCCCACCTCAGCCCCGCGGTCCGGTACCAATTTGTGGCAAGCATGTATGTTACACATCCACAGGGAATGATGTTCAGGTACAGGAAGGGGAAAACCAAGGAAATTGTTAATCTTTCCCCTGAAGAAGTTCCTTGAGTGAAATGTGTAGGGTGAGTGTGCAGACACTTTGGAGCCCCCTGAGTCTTATGGAGTATTATCCTGAAGATCCTGGACGCAGTCTTCCGCGCTCGCATCTTTGTGCGGGAAGGCTGGAATTCATTCCGTGGTTTCAAATCGAGATTCCGATGTACATGATGCGTGAAGTGTTCGAATAACGGCCGCTGCATCAGTATGTATTTATATCTTAATTTCATATACCTGTAGTGCCATCCAGGTACATAGCGTTTTACAATACACGTGACATAATATTATAACACAATGGGAATAAGCTCTTCAGACAAAAGAATAGGAAAAGGTGTTCCTGTCCCAAAGATCTTACGATCTAAGTGGTAAGTGGGGAGAACTTACAGAGACAGTAGGAGGGAGTTCTGGTAAGTGTGGCTGCAAGTGGCCGAGATCAGTGCATATGAGAAGTATAGTATCAGCAAGCGGAGCTACCCATATGCTTCATTAAAGAGGTGTGTTTTAAGAAAGGTCCTAAAGGTGGAAAGAGAGGGTGCTAGTGGGATATTTAAGGAAAGGGCATTCCAGAGGTGTGGGGCAGTCAGTGAGAAAGGTTTTATGTGAGAGAGGACTTTGGATACAAAAGGTTTTGACAGAAGACATCCTTGAGCGGAACACAAGAGTCGAGCAGGTGTATAGCGAGAAATTAGGGCTAAAATGTAAGGGAGGGAAGAATAATGTATAGCCTTGAAAGAGAGGAATGAGATTTAAGTATGTGATACATGATTTAATAGGAAGCCAAGTCAGGGATTTCAGCAGGAATGATGCTGAGACAGATTTAGGAGAGAGTAAAGTGATTCTAGCAGCAGCATTTAGTATAGATTGCATGGGAGATAGGGGAGAGGCATTACAATTTAGGAATAATTGTAGACAGCAGGCTTAGCAATAGTGCTCAATGTCAAAAGGTTGCTGAAAAAGCAAGAGTGAAAGGGAAAAAATCTGCGCTACTAATTATATATTATTTAAGTGAATAAAATTAACCTTCAACCATAACAGTTAAATTAACAAATAAGTGATAACTCAGTGTGTTATTTAATGTGATAATTACAGTGATATATCAGTGAATACTAAATATATAACCATAAAGTGAATGGTGATGAAAAATAAGGAAAAACCTTAATATTAATAATCGAGTCTGCTGCTGTGTTACTTCAGATGGCTCAACATCCGATGTAGCTAGTATAGGGAAAAAAGAACAAACAGCGGCCAACTCAAGGTGTAATCAATTCAAATTATATTGATAAAAAGTGAAGGTGGTGATATATGCACATACAAAAAAATTATGTTAATAGGTAATACATGAATTATGTTACCAACTGGAATAAACGTTCACAAGGGTTCCTCCTCCAAACGACAAACGGAATCAGAATCCACCTGTGATCAGGAGAACCCGTCAACCACAAGCACTGTCTCGGCTTCCCTACACCGTCTATGTTCCGGGTATATGTCCTAATTATGTATCAAATACACCACTCGGCAGCCGCTTTGGTTTAATACCCTCAGGACCTTTCTGTAAGGAATCGGGGAACACATCCCCTGCGACGCGCGCACGCACATGGAGGCTTTCTGCAAACACCACGGAGCTTGGTCCCCCCCCGCTCGCGTCACGTGTCACGCACGCACGGGGCGCTCATGCAACGTTCATGCACCACTCCCCAGCTGCGTGGCAACATTCCTATCACTGCTAACACTGCTCTCCTGTCTCCTGCATCCTGTGTCCAATCCCTGCCCCCGCAGGGGCCACGCCTCCGCTACGCCTCTCACACTGATTGCTCCAGCTTTGCTACTTAAACCCTGCATGTTAAGTCATTCTTTGCTGAGTATAAACTCTTGTAGCCTTGTGTTCCTGCGTTCCTGCTTTGCTGTGCCTTTGCCTTGTACCTAACCTATCTTGTCTCCTGTTGATCTTATGTGTACCGACCCGGCTTGACTATTGGACCCTCTCTGGATAACGACCCCGGCTTGCCTCTGACTACCTGCACTTCTCCATCCCTGAGCATGGCTATTGGACACTCAACTATCCTACCGGCTCCAACCCCTGACCACGGCACAACGGATAACGACTATGCTGTTTTCTCCACCCCACGACCTCGGCAAGTATCTGGACTAACCCACTCTCTCCAACCCAGACCCGGCTATGTTGACAATCCACTTTCCAGGCGTGCCTCCGCTTGTTTGGGTGCGCAGTTCTGTACTTTCCCACCTCATTACCGGGGTCCCGCCTTGTTCGTGGTGAGCGCAAGCGTGACATTTTCGCCCAAGTTCCGCGCTGCTTACTTAATCCGGCACTGAGTCCTGCCCATAATTTCCTGTAGTCGCCCTATAGACGTCACTCGACCCACATCATGGAGGGATCGTCAGATGTATTCAGGGACGGAGCAGATGGCAACAAAGGAACGCTGGCTCAAATAGCTTATTGAAGCTCAAATGTGCTCACATATAAGTTGAGGTGTTAACCCCATAAAAGACACATCCTATGCGTTTCGTTACAAACTTCTTCTGGGATACTTTCTGCTGAAAAGGCAAATGAGATTTATCTTGCATCCGGGTATGGATGGAAGGGAAGCAGCATAATTTTGCCACTGTATAAATCATTACTAAGACCACTATTTGTATATAGAGTAGAGTTTTGGGCACCATTCCATAAAAAAGACATTATGGAACTGTAATAAGTAGAGAAGAGCCACCAAATGAATAAAGGGAATGGAAAATCTGACTTGAGAGACTAGCTAATTTAGATTTGTTTACATTAAAAAAGAGCCGTATAAGAGGGGATATGATAACTATTTACAAATATATTCAGGGTCAATACAAGGAACTTTCAAAATAACTATTCATTCCAAGGACAGTACAAATAATACAGGGTCATCCCTTGAGGTTGGAGAAAAGGAGATTTCACCAGCAACAAAGGAAAGGGTTCTTTATAGTAAGGGCAGTTACAATTTAGAATTCATTACCTATGGAGGCTGTGATGGCAGATACAATAGATATATTCAAGAAAAGGTTGGGCATCTTTTTAGAAAGGAAAGGTATACAGGGATATACCAAATAGGTAAACATGGGAAGGATGTTGATCCAGCAAGAGATCTGATTGCCATTATTGGAGTCAGGAAGGAATTTATTTTTCCCCTTATGAGATATCATTAGACAATATTTCACTGGAGTTTTTTGTTTGCCTTCCTGTGGACCAATAATTTGTGAATACAAATATAGGAGAAGTATCTGTAATCTAAATTTAACATAGGTTCAACCCAATGGACGTATGTCTTTTTTCAAACTTACACTATTTAACTATGTAATATCAGAGTCTGAAAGCTTAAATTGGAAAGGAAGGAGCAGGTATGTACTTTTCCAGAAGATGCAAAGGCCAGCTCAATTACAAACATATCTTAATTTGCTACAGCCTCTATAATACTTCTTGTATCGTAACTGGCATACATTAAAGATGGCTGCTTCTAGTTTCTAGAGTTTAAAATGCCATAATATCTAGAAGACATGGCTGTTTGGTAAAAAGGTGTAGTGTCAGAACTTGGATATCCAAAAGAGAGAAAATATATATGGTCTTGTACAGTAGATGCTGGGCTTCAATGAGACCTCTTTTAGATACACTGGGATTCCTCCTTCTTGTTGGTTCCTCTTTAGAGTCACTCATAAAAACTTCACCTCCTCATAAACAAGAGAAAAATGCAATCTACTGTACAGTTTAAAACTAAGCCACATGATTAAGATGCAGCAGATTTGCAATGCATTTGAGAAGGAATAGGCAACAAGAAGTTACAACAAGAGATTTACTATGCTGTCCCAGGAAACAACATAAACTTTCTCTCTCCCAAAAATCAATGTTATATGGGGGCCAACACTATAAAATATGTATGGAGCATAGAGATGGCATAGAAATGATATTGCAACACACCGGTGTATTTGAGAATTAAATGGAGACATTTACAAGACATTTCTCCATTTACATTTTTGCCTGAATTTGCATGAAAAAGACCCCGGTATTAATCAATTTTGTTGTCTTACTACATAATAGAAATATCCCTCTGGATCGCTGTTTCTGGACAACCGAATTAAGGGGCGGCATGTACCTCTACTGCTAATATCAAAAACTGAAAATAAAGCGAGATAAAATAATAATATATTTTTGGACAAATCTGATCACTAAGATTAATGCTGTTTAGCAGTTGAGATGAAAAGATTTTCCCTTGGATGTTACATTTTGTCCTTAATTATATTTGGAATGATGCGACCTTTATATATGATTTTCAATATGTACAAGTTGCTTTCAAGGGAACAAGAGCAATGAGCTATGAAAATTGACATTTTGGACTATCAAGATCAAACTTCATTTTACCATGGAATTAAATAATGTCAGGGTTATGGATGAATGTTATCGGTTTCCCAAAACTTGCCTAGGAGTGTTTACATATAACAGTTTACAATTAATTTTTCCACACAACAATGAAAATAACTGGTCACATTTCTGTGTGCACAAAGATAGTTGAAGTACTGTAACTGTGATAATATAACTACTTTTTAAAATGGATCATCGTTTAAATGGATAATCAAGCCCAGTGTTTCTCAATCAGTGATATACTGGTGTGTGACAACCCCAAACCAATTTACACAGCAAGAGTTAGAAGAATGAGCAAACACAAAAGCTTTAAACGTTAAAAAGAACAACAAAGTCAGCAAAATGATTATTTAGCATAGCTCTTGAGTGGAAAACCATGGCATAAAAAGAATAAGTATGTAATTTGAGGGTACTATCGCAGTTTCATGAATAACCCCCATTAATCTGTTGCTAGCATAGATGCTATAGATGTAGTTAACTACTGGGGCAGTGGGCATCATATGTAACTTTCCTTTGATGGCTTTTCCAACAAATTTGTATGCAGAGGATGAAATGCAAGATGTCTTTTCGGCTAATATTATTTTCTACTTTGTCATAGTAGAGTGTACTGTAGCATTTCAAAAACAGGAGAACCACATCAAGAGCTATAAAGAGGATGTAGATGTTCACTTTACTAGGATGCTGAAATTGACTGGATTGATGACAAAGATGATGAACCAGAATCTGCTTAATGTTGCTTGAGGACTCCTCAGCAACCATCCTTAGTAAATGTGGGAGCTTCCGAAGCAGGTGAATTTGCTGCAGGTGCTGTTCTAATGAGAATGTTGGAAGTGATCATTCAACATTCTTCTGAAAAAAAAACTATGCACTGCTATGATATATAAGCCCTTATTTAAAATGCTATAAAGCTGCTTCTATGTGCTGAAAAGCATTCAACTTAATTTTAGAATTGGCAAGAAGGAGGGCATTTGGGTCATGTGTCCCGGGGCCCAGCCAACCCCAACCCTTAAGCACCAGCTTTCTGGAATCCACTACCCACTGCCATCATTGCAACCTTCCACTTCTCTGCCAATCTCCAAAACACTTTCCAGCCAAGTCTAGTTTCTTTGGATTAGCGTCCAACTTTTGTAGTGTTTCGCATTGGATTAGCTTCCCCATCTCCCTAAAGATGTAGCTTAACTACTGCATCTGTCTCCCTTTGCAGTGGCCAATCGCAGTTATTATACCACAGTGGTCTTGGCACCGGAAGATTAACACTGCAGGGGGGTCCCATTCGGAAGCATGGACCCTCAACGAATTACCACGGCACACACCGCCTCTGGAACTTTAACTTTTTCGTTTACATCTCCTTAGACAGTAAGTCTGGCTACATCTGTAGATGGAATAGAAGGAGGTTGGAGACCGCACTACCAATGGTGATGCTAAACCATATATATAATTGGAGGGGTTCTGAGAATTAAGTCAAAGCAAATACATAAAGAGAAAGAATCCTCACACGAGCACTCTTCCTCCCCTAAATGAAAATAATAAATGTTTATTGTTTACTGAGAGGAAAAAGAGGTTAAAACCTATAGGTGCTGGGCACTACTGCCATTGATACTGTACCTAATATAATCGGAACAGTATCACACGTGTCTACTGTCATAGAGTGTGACAGAGTGCTAATATACTGTATAAATAATAGCTCCCAAGAAGTCAAACAAATATCCCCTCCAGTGAAGCTCCCCCTTGATGTAATGGGTAGGAGTACTATACTAGGCTAATGGAGTTAATAACACCATATCCTAATCCCCAGAGTAGCATAACCCTGTGATATGAGTATGAACCCACTGGGTAGTGGTGAGCTCAAATACCCACAATTACCTTCAGTTAAGCCCCCACTGAGTAGATGTAAGCCGTGGGGGGAAGGGAGGTTAGGGGCAGGGGACAGGTGAATGAGCCTGATAGGGAGGTAAAGACAGATGGGGCATATTTTAAAACATGATTTAATGCAAGGGTGGCCAACCACAAGTTGGGCATTTGAGCTGGCCCACGAGATCCTATGGGGATCAGCCTCTTCTTCGCTTGCCCATGCCTGAAATCGAGGCCACCTCCAAGAGGTCGGAGCTCCCCTCTGCAGCAGGACAGGAGGGGAGCTGGGGCCTCATGGCATATGTGGAAGTTGGGCCCGACATCAGGGTCTGGTAGTCAGGCCGGTGTGAGAAGAGGCTGATCCCCAGAGGATCCAGTGCCACTGCACCCCGAGGTAAAATTGTGAGAGGAGGGGTACAATTGTGAGTGAGGCAGCAGGCAGTAAAATTGTGAGTGAGTGGGGAAGGAGATCAAAATGTGAGGGAGTGGGTCAAATTGTGAAGGAGGGGTTCAAACTGTGATTGAGTGGAGGAAGGATGAAATTGTGGGTGAGGGGGAAACTGAGTGGTGGGGGGATGAATTGTGAGTGGATGGGGGAAGAAATTATGAGTAAGGGGGGATGGATGAATTGTGGGTAAGGAGGAATTGTGAGTAAGGGGGGGATGGATGAATTGTGGGTAAGGAGGAATTGTGAGTAAGGGGGTGTACGCCCCTGTTATAAGGCCTTGGTTTGTTTCACATGTGTAGAATGTTCTATTTAAGTGTAGCCTTGAGCTCCCGTGGCTCCTGGAGACCACCCTCCCCTTGTGCAGCGCGGTCACGGGTGCCGACGGGCCTCACGGCTGCTTCCAAGGGTGGGGGCTGGAGCAGGGAGCAGCGCGGCTTACCCCACATGCGGCCGGTTGCCGGGGACGCGATCGGGCCGTTGCTAAGGCTGCGATCGCGTCTCTAAGGTCCCGGCTGCTGGCGGATAGGGCGCCGCCATTGCCCCTTAGGTTACGCATGCGCAGGGGTCGCGCATGGGCAGTACAGCCGCCAGAGTCATGACGGAGTTGCGCGAGGGCTAGGTTAGGCAGGGAGATGTTGAGGCAGCCCCATAAAGTTTGCGCAGGCGCAGGAGAGGGAGTAGAAAGCCCGCGAACCCCTAGCCTACCAGGGAAGGCTCTGAGCTGGGACTACATATCCCAAGAGCCTTTGCGCACCCCACGAGACACCAGGGAGCCAATAGGGCTGAAGATCCACAGGCAGGCAAAGAGATACATTTGGCGGGCTTGGAGCACGCAGAGCAGTGAGAGACCGGAGCAGCCGAGGGAAGAGAGAGAGGCTCCAAGTACTAGGCCAGCACCCCCAGGGTCTGAGGTAGCTAATCACCCCAGAGAGAGTGTTGCCAGGGACTGCTCTAGAGAGAGGGACCCTGTCACTCAGGAGTTGCAGTTGGAGCAGGGGAACTGTGAGGGAAGGAAGGGCGCGAGGAGCGAGTGCAGCTCCTGCGGCCCTATAGGTACCCACACCCCAGGTAGGCCCCAAACCCCCACTAGGGTAGTGGGTTAATTGCTGAGGAGGACCCAAGATAGGGACGCTGCCCTTAGCGTTAGAGCTGCCTTGTTCAGAGTCACGGCGGCTCTGTGAGGTCTGACAGGCAGGCACCTTGTTGCGCAGCACGTTGGCTGGCAGCATTTAGAGAAGCTGTAGGACTTGGATAGTTAGGGGAGCGGGATAGGTCATTAACCCCTGTAGGCCCCGAGGAGTTGCCCAAGCCACTACAGGTTGCTGTACTACAGGGACAGGCCCTAGGTTAGGGTTCCTGTCACGTTAGTACACTTAGATAAATAGGGACACAGCGGCTGCTGCTGTTCCTGTGGAAGCGGTTGGACCCACGTTGGGGTCCACAGAGACGATTCCAGAGTGGGACCACCCTGGCGGTCCGCACGTGCCGGAGTTCGATTGGAGGATCAGACGGATTCATCACACGTCTGACCCTTTGTGAAGATTGCTGACCCGAGCACCGGAGTGCTCGGCAGGTTTCTAATACATAAGTGCACCACCGGGCCCTTAGCATAATTAGTGACTGCGCAGTCACCCATTGACTCTCTGTAGGAGTACGGAACATTGGGTGGGGTTCTTTGGACACTGGGTGGGATCACTTGGTGTTGGGGAATCGTCCTGCGAGACGTCACGGTTAGTGTCTCCTCGTGAGAGGGACACAGGTTATTCATACATGTGAGTAAAATCATTAGTTATTATACCTTGCTGTCTATGTGATCATTATTGTTTGTCCTGCGAGGAACCACTCCCCCTTATGGTGGGAGCCATCGCAGGTGGAGGTGCTGCATCGTAAGAGAATACCATAGTATAATTGTCCCAGGTTCCCCGTGGCGGAAGCTCAGCCCTCCTGTGAGCCAACAGGTAACGCACCACACCTGAGTAACAATATATGTTCCTGCACCCACACAGTATAATCTGCGATTGGGGGGGGGGGGGAAACCCATTACATTTGGAGGTGCTGCTGAGATAGACCTGGGGTGCCCTGTTTTCATTTTTTCCAAATTGTCCAATTCCAATTTTTGCTGTCCACCATGTTTGTGAAGTCCGGACGCGAGGTCCTTGCCTGGGCTTTGAGGCAAGATTTTAGCCCCCGCCGTGTGGTGGCCGTAGGAGGCCTTCCCGCACATCTATCAGATATAGAAGTCGGTAAGCATATGCGTAAAATCCCCGGGTGGCCGTACGCATGTGACTGCAGAACAAGATCTCACGTCCACCTGGAAAACCATACTTTTTGTGGTAGTTCCCTTTAAGGATATATGCCTGGCAGAGGCACCGTCCGTATTGTTTATGCCTGGATGCCCCCCTGAGGGCTACCCTTTAGTATATGCTGACCCCGCGCCATGGCAACTTACTCCAAGTTGGCAACATGCACGTGGTGCCGCGCTTAAGGCGCAGAATGACTTTGCAGAAAACCGTCCAGGGATGGCGGGAAAACCTAAGCTCCACCCCCGCCAAGTGAGTGACACAGTGCAGAGCCCGGCTTGCTCGTTGATAGAAAGCGCCCCTCCTCTAGAATCCACCAGGGGGAGAGGATGCCTTGAACAGCTATCAGCCATAACTGCTGTTTCCCTCAAATAAAGTCCCGGATGCAGTATACCACACCCTCCGTGGTATGGTGAGTGGCGACTAAAAGGAATGAATATGATCGCTTTGGTGTGTCCTTGCTTCCAAGATGAATTGGGTATGCCAGCTGGCGCTGAATTGCATCCCCTTGCTTTACCAACCGAGGTTGTATCGATAGAAGTGGAAGGGAAGCCTTGTCTTAAATGCCCGTGTCCCGACTGTGATTTCCCAGGTTGTGAATGGAGCCGGGGACCCCGGTGTAGTGACTGCGGGGTACAATTCCTTCGACCCGAGTTGCCGCAGTCTACGGAACCATTGGTGGCGATGTGCCTACCGGCGAACCACCCCAGCGATGATACAGAGGAATCACAGGGTAAGGTGTATATACCCCCACCTTCTTTTAGTGAATCCAGTGACCAGTTACTTGTGGTAATGCGCCTGCCGGCGGACCACTTTAGTGAAACCAATGAACACACTATCTCGGCAAATGCAGAGCCTGCTGTGGGCCCGTGAGCCCTAGAGGAAGTGTATCCCGATGTTGCTGACCCTGCTGTGGGCCTGTGGGCCCTACAATGGCCTGTCCGGCGTATTCCTATGGTACCATCGGTCCTAGAATGGGGACCAGTACCTACCGACGACAAGGGTGAGTTGACTGCCCCAGGGGTGTTGGGGGTGAGCCTCCAGGTGACCGCGGAGCACGATGGCTCCTTAAGTCTGGTCGCCCGGGCGAAGGGCTCCCCTCTGCATCGCGTCCTGGCGGAAGTGTCCTCCTTCGAAGGTAGCTGTCCAGTGGTGCGAGTGGACCAGTGCCCACCGCCTATCGTGCCAGAAGAAGAGAAACCCATCGCAAGCCAGCCGAGTGGTAAGGAACCCCCTTGCTCCCCACAGGCTCCGATGGAGGTGGCCGTGAAGAAGGTCAGAGTTACGGCTCCTGAGCGGAGTGTGAGCCCGTGCGCTCCGACCCAAATGGTCCCAGGACTGGGATCCAACGCTCCCGAGTTTCCAGCCAGTGAGTGGACTGTCCCAGAAGTGTTGTGGACAGGTCCCGATACAGCCGAGGTGGGAACTGACAGCGTCCCAGAGGACCTGTTGGCCACCGAGAATCACCGCAGTGGTAAGGTATCAACCCTTTACCCCCTGCCGGGTGAAACAGAGACATTGTTCATTTCTCGCTTCCCAGTGGAAGCCTCACAAGTCAGTCGGCACAAGGACTGTGTAGAGAAAGATCCAGGGAGACTGGCCTCCTTTAGCCCACAGAGCGCCCATTCACCAGGTAGTGGACCGCGGGAAAGGTCCTGGCTCCTCCTGGTCTACCGCATCCCTGCCGCGGATGACCGGGTAAAGGCCTGCTTCAGAGACATTGTGCTACTCCTTCCACCAGGGGGAGGAAGTAGCGAGGAACCAGTGACTGTTGCCCTCCGGTGTGCTCTTCAGGAACTTTTTCTGGGGGATGCTCACGGTTGCAAAAGTGAGGTACCCCCACATGATCAGTTAGGGGCACCCCACAAATGGTCTCAGCTAGCCTCGGGTAGTATTGTGTTGTATATTCTCTGTACTGCATTTCTATTATGTAATGTTTGTGCATGATTACATCTGCTATCCAAGCGAGGACGTTGGAGTTCCACCAGGGGGAGAGTGTAGCCTGGACCTCCCGTGGCTCCTGGAGACCCCCCTCCCCTTGTGCAGCACGGTCACGGGTGCCGACGGGCCTCACGGCTGCTTCCAAGGGTGGGGGCTGGAGCAGGGAGCAGCGCGGCTTACCCCACATGCGGCCGGTTGCTGGGGACGCAATCGGGCCGTTGCTAAGGCCGCGATCACGTCTCTAAGATCCCGGCGGCTGGCGGATAGGGCGCGCCATTGCCCCTTAGGTTGCGCATGCGCAGGGTTCGCACATGCGCAGTACAGCCGCCAGAGTCAGGACGGAGTTGTGCGAGGGCTAGGTTAGGCATGGAGATGTTGAGGCAGCCCCATAAAGCTTGCGCAGGCACAGGAGAGGGAGTAGAAAGCCCGCGAACCCCTAGCCTACCAGGGAAGGCTCTGAGCTGGGACTACATATCCCAAGAGCCTTTGCGCGCCCCACGTGACACCAGGGAGCCAATAGGGCTGAAGATCCACAGGCAGGCAAAGAGATACATTTGGCGGGCATGGAGCACGCAGAGCAGTGAGAGACCGGAGCAGCCGAGGGAAGGAGGTAGGGTACAGGAGAGAGAGGCTCCAAGTACAAGGCCAGCACCCCCAGGGTCTGAGGTAGCTAATCACCCCAGAGAGAGTGTTGCCAGGGACAGCTCTAGAGAGAGGGACACTGTCACTCAGGAGTTGCAGTTGGAGCAGGGGAACTGTGAGGGAAGGAAGGGCGCGAGGAGCGAGTGCAGCTCCTGTGGCCCTATAGGTACCCACACCCCAGGTAGGCCCCAAACCCCCACTAGGGTAGTGGGTTAATTGCTGAGGGAGGCCCAAGATAGGGACGCTGCCCTTAGCGTTAGAGTGCTCCCTTGTCAGAGTCACGGCGGTCAGTGCTGTGAGGTCTGACAGGCAGGCACCTTGTTGCGCAGCACGTTGGCTGGCAGCATTTAGAGAAGCTGTAAGGGACTTGGATAGTTAGGGGAGCGGGATAGGTCATTAACCCCTGTAGGCCCCGAGGAGTTGCCCAAGCCACTACAGGTTGCTGTACTACAGGGACAGGCCCTAGGTTAGGGTTCCTGTCACGTTAGTACCACTTAGATAAATAGGGACACAGCGGCTGCTGCTGTTCCTGTGGAAGCGGTTGGACCCACGTTGGGGTCCACAGAGACGATTCCAGAGTGGGACCGCCCTGGCGGTCCGCTCGTGCTGGAGTTCGGTTGGAGGATCAGACGGATTCATCACACGTCTGACCCTTTGTGAAGATTGCTGACCCGAGCACCGGAGTGCTCGGCAGGTATCTAATACATAAGTGCACCACCGGGCCCTTAGCGTAATTAGTGACTGCGCAGTCACCCATTGACTCTCTGTAGGAGTACGGGACATTGGGTGGGGTTCTTTGGACACTGGGTGGGAGCACTTGGTGTTGGGGAATCGTCCTGCGAGACGTCACGGTTAGTGTCTCCTCGTGAGAGGGACACAGGTTATTCATACATGTGAGTAAAATCATTAGTTATTATACCTTGCTGTCTATGTGATCATTATTGTTTGTCCTTCGAGGAAACACTCCTCCTTATGGTGGGAGCCATCGCAGGTGGAGGCGCTGCATCGTAAGAGAATACCATAGTATAATTGCCCCAGTTTCCCCGTGGCGGAAGCTCTGCCCTCCTGTGAGCCAACAGGTAACGCACCACACCTGAGTAACAATATATGTTCCTGCACCCACACAGTATAATCTGCGATTGGGGGGGGGGAAACCCTTTACATAAGATAATATTTATACTATATTATATTATATTATATTATATATTATACTATTTCACATTCACCTATACCACTGTCTTGATATAAGATCGGACCTTAAACGTGAATTTGATCTACATTACATTTATTAATAACCTACTCTAACACAGTATGGATGATCATTGAAAGAATTGAGGAACACATTTATGTCCCCTACAGATGTAGCCAAGATTACTGCAACCAAAAATGCACTATGATGTGCAAAAAAAATGTTTAACCTGCTCCCCGACACATGGTAACGCTACATCTAATTGCCAAACGTTATTTACTTGCAATACCAGTGTTGGCCTCATAGTCACATTATGGTCTTGTGCCAAACCCCATGTTCTTCAATAAAATGCATATGCATTGCAGCGAGATACATACGTACTTTGTGTGCTGGGTACTACAGGGAACTACTGTATACTGAAGCATTGATCCACCACAACCACTTTCCTTAAAG
The DNA here is from genome assembly GCA_036426205.1 of Ascaphus truei. NCBI lineage: Eukaryota > Metazoa > Chordata > Amphibia > Anura > Ascaphidae > Ascaphus > Ascaphus truei. The sequence continues at coordinate 287,248,275 of CM071568.1, read as the reverse complement.
AAATATGCCCCATTTCTAAATATAAACCATAGCAGCTATTTAAAGTGGCTTTTCCTTTTTTTTCTTAAACAAAATATTTCCCCCCTAAAGTAGGTCCGAAGCATATATCTCAATGCTGTTTAGAGCTCCTGCATAACGTGGGCCACAAGGGATGACATAGTGCAGGGGTTCTCAACTCCAGTCCTCAAGACAGGTGAGGTTTTCAGAATATTGCTGCTTCAGCATAGGTGGCTCAATCAGTGGCTCAGTGTTTGCACATCACATCCATTTTAATATCTCTGCCTTGGGCTTCCTGCTTTTTCGCTCTAACCTCTTCCTTTGGCCTTCAACAGTGGACTGCAGCCAGCACCCACAAGGATGGCCACTACCTAGACCTAGTTTTCACAAAAAACTTTTCTCTCTATGATTTCTCCATTTCCCCCTTTCCTCTCTCTGACAATCACCTCATCTCATTTTCTCTCTCTCGTTTCTCCCCTTCTCCATCTACCCCACACTTCTGCAGAAACCTGCGCTCTATTAACCTACCAGCCTTTGATTCCGCTTTACGCTCCTCCCTCTCCTCTCTCAGTTCTGCACCAGACACTGACAACCTGGTCAGGAACTACAACTCTGCCTTATCCTCCTCTCTTGATATACATGCCCCGCTTTCTCTCTGCCACCCTCGCCTTTCTAACCCCAGACCCTGGCTAAATTCCCACACGCGCATGCTGCGCTTCTCCACTCATTCCTCTTAACGCCTCTGGAGGAAATCTCACACTCTCGCAGACTTCCTTCACTACAAATTTATGCTATCCTGTTTCAACTCTGCCCTCTCTCAGGCTAAACAAACCTACTTTACTTCACTAACCAACACGCACAAATCTAACCCGCGCCGACTCTTCTCTGTCTTTGATTCTCTATTCAAACCACCCCCAGCTGCCTCTTCTTCCTCCATTTCACCTCAGGACTTTGCTGACTATTTCAAGGAAAAGGTGGGATCCATTTGTCAGAACCTCCCCTGTTTCCCATCCTACACTGCTTCTTAATTCTCCTCCTGCCTTCCTTGACCCTTTTTCCGCTGTCACAGAGAAGGATGTATCACTACTGATCTCCTCTTCTCCCTCTACCACTTGCCCTCTTGAACCTATTCTCTCCCATCTCCTAAATCATCTTTTTCCTACTATAACCCCTATGCTCACACACATATTTAACACCTCCCTCTATTCTGGTACCTTTCCATCCTCCTTCAAACATGCAATCGTTATACCATTACTCAAAAACAGCAAGCTTCACTCTACCTGTCTTTGTAACTATCAACCTGTCTCCCTCCTGCCTTTAGCCTCCAAACTCCTTGAATGTCTTGTTTTCTCTCGCTTGCTCCACTTTCTCAACACCCATTCTCTCCTAGACCCTCTACAATCTGGCTTCCGCACTGCTCACTCGACTGAAACAGCCCTCACTAAAATAACTAATGCCCTCCATGCTGCCAAAGACAGAGGTCATTACACTCTTCTCATATTACTCGACCTCTCTGCAGCATTTGACACCTTGGACCACCCTCTTCTCCTCCACGTTCTCCATTCTCTTGGTATTCGTAACAAAGCTCTATCCTGGATCTCCTCTTACCTCTCCCATCGTACTTTCAGTGTTTCTTCTGCTAACACCTTCTCCTCCTCCACAGATCTCTCTGTGGGTGTAAGGAATTCACTAATGGCTTTGACTATAGCCTTGCAGACCTATGCCGTTGCAAGCTTCCTCTGGCAATCAATGGCACAGGTGCTGCCTCTCATTGCAGCTTCTGCCCTGTGCTCCATCATTGGAGGAATACTCACACACCCTCCTCCTGTGATTGGATCTCCGCCCTTTATATCCTGGGCGTTGGTACTGAACCAGTGCCGAGCATAACTCCTACCTTGGACGTTACCGTCTCTGCCACAAACCGTCCAGGCCTCTCTCCTAGTGTTCTAACCTTCCTAGTTCCAGAGTATCCAGAGGCCTGTTCCTGCCTCCTGTGCTGAGGCTTGTTAGCCAGCACTGATAACTGCTGCATTCACTCCTAGCAGTGGTTACCCTTAATTTCCTGGTACCTGCTGCATTCACTCCTAGCAGTGGTTACCCTTAATTTCCTGCAGCCTGCTGCTATCTCCATGCAGTGGCCTGCCTTGGACTTCTGCGCTGAAGCGTTGGTTTCCCCGACGCTGCCCTGCGGTGTACTTCGGCCAGCCTGCTGTCTCCCCCTGCTGAGACCGGCGTCGTGGGCCGAGGCCGCTCCTCGCGCAGAGGCCACTCCCGCGCTCACTCTCCTAAGCTGAAGCGGGGAACTCCTGTCTGCCTGTTGCCGATTTCTTGCTACGACTACAATCACCCAGATGTATTCTATCCTGACCCTGCTTCGGCCATCGATTGTCCTGTCTTCTCCTACCCCGACTTTGGCTTCAATAACGACGATGTTGCCTTCTCCAATCGTGACCCTGCGATGTACAACTACGAACTGCGCACTCCGGATCAGTCTGCGCGGACTAAGGTTGGTGATTATATAACCCCACCTCAGCCCCGCGGTCCGGTCCCGGTTTGTGGCGAGCATCGGCGTAACAGTGGGAGTACCGCAGGGTTCTGTCCTGGGACCTCTTCTCTTTTCTCTGTACACACTTTCTCTAGGTGACCTAATCACATCCCTTGGGTTTAAACATCACCTCTATGCTGACGACACACAAATTTACTTTTCAACCCTTGACCTTACACCTGCTTTACAGACCAAAGTTTCTGAATGTCTCTCTGCGATATCATCCTGGATGACCCTCCGCCGACTTAAACTTAACATGACAAAAACTGAACTCCTCATACTTCCTCCCAAACCTGGCCTTACTACATCCTTCCACATTACTGTTGGAAGTACCATCATTCACCCAGTAGCTCAAGCACGCTGCCTAGGGGTCACACTCGACTCCACTCTCACATTCTCCTCTCACATTCAAAACGTCTCTAAAACCTGTCGCTTTTTCCTCTGCAATATTACAAAGATTCGCCCTTTCCTCTGTTGCTCAACTGCTAAAACTCTGACTCAGGCCCCCATTCTCTCCCGTCTCGACTACTGTAACCTCCTGCTGTCCGGCCTTCCTGCCTCTCACCTGTCAACCCCTACAATCTATCCTAAACGCTGCTGCCAGAATCACTCTACTCTTTCCTAAATCTGTCTCACCGTCTCCCCTGCTTAAATCACTCTCCTGGCTTCCTATCAAATCCCGTATCACACATGCAATTCTCCTCCTCACTTTTAAAGCTTTACACTCTTCTGATCTTCCTTACATCTCAACCCTAATTTCTCTCTATGCACCATCCCGACTCTTGCGTTCTGCTCAAGGATGTCTTCTCTCTACCCCTTTGTATCTAAAGCCCTCTCCTGCCTTAAGCCTTTCTCACTGACTGCCCCACACATCTGGAATGCCCTTCTCCTCGATACCCGACTAGCACCCTCTCTATCCACCTTTAAGACCCACATTAAGACACACTTGCTTAAAGAAGCGTATGAGTAGCACTGTAGATATTACTAGACACATGATACATAAAGCTTGGCCCCCTGCAGAAGCACTTACCAAAATGCCCTCCTACTGTTTCTCTACGTTCCTCCTACATACCAATTAGATTGTAAGCTCCTCGGAGCAGGGACTCCTCTTCCTACATGTTACGTTTGTCTGAAGCACTTATTCCCATGACCTGTTATTTATATTTATTTATTATTTGTTATTTATATGATTATCACGTGTATTACTACTGTGAAGCGCTATGTACATTAATGGCGCTATACAAATAAAGACATACAATATTAAAACATTTTCTTTCTTGATTTTTGGAGAGCAAAGTCATTGATGATGTCTTCAAATGATAAGCCACGAAGTTCGTCACTTTTAATGCACATGATGCTTAAGGCAGGTAGCTTTTCTTGTAGCATTGTTGTCCGAAGTTTATTCTTGATCAATCACGAATATGACCTGTCTCCTGAGCAGTTTGTTACCATTAGACTCAAAAATAGCAGCAATTTTTTTTTCAACATTAGGGAATGCCAACAGAAGCTGATCTTTAATGATGAGTTGATAAAGGTCCTAGTGGTTTAAATATCTTTATTTAGATTGATTTATTTTATTAATTTTTTCATGTCCGTCATATAAAATAAATAAATAAATAAACCATTGGGGTGCATTGTGGGCATGAAAACATTATTGTACTGTAGTTTGTGCAAAACGGCTAAATAAAAGAAAAACGTCTGTGCATGTTAAATATCTTGGAAAGATTAACTTGACATCGTGTTTGGGGGGAGAGTGGATAGAGCTGCAGTACGTGTGACCAATTGATACATATTCATTAGTAATCTCAGAGATAATGACACAGCAGGTGACTTTAACTCAAAATATTGAGTTAGTGAGTGGGGTGGTGGTGCAAACATAGAAAAAAAACATGAGGGCAAAGCACCATTACATTAACAAGATACTAACGAGACTCCTCACATCGTCTCTCCTCCCCCCGAGACCTTTGCTTTCATACAAGAAAAAAACATGACACTGTGGTAGTTGAAATATTTATTAACTGAGGTACTGTAATAAAGTATAACTTTATCTATAAACATCCTTGAGCATTAGCTGTAGCTTTGCAGGGAAGCAGGCAATACAATGAATGTTAATGCGGTTGGTAAAGAACCATAGCCAGGGGGAAGAGGTTGCACTACAGTCAGGAGAACAGTGTAAGAGGAACAAATGTAGCCCCAAAGCACATTGTCGAGAGTTTTTTAAAAGGGGATGTTTGGAAATCCTGTATGTTCAGATGCACGCTACTCTATAGAATACTTTAGGTCATGTGCATTGTGCATGCAAACAAACATACAGTCCATTAGCACAGAATGATGGATACAAAGATGGAGGCGAGAATGCTGGATAATTGCAGCTGAATGAGTGAGAAACATATACTGAACCTTTACATCTGATCACATCAAACTTCATAAATCAAAACATATAAAACACACATGGAAGCAGGAAATTGCCTTTGCAGTTGTTGTTTTATTTTCTTTTAATTTATTAAAGCACGTCTTGTCATTTCTGCAAAATAAAATAATAAATATGTATAGTTAATGATCACAATATACAGTACAGCATTTCATACAGTACACTACACATACAGTAGATTAGTTTGTATTACATGATAAGTATCGATTGTGCTGTAGACAGTTATTTTTACTGCACAGTTGGAAGAGTTTTCCATGATACAGTAGAATCATGTTAAATAACATCAACAACGGCCTTCGTTGTGGAAATCCAATAGTATAGGTACCTGGCAAAGAATTCCCCTAAAATAAAATATTACAAATACAGTAGGTCATATTTTGGGTACATGCCCATACTTTAGTGTAAACCCTGCACGTACTTTAGTGTAAACCCTGCACACAGTTCAGTACTGTACATACAGTACATTTACTCACCTGCAAAACGGGAGTTACTGGACAGAAACACAGGCACTCTGTATAAGGACAACCCCTTTTCATTAGGAGTCTGGAGGACAGAAAAATACATTTTATGAAACAGATAGACAATGTAGCATAATTTGTGCGTTGTGTCGTTGTACAGTAATTCAGTTAGCAGTTACATACAGTAGAGGTGCTATATTTTCTTCAAAAGTCCAACTGTGGTTATAACCGCAAGAGCTGCATCCATTGGTTGTGTTGGTCAACGTATACTTCTTCCAAGCCAACCTCACCAGCCAGGGTCAACCTATACAAATAGGAAGTGAGTACCTAGGAATCCCATCTGGGGATGTAGGCCAAAAGTTAGGCAAACATGCCAGTCTCCAATCTGAAAAAAACAAAAACAGGAGTCTATATTAAAAACAAGGCAAATACACTGGTGACACACTTTATTCGAGCTCGGCTAGTCCCACGAATTCGGGTATACCCGGGTGTATTGAGGTTTGTGACTGTTTTCTGCCCGAGTGCATTGGGTTATTTTTCAGGCAGGGATTGAAGCATTTTATTCCCGCTGGCTGCAATACTGCACAGTATATATATATATACTGCATTACAATTCATGAATTTATGCCATCTGGTAGACACGCGAAGCATTGCAGCCTATTAAATCCTAATCATTATCATTTAACAGATCACCGCCCGTCAGCCAGGCATGAACCCAGCTGGTAAGGCAACAACAAACGGGGCTTGTCAGAGGTGAGGAGCGGCGCATTCCAGGTATCTGCCAGGTACATACTGGGTATTTGCTCGAATAAAGTGTGTCGGTGCAGTAGGCCCCAATATAACTTAATGTGCTATTGAGAGCTCCATGCCACGACCATTACAGTACTATAGATAATCAACAATTGCTTTTAAAGCTTTTTATGTAATTCAACATGTACAGAGAAGCAGTCAAAATACATTTAGTATGCAGTATTGTACCAGAAAAAGTGATGGAACAAACTCACAAGTTTCTTGCCATTGGAAGGCCTGACCGTCCTTAAACAGCTCACGCTCCACCAAACCCAGACAGTGCTGAAAACAGGATGGAATTAGTGTAGAAAAAGCCATCTTGGATGCTCACATCCACCCTATTATTCAACTCTCTTCGTTTTTTCTCTTCTCCCATGAGACGTCTGTCCTTGTTGCCATATTGCAGTTACACAGGGGGGTTCAATAAAGTTTTTGTGTGCACGTATTCCATGGAACTCATTTAGTGCTTCTTAAAGAAATAAACAACAGAACACTTAGCTCGATTACCGAACATAGCAACGTTAAGTTTATGTCATAGATTATAGAATTAATACGGCTTCTCACGTGTACTGTATCCCACCACATCCCATATATAGTACATTAATTGCATGGGAAATGTATGATGCTGTATGATGCATTACACGTTAACTATGACTTAATTGAAATTACTCCCACCAGACACAATTATAAGGTGGTGGTAAGGCCGCAACAAACTTTACTAAACCATCGTAAATATATATCCATTAACCATTACCTAATGAATGAACCTCTCGTCTCCCAGTCAGAGAAAACTACTTCATACTGTAAATAACAATGGACAATTGCTATAAGCAATACGGTGGAGGTTTTTTGTCATCTTTTTCACCCACCATAACTTATATAAAGTATGGTATATATATATAAATACAAACACATATAAAACACAGACACAAATACTGCTTCAGATGTATTCATCTGCGTTATCCATCTATTTATACCCCAAATTTGAGCCATTCTACATTCTCACTCCCTCCGCCAATTTTTTTGATTGTGCCCTTGTCATGGTAGACCAGGTCTTTTAACACATTTATATTTAAGGGATCAGTCACAAGGCAAAAGAAGGCAGTGAAATAAAATGAGGTTTATTTGGATAAAACCTCGGAAACACACAGAAATACAAAACACAGAGAATATATACACTTACTGGTGTCTGTGGGTTGAGATCTAGCCCTTTCCTAGTTGCAAGGCTACCCTGATCGCTCCGGTTGGTTCCAGCCTGCTGGCTGGGCCTTGCCATGCTTCTGTATTGGTGTTATAGCTCTTTTCACCCAGAAGCACCTTTGAGAAGCCTGCCAGCAACTGCTTGTCTCTTCAAATCTCCAACAAAAAAGAGAGTTATCTGCTACTGCTCTCCCTTATATAGGGCTTGCTGCCTATCTAATACACTGAGGGGGCTGGCAGCCAATTAGAGCATGAATTGTGGTTGTGCATTCAATGATAGGAGGGGAAAATTCAAAACTTGCCAATGGAAATCGTGCCTATGAGTTTGACATCCAGCAACCGTTTTCCTGGCTAGCCCCATACCCCCCATGTTCCTGGCTCCCCTGTGTCTAGGTGAAACAAAGGCTTTCTACTCCAGATATCCTGTTCACAGCCCTTCCCCCTCACCATGTGCCACAAACCTGCAAGTCTTTTGCTATGCTAATCTACCTCTGGCTGCCTTTTGTTCTATATGCAGTCAAGCTCACAGCACAAACACAAAATGCACTGTAGTTTTAAAACACAGCAAAACTAAAACTTGATCCCTAGAGCTTGCACTCTACAATTTGGACCTAAAACGTGGGGTCTGTGAACTGGGATCTAAAACCTGTTCAAGGACATCAGCCCCTACACCCAGTACAGTAACAGAAACATTTGATCCCTAGAGCTGACACTCTAAAACTGAGATCTGCGAGTGGGGGTACTAAAACCTGCATTACAAACCTTCTAAACCCAGCTCTAATACCTTGCTGACAGGCTGTTTGACCCCAAATATCGCCCTTTCTCCTCATGTTCCAGAAGGCTCTGCCCTGCAGCTATTTCTCATAAGGGGTCACCCATACAAGGCAACCCACTTATTACAGGGCAACACAGTAAAGTACAATATTAGACCCAAGAGCTGACACTGTCAGCCCTTGCCATACAGTTTCAGGCACAGCCAGCCAGGCTCCACCTTTATTAATGAGGGCCGGCTACCCCTTACCATCACAGCCCTTTGTCTAGAAGCATACTGTACCTTCAGCCAATCCCTAAACACCTTACCTATTTCTACCTATTTGTCCTGCCAATAAACCATCCTAAACACATAATGTGGCACTATCGCGGACCATACTAAAATTTATCTTTGGGAAGGGCAACAGAAAATTAAACCAAATTCCTTTTCATTTTATAAATTAAATCCAAAAGTCTGGACATTCCCAATATCATTGCCCCAGCATGAATGGATATAACATGCCGCAACCTCAACCTATTTTTATTCAACAATTACTCTGCTAAAACTTGTTTTCATTTAGACCCCTATGCCCTAACCCAGGGGAGTGCAAACTTTCCCCCCTGCGCCTCCTGCCTGCACTCACCCCTGCCTGTGCCCATTTCTTTGCCTTGCCTACGGCATCAAATGACCCTGTGGGGTCACGTGGCCAAGGTAAGGGACGTTGCAGAAACCTCGCACGATCCCCACATATAAATGCCATGGGGAAGAGTGCGGGGCCCCTGTAACTGCCTCACCCCCCTGAAATATCGTGCACCCCCCAGTTTGTGCACCCCTGCCCTAACCAATTCACTGAATATTTTTCAGCTGTCATACCCAGATTGACACCATATGATGCTGTCTCACTCTCATAGTTGCCCAATGGAGAAAAGAATGTCCTTGTATCAAAATCATCTTCCTGCCAACCATGAAAAACACAAACTATATGTTATTCCTGCACCAAGTTAGGCGTTACATACAACCTGAAGCGCTCTGACTCTCAACTACCAATTATTTTAATTATTGCATTATTAAAACCCAGATGTGCTGCTTCTGTTGCTGCACCTATACAAATTAATGCAAACAAAATTCATGCATCAGTAATTCTCAACATCCTTTACAAGCCCTCAACACATAAATAAATTGAAACTTAGTCAACCATGCTCCATTTTCCTGTACAAAAAAAGGGCCCTGAACCTTAGGCCTGATCTTTACAAATGATTGCATGTTTACTATTGAACAGATAGAACTACTGTACCTGGAAATATACTTAGTTGCAAACCCACTGCTCTACATGACTGATCTGTTTTTGATTGCATGATAAAAAAAAAAAAACATGCAGCGCATTATCTGTGACGTCTACATCCGAAATGAACAGAACCCCAGGGCAATTTTAACTTGCTGAGACCAACTCACTGATCTCAGAGCAGCAAAGCACACCATTGCAAAAACTGCTTTAAACAGAATTCACTCAAAGATTGAAAAACAATCACCATTCAGGTTTTAAAAATATTAAGCAACAAACCTTGTGTGACCGGCCTTCTTTTGTCTCCCACCAACCTGCATTTTGTGCAACCTTTTAAAAGCAGCTTAATTAAAATCTACTTTGTCCAAACCTTTTGACCTGCCAATTTAAAGAAGCAATATCCATCAATTTTTTAGAAATGGCCGCAACCGATAGCCCTCTTTGTACTCAGTTCAGTATGAATCGTACAAAATGCCTTGCAACATGTCACCGTCCATTTCTAGAAATTGGCTTTTTTTTGTGTAACTTACTGTACATTTTTATTTCCAGTTTGTACAGACAAAATGCAATTCCAATACAATACATGCAGCAAGCTGACATAAAATATATAATGTCTAGGAAATGTAAAACAAAGGTATACATAACTTGGGCGTGTGGGCGAGGGACAGGGAAAAGGCAACCTTCACTCCAGATGCTACTCATTTACGGTTTGAAATCTTGTTCTCTTATATCTCCATGCAGCCGCAGGCCAATCAGCCCACAACCCGTGTCATTCTAAAGGTTATTATTAATAATACTGCCTCTTATCTTCTGCCGGACGAGAACGCACCTATATCTATCATAGCAAGATTGTGGTCATGCTCACCCATAGTATGTCCGATTGAGCTAGCCATGGCAGACAGATTTTTTTGGAATTTTATGCCTGTATCATAATAATAATAATAATAATAATAATAATAGCATGTTCTTGTATAGCGCTGCTAGCTTTACACAGCGCTTTACAGAGACATTTTGCAGGCACGGGAGCTTACAATCTATTTGTTGGTGCCTGAGGAACAGGGAGATAAAGTGACTTGCCCAAGGTCACAAGGAGCTGAAACCAGGAATTGAACCAGGCTCCACTGCTTCAAACTCTCAGGGCCAGTCAGTGTCTTTACTCACTGAGCCACTCCCTCTCCCTATTCACTATTCATTCACTAGGCTTGTAAGTTTCTCCATCTGGCAGACAACCCATATTTTGTTCCTCATTTTTTAAATTACTGGAGAATCCTTTTGTTTCCATAATGCTGCGATCTCGCACCTTGTCGCAGTTGCAAAATGTGCAATGAGTATATTATCCTTTCTGGACAAGTCCTCTGCTGGTTTGTTTAAAAGGAACAGCCAGAGATCTAGTGGAATCTCGAGGTCCACAATCCTCTTTAGCCAATTTTGTATCTTCTGCCAGAGGGACGCAATACGAGGGCAAGACCACAGCATATGCAACAAATCTGCCTGCTCTCCACACTGTTTAGGACACAATGGACCTGTTATAAATTTTGATAGTTTTAGCGGGATGAGATATCATCTCATAAAAACTGTATATACGTTCTCCTTCAGCGAAGTGCAGATTGAGCTCTTAGCTGCTGCCAAAAATATTTCATCCCATTCTTCTGCTTCTAAGGTTTCCCCTAAGTCAGACTCCCACTGTGATACAAATTGCAATGTTTGAGTATATTCTGATCCAGAACAGACCACTTCCCTATACAATTGAGATGTAAGTCCAGATGTGTCTGTTTTCAAACTACAGAGCTTTTCAAAATGTGTTGATGGGGGGGGAAAGGTGACATTTTCAAATACAATGCTCTGATTTTGGAGGTATCGAAAACCTTTTTTTTCTGCCTTCAAATCTTTAAGTCTAAGGATTCCTTTTTTTTCCAGATTGCTACATCTCTACTATTCAGGCCTGGAGCAAAGTTTATATTATCAAATAGTGGGGTCATCAGCGTACCCTCAGAGGTTAAACCACATCTGAATTTAGTGATTTCCCAAACCTCTAGAGAATTGGACGTTGGGGAAAGCGGCCCTCCGATGGATTTAATCGTTGTTTTTTGGGACCAGATTAAATTATATAATTATTATGGAGCGCATACCTCCCCTTCTAAGTCCACTCATCGTTTCCGGCTGGGATCCGTGTGCCATTGTGATATCTGGCATAATTAAGCTGCTCTGTAATACCGCTAATCCCACTGCCAATGTTGGTCTTTTAAGTATCCTTACCCTAATTCTTGTTTTTTTTTTTACGTTCCAAATTAATTTGGTGATAAGGGACGGTAGAGAAAGGATATCTTTTAACTGTATCGGCACTGGCAAGAGTCTGGAAAAGATAAAGTATACGGGGGAGTAGATTCATTTTGATGCAGTGTATTTTGCCTATTCAAGAGATGTTATATGTAGACCAAATTCTGATATCTTCTTTTAAAGTCTGAATCAATTTAGGATAATTTGCCTGATGCAATGATTTGTAGTTATTAGTGAGAGATACTTCCAGATATTTAATAGCATGTGGTTGCCATTTAAAGTTAACGTTAATTGCTATCAACTTCTCTTGATCCTTCAGTAGTCTTATATTTTGTGCCTCTGATTTAGCATTATTTAGCTTAAAACCTGACATTTTATTGAAGGAGCCCAAGAGACCAAGTAGATTGGGTAAGGAGGTGGGAGGCCACGACAAGGTAAAAAAAACATCATCCGCATAGAGAGCAACTTTGTCTGTCTGATTGTTCATTTGGATCCCCGTGCTATCTGGATTCTTACATATACGGGCAGCCAAGGGTTTCATACACATATCAAAAAGTAGGGGGGAAAGAGGAAAACCCTGTCTAGTACCACTTTTGATCTTAAACAGATCCAATGGAAACCCTTGATGAGTTACTTTGGCCGCTGGATTGGAAAAAAATGCAGAGATAGCATTTAAATTTCTATTCCCAAACCCAAATGCCCCAAGCATGGCATTGAGATACGGCCAATCTATCCTATCAAACGCTTTTTCTGCATCCAGGCTTAATACCATAATCGGGAACTTTTTTAAATTCTCCAATTCAATCAAATCAACTATGCGCCTTGTATTATCCACCGCTTGTCTGCCTGATAAGAAACCCACATGATCTGGGTGGACCAGTCTGGGTAGAACCTGACTTATTCTATTGGCTAACATTTTTTAATAGATTTTAATATCCAAAATTATTAAAGATATTGGCCGGTAACTCTTGCAATTAGTCGGATTCTTCCCTTGCTTAAATATTAGGGAGATTGAAGCTTGGAGCATCTGTTTTGGGAATGAAGCCCCTCAATATAAAGCACCCACACAAATCCTCTATTCACACCCTCTTTCTACTCCTTCCTGCTGCTAGGGATATCTCTCCGAATACTGGACCCAGCCATATACACGATAGAAAAAAATGTGCAGAAATGCACACAGCAGCGCACTGCCAAAATTAAGGAACACAGGTGATAAAATAAAATAAGGATTTATTGCCCAATGAGATTGACAAACAGGGGGTAAGGACCCCAGCCATATACTGTACACACCTGCTCTCATCCTCGCCTCTCTGCCACCTCTTCCCTTGCTAATGATGTTAACCTATCTGATTGATTTAATACTGACAAACCTTAAAACATACCTTACAAATCACACATCCCAAAAGCCTGCACTCATGGCTATGGTCCCACAGTCACTCAGGCAAAGCACTGCCAGCCACTGCACTTATTCCCTCACCTGCTGTATCTGTAAGTCTCCCAACACTTAGATTGTAAGCTCTTAGGAGAAGGGATTTCCTTGCCTTTCCTATTGTCTGATTTTGCTGCCCTTATTGTATTATTATAATTCCCTGTACTGTATTCTTTGTGAAGCGCTGAGTACACATTTGACGCCATATAAATAAAGATATACATACATAAAATCATATCTAGGATTGCATTATACATCTGAAGTAAATGTGGGGCTAATAAATAGGCACATTTTTATAATACAGATGAGAGAAGCCATCGGGAACCGAGCCTTGGAGGGCTTTAATTGTTTAATGACTTGTATTACTTCTTCTAGTGTGAACTCTTTTGCTAGCGATTCCTCCTCCTCCCCGCTCAATCTGGGCAGCCCGGCCTCTGCAAGGAAAGTCTCTAGGGCCATTTTTGTATTAGCATTATGAGACCCTTTCCCCATCGTACAGCTGTTCATAATAGTTTTTATTCCCCTAATATCAATTTAGGATTAGAGGTCAGTCCTCCCGTTTTGCGTCTAATAGATTGTATGTTAAAATGTGACTGTCTGTTCCTTAGTTTTGATGCTAGCAATGTATCTGGCTTGTTTGCTTTTTCATAACATATCCACTTTGACCAGCTCAATGCATTTTCTGCCTGGGAGCTTAGGAGCAAATTTAGTTCAATTCTAGTATCCTTCAATTTTGTTAACGATTCCGCCTTATTGTTATTTTTATGCTCACCTGATAGTCTCACCATATTTGCCTGTAACTCTGAGATTTTTCTGTTTTTTTTCTCCCAGATGCAATGCTTATAAGTGAACCTCTAAGGGTTGCATTGTGTGCTTCTCACAGAGTTGTATGAGAACTCACACTTCCCTTGTTAGTTTTAAAGAATTGATAAATATCTTTGTTTACTGTCTATATTACCTCTGGTATTTTTAGGAGGACTTCATTAAACTTCCAGTTTGCTCCTGGTCTGTCCAAACGGAGATCCACGCACCTTAATTCAATTTGTGCGTGGTCAGACCATGAAATGTCATGGATCTTGGTCTCTGTGACATTTGGGACCAACCTGTTTGAAATAAAGAAGTAATCTATCCTACTATAGCTCAGGTGTGGGTTAGAGAATAAAGTATGTCCCCTTTCGTTTGGGTGTAGCTCCCTCCATAGGTCGGACAACTGAATATCTTTTAATCCTTTTAGGAGCATATTTGTTTCCTCTCTTCTTACATGGCTAGGCCGTGCGGACCTATCCATGTCTGGGTCTAATAATGTGTTAAAGTCCCCTACTATTATTGTGTACCCCCTCCAGGTTTTTCCCAACACATCAAAAAAAGAGGCAAAAAATAGTGGATCGTTTTCACATGGAGCATAAACATTAGCAATTGTTATAAACTGGTCCTGTAACTTTCCCATCAATATCAGAAACCTGCCCTTTTTGTCCTTCCGGACCTGTTCCACCCTTAGGGGGAATCTATTGTTAATGACAAATGACACTCCCCTCTTCTTGGTCTGTGCCGAGAGGAAAAATGGTCTTTAATTTTTATCAAAATATTTAATAGAGCTTCCATTACTGAAATGAGTATCTTGTAACATTAGTAGATCTGTATTCTTTCTCTTATAATCTGTGATAGCTAAGCTTCTCTGGGCTGGGCTGTTAAAACCTTTCACGTTGTGTGACAATATTGTTACTGACATTTTTTTTATTTTCTTTCCCTGCATTCCCCAGTTTTTATTTCTTCCCTCCCTCTCACTCTTCCCCATCCTTTGGTTGCTTATTGTCACTTTTTTTCCATTGATACATATTGTTTTTATTAATTTGATACAATTCGTTTTTTATATATGTAACATAGTGTCATTAATGTGAGTCCAGGTATCAAAAGGATTTTACAATTGTTTTTTATTTGCTGTATATTTAATGTACTGTATTTTTCCCCATAGAAACTGGTTACACTTAATTATTGGATAGGTTTCCACCTGTTGTTGAGAAGGTTCAATTGGAGACAGGAACACAGCCAAGATCTATGTAAAAAAATTAAAAATTCCAGGGCAACTCCGGATTTCAATGATAAATTTATTCCAAATTAGCTCACAATGGAGGTGAAGAAACGCACCTACGCATTTCGTCCAAAAGGACTTTATCAAGGTGTATTTTTACACCTGTTGAGCCTGTTTCAGGACCTGTGACTGTGACTGTGACATCATGAAATGCGTAGGTCGCCTGCTCATAATTCTCCCTTCGGAGATCCATTGCCAAAATTGAACGCAGGTTCCCCCTCACTGTCAGGCAAACTGGTGATGCCAGTCGATTGGTGCGGAGCACTGTGAATCTTTTGAGACATTGGGGGTCATGCAGTAAGCGGCGGAAAATTGCATTCACCAGGGGTTTTAATTCGCCATGTTTTTGACGTGTTGCCCTCGCTATATGCAGGAAGGGTCGAATCCCTGGCGAATCACAGCAAGAGCAACATTGCCAAACATGACGAGTAACCAGTGGTGAGACAGTCTGCCTGGCGAGAAGCTGCCGAGAAACCGTCCCCTGCCGAGATGTGTCTGCAGCAAAGAGAGATCTGCCGCTCTCTCGGCGCAAACATCGGCACATTAAAAAATCTTTTAAATACAATTTTATTCATAGTGTACATGTGCAGGGGGTCTCCGGAGCTGAACCACATTGGTTTCAGGTCCAGGGATCCCCTGCTTCCCGAGATAAAGGCCCCGTTATGAGGCGCCGGTATCCCTCTGCATTTAAATGTCCCGATCACGTGACCGCGGAATGTAAACAAAGCAGAGGGATACCGGCACCCCATAAAGGGGCCTGTATCTCAGGAAGTAGGGGGTCCCTGGACCTAAAACCAAAGCGGTTCAGCTCCGGAGACCCTCTGCACATCTACACTATGAATAAAACACCCATATCAATAAACAATCTTTCCTTACCTTTGCGGCTATGTGCTATGGTAACGAAGCAGCATGAATATATTTTTAATAATAGTGTACTGTGAGCAGGGGGTCCCCTGAGCTAAACCACATTGATTTGTGGATCAGGGACCAATGGGGTCCCCACGGGTAGGCCTGCGGCTGTCTGGGGGACCTCAGGTCAGACCCACAGGTGTCTGGGGGCCCACTGGTGGTCCCTACAGGTCCACGGTGCCCCCAATGATATGGGGCCACCGGTTCCACCGGTGTCCACCGTGGACCCGGCAGCCGTTTACCTTAACGTTTGAGAAGCCTGAGGAGACCGCAGGTGGTATCCATAGGTCCCCCACAGACCTGAGGAAACAACACTGTATGTAAAAAAAATAAACATGACCTATACATTTAATACATCAACCCCCCTCCCCCCCTCAACACATACAGTACAATAATGTGCAAAATAACTATTATCCAGATAGGGATAATAGATTATTTACCCATTATTAAACACATTAAGTAGCATAATAAAATAAATAAAGTTCTACTGACCTCATCAATAAGAAGCCCCCTCGCCAGCAAAATCTGTGTCCTCCATTGCCAACAAAATACATAGGCAATACATTGCAATTACATTCTGATGTCAATTAACCCCTTAATCACCTTATTGGATAATAACCGCAAAGGTTATTAAGGAGTTAAGCCACCCTGGCCCGATACCCACACGTCACCCATTCATTTGTAAAGTGGCTTCATCATGCAACTATATATATACACAGATAGATAGATAGATAGATAGATAGATAGATAGATAGATAGATAGATAGATAGATAGATAGATAGATATTATATAAATACATACATGATGAACCAATATACAAAGAAATGTTTAAGGGTTAACAAAAACATGCACAAATAAAAATACCACTTCTCCATATCAGCCACCGTCTAACAAAATCCTATTTCCTAATAAAATGATTATCATCTGCCAATCAAAAGCATCAAATGCCAATCAAAACATTGAATTTACATTGTATACATGATGCATAAAATCTGTGCACCATGTACACTCTGCTAATCAATGTTAACAATAAAATATTGAAAAGAAAATACACTGAAATCTAAACAAGTATACTATTTAAACCAAGCAAGGCAACTGAAATAAATTACTATTAATGAATCAAATCCCAAAACAATTAAAATACCATCCAAATCAATTACACAATGAACTCTTTTAATCGTTAAACAAACCCATTATCCAACAAAGTTAACATCTGACAAAATAGTAGTACCAAAAAAAAACCACTATAAAAAAGCAAGCCTCATCCTGACCTAAAGTACAGCATACACTGGCGACACACTTTATTCGAGCTTGGCTAGTCCCACGAATTCGGGTATACCCGGGTGTATTGAGGTTTGTGACTGTTTTCTGCCCGAGTGCATTGAGGTATTTTCCAAGCAGGGATTGAAGCATTTTATTCCCGCTGGCTGCAAAACTGCACAGTATATATATATATAATGCATTACAATTCATGAATTTATGCCATCTGGTAGACACGCGAAGCATTGCAGCCTATTAAATCCTAATCATTATCATTTAACAGATCAGCCGCCGTCAGCCCGGCATGAACCCAGGCGGGGAAGGCAAACGCAACGGGGCTTGTCAGAGGTGAGGAGCGGCGCATTCCAGGTACAGGTACATACTGGGTATTTGCTCGAATAAAGTGTGTCGGTGCAGTACAACACCAAAAATTACATCTATCTAATTAATAATAACATTACACACATTTAAGAATAGCAGCATATCAAAATACATTTACATAGTGCAAAACAAGCATTCCCAACCAAATCATTTCTTACCCTGTATGTATATATCGATAGAGACATACATACATACATACAGTGGCAAGAAATGAGAATGGAAAAAAATTGTATCACATATAAAATATTACAGAAAACAGTTAAAGTTAAAAAAAAAAACATTTCTTTTGTTAACTTACCATTAGCTGTCCCACTCTCCGACTCCTGTTGAACACTAAGCTCTTGAACAAATCCCCGCACAGCAACAGGAACCCATAAAATAAAAAAAACATAAAATAATAAACCATAAAATAATAAACGAAGCTTGTCTTTTATTTGTAATCCATTCCGTCACCATCTTCATCTGTGTTCTTCCGTCTTCTTCTGGGGGTCTTCTGGGGGTCTTCTTACCGTCTGCTGCCATGCCCTCTTCTCTTCTTTCTTCTGGAGGTCCGTCCTCCTCGGCGTCTGCCTTCAAAATGAGACGACATAGGCTTTTATAGGCCTATGACGTCACATTATCGTCATATAGTTCCCACGGCCCTGATTGGGCCGTGAAAACCATGTGATTTTGGGGGGGGAAATCAATTTTGATGACGTCATTTAAAGGCAATGATGCCAGCCAATCAGAATGGCTGTGCTTCAATTGCCTTTAAGATGACGTCATGAAAAGAAAGATGGCCGGCCTCACACGGTACGGTAGCCTATCAGAGCGTGGGAAATACATCCCAACTCTGGTTGGCTCTAGTACCATGTGACAGGCTTTAAATGACGTCATATCCATTCTCCCCAAACCCTCTGTCACATGGTCTACTAGAGCCAGAGTAGGGATCTAGAATCTTAACCCTGGCTGTGCTCAAAGCTGTGACCATGCAGCAAGCTTAAGCCTATAGAGAACCATGTATAAAATGGTTTTTGAAGCAAAAAGTGGCACTGTGTGCTCATTTGCATGTCATTTCCCAGAATCCCTTGCTGCAGTGGAAGTGCTGTGTGCTGGGTGATAATGGTGAAAGGCTGGGTTGCAGACCTGCCTAAGACATGCAAATGAGCATACAGTATATTTGTATTTGCTATACTGCACCGACACACTTTATTCGAGCAAATACCCAGTATGTACCTGGCAGATACCTGGAATGCGCCGCTCCTCACCTCTGACAAGCCCCGTTGCGTTTGCCTTCCCAGCCTGGGTTCATGCCTGGCTGACGGGCGCTGATCTGTTAAATGATAATGATTAGGATTAATAGGCTGCAATGCTTCGCGTGTCTACCATGGCATAAATTCATGAATTGTAATGCAGTTATATATATATTCTGTGCAGTATTGCAGCCAGCGGGAATAAAATGCTTCAATCCCTGCCTGGAAAATAACCCAATGCACTCGGGCAGAAAACAGTCACAAACCTCAATACACCCGGGTATACCCGAATTCGTGGGACTAGCCGAGCTCGAATAAAGTGTGTCGCCAGTGTATGCTTTGCTTTGGAGGGGTTTTGTCACTTTTTTACTCACCATAACTTAACTCAGTATGGTAAACCCCATCCTTACGCTTCATTGCATAGCCAGTTAACCAATCCCACACTGATGAGACCCATTAAGGTCGAAACAGCTGTCTGTGGGTGAGAAGGATGGCAACAGCGGCCCCCCAGACTGGAAGGGAGAGGATGGAGGTCGCCACAGAGCCCACCGGGACCACCCTGCGCAAGGAGAAGAAGAAGACGAAGAAGGTGAAGCACACGGCACCCCGGAGACAGTCCCCAGCAGCCAGGAGACGGACGGAGGGGGCCCAGCGGCTACCAGCTCCAGCGGCTCAGGCAACGCTGCCCCCCCCCCAGCGGCCTCACCCCCACTGACAGCACCAGCAGCGGCGGTCCCAGCTCCAACCCTGGAGCTGGGAGCAGCAGCAACAGGAGGATCCCCCGCCTGGAACCCTGGATGAGGCAGACGGTGGTGATGCAGCTGAGGGAGGTCGACGGACAGCGCCCTCTATTGGACACTGAGACCTTCGCCAAGGAGCTGGTGAGCAAAGAAGGCTTTACTCCGGATGAGATCCTTAGCATCCAGGACCTAAGGGGTGGCCTGTTTTTTGTCACCTTCACCACGGCGGGAGCCTGTAGGAGGTACTGGGAGGCTTTCCAGACCCTGAAACAGGAGGTCCCCTTCTCCCAGTTCGACGTGAACTGCCCTATCCAGAGGGACGAGAAGAGGATCACTGTGACGGTGAGGAACCCCCATATCCCTGGAAGGGATATCGCTACCTTTCTGTGGCGCTCTTGCACCGTGGTGAGGGAGCCAAGCAGGATCAAGGACAAGTTGGGGTACTGGGTGGGAAAGTGGAGCATGGTCGTTCGCTTGTGGCCAGATCCAGAAGCGATGGACCGGCTACACCACCTTCCTCCCAGTTTTTCACTCGCGGGCAGCCCAGGGAGGATCTTTTACCCTGACCAGCCCCAGACCTGCGGTAATTGCGGGAACCTGGAGCATCAGTGGAAACAGTGCACCCTGAAAGCCTGCAGAAACTGCAAAAACACCGGACACGAAACAAAGGATTGTCCCCGCCAAAAAACCTGCGATCTGTGCGGACAGACAACCCACATGTTCCGGGACTGCCAGCTGAGGGTCAGGAGCTACGCAGAGGCCGCAACGAAAGGTGCGACACCGGGCGCTCCCCTGACAGCAACCAAGAAGGCACCCAAGAAGCCCCGTGTAAACCAACCCGTAAAGGCAAAAGGTGGTAAGTATCAGGAGCAAGGGCAAAAGGAGGCCACCCAAGCAGCGCCCGCTGCTGCTCCTGAGCCCGCTGTCCCTTCAGTAGCAGCCCCCACCCCTTCCTACCCTCACCCCTGCAGCAACACTCCCTCCCACACCCACTGCTGCTGCAACCCCCACCTCCCCTTCCCCCACAACCTCCCCCCCACACCCACCACCCCTTGCCCCCCACTGCAGCCCCCCCCACCCTCTATGAGGCTGCAGCCCCTCCCCCTGTAACACCTCTCCCCAGCCCCGAGACTGTTGCACCCCCTCCCTCTTCCCCCTTGCTGCAGATACTGCCCCCAGAGCCCAGACCGGAATGGAGAAGCAGGGAATTAAGAGGAGAGCCCCTGAGATGGAAAGCCCGCACCAGGGGCTGGAGCAGAAGAGGGCCCAAATGCAAATCGGCTACTCACCCACTTCCAGCGACGCTGACAGCGACCTTGAAAGCGACCTGGAGGAGGAGGAGGGGGAAGCAGAGATGCAGGAAGCAGCCATTGCAGAGGAGCAGACGGCCATTTTTTAACAGCCACCTAGCGAGACACAGGTGACCGTGGAAGAGCTCATAAGAGAGGGGCGAGAGGCAGCAGAGACCCTCCTCCTCGATGACAACCTTGGGCAAACCATGGATCTGCTGGCCCAGCTGTGCGAGGAGATCAGCAAGACAACCCACGCCAGCGAGGATGGTAACTAGTATCACTGCATGTCTGTCTAACCCTTTATTCCCAAACTAATGGCGTCTTTTAACATTTTCTCCATTAACGTAAGGAGCATAGGAGAGCGGATGAGACGTGCCAGAGTACTAACATTCCTTTCTTTACAGAAATGTGATGTGTACAGTATATGCTACAGGAATGTGCCTTACCTTTTTCTCGGTCCTACGGACACCTGAGCGGGCAGTGGTCTCACGGCCCCTCCTACTGGTCTGGGGGGAACGGGTGCAGGAACGCGGGTGTAGCCATTTTGATCCTGGGGGGGGATGTTTCACTGTTGATTCTGTCCATGAACTCGTCTGCGGCAGACTACTGGTTGTAGACGGTTCGTGGGCAGGGGAGCCGATTAAGCTCATCAATGTGTACGCCGCCCCCTGGAAAAATGAGCGCTTGGAACTTTTCCAGCACCTTCGCCCTTGGCTCGCAACCTCCAGGGCAGGGGTGATGGGTGGGGATTTCAACTGCACGATTGAGGTGGGGGGGCGCGTGCCCCCCAGCAAATCAGCAAAGATAGATGTGACGTCCAGGCTACTCACGGCGATGATTGGGGAGGCATCCCTGAAGGACGTGGTGGGATCTATGGGAGCAGGCGACGCAAACTACTCTTGGTGCCACTCAAATGGTTCCGTGCGTTCTCGGATTGACTTCCTGTTCACCACCAAGCAGGTACAGCCCAGACAGCACTCCATGGTCGCAGTACATTTCTCTGACCACAGAGCCATTCATCTCCTGGGGCGCCTGGGAGGAGGTTTCCCCCCCCCCGGGCCAGGATCCTGGAAGCTGAACTGCGCAGTGCTGGAAAGGGAGGAGATCATGGAGGAGCTGAGAACAGCATACACAGCATGGAAAGAAGAAAAGGCCTGTTTCCCCAGCACTGCAGAGTGGTGGGAATTCACGAAGATAAGGATCCGCTGCTACCTGCAGGCAAAGGGCAGATGCCTGGCGTGTGAGAGGAAGGGGGAGTTCGAGGGCCTGCAGCGCAAGCTGCAGTCCCTGCATGACCTCAAACACTGCGGATGGAACGTGGATGACGACCTGGAGGAAACCAAGGAAAGCCTGCAAAAGCACTTTGAGGAGGAATCCAGACGAATCATCTTCCGTTCCAAGGTGGAGAACCTTGAGAGGGGGGAGAAATGCAATGCCTTCTTCTTCAAGAAACTCCACTCCGCCCACATGCCCCTGAGGGAGCTGCGAGACAAAGATGGCAACATGCAGCAGGGGAAGGAGGAAGTCATGGGAGTCGTGAAAGATTTCTATGAAGACCTCTACTCCCCAAAAGCATCAGACCGAGACCAGGCTGACCAATTCCTGTCAGGGATTACAAACAACATCGACCCGGCAGGAAAAGCAGCCATGAACGCCCCCCTGACGCTGGAGGAGCTCCACGCTGCAACCAAATCCTTTAAGATGGGTAGGACGCCGGGTGGAGATGGTATCCCAGCTTAGTTATACACGAAGCTGTGGGACCTGATCGGCCCGGACCTGCTCGAGCTTTACAGGGAAATGGAAGCAGAAGATAGGATGCCCCCAACACTGAGGGAAGGAATGCTGACGCTCTTGAACAAACGGAAGGGGGAGAGGTGCGACCTCAAGAACTGGCGTCCCATCTCGCTCCTGAACGCGGACTACAAGATCGTAGCAAAAGTCCTAGCGAACAGACTGAAGAAGGTCATCAGCCAGATCATCCACCCAGACCAGACGTGCGGCATCCCCGGACACAGGATCGCAGACAGCCTCGCCCTAATCAGAGACGCAGTCCACTACATCAAAGACCGCCGTGTACACGCGGCCCTGGTCACCCTTGATCAGGAGAAGACCTTTGACCGTGTCTCCCATGATTTCATGGGCAGGGTGCTGCGTGTGTATGGGATGGGGGAGATGTTCTGTTCTTATGTTAACCTGATGTACCTTGACATTTGCAGTGTGGCGATCATGAACGGATAGAAAACTAACCCCTTCCCTGTCCTCTCAGGGGTTAGGCAGGGCTGCCCTCTTTCACCTCTCCTTTTTGTCTGTTGTATAGAGCTCTTCGCCCAGTGCATCAGACGAGACGCAGAGATCAGAGGGATCGTCATGCCAGGACCCCAGAGACGCGAAGTGAAGTGCTCGCTCTACATGGATGACGTCACCATCTTCTGCGCAGATAGCCGGTCGGTGAAGACGCTGGTCCAGACGTGCGAGGATTTCGGGAAAGCTTCAGGAGCAAAAGTCAACTGCGGGAAGTCAGAGACCAAGCTATTTGGGCTTTGGAACCTGGTTGCCGACCCCCTCCCCTTCCCCATCAGAGCAGGCCTCATCCAAATCCTTGGCGTCTGGTCTGGTGTGGGGAGCGAGGACGCTGCCCTGAAGAGCTGGAACAAGAGGCTAAACAAGGTGAAGCAGAAGATCGGATTGTGGCGCCTCAGACCCCTCACCATTGAGGGGAAAAAGCTGGTGCTGCTGAACGAGATCCTTCCTGTCCTGCAGTACGTGGCCCAGGCATACCCGCCTTCGGCCAGAACCTGCCGGGAAATCTCCATGGCAGTGTTCTGCTTTGTCTGGGGGGCCAAGCTTGAGAGGGGCAAGCGTGAGGTGATGTACAAGGAGCCGCACAAGGGGGGCAGAGGAATCCCCGACATCCCCACTATTCTGCGCGCCTTCTTTGTAAGCAACTGCGTGCGGATCACCTTGAGAGACTGCGACAAAGACTCCTCTGGCTACTCCATGTCCCGCCTCCTACTCCTGCCGCTCTGGAGAGCAATGGGGTGGGACAAGTGGGAAAGCTCCATCCCTTACAGCTAGCGCACGCCCTGGTTCTACAAGGACGTGAAGAAGTTTGTGAGGCAGAACAATCTGGAGGGAGTAAAACCAGACCTGTGGAAGCCCAAGGTCATCTACAAAATGATCAGGGCTAAAGACATCATGGAATCGGTCCCAGGTCTCCACCCCAACACCTTTGGAATGGTGGAGGAATGTGGCATCGAAAAGACTAATGAACAAACACAAAGACATTGCTTGGCAGGCCATACATGGGGGACTCCCTGTGAATGCGGACAAGTACCAGAGTAAACTCAGCCTCGTGAGGCACTGCCCCAGGTGCAACCCAGTGGAGGAAAGCATCATACACCTCTTCTGGAACTGCCCCTTTGCGCAGGCCTTGCTGTGTGCGCTGGACACTGACTTAAAGGATTGTATACCGAGGAAGTGCGTCACGTACTACTCGGTGTTCCACTGACTTTTCACAGGAACACACACAGAGGACGCAATCGAAGCCGGTTGGCGTCTAATGTGCTGTTTCAAAGACGTTTTAATATTCGCCAGGGAACGTTTGACCAAGGGGAAGAAGAGGATGTCGGTACAGGACTGTCGCAGGCTGCTCCACAGCCTGCTCAAGGACTATTCCATCTTTGACGGTCCTGAGGAGGAGGACTAAACACCCTCCTCCCCACCCCACCCCCCCCTACTCCCCCGTCCCAAAAGTTTTTCTGAGCAATAAAGTTAGAGATCATTTTTGTATGATATGTCATGTCTGTGGTGCGGTGCATATGTATAAATGCACTGCACCGCCGTGTTCGTCACAGTTTTTATACTTTTGGGGACACCATTAATAAAAATGTATGTGAGATGTGTGGGATATGCACTGCGCTGTTGTTTACGTCGCAGTTTTTTTTTTTTTCGTTTGGAAAATGATTTATGTACTGTTATAATCTTGTTGTAAAGATTTGCTGCATAATAAAAGAATTTTCAAAACAAAAAGCTGTCTGTGGGTGGGTTTTCTGGCTATGCATCTTTACCCTGGCTGTGCTCAAAGCTGTGACCATGCAGCAAGCTTAAGCCTATATGGATCCATGTATAAAATGGTTTTTGAAGCAAAAAGTGGCACTGTGTGCTCATTTGCATGTAATTTCCCAGTATCCCTTGCTGGAGTGGAAGTGTTGTGTGCTGGGTGATAATGGTGAAAGGCGGGGTTGCAGACCTGCCTAAGACATACAAATGAGCATACAGTATATTTTCATTTGCTATATATACATATATATATATATTTAGTGTGGGGCTGTTGTGTGTGTATTTTTTTTATTGTGGGTAGTGGGGGTGGCCGAAGTGGGTATTAGCCTCAACGGTGGTTTGTTTAGGGCTTGCGGGTGGGTAGCGGGAGGGCTTAACCCCTTCATGACCATAGCGGCATTAACCGCTACGGTCATGAAGGGGTTAAGTGCACCCGCAACCCCCCCCCCCCCCCTGCAAGCCCTCAACAAACACCAAGGGCCAAATACCCCCTTCACACACCCCCGCTACCCACAATAAACCTGGCACGGCTTGTTAACCCCTTCATTGCCTTAGCGGTTAGCCGCTAATGTAATGAAGTGGCCTTTAAATGCATTTTTCCTGCCTCTGATGCATGCCGGGGGGCTCTGGTGCTGGTATTAATGGTATCAGCACCGGAGACCTCTGGCATCAAAACCAGGAAGGAAAAAGGCCTATTTTTTTCTAAGTGCCGTTCCGCCGCTCATCCGCAGCCTCTCCCCAGCAACTTGCCAACTTATTGGGGCGAGACGGATTGCCGTGAAAATCTCAATTCTAGAGTGGCGAATAGCGGCGCAAAGCTACTCGCCAATGCTAGAATTGAGCGGGTTTCAAAACATGGCTAGTTGCGGCGCAAAGTGCCTTTTCGCCGCGCCGATGGCGAAAAAAAAACGCCAACAAACTTGGCGTTTTTTTTGCTTTTCGCCAAGTTTTCGGCCCTTACTGAATCGGGGTATGCATTTTTGGCGCAAAACGGGCGAAAAGTGACTTTGCGCCGCTTACTGCATGAGGCCCATTGTCTGGTGTGCTTTTATGCTTATGTGGCTGCCTTGTGTTTGTCCTGAGAGTTCCCCTCATATTGCAAGATTCAGGGTGATCAGAGTGGTGGGACTATGCGAAAAGCTGATCCAGCCGGCATACTACCTAACTCCGAGCCCATGCCGACCATCGACTCATAACTCACGGAGCACAGGAGGCAGGCATTCAAGAGGACACGGCTTTCACGAACAGCTGATCCAGCTGGCTCACTACCTAACTCTGGTTGCCACGCTTACTATCGGCTCGTGATTCACTAAGCATAGGAGGGAGGCACTCTAGGGGACACGGCTCTCAAAATAACTGTACAGATAAACATTCATATACAGTACCTCCTTATTGAGTATATTTCTTTTCAATGTTTACCTGTTCATAGTAATAAATGCTGTTCTATATGAGGCAAACCTCTGCTGTGCTTGTTTTAGACACCGTTCTCAAAATGTATCATCTCAGTATGAGATGCCCAGCTCTCTCTCTTAGGTTCCTAATCATAATGTAGCTCTTCTTTTATTTGTAATATTACTCATATTAATTGCTGTAAAGTGTTTAATTTGAAAATCTTTTCCCATCTGATTCACTAGAAGAATTTATGAATTTACATAATTCTTTATAATCAAATTACCAAAAAGGGAGCCACACAAGATATGGGAAAAAAAAGAAGAAACCTATTCTTAAAGAAAATATCACTTGTGAGCACATTCACATGTCTCAGACAGGTCTGCAACTCTGCTTTTGACCATTATTTATTAGCATACAGTGTTTTCACTGCAGCCGGGGATTCTGGGTAATGATATGCAAATGAGAACACAGAGTTACCTTCTTATCCATTCAGGCTTCGGCTGAACCACTGATTGAGTAACTTGTGTTGAAGCTGGGATATCCTGAAAACCTGACCTGTTGGGGGGTCTTGAGGACCGGAGTTCAGTTAACCTGACCTAGAGCACCACTCAGGCCTCCGCCATATGTAGTTGTGCTTGCTATCTCAACTGGGACTATAGTGGGGTGCTTCACAGAGTATGTGAGGTCACAATCAGCCAGGCAAGAGTTGGATCAGGTTTTACAGAGAAAGGGAAACTGCAAGAAAAAAGTATCAACAATACAGATGTAACAGTGTTTCTCCCACCCAGTGGGAGATTTGGCCATTACTGGTCGTATGGTGCATGGTACCTGCTGGTAATAGGAGGGCTGAGTCGTCCATAGGTGGTAGTGGGGACACAGGACTAGGCTTCTGGGGTCCATACCCCACACATCTCTTCAGCAGTGCAGCGCCTCTATCTGCCGTAGGCTCCAGGAACTGAAGGTGATCTCCCACGGTAGAACTATTACCTCTCCCAACAGTAAGGTCACGCACCAGGCAAGAGGTATATGCAAACAGGAATGGTTTATTACTCTTCTGTACGGTACAGGAACAACGGCAGACATCTGCCCGATACAGTCTCACAGCTCCCACTGAAGGATGGTCCCTGGACCGTTACTACAGGCCAAGGGTACCCGCAGCCGTCCTAGCTCTTCCCTGCCTCCCTAGCAGAGACAGAGGTATGGTCCACACTCACTCTCCCCCGAAGGGAAGAGGACTGGAGAAGGCCCAATACTCAGCCTCTCTAATGTGTTACCTGATTTGGGGCGGTATTACTCTCAAGTACAGCCAGGAGGAGGGCACCAGGTCTGGCTCATGATTGGTCATGCCCAGGCCTGTCACTGCCACTCGCTGTCACTCAAGTGCAGCTCCTCAGAGGGGAACATCCCAATATAAACTACTGGCAACCTGATTGTACCAGGGTTTACTTCCAGCACAAGGGCAGAATAGTAGCCATCAGGTGACCTGGCTACTCAGACAACAGCAGTAAATAAAAAAGGATATAACAAGAAGACAAAATCTTTCAAGTGACTGGACGCACTACGCTTGGTGATGGTGAGGGGAACCACAGACTGGACTAAAACCATTATTGGTAAGTTCCCCCGGCCTCCTTTCATAACACCTTCCTTAAAAATAAAAAACAGGCTTCAACAGAAAATGGTCCTTTCCTCTATAGACTTTCAGAACAAAACTCCTCTGGAGTATTTCCTACATTTTTCCATGTTGGAAACTAATCAGGCATTCAGTTTTAAAACAAACAAACCCTACACTGGTTATTCCCCTGACCCCAATTATTGAATACAGCTGTGCATCTTTTATACCTACAGGAAAACAGCTGGTATTGCTTAAGAAAATTAGAGAAGGGTGAAGAATATAGGTAGGCAAAAGAAGAAAAATAATGGACCATATATCTGGCTATGTGTTTTTTTTTTCTACTTTTCATCTTCTTTTTCTGAACTTTGCGAGAGGCAATTAATCATTTAAGGTAATAACATACATAATTGGTATAGGTGATTGTGGGTGTTTCAAATAATTACAAAAGAAGGAAATAATTGAAATGGTAAATAGCTACAAATGCCATATTAACCAAAAAATGTCAGTCTCCTTGTGTCTACTCTGTAAGTAGAATCGATTGATATTGTTAATATATATATTTTGGCTATGTCATGCCTATTTCTTGCAGAGCCATACAAGTACAGTATGCGGGTATCATTGTCTAATGATTATCATTACTAGGCTCTAAAGGGAAGGTTGAAAAGGAATAATGTTTAATATGAAAAATAACAAACACCATGAATAACATTATTAATATTTATTCTTTCATTTCGGATATTGTTTCTTACCCTGTTTTTATTTTTTACCATAGTAGCCACCTTAAATGTATCTACTCTTCACAGATCAGCAGTATTATACTCACACACATTGAGGGCTATGTATAAAGGGATGCACTTAATAATAATAATATGTTCTTGTATAGGGCTGCTAGTTTTACATAGCGCTTTTTCAGCCACAGTCCCTGCCTGTTGAGCTTACAATCTATGTTTTTGGTGCCTGAGGCACAGGGAGATAAGGTGACTTGCATAAGGTTACAAGGAGCCGACACCGGGAATTGAAATAGGTTCCCCTGCTTCAAACTCAGTGCCAGCCAGTGTCTTTACTCACTGAACTGCTCCTTCTCAATTAGAGATACAATATTCTTCGTAATGGCTGCATTGCATTCTGTAGTTCTTAGTTCTTTTGTCATTGAGAGAGGGGGGGTTTGTGTAAATGAAAGACTGCTACAATATACACACAGTACCAAACTTTCACACATGACCCCCCCTCCACCTTTCTTTTTTTAGTGCAGCAGCCAGCTCTGAAAAGAAAAGAAAAAATTAGTGCATTAAGGGCATTTACTGTAAGGCATTGCGTATATCACTATATTGGAGCCCAATGTCGTGGGGGGGGGGGGGGGTTCCTGCACTTTATCTTCGCCCAACTCCAGACATGCACATACACTACCGACACGTTTAATTCGAGCACGGCTAGCACCGCAAGCCGGGGGATGCCCCGGCGTGCTAGCCGCACTCCCTCAGCGTGCCGCTCATCACCGATGCGCGGTCACGCGTCATCGGGTGCCTGTGCCCCCTGCACGCGCGTCCAGGGCTCCCCGAGGGAGCCCTGGTGTCCCGCGATGTGGGGGACGGCGGCAGGGGTTCCGGGGGACCCGGCGGACCCGGCAGCGGGAGGGAGAGCGCCCCGATCGGAGGGTGCTCTTCCGCTGCTTCGGCGCGCGCCCGGCACCCTCCGGCGCGCGCCAGGTTACTGCTGCGGCCGAGAACGGGCAAATGCTCGAATAAACTCGGCCGCAGCAGTACAAAACAGAAATAGAAATAAATGATTATGCATGCATACCAAGCATTAAAAACATGAAACAATGAAACAATTTAAAATAATCAACTTTTTTTTTTTTGAGTAAAAACATTTTTCGATAACTTTTGAACTACAGCACAGTGCAATCAAACAGCAAAGTCGTTCCCAAACGGGTTGGCCTTCCAGGGATGAGCCCGTATACTGTATGCCTCAAAAGGCCATTGATGGTGTCTCTCACGGTTCTCATAACATGATCGCTAACAACAAAATAACGCTGCACTTCCTCCAAAATAGTTTTTCTTAAATTTTCAGGCAGAGCCTTCTTGATTTTATTCCCTTCATAATTTACGTTGTTGGTCCACCTGCTGTACATCTTAAAACTGATGTGGTGTTTAAAGATGGACAGGGCATATTTCTGGGCAACACCACCACTTCCGATCTTGTATTTCTCCCGGACATGCAGGGACAGGTCGCTCAAGATGATGTCTGGCAGCGTTACAATGAGAGCGGGTATGCTTCTGGGAGTAGGTGTGCTTCTGGCAGCGGGCGAGGGTAGGTGCTCTGGGAGTATGCTTTTCTCCTGTCTTGGCCTTATCGGGGTTGTCATCTCTTGTCGTGGCCTTATCCGGGTTGTCATTTCTTGTTGTGGCATTATCGGGTTTGTCATCTCATCCTCTTCAAGGGCACACAGGTACACGTATTCTGCAGACGAAGGGGGTGAGCGTTGGGGGGGACAAATCCTGCTCCTGCGTCGTACATACAGGTACAGGGTCAGGGACTCCAAGCAAGAATAGATCCCCGTGATGCTCCTCTCCATCTTCTCCATTCGCCTATCCATGTTCAACATGGTCTCCAAAAGAAGATCAATCTTTTGCACCGTAGAGTTGTCAGGGATTTCGACACAACAAACCATTCAGCATGCGGGCGAACTAGCTGGATCTTGTGCGAGGAGTGCTGTTACATCTGCGTGGATGGGTGCAGGAGCAGGTGACCTGGGGGTTCCCAGGAGAGCAGCTTTGTGGATGGGTGCAGGAGTAGGTGACCTGGGGGTTCCCAGGAGAGCAGCTTCATAAATGGGTGAGGGAGCATGTGACTGGGGGTTCCCTGTAGAGCAGTATCATGGATGGGTGCTGGAACAAGTGAGCTGGGGGTTCCCAGGAGAGCAGCGTCTTGGATGGGTGGCTCCCATTTGTTTTGCTTTGTGTGCACGCCAGCGAATTTCTACTTGACATTAAAAGGCCCAGGCTTGTTAGCCTTTGGAGTCTTAAGAACGTTTTCTTTATTCTCCTTTGTCTTTGGCTTGGAAACAGATACCTCCTTTTGCTTTGTCGTGGTCGGCACGGCAGAAACAAGCAGGTTCCTGCGTCCGTAGAATCGGGGGTGATCCATGGAAGCAGATGGAATAATGCACAATGCAGTATCTGGACAAGGGCAAGTTCAGATAGAGATCAGCATTAGATAGGCTATGCAATTTGTGTCACCTTTTATGCACTGTGTCCCTATTTTAATTTTTTTTTCCGCGGGCATGGACACAAGGTGCAGGTGTTAAAAGTGGGCGTACTGTGTACTAAACCTGTCAAGTGATTTTGAGACCCATTAAAGTATAAAAAAAACATAAATTTTGTTGATTCAATGCACATTGAATACACAGAGTACACATCGAATATACATTCTTGTGCTTGTATTTTTTTCTAAACGTAGCGATGCCAAAGAAAATGATTTCAAAGGATCTCAGCTTGAGAATACAGGATATGTACAAGAGAGGATACCGAATTCCACAGATATAACGCTGGTTAAATACTTCGGGCCTCGTTTTAGCAGCACTATCAGCTATCATGCTCATGGTAAGGCCAGAAGTGCCAAGCGTAACCCCACAGTCACTACCAAGTAAGTATTTTTGTTTTCTTTACTGTACTTTTACTGATGAAATGCATTAGTGCATGCCTGCACAACTCCAGTCCTCGAGGGCCGCAAACAGGCCAAGTTTTCAGGAAATCTCTAAATCGGCACAGCTGTGATGAAGTAGGGATATCCTAAAAACCTGGCCTGTTTGCGGTCCTCGAGGACTGGAGTTGTGCAGGCTTGCATTAGTGTTTTTAACAGTACCTTTTTCCTAGCAATTATTGTCCTCTACGTATGAATAATAATGTCTTATTTGCATGTTTTTCAGATTTGATCAAGATTTAATTTCGACTGTGTACAGTAAATATCTCAAACACACACCCATCACACCCATTGTACAGTATTTCAAAGTGAGTTGCACCTCCCACTTAATTATCACTCACTTCATTATTACTCACTCACCCTCACTCTCCTATCCCTCCATCAAGTCAATTACCCCAATTACCCCACGCAATGTTATATTTACAGTATACTGTATAGCACCATATATCCCCCATACACTACAGTATACACAGTACACTTTTGGCACTATATAAATATAACATTGTAATAAAAAATGTCAAATAGGGACACAGTGTATAAAAGGTGTGTGTGTCATATACAGTATATATATATACTGTATATGACACACACCTTTTATACACTGTGTCCCTATTTGACATCCCTATTAATGTTCCTATTTGACATCCTTTTGATGTCCCTATTAAACTGCTATTATTTAATTCCCTGTTACTGTATTCTTTGTGAAGCGCTGAGTACACTTTGGGCACTATATAAATATAATAAAAAAATGTCAAATAGGGACACAGTGTATAAAGATGTGTGTCTATGTCATATATACAGGTGTGTCATTGTGTCACTATATATATATAACAACTGTGTGTTGGGTGTGCGTATGCGTGTGTGCGTGTGTGTGTGTGTATATATTATATATATTATACGGTTTAAATTTACAGTTGCTTTATGCTTTACTGTGAGGTTTTTGTCACTTTTTTTACCCCACCATAACCTTAATAATTGTGGGTATCTTATATATCTATATTATATTATTTATATATATATATATATATATATATATATATATATATATATATATACTATCACGACCTATTAAGGTTATGGTGGGTAAAAAAAGTGACTAAAACCCCCACAGTAACAGCATAAAGCAACTGTAAATATTCCTGTATATTCATTTGCATGTCTTAGACAGGTCTGCAACCTGGTTGCAGACCTGTCTAAGACATGCAAATGAATATACAGGAATATTTACAGTTGATATATATATATAATAGCAACTGTAAATATCCTGTATTTCATTTGCTTATATATATTAAATATATATATTATAAACCATTTTTGCACAGTAATGCACAAGGATTGGGCGCTTTTTCTCTTTATATATATATATATTATATATATATATATATATATATATAATAGAAGAAAAAAGCGCCCAACCTTGTGCATTCCTGTGCAAAAAATGGTTAATTCCCAATAAAAGTCTCATAAAATGAACTCACAAACATAAAGGAATAAAAAGCATTGTATGAGTATCTCATGCTCCAAAGGTCTGTAAGCGCTGCTGCTCTGCTACTCTGCTCCGTGACACCACCGCATCCAGTACGCCCGTGTATCTCTGCCAGCAGGAACTCACGTCAACAGGCTCCTCACAGTATTCTTTCCCTGGGAACACACCTCCAGATAGTTTAGGTTCCCACCGGGGACAATGTTTGCGGCGGAACGAACAGATCTGAAATCAACTGAGTGAACAGGTGAAAAAAACCATTGTAATGTTATCAATAATTAGCTTTTCACTCAGTTGATTTCAGATATTTATTATATATAGATATTTTATGGTCTGTTTACCTCAGAAATATTTTGACAATTGCAAGCGTAGTAATTTTTATGTTATACATATTACAAGTTTATTTCTGGTAAGATTAAGATTGTTATGTTTAAATCTATAGGCTCATATTTTCTTATGTGGGGGTATCAGATCATTCTCATTATGCTAATTGTTTACACCTGATTTTTTAATCTATCTTTGCATAGTCTATATGGATGTGTGGTGTATATATATGTGTCTGCACACCCATAGTCAATCCCTGATGAAAACAAGTTTGAGCTGTTGAAACACGTAGGGCCGCAGGTGTGCTGTGGATTCCTGCAGCGTTGATTTATGAGTTCTGCCTGACATTCTCTCTGCATCTTGCCACTCCGTGCACGGCGTGACTCATCTGTTCGTTTCCCGCGCAAACATTGTCCCTAATTGTGGTAGGGAACTAAACTATATTGAGTGTGTTCCCGGGGTAAGATACTGTGAGAGCCTGATGACGTGAGTTGCCTGCTGGCAGAGATACAGCAGGGCTGTACTGGATGCGGTGGGTCACGGAGCAAGTAGCAGAGCAGCAGAGCTTACAGATCCTTTGCAGGCATGAGTATTACTCATACCAATGCTTTTTTATCTTTATGTTTGTGAGTTCATTTATGAGCCTTTTATTGGGAATATTCTGTATATGAACACACACCTTTTATACAACTGTGTCCCCTTTGACATTTTTTTATAATGTTATATTTATAGTGCCAAAAGTGTACTCAGCGCTTCACAAAGAATAACAGTACAGGGAGTTATAATAATATCAGTTTAATAAACTGTTTATTTTAGAGATTGTTGTGGCCTACATGTAATAATTGTTTTGTTTTCCTACAATCTGTAGGCGACACCGCCTCTGGTTACCAAATAAGTTAAGAGAATATGAATGGTTGTGCCACAGGGTCAGAACGCTATTGAAAAATTCACATACAGTATAACGCGCATCTGAGACCAGCACAGCAGATGAGACGCAGATTGGGATGGAATATGGACGTGTAAGGTTAGTACTGGACAGTACAGTAGGAAAAAGTGTGGGTTTACTGTACAGTACCTCTAAAATTATTCCTTTCATTACGAGAGCATATCCTATGATAAGGGAAGCCAACAAGATCAAAAGAGGGGACGAGGCATGGGCATGGATCGAAAGATGCGAGCACTTTTCAGCGATGTCATCTTTTACTGACGAGTCAATGGTATCGCTTGAAAGATTTGCCACTTTTGCATTCCACATAAAAAGAACACATATCTCTGAAGCCGCGTCCCAAGCACCCAGTGAAAGTGCTGTGTGCGGTGTGATCTCTGAGACGTGGACCAGGATGCATCTCATCTTTGACAGTAAAATAATGCACAAAGTCATCATTGTGGCTTATGCAGCTGTAATAAGTGTACAGTATTGGAGCACTTTTCTTTTCTTGTTACAGGAATCATGAATAAAGTATTTCCAGAGCAAATAGTGCCCAAGATTGTGCGAATACATACATGTGAATTCCCAGCTGGTCACCGTTTCTTCCAGGACAATGAACCCAAAACCACCGCGTGTACTATGCATATTCTTGCCCAGCGGTATACAACTGGGTATAAGACGCCAGCGGCAGTAAGTAAGTAACGGTTTCTCATTGTTTTACACTGTTTACAGTATATCTTTTAATAATTCACCTTCTTTCCCCCTCCAATTCCAGATCGCCAGATTTGAATCCCATCGAATTGGTATGGCCATCAGCTCAAGGATCATATCAAAAAGTAGTGGTGAAACTGTCAAAAAAGGATGAATGGCAAAAGGCAACATACGGAGTTTTGGAACAATCATATCACCGTTAAGAGATGTAATAAATATATAGATCTATATGCGACCATGTTGCCACATTCTTTTACAACGTATGGTCGAGGGCAACAGGAAGGTAGTAAGGTACGTAGTATGGTAAGTAGCGGTACAGCAGGCATATGATACAGGTAAGTATGGCACTTCAAAATAACATTTTAACTTTTTATGTCAGCCCTTTCTCTCACTTTCTACTGTACAGTATTAAAATCCTGTCAGGATGGGTCTACAACCATACAGTAGTAAATGTTTTTATCTCAAAAAAAAACAGATTGTTTTAAAGTGTTTCAAACTTGTTACTATTTGTTTCATAGTTTAAAGTAGTTCTAATGTTGTTATAGAGTTACAATATATACTGTACAGTATATAGTTGACAGTAGCAGACGATTCCTCAAGGGAAAAATGGACGCACAGCAGTGAAGGATAGGGGTCTGAGACAACCGATGAATATAAATAATCTTTAATCCTGGTAGACATCAGGCATTGGGAATAAAACAACTCTACGGCGTCTCGTAAGAGCAAATTAGACAAATAGAAAATAGGATACATAAAAAACAGATATATCATCCACCTGATAAACATTAGATAAAATTGGGGAACCCATAGGGAAGAAGAAGGAGGGTTACTGGGAGGG
This sequence comes from Ascaphus truei, assembly GCA_036426205.1. NCBI lineage: Eukaryota > Metazoa > Chordata > Amphibia > Anura > Ascaphidae > Ascaphus > Ascaphus truei. The sequence goes on along the minus strand of CM071568.1, from coordinate 287,212,163 downwards.
GGGAGGGGAGGGGGGAGGGAGGGGAGGCGGACAGGAAGGACATGGGGTCGGGGGGAAGGATGAGGGAAAGGGGAAAAGGTGGGGGGAAAAGGAGTGAAAAAGGAAGAGTTTGAAGGGGAAAAAGGAAAATTAGCGATAGAAATTGTGACATATCAGAAAGGTATTAAATAAAGATAATGTAAACTACACCCATCACAGTCACTAAGATAATATAAATAGTCATACAAAACAATTATCATGCTTATGTAGTAAATCTAGTTATAATTCTACTTTGTAACATTCCATTTCAGATATTATTTAAGGAGTCAAAAAACAAAACAAAAAAAAAAAAAATAAAAAGAAAACACACCTCCCCCAACAAAAAAAACACTCACATATAAAAAAATCTGAGCTGTTTCTGCCGCCGCCATTGGAACCTATGGCGCGGCCAGCTTTCTCGGCACGACCCTTCTCGGGGGTCCAGGATACGGGGACCCTGTGGTGGTCGAGTGGGGGGAGGTCTAGGGACTAGGGGCAAAAAGAATTTTATTTCTGGGTGCCCTAGAACTGTAGATTCCCACGCCACTTAACGTTGAACTTGACTAACAGTGATCAAAGCTCTTTTGCAGAAAAAGTATCCTCTTTGCGGTTTTGCGGTTTGGACGGCAGCCAACTCGTTCCTGGAAAGCGCCGTCGAGGAATCACCATTGAAGTCAATGAGCCCATTGACTTACAATGGGAAACCGCCGCTCCTCCTCTCGGACGCCATCTGCTGGTCTTCGAGGGAAACAGGTCCAAAACAGCAAGATCCGCCATTGAAATGCATGGAGCTCTAATGGCGGCCTCTGGGACTCTGCAAAATGGTGCCTGAAAAGGTGGGAAAATTACACAAAGGGCTATAATCACTAAAGAACTATTAACCCTTGCACTCCCGGATGGATCCCAATGTATGTGTGATGCAGACACCGATATAACCAGATATTACAATAAAGCAGGGGAACAGGGGAATATACATTTTCATATTATAACAAGGGTTAAATCACATTTCTGGACTGCAGCCCAGTTAACCCCTTGTCTCCCTGGTGAGGTCAGAGGATGGCCAAATGGGGTGCAATCCCTTTAATACCGGGCCACCCTCTTTCTCCCTCTACAATAGTCACCTTGGGCATTTGGTTCCTGCCAAAGCCCTTTGCTCTAGGAAGAGGGTGAGGATTGATTACCCCAGGCCTAGCTCTGAGGAACTGTGCATCTGCCCAAGTAAGTGGGTAGGTGAGGTAAGACTAAGGGACACCATCTGTATGTACTACGCTGGTGTGCTGAGTATACAAAGGCTCCAATAAACCCCAGTGGCAACGTTCCTGGCATTCTTGACTGTTATTCTACTATTGTTCCTGCAAGTGGGGAATCTCTGCCTCTCGCAGTGCCCTTGCCGGTGGAGGCAGGTCTGCAACCCCGCCTTTCACCATTATCACCCAGCACACAGCACTTCCACTGCAGCAAGGGATTCTGGGAAATGACATGCAAATGAGCACACAGTGCCACTTTTTGCTTCAAAACCATTTTAAACATGGTTCCCTATAGGCTTAAGCTTGCTGCATGGTCACAGCTTTAAGCACAGCCAGTAAACCCACCCACAGACAGCTGTTTCGTAAAAGCCGGCACTCCACTTGCAAGTAGAAAAAATTGGGTGCTTGTCCCAGAAAGCAATAATAAACCATACGATACCGTTTGAAGCACGAGATCAGGAGACAGCACTCTGGTAAGTTTGATCACAAGTTTTTGTATTGAAAAAGACCACCTTGAGAAAGGTCCCACTAGGGGACCGAAACGTCGGTTTATGTGTCTTTTTCAATACAAAAACTTGTGATCAAACTTACCAGAGTGCTGTCTCCTGATCTCGTGCTTCAAACGATATCGTATGGTTTATTATTGCTTTCTGGGACAAGCACCCAATTTTTTCTACTTGCAAGTGGAGTGCCGGCTGCTTCTGTGGATTCTATATATATATATATATACACAGTGGTTGACAAATCACCAAAAAATCTACTCGCCACACAAAAAAATCTACTCGCCACCTAGTACCAAACGTGTGCTGCTTGGGCCAATATTTACTCGCCCGGGGGTTAAATCCACTCGCCCGGGGCGAGCAAATGTATAGGTTTGTCGAACACTGTATATATATATATAAAATGTATTTCACTGTGTATTTCACTGTGTATTTTTGTCATATTGGATGTAGCTCTGGGCTCCCTTTGTGTTTTGTTTTTTTTTGCAAATCATCTTTTGAACTGATTAACCGTATTCTCTTTAAGAATGAAGTATTTTTTCTCAAGTTTGCACTTTTCGGTTTGTTTGTTTGTTTTTACCCTTAGCAATATCCCTGTTCTTCTGGTAGTAACAATTGTATTGGAAGCTCTTCAGATGGGGATTAATCATGACGTTGTAGTTCATAGAGTGCAGGGCTACATGTACACATTTAATCTTGATTTATCTATATTGTGAAATACTATGTACAGCATATGCAATATATAGCACAAGCTCTGATCTGTATGAAAATAATCCAAGTGTGTAACTTTCTATTATCTGTGTCACTTTTACTAGAGGCTCCCATTACAATGTTCTTTATGGGTTTGCTACACCTCATTTATCAATGTGCTATAGTGTCTGCTACAAGTTCAATGTCCACATTCTCAATCATTCTCTTGGCTCCTGACTACACCTCATGCATATATCTGACATGCTTGTCAGAAGTTTCATTCTGTATGTACTCTTATTAATGTGTTTGTGAGGCGAATACCATGGCAGTGTTTAAATGACAAATGCACCATATAACTAATATGAAGACAACACTGACATGTCTGTACAGTTGTAGGCTGTGAATATTCAGCTGATCTGTTCCGCTGATGGAAGGAAGATGGGAAGATAGTAAATGTAGCAGTCTTGTTTCACACTACAGTAGGTTATCAGCAGATCTTTAGGAAAGGTCTTCCACATACACATTCTCATGTGCTCAAGTTTTTATTGACATCTACTTCTGTGCAAGCAACTGTTTTGGTTGCATTTAGGAAATAGCACAGGTATGCTTAATCTGTCACTGCTATGGTTTAGATCAAGAAAGGGCAAATCCAATCTTCAAGGTCCACCAACATGTCAGGTTTAAATGATATCCCTGCATCAGCATAGGGGGTTCCATCAGTGGAAAACTGAATCACTGATGGGCCAACTGTGCTGAAGCAGGGATATCCTTAAAACTTGACCTGTTGGTGGCCCTTTAGGACTAAGGTTGCCCACCCCCGGTTTAGATGGATACCGAAAGGTGAAGAATGCTGCACATTATGAATTTGTAGTGATTCATTCTTCAGATATTTGCTTCTTTTCAGAACAAGAAAAATCCTCTGCTTTGCTGCACAATCAAAGTAAGTGTGATAGAATGTTCCTGCTTGTGTGAAACTCCCTCAAGAATGTTTCATTTTAAGTCCTCTTTCCTTCACACCTTGTCTATGTCATAGTAGGATATGTTCATCTATCAAATGTGTGAAGTTGGAGGCAAAGGGGCCTTGGGTTGCTAGATGACACTTCACTTTGTCTTTCTTCCGGTGATGAAAAAGATACTGTTAGCCTACTGGTATGTCTCTAGAGCTTTAAAGATAAAAGCTGCCGTGGGACAGGTTTTAGCCATTTATATTCATGACTGTGTCATAAACATCTCAGCTGTAGGAAGCAGTATCCTAACAATATAATTGTGCATATTACTTTATTCCTGTATTCATTCTAGTATTTTGTTATGAACTGTCCAATTAGTGACACATATGGTAGTTTGATATTAGGGAATGTGAAGAGAAGTTAATTTGCTTTCACTAGCTCTCTGCTGTAAATATCCACCATTAAAAATCCTTTAATTCAATTGCTTACATATACTATATTGTGTATGAATAGCCACAGTCTGTGCCCTCCATGTAATATTTCTATGGGTCTTTAAAAAAATAATGATAGGTTATACCCTATTTAGTTTTTTTATCTGCCCATTTTCCTGTCTGCTATTTGATCCTTGGCTTTCTTTCGTGTTAAGGATAGCCTTATATTTATTGCATATCATCATCACTCCTGACGAAGCTGCAAGCGCAACGAAACTCGTAGTCACCCCAGCCCCTTTGTTGACTCAGAGAACAGAGACAAAACCTGGTAGAGCCTCTCCATCATGGCCAGGTGACTGGAACCGGAAGTGACGCCACTGGATGACACACCTGTGAGGAGTGGTGAGATCGCGACTCACCCATCTGCGGGAGTCTCTGCTTATTTCAATATATGTCTAAAAGAGCTTTTATTGTGTAAGCCTCGATTTTGGAGGTTTTTTTAAATATTATAAAATTGCATCTTTTACCAATACCGTCTGCAGGGCCGCCAACAGAAATCATGGGGCCCGGGATAAATGAAAGGAGCAGGCCCCCCCCCCCCCCACCCCCACACCCCCCCCCCACCCAAACCCATAGCGACCCCCCCGAACCCATAGCGCACCTACCACGAAAAAATATTTTTTAGCACGCAACTTTTACATAACTGTTTTCTTATTGTGATACAGAAAAAAACATTACAATGCAACCTGTTTATTTTTATATTTTCAAAAAAAGACAGGTGACTGCCTGTCTGGGTGGGTGAGTGACTGGGTGCGAGAGTGAGTGAGTGTGTGGGTGCGAGAGTGAGCAACTGGGTGGGTGAGAGAGTGAGCGACTGGGTGGGTGAGAGAGTGAGCGACTGGGTGAGTGAGAGAGTGAGCGACTGGGTGGGTGAGAGAGTGAGCGACTGGGTGGGTGAGAGAGTGAGCGACTGGGTGGGTGAGAGAGTGAGCGACTGGGTGGGTGAGAGAGTGAGCGACTGGGTGGGTGAGAGAGTGAGCGACTGGGTGGGTGAGAGAGTGAGCGACTGGGTGGGTGAGAGAGTGAGCGACTGGGTGGGTGAGAGAGTGAGCGACTGGGTGGGTGAGAGAGTGAGCGACTGGGTGGGTGAGAGAGTGAGCGACTGGGTGGGTGAGAGAGTGAGCGACTGGGTGGGTGAGAGAGTGAGCGACTGGGTGGGTGAGAGAGTGAGTGACTGGGTGGGTAAGAGAGTGAGTGACTAGGTGGGTGAGAGAGTGAGTGACTGGGTGGGTAAGAGAGTGAGTGACTGGGTGGGTGAGAGAGTGAGTGACTGGGTGGGTGACTGAGTGACTGGGTGGGTGACTGGGTGACTGGGTGGGTGACTGAGTGAGCAACTGGGTGGATGGGTGACTAAGTGACTGAGTGAGTGACTTTGACTAAGTGACTGAGTGAGCGACTGGGTTTGACTAAGTGACTGAGTGAGTGACTGGGTGGGTGGGTGACTGGGTGGGTGACTGAGTGAGTGACTTGACTGGGTGGGTGACTGAGTGACTGGGTGGGTGGGTGACTGGGTGGGTGACTGAGTGACTGGGTGGGTGACTGAGTGACTGGGTGGGTGACTTGACTGGGTGGGTGACTGGGTGGGTGGGAGAGTGCGTGCATGGGTGGGAGAGTGCGTGCGTGGGTGGGAGAGTGCGTGCATGGGTGGGAGAGTGCGTGCGTGGGTGGGAGAGTGAGTGGGAGAGTGAGTGAGTGGGTGGGAGAGTGAGTGAGTGGGTGGGAGAGTGAGTGAGTGGGTTAGTGACTGGGTGAGACAGTGACTGGGTGGTGGGTGACAGTAACTGGTTGGTGAGTGACAGTGACTGGTTGGTGGGTGACAGTGACTGGGTGGTGGGTGACAGTGACTGGGTGGTAGGTGACAGTGACTGGTTGGTGGGTGACAGTGACTGGGTGGTGGGTGACAGTGACTGGGTGGGTGACTTACCCTGACTGGGTGGGTGACTTACCCTGACCGGGTGGGTGCTGCTTCCTGCTTTCTTGCCGCTTCCCCCCTGCCCCCCATGTCCCCTTGGCAGCTGCCCAGGGCTGGAGGTGGGCACGGGGGGGGGGGGGGGGCGGGGGGGGGGGGTGGGGGGGGCGCGGGGGGGGGGGGGGGGGGGGGGGCCAGGGGGGGGGGGCGGGGGGGGGGGGGGCTAGATGCCGGGCGGCTGCAGCATCCTACGCGGCTGCTGCTGGGTTGGCGCTCATGGGGCTGGAGGCGCACGCGGGTGTGCAGGGTTGGCGCTTCCCCACCCTCCGTCCCACGTGAGGATCAAGGAAGCGAGGGGGGCTCACAGGCAGCAGGCAGGGCCCACAGGCAGCAGACAGGACACCCTGCGGGACCTCGGCATGCGCAATCGCCGCCATTTTTTTTTTTTTTTTAAACTTTTTTTTTTTTTTTAATATAACGGCTAGGGCTGCACAGGGGCTCGGCGGCCGGGCCGCCCTGACTCAAGGGGCCCGGGACTCCCGTGCCCTTTGTCCCCCGCTATTGACAGCCCTGACCGTCTGCACTATTACTGCTTTCTTTCCATTGAACATCTACTGCCTTGCTACTGATTAGGATATACATGCAAACACATTGTTCTAACGGATCCCTTCTCCTCATTTTCCCATGGTGCTGTGTTTCCTGTCAATGGTTCCATTAATTGCCTAACCACCTATGTGGTTTATGCTCTCTCTTGTTCCTGTGGCATTGAAAATATTTTGAACGTACTAAATATCCCCTATATGTAAGGTGCCTTCAGCACAGGTGTGCTATTTTGAAAGGAAACCTTACACATAGGGGCCTATTCTAGTAGGTGCGATAAAATTGCTGCAATCTCGAACAATGTGGCATGACCCCACCGAATGGTTTGTCATTTGTGTTATCACGGTATTCAGAAAGAATCTGAAACCATTTCAACAAGTCTCAAACCGTAAGGTAGGAAAATGCCAATACCGTACGGTACAGCAGCGATGGCATCTCACCCTCTCTCAAAGTTCTCCCCCGTGCGATCTGGCTGCACAGAGAGAGCTGCATCCCCCTGCAGAGCTCTCACAGGCGATCGCAGTGTTTTTATTTTAAGTTTAATAACAATATACTGCAGTAGGGGGGTCTTCGGAGCAGAACCGCATTAATTTCAGGTCCGGCGACCCCCTGCTTACCGAGTTACAGGCCCCGGTATGGGGTGCCGGTATCTCTTGTGCATTTAAATGTCCTGGTCACGTGATGCAGGGAGATACCGGCACCCCATACTTACCCAGTCTTCAAGGGATGATGTCACATCTTTTTTTTTTTTTTAAATGACTGCCATCACATGGTACTTCAACCAATCGGATTGGGGGTGTACCACGTGGTATATCTCACAATTCGTACCATGCATCCATTTTTTTTTAAAGGATTTCACATCATCCCTTTAAGATGATGTTCCCTCCTTGTTAAATGTATTTTTATATTTGAAAGTTTAGCTGATATCCCCCCTGCCTTCCATCCTCTAAGCCAGGTGTGTCAAACTCACTTGATATGAGGGGCCTGATTAGATTTAATTGTATTTCATTCAGGCCGTACAGTACGTACCATACAATTTCAAAGGACACAAATAATACATAGTAGTACGGTTGTATGATTGATTCATGCTCCCCTTCTCACTTGCTTCTCTCCACATTCTCACATCCTTACCAGATTCTCCCCTACATGTTCTTCTCACCTGCTTCTCCTCTACATGTTCCCCCTTTCTCTCCCCTCCACTCTCGTATTTCCTACTCCCCTCCTTTTCTTACTCACCCCTTCTTTCTCCTCTCTCTCTTACACCCCCCCCTCTTTGTTCCTCCACATCTCTCTTAATCCCCCATTCCATCTCTCTTTTACTCTGCCCTCCACTCACTCTTACTCCCCCCCCCCACCCCCACGGCTGTCCCTTATCAACCCTCTATCTTACCCTTAACAGCAGTGTCCTTCACGCTGATTATGGAGGAGACTGGAAAAAACGTGTTTGCTGCAGCAGGATACCGTGAAGGGAAACCGGGCATGACTATTGGCCCGGTAGGCCTCTCAATAGTTCCGGCTGCAATCGAGCATGCCAGATTCATGGGAAACAGATACAGGCAGCACAGGACCCTCCCCATGCCGGCTCTCTAAAAAAATTGTTTACATTTTCTGCGGGCCGGCAAAAAAGTGCTCGGTTAACAGGCCTTATGTTTGACACCCCTGCTCTAAGCTGTACATATTAAAGTCCTTTAGTCTTTCCTGATAAGTCTTATGCAGTTGATTATGCAATATTTTAGTAGGCCTTCCCGGAGAGTTGGTCTCCAGAATTGAACACAAGGTTAAATCTCACCAATGATCTATAAAGTGGCATCACCAACCCTCTGGAATACCTCTCCTTTATATGACCTAACATCCTGCTGGTTTTCCGCATAGCTTTGGTACATTGCTCGCCTACTTTTTAGTTTGCTGAAATGATGGTCCCTTTCCTGTACAGTAGTTGACATTATAGTGCAATTAATCCTTTATTTTGCCTTTGGATTTTGTCACTGAAGTGCATTTGAACTTTGTGGCATAAAATTGTATTTGCCATTCTTGACCATCCCAATCTACCTAGATCATTAGCCATTTTTTTACTCCCCATGGAGGGTAAACACTGTTGCAGATCTTTGTGTTATCTTCCAAAAGGCATAATTACCCCTCCAAACAACTTGCAATGTCACTAAAAAAGATATCAAAGAGTACCAGCCCCAGTATACTGTAGATCCCTGAGGGACGCCACTGTTTACCTTGACCTCTTCTGAATATACTCCCTTTACCACAACTCGGTCACCTATCCTTCAACCAATATCATGCATTCCACCACCTTAGTCCAATACAAGCATTGCAACTTGTATATCAGTCTTCTATGTGACACAGTGTCAAAGGCCTTACTACATCATAGCTAAACTACATCTACCGCTCCACCCTGATCTATTACTTTAGTCACACAGTCAAAAAAAGAAATTAGATTTATTTGACATGATTTTCCCGCAGCAAACTCATGCTGCCTAGGATCTCTTAGATTGTTGGACTATCTTTTAGCAATGCTTCCATTAATTTCCCCACTACTGATGTCAGGCTCACTGGCCTGTAATAATCTCTTCCCTACTTGCACTTTTGTGAGGTGGGACTAAGCTTACTCTTCTCCAGTCATCTGTAAATATAGATAAGAGAGCTGCCTCTTGACTCCAGTTCCTTCCTCATATACCGCAGAAGGAAAATGAGTTGTTTCAAAAGAAAAATATATAATTTAATGCCCCCAACAGCTCAGACAGTTTCAAACACACACACACTAGGCAGACAGCAACTGCAGCTGCAAACAAACTCTGCAGACAGACACTTACTTTGCAGTAACAAATACATTCTCTCCCTCCTCTCACTGTGTCCGGTGGAGCTCTGTGCACAGAGGGAGGGGGAGGAGTCACTGCCTGGCTGCTGCTTCCTGACCAATCCCCTGCCCTGTCTGAGAGCTGTTCCTGTCTCCTGACTAATCCCCTGCCCTGACTCAGAGCTGTTCTGACAATGGAAAAGTTGATTGGCTAGAAATAAAAACTCGGCAAGCTGCCAGAAATTCCAGGCATTACTGAATGAATAATGCCAGAATTCTAACCAATCAGTGAGCAGGGATTTCAATGATGCCTGGAATTTAACAGCTTTAGCCTATAATTAATTTTAATAATACAGTATTGTAGCAGGGGGTCTCCAGAGTTGAACCACATTTATTTCAGGTGCGGGGATCCCCAGTTGCCCACGTGATCGGGGGATTTAAACAAACCAGAGAGATACCGGCACCCCATAACAGGGCCTGTAACTCGGGAAGCAGGGGGCCCCCCAGATCTAAAATCAATGCGATTCAGCTTCGAAGACCCCCTGCTACAATACTATAGTATTAAAATAAAATGGGTAGAGGGTGGGGGTAGTTGCCCTGGGGAGGGTGGTTAGGCCTCCTGGGTGGGTAGCGGGAGGGGGGTTAATCCCTTAATTATCATAGTGGCTAATAACTGCTAAGGTGATTAAGGGGTTAGTGGCCAGTAGTTATTTTTTTATTGGTATCCACTGAAGAAGAGGAAGACAAGGAGGACGAGGACAGCCTTCATCCTTGCAGAGATAAGCAGAACTTTAATTTACTAAATGCTGGCTGATTAATGTTTTTGTTATGTTTTATTTTTTGAATGGGCAAATGAGCTATTATCCAGATATGGATAATATGGATTTTGCCCATTTCTGTACTGTATGTTTGGGGAGGAAGGTGGTGGTGGTGGGGTGGGGGGGGTGTCCGGGGAGGGTTCAATGTATTGTATTGATGCTTGTATTGTCATGTTTATTGGGGTAGAGGGACTGGGTGAAGGGGATAGTTGCCCCAGGGTGGGTGGTTAGGCCTATCGGGCGAGCAGTGGGAGGGGGTTAACCCTTTCATTACCATAGTGGTTACTACTGCTAAGATAATGAAGGAGTTAACCCCTCCCGCAACCGTCCCAGTAGGCCTAACCACCCACCCTAGGGCAATTACCCCCTTCATTCACCCCATCTGCCCCCAATAAACCAGGAGTCTTTCCTAACCCTTTCATTGCATTTGCGGTTAGCGGCTAAGGTAATGAAGCTGCTTTTATTTTATTTTAATAATATAGTATTGTAGCAGGGTGTCTCCAGAGATGAATCTCATTGATTTCAGGTCCGGGGACCTCCTGCTTCCCGATTAAAAAAAAACATTCCAAATCACTGATAAAATCATTGTAATCAGCCAGTCCGGTTGTATTTAGCAACTCTGAATTACAGGGGCTCCTAAAGAATCCCTATGTAAAAAAATTATATATATATATATATATATATTGTGTTTGTAATGTTCATTCATCCCCACTTTCTATTTCTAAAGGTTTTAATTTTCCTTCCTATTTTATAGTTTTTAGATATTCATATTAATAAAACGTGTTAATGAGTGCTCAAAACAAATTCTTTTTATTCCTTACTTTGAGGTAACAAGTGACTAGATATTTTATTTGATCACAAAGTCTGATTATTATAGGCAGATGTAAGTTATATAATCAGCTGTCCACTGATACTGTGAACTTTATCGTCATTGGTCCTGTACTTGAGCGCCCTTACCACCTCCCATATCCACCTTGATTTTTATAGGCAGAATGGTTGTCCACAATGTCAAACCTGCTAGCCCCTGGATTACAGTACTGTATATTCAAAAGAACATATGCTAGCTTATCACATTTATACACTTAAGCAAAGTATTCTACTGAGCACAGAAGCAAACTACATGGTTGTTTCTTGTCTTCAAACATAAGGTGCTCGTAAGCACACATTCTTAGCAGTTAGGATGAGTCCCCGGTGGTCACGGCGGTGTGCGCTACGATGTGCGTGGCACACACCACAGCACAGCCCTCTATGGGACAGGCCCCAGTGGCCGTATGTGTGTGGGCACGTAAAACACTGTGATGCGTACGCTGCCAGGGAAGACAAGAATTTTGTCGTACCATAACGTGGTCACGTTCTCGGCGGGCAGCCAATGGAAGGGCAGATATGCCCTTCCATGGCCGCGCACCATGTCATGGCCCTGTTCCCCTGCAGCTCATCTACAGACCACAGATTGTGGCTGTAATCTGTGCACGTGCCGCCAGGAGCGCTTGCAGCAGAGAGCACTGGGGCCGTAGGCTTAGACCTGCTTGAGCACTATCAACATTTGCCATGTTTTAATCCAATGAGATGGCAGCTCTTGGGAATCACAAATTGCCCTCCTACTCCATTGTTGTGCTTTTATTGTCTCCATTAAATAATTGACAGCTCTAATTCTGTACCTCAAAAATTAGGTCTCATGAAGAACAACAAAGCAGCACAGTGAATTGCAGTAATCAGTAATGGCAAGTTGTCTCCAGCAGGCACACAAGGCACTGCTTTTGATTTTATTTGATAGGTTCTATTTAGAGTTGAAACCATATATAACTTCTATGGATCTCTGCAGCTACCACAGACAGTCTTACAATTCTCAATTAAATATTTGCACAGGATGCCAAATATAAAATGTTGCTCTTGCTTTAATATGAGATAATAAAAATGATCCAGCTTCAAGAAAATAAAACACTATATTGATTTAAATTATGGAGGAATGTATCCTTATTAAAATTGAGATTTTTTAGTTTAGTAAGCAGGGAAAATCTTTACACATTATTCCCACTAAAATTCTACTTTTTGCTATGGAGTATGTGCACAATCCAACTGTCTTGATCAGGCCTCTCATATAATCTTGGTCCAGATGCTACTGTAGCACTCCTGCAGCCATGGGATTGGTTCAGTTGGATGCCAGTGCTCCTGGTCCTAGCACCCCATGGGTAGTGACTGTGACGTAACAGGCTATTAATAATACACACCAAAAATATAGCTGGGTTGAACTGAACGAGGCTTAGATATGATAAAATATAATTTATTCCTTGAAAAAGGTGAACACACGAGATTATACAAATAACAGACAAAATATAGGCACTTACTTAAAGGTTAGGACAAGAAAGCCATCAGGATACAGGATGGGCCATTTCTTCCATAATTCAGGTTCAGATGTGGACATCACGACAATACATGAAGACAATTGAGTAAGGGGTTACTCTGACTTATATACCATTTCAGCCCTTTACTCTTAACCCTAGGTGCCGAGCTGGCTAGGAAAATCTCTTTGAAGTAGATTTTAAGTGTGCAGCATGACACTCACAAACCACACAACTTCCTTTGTTCCTGACCCTAGTATAAACAATCAGGGCAGTTAGCTTTTGATCACCGGGCTATGCAAAATCTTCAGGATGCTCTTCCTGCCCTATTAGCATAGCAGATGGAGCCTGCATTTTCAGAGCAGATCCAAAATCCCATATACAATTTAATATCTTCACATATTAATAAGTTCCGTTCTCGTGGGTCCAGTGGGTCGAAATCTGCCAGTTTTTAATGCCTACAGTGACCCTACATATTGGCCAAATTTCTACTCTCTGCGACCTCCAGAACCGGAGATACAGAAATGCACTTTAACACATTTTAGAATACAGGATTCTTCCCTTTAAAAAATGAATCTCTGCTTTTCACTCGTTCCCCATTGAAAACAACGGGCTCCGCCACCATGGGCTTCAATGGAGCAACTCCGCCGTTGCAGTCAATGGGGTTCCCCGCCATAGGCTTTCAATGGAGAAACCGCCGCCATTGAAGTCTATGGGAAAAACCACAAATCTTTACATTCGTCCACACTCCGTCTGGTTAGTCGGAGGGGGCTGGGAAGGGTCATGCATTAAAGCTGGAACCTTGGCTACATGCCACCCAAATCCCACCCCCCTGGTCATTCCAGAACCGGAGATATGGACTTACATTTTTCATCATTTCACACTTAGTCATTTTTACGCCACGCGGCTTTTCCCCATTGGAATCAATGGCCGGCGCCACCATTGACAATGCATGGCGCACGCCACCATTAGATTCAATGGGACCTCCGCTCCGCAATTGAAGTCAATGGCGCAACCTTCCTTCTCCGCTCGACCCCTTACGGGGGTCTTTCATTCCTGGACCCGGTGTGGATCGTGTGTGGGGGTTCCTAGGAGCTAGGGGCAACAAGAACTTTATTCCCAGGGGCCCTAGAACCTAAGATTCCCACGCCAATTGTCTTTGAACTTGACCAAAGTGATTAAACTCTTTTCAAAGACATTGTATCCACTTTTGCGGTCTGTGGTTTGGATGGCTGCCAACCTGTTCCTCGAGGCCGGCGTTGAGGAATCTCCGTTGAAGTCAATGAGCCCATTGACTTACAATGGGAAACCGCCGCTCTTCCTCTCGGACGCCACCTGCTGGTCGTCGCTGGAAAACAGGTCCAAAACCGCTACTTCTGCCATTAGAAAGCATGGAGGCTCAATAGCGACCTATGGAAGGCTGCAAAATGGAGCCTGAAAAGGTGGGAAAAGGGAACAAAGGGCTATAATTACTAAATTAACATTAACCCCTTCCCTCCCGCATCAACCCTAGTGTATGTGTGAGTGCAAATACCAGGATAACACAATACATTTATACAGGGGAATAAACATTTGGATACTGAAGCAAGGCAAAAACACATTACTGGACCTCAGTCCAGTTAACCCCTTGCTTCCCAGGTGAGAGTAGAGGGGGGCCAAATGGGGTGTAACCCCTTTAATCCCGGGCCAAATCCTCTCTCTCATGGCAGTGACCTTTTGCTATCTCCAACTAGAACACATACTGTAGATGTGATACTTAATTTTGTTGTTTATTTTCTAAATATAAATATAGATTTTTAAACATACACTAGTCTTAAAAGCATCATTGCAAATAACACAGTGACTAGCAAGCTTAATTGAATATAACGTAATGAAGTACAGTAGAAAAACTGAAGTAAAGCTATTAAGGTTCACTATACACAGTCTAATGTAGTGTGTAGGTGCATTGCTTACTTTTCTGAGAAAAAAGGCTATTTCGGAACTATGATACACCAGCTCTTCAAAAACAGATGTATTTACAGTACTTAACAGTCCAAAAGAGTAAGGGATCAATTCTTTACTGATCTTCTTAAATTCATATTTTGAGTCACAATATTAATGCTGCTGCAATATACTGTACATGCATTTGGGTATAATTATGCACTATATCCTTTGTCATTGCATATGATTCACAAATACTTAAAAGGTTCATGTATGTAAGTGTTTACTCATATATGTGTAACCCTGGTCCCCAGCAGCTCCTGGAGACCCCCCTCCCCTGGTGCAGCTCGATCGCGGGTACTGAACAACCCGACGGCTGCTTCCAAGGGTGGGGGCTGGAGCAGGGAGCAGCGCGGCTTCTCCTGCCTGCGGCCGGTTGCCGGGGACGCGATCGGGCCGTTGCTAAGGCCACGATCGCGTCTCTAAGGTCCCGGCGGCCGGTGAGGCAGGGCGCCGCCATTGAAGACAGCGTTGCGCATGCGCAGGGACGCGTAGGCGCAGGGAAAGCCCCAGAGCTAGGGATAGCTCGTGCGAGCATAGGGACAGCTCGGGGAGAAGAGAGAAAGCCCGGGAGAGCTTCGCACGCGCAAGTGCAGGTAAGGGAAAAGCCGCGAACCCCTAGCCTACCGGGAAGGCTCTGAGCTGGGACTACATATCCCAAGAGCCTTTGCACGCCCCATGTGATACCAGGGAGCCAATAGGGCTTAGGAAGGGCCTGAGGCAGAGATACATTGTTTGGGGCTGCAGCACGTTTGTCAGTTGGAGCAGAGGAGCTGAAGGGGAAGGAAGGATGCGGGATGAGTGGCAGCTCCTGCATCCTGATAGGTACCCTCACCCTCCGTGTAGGCCCCAACTCCCCACCAGGTTAGTGGGTAACTGATAAGGGACGGCCCTAGATAGGGAGGTCGCCCTTAGTGTGGCGTAAGGTGGCAGGTTTGGCAGTGCCACAGCGAAGAGGCTGTGGGCACTGGCAAATAGGCACAGTGTGCTAGTAGTGGATTGCTACGGGATCCAGGTGGCTGCGTGTGATTGCAGCTGTCTGTGTGTGTGTCGCTGCATGTGCTGGCGCAGTGCGTGCGTGTGTGTGTGTTGTGTGTTATATCACCATGCCAGTTGCACGTGGTGAGCTGCCAGAGTCTGGATCAGACAGAAGTTACAGAGAGAGTTCTTCTGCGTGCAGGGACTAGGAGAGGTACACCCCAGGGCCCAGTTCGTCCCCTATGCACCCGAGGAAGCTGTATGGTATATGGGTTGGCCTTAGGACAGGAATCCTTCACCATAGTTAGAGGCTGCAAGAGGGTTGCTGTCTGACAGGCGTTCAGAGACTTTGTTAAAGAAGCACTCCGGCTGGAGATTCCTTTCCTGTGGATGCAGAGTGTACACCCCTCCTGCAGAGAGCAGTGCAGGGGAGCGTGGGATCACTGTGCGGTGTTACAGAGCTCCAAGGATTTTCCTGACCAGGACTGGTCAGGAGTAGTATATATTAAGTGCACCACCGGGCCCCAACACAGGGAAGCGCTATCCCTCACACTCACACTGGTCTTTATTGCTGTGGACACTCCAGAGACTGAGGGGAATGTGATGATGGACATGTGGGTGGGGGGATGGTACGCAGTTGTATTGATGCCACTGTTATTGATAATAGTGTTTTGAAGTAAGGTGTTGTCATTGTTTCATTCAGTAACCTGTTATCCATAATACTGTGTATGCGTTTTCTGAGTGGGTGTCCTATGTAGGGTCATTCTACTTTCCATAGAATCCTACATAGGTGGAGGCGCGCAAACGAAGATCCGTTCCGAGGAGTCACCCCAGGCTCTCATTAGCGGAGGCTCAGACCTCCTGTGAGCCTGCAGGTATACGCACCACACCGTCCCCGTAACCATGTTCTACTCACCCCACTATATATGAGATTGGGTGGGTGGAATACCCGTTACATTTGGAGGCGCTGCTGAGATAGACCTGGGTGCCCTGTTTTCATTTTTCTTCAAATTGTGCTATTTTTTGTTCGCCATGAGAAGTCACGTGCTGATTTCCCGCCCGCAGCGGGAAAATGTTGCAAACTGTCCGAGGCTTGGTCGGGAAACCCTAAGCCCCGCCCCCGCCAACTGAATAACTCTGTGCCGAGCCAGATGTCACTCAATGAAAGAGTGTGCTGCCCCCTCCTTCAGATTCCACCAGGGGGAGCAGTCCCAGGCGCCTTCACCCATAACTGCTGTCTCCATCAAAGAAAGTACGGGGTGCAAAGAGAATTGCTCGCCGTCATATGGACTCTGGCAGCCTAAGGCCGGGTGCGTATCCTTTTTGTTGTGGCCCAGATGATCGAATCATTGAGTCCGTCGGGATGTTATGAACTTTGGTGTTTGACGTGCCTGATAAAGGGGCGGTTGGAAGACGCAAACGAGGATGGGTGCCGGGAATGTTTCTGTAACAACGGTGACTGGCTCCTTTTGTAAATTGGCCTGGGGACGCATATGTGGCTGCTGCAGGATACCGACTCTGCAACCCGTGCCGTTGGCGGCACACAGGACAGCCCGAGGAAAAGGCACCGTGGCCGACATAAATGAAATAGATTCTGGGTTTCTGTATGATGGGTGATGAAACAGACTGTAAGGGAGTACCCCCAATGTGTATGTGGCCTGGCACCGCCAGGAGTGAAAGCCCTTACATTAATGTGCACATGCCTGCAAAAAGCTTATGTCCAAGGAGCCGACCAATTTCAGCTAACCGCTGGATTTCAAGACCGGCACCGTGGATGGAGAACTGAGCATACAGTATTTTACCCCCCTGTGACTGTTTTCTAGAGCGGCATTGGCGTGGGAGCCTCAATGTGAAGATTGCGGTGCCTGGTTCTTAAACCTATTTGTGCCCCAGCCTGAAGAGCCGGTCAGTATAAACTAACCCATCTACCCTTCTCATAGACATTTCGAGGGCCATGCGCCCAAGTGAACCTTCTAGACTGGTTCCTGATGCAGGAACCACAGAACCCCGATCCGCCCATCCTGAGCCGAGCAACACGTTGGCGGAGGATCCGATCGGGATTGCCAGCGGACAGGTTGATCCCCATCGGTGGCGATGCGCCTACCGGCGACCACCCCAGCAGTGAGACAAGGAATCACAGGGTAAGGTGTTATTACCCCCCTTCTTCTAGTTGAATCCAGCGCGTCCTTGTGGTGGGGCGTGTGGGGGGGTTGTGGTGGTGGGTGGGGGGGCGGTGGTGGGGTGGGTTTTTGTTTTTTGTGTTTTTTCACCCACAAACCAACAAATTCCGATCAAAATCCCCCCCTTCTTTTTTGTGGTTGTTTGTTTGTTTTGTTTTTGTTTTTTTTTTTGTTTTTTTTTTTTTGTTTTTTGGTTGTTGGTTTGTTTTTGTGTTTTTTTTTTGTTTTTTGTTTTTTGTTTTTTGTTTTTTTTTTTTTTTTTGTTTGTTGTGTTGTTTTCGGTTTTTTTGTTTGTTGTGTTTTTTTTTGTTTTGTTATGTTTTTTTGTTTTGTTCGTTTTTTTTTTCGTTTTTTTTTTTTTTTTTTTTTTTTTTTTTGTTCGTTTTTTTTTTTGTGTTTTTTTTGTTTTTTGGGTTTTTTTTTTTTTGTTTTTTTCGTTTTTTTGTTTTCTTTTTTTTTTTTTGTTTTTTTTATTTTTCTTTTTTTGTGTTGTTGTTTTTTTTTTTTTTGTTTTTTTTTTTTGTTTTTTCTTGTTTTTGTGTTCACTTTCTTTTTTTTTTTTTTCTGTGTATTTTTCTCCTATATTTCTTAGTTCTTTTATTCTTATTTTTTTTTTTTTGTTTTCTTTCTCTTTTTATCTCTTTTTCCCCCCCCACCCCCCCCCCCCCCCCCCCCCCCCACCCCCCCCCCCCCCCCCGCGGCCCCACCCCCCCCCGCCCCCCCCCCCCCCACCCCCCCCCCCCCCCCCCTCCCCCCCCCCCCCTTTTTTTTTCTTCCATATCTGAGCCGCCCCCCCCCCCCCCCCCCCCCCCCCCCCCCCCACCCCCTAGTTCTTTTTTTTCTTTTCATCCTGTTTATCGCCCCCACCACCCCCCCCCCCCCCCCCCCCCCCCCCCCCCCCCCCCCCCTCCCCCCCCCCCCCCCCCCCCCCCCCCCCCCCCACTCGCCCCCCCCCCACGCCCCCCCCCCCCCCCCCCCCCCCCCCTCC
Source organism: Ascaphus truei (assembly GCA_036426205.1). Classification (NCBI taxonomy): domain Eukaryota; kingdom Metazoa; phylum Chordata; class Amphibia; order Anura; family Ascaphidae; genus Ascaphus; species Ascaphus truei. The sequence continues at coordinate 287,193,672 of CM071568.1, read as the reverse complement.
GCCCCCCCCTTCCCCCCCCCCCCCCCCCCCCTCCCCCCCCACCCCCCCCCCCCCCCCGCCCCCCCCGCCCCTCCCCCCCCCCCCCCCCCCACCCCCCCCCCTCACCGCCCCCCCCCCCCCCCCCCTCTTAAGCGACATTCGCCTAGCCGTCATCCCCCCCGGCAGACCGCCCCCTTCCCGCCACCCATGACCGCCCCCCCGCCCCCCCCCCCCTCAGCCCTCCTATGGCTCACGCTCCCGCCGCAGGTATGGCCCCCACGCCCCCCACAGTCCCGCCCCCCCCCCCAGTCCCCGCCTCTTTCCCCGGCCGTCTGGAGCGCGTCAAATCGTCCCGTGCCCCCTCCCCCAGCTGGCCCCCCTGTCTCCGCGGTGGCGACGAAAGAGCGGATATTGTTTCCCCCATTTGCTTCCTTTTGGCCCCCCCTGCCTCCCCCCCGCCGCCGCCCCCCCTCCCGCCCGCCCGTCCTGTTGTCCTTCTCGTGGTCTTCCCCCCCCCGTCGCCGTCACGGCCCCCGGTCGAAGTCGCCCCCCCCTCACGGCCCCCCCCCCCTCCAGCTTGGACGGCCCGCAGTGTGTCTCGCTGCCCTTTCGTTCTAGTGAATTCCGCGACCCTTCACTTGTGGTGGAGGCGCCTGCCGGCGGACCACTTCAAGTGACACCAAGGAACACCTATCTCGGCTAATGCAGAGGCCTGCTGTGGGCCCGTGTGCCCTAGAGAGTGTGTCCCGATGTTGCTGATCCCGGCTGTGGGCCCTGTGTGCCTACATGGTCAGAGTCTCCCCGACCTACTACAGATGTACCATCTGTCCTAGAAATGGGGACCAGTACCTAACGCCGACAATGGTGAGTCGACTCGCCCCAGGGGTGTCGGGGTGAGCCTCCAGTACCCTGCGGAGGACACGACTGGCTCCTTTACGAATGGTCGCCCGGCGTAAGGGCTCCCCTCTCACGCGCTCAGGCGAGGTTCCTCATTAGAAGTGTAGCTGCTCCATGAGAAGAGAGTGGACCATTGTCTCCGCGATCCTTATCCGGAGAGGGAGCCCATCGTCAGCCAGCAGATGTGGTAAGTGAACCCCTGTTTAATCCCGGGGCCTTCCCACACTCCCGACTCCGTGAGAGGTGGGCCGTGCAAGAAGGCCAAAGCTAACGTGTTTCCGAGTCGAGTGTTGAGCCGTGTTGACTCCGACGTCAAGTGGAGAAATCCAGGCGGATGGCCAACGCCCTACGTTCGAAGTCTGAGTTGGACTGTCCCCAAAGTAATGGGAACAGGTCCCGCATACACCAAGTGGAGAACTGACAGCGTCCCCGAGGACCTGTTGCCACCATGAATACACCGAGGGTAAGTGTGTCCTACTTTTCCCCCCTGCCAGGTGAAACCAGAGCATTTCCACATGCTTGCTTCTCAGTTGGAATGCCTTCAAAGTCCGGTAGGCAAAGGACAGTGTAAATGACGATCCCAGGAAGCTGGTCCTACGCGTTGAACGCCCAAAAGGAGCGTGCCATCGCACGGGTGGTGGACCTCGCGGAAAGCTGGCCGCTCTCGTCTACCGTCATGCTCCCTGCCAGCGGATACCGGGTTAACGGTCTTCTCCGATACCACTGGGCTACTCCTTCCACCAGGAGGAGAGTAATGCGACGAGCCAAGAAACTGATCGCCTTAGCAGTGTGCTCTTCCAAGAAATCTTTTCTGAGGGGAGGCTACGGCACGCAAAAGTGAGGTACCCTCCCATCCATTTCTGGTAGGGGCACGGGAAACCACACACAACGGATCTCAGCTAGTCTCGGTATTATGGGTGTGAAATGCCTTGTAAATCCTGGGGTTTAAACACGTCAGCCATTGATAGATTGTAACAATGCACCTAGCCTTTTCATTGTGTATAACTGTGTTACCACTGCTATTCGTCGTTTCCCCAAGCGATGTGCGTTGTGTGTTTCACCAGGGGGAGAGTTATACCTGGTCCCCTAGCAGCTACCTGGACCACCCCTCCCTTGGGCAACGCTCGTCGCGGGTACGTGACACCCGACGCATGCTTACCAAGGGTGGGGGCTGCGCAGGGAGCAGCGCGGCTTCTTCCTGCCTGCGGCTCGGTTGCCGGGGATCGCGATCGGTGTCCTTTGCTAAGTCCCGATCGCGTCTCTAAGGTCCCGGCGGCCGTGTTGAGGCGGGCGCCGCCATGAAGACACAGCGTTGCGCATGCGCAGGACGGCAGTAGGCGCAGGGTCAAGCCCCAGAGCTAGGGATAGCTCTCCGCGCGAGCATAGGGACGCTCGGGGGAGAAGAGAGAAAGCCCGGAGAGCTTGCGCACGCGCATGTGCAGGTAGGAAAAGCCCCGCAAACCCCTACACTTACCAGGGAAGGCTCTGAGCTGGGACTACATATCCCAAGACCTTTGCAACGCCCCCATGTGATACCAGGGAGCCAATAGGGCTTCGGAAGGCCTGGAAGGAAAGAGATACTTGTTTGTGGCTGCAGCACGTTTGTCAGTTGGAGCAGAGGAGCTGAGGGGAAGGAAGGATGCGGGAGTGAGTGCAGCTCCTGCATCCTGATAGGTACCCTCCGACCATCCGGTAGGCCCCAACTCCCCACCAGGTTAGTGGGTAACTGATAGGGACCGGGCCCTAGATAGGGAGAATCACCCTTAGTGAGTGCGTACGGTGGCAGTTTGGCAGTGCCACACAGAAGAGGTCTCGTGGCACTGGTGGCAAATTGGCCAGTGTGCTATAGTTGGAATTGGCTACGGGACCAGGTGGCTTGCGTGTGATTGCGGCTGTCTGTGTGTGTGTTCGCTGCATGTCTGGGCGCAGTGCGTGCAGTGTGGTGTGTGATGTGGTGGTTATATCATCCAGTGCCCTGTTGCACGTGGTGAGCTGCCAGAGTCTGGGATCAGACAGAAGGTACAGAGAGAGTTCTTCTGCGTGCAGGGACTAGGGTAGAGGTACACCCCAGGGCCCAGTTCGTTCCCCTATGACACCCGAGGAAGCTGTTGGTATTAGGGTTGGCCTTAGGCAGGGAATTCCTTCACCATAGTTGAGAGCGTGCAAGAGGGTTGCTGTCTGACAGCGTGTTCAGAGACTTGTTCACGAAGCGCTTCCGGCTGGAGATTCCTTTCCTGTGTGATGCAGAGTTCATCACCCACTCCTGCAGAGAGCAGTGGCAGCACGCCGTGGGGATCAACTGTGCGGTGTTTACAGCTTCCAAGGATTTTCCTGACCAGGACTGGTCAGGGAGGTAGTATCATATTAAGTTGCGAGCCACCGGGCCCCCAACACAGGGAAGCCTATCCCTCACACTCACCACTTGTCTTTATTGCTGTGGACACTCCAGAGACTGAGGTTTGGGAATGTGAAGGACATTGGGTGTGGGGGAATGGTACCAGTTGTTATTTGATGCACTGTTATTTATATAGTGTTTTGAAGTAAGGTGTTGTCATTGTTCATTTCAGTAAACCTGTTTAATCCATAATACCGTGTATGCGGTTTCTGAGTGGGTTCCTATGTAGGTCATTCTACATTCCATAGAATCCTACATAGGTGGAGGCGCTGCAAACGAAGCCGTTTCCAGAGGAGTCACCCCAGCTCTCATTAGCGAGGTCAGACCTCCTGTGATCCCCTGCAGGTATAACCCACCACAACCGGTAACACTACATGTTCTACTCACCCACACTATATATGAGATTGGGTGGGGTGGAATACCCGTTACATATGCATAGCTGCAGTCTGCTGATAATGCATAGGTGTTTTGACAAACTGTGCGATTATACTTAGCATGCAGTTGGCACAAAGCATATGCAACACATATGGTATCCAAATGGATTTCTTAGCATAACATGTTTCAGCATTCACTCAGTTCAGTGCAAGGCTTCTCAAGTCTATCATTATGAACCACTGGCCATGTCCGGAATCGCCAATTAATTTTCAAACACAGGTCAATTCATTTTGTATATATACAAATAGGTTATTTCTAGGTAGTTTTTTTTTTTTTTTTTTAAACTGCCTTGGCTTTAGGGACATTTTTGAGAACTTGTCTTCTACCTTAGGGAATGCCTGTATCTCTAACATAGATAAATTATACAACATATTGAAATAAGTTACTGTCACACTGTATCAGGTACTACTGTATATTTTCTTCAGAATTCCATAATGATGTTGTTAAGGTTGCCAGGTGTCCAGTATTGAACTGGATTGTCCTGTATTTAGACACTCTGTGCAGTAAAAAATTAGAGGTAATACTGGACATATATGTGTTCAGTATTACCTCTCAGGACATAGTGACCTGACCGGCTTGGGGGGGCTGCGGGATTTCCCTGAGAGCGGAGAGAGCAGGGCAGCTGCAAGGGGGCGTGCCAGCTTCCTCCATCCTGATTGGCTGCTGCTGGGTAATGCAGCCAATCAGGAGGAGGGGTCAAGAGCCTGGGGATGGGGCCAAGGAGAGGAGGGAACAGCATAGAGCGAAGAGAGGTGAGAGGTGCGTGTGTCGAACGCTTCGCACCTTTCACCATTGTGCCCAGTATTTTTGGAGAAGCCACCTGGCAACCCTAGTTGTTGTCTGCACTATTTATATACTTAGTTCATTCATTTGACTGGTTAAAATTAAACTAAAATGTACATTATTATTTCTCACACGACTTAAAATCTCATGTTATTGGCACATATCGGAAATGTAAGGAAGTGAAACCACTCATGTAATTTCTAAACTTGTTTCCAAAATGAGATGTAGCAGAGCCCCCTTACCTCCGGTGCGGGGAGGTGAGGATGCAGGCTAGTTGGAGCCGCCAGAGCTCTGCGGCAGACCCGTAGTGCGGGGGACGTCATTTTGTGCTTGCGCGTGCACAATAGAACATGTGCAGTCTGTTATTTTCGTGGGCCATCTCAAAACAGGCTCCGCAAGGGGTTACAAGTCCCAGAGTCCTCCAGGAGTAGGGATCACATGGGGCAGCCCAGCCAATAGGGCTGAGGCAGAGCAGGGAAGCAGGATAAAGTTTTGGTACGAATGGAGACCATGTGCCTGTGCTGCAGAGGGAGTCAACAAAGAAGGTAGTGTCCCTGGACTAGGCCAGTATTGCCCCCTAGGCTCCAGGTAGGCAATGAGTCACAGAATCTCAGTATTGTAATAAAGGACCCAGATAGGGACGCTCCCTTTATTACCCCTGTATTAGTATTGCACCTATGGCCACGTAGTGCTCTGCGGCCTTGGACCAGGTCCAGGCCCTATAGACTTTACGGGAGACACTCCTGCTGGAGCTCCCCCACAAGGCAGAACATCAACTGTGAGGCGAGAGGGGATTTTACAGACCCCACGTCGTGGGACCAGACTGGCCTTGTTGAACCGACAGCAACACCTGGGTACAGGAGTGTCCAGGCAAGTATCTTAGGTGCATCAGCTATTATTACACTTTGGGGTAGCGCTACCTGACACTTTGGGTGGGATTGTTCTGCGGACTCTGGGTGTTCATGTTCCTAGAGTACCCTTAGTACTTTGTGTGGGAACCACGCCGGGTGTGAGGCATTGTGTGTGGAGATATTGTATGGTGGGTGTGCTGATTATAATAGTGTTAGTAAAGAAGTTATATTATACCCAGTGTATAGTGTTTATTGAGTCCTATGTGGAATCATCCCGCGCTGCTGGGATCCCCCAATTGACGACAGAGAAAGGGAGAGATCACCCCAGGCCCCCAGAAGCGGAGGTTTAGGCTTCTGTACGCCAACATGTATATTAGCACGCATTGTTCCCTTAGTCATAGGGAAAGAGGGCTACAGAAAAAATATTGAATGTATTGGAAAAAAATATTGAAGGATTTTACAATAGCATGTCATCCAATTAAATCAACAGAACTTTCATGATAGCTTGAAAAGGGTATTATTTAAGCCCCAGGACATTTTCTGCAACCACACAACAGTTACTGTACCTCATGGAAGATAAGATGACTACATGAGCCACAACGAAAGTGGAAAGTACAGCTCAACCCCGTTATAGCACAATCCGCTATAACGCGGATCCGCCATATAACGCGGTGTGAGCGTGGACCCCGAAGTGTACCCCGAATATTTTTTTTTTCAATCGTGGTGGTAGAAGTGCTGGGGGATTGTGGTGGCAGAAGTGCTGGGGGATCGCGGTGGCAAAAGTGCTGGGGGATCGTGGTGGGAGAAGTGCTGGGGGATCGTGGTGGGGGAGGTGTTGAGGGATCCTGGTGGGAGAGTTGCTGGGGGATCGTGGTGGGAGAGGTGCTGGGGATCGTGGTGGGAGAAGTGCTGGGGGATCATGGTTGGAGAGGTGCTGGGGGATCGTGGTGAGAGAGGTGCTCGGGGATCGTGGTGGGAGAGGTGCTGGGGATCGTGGTGGGAGAGGTGCTGGGGAAACGTGGTGGGAGAGGTGCTGGGGGATCGTGGTGGGAGAGGTGCTGGGGGATCGTGGTGAGAGAGGTGCTCGGGGATCGTGGTGGGAGAGGTGCTGGGGGTTCGTGGTGGGAGAAGTGCTGGGGGAAGTGCTGGCTAGGGGAAGTGCTGGGGCTTCTGGGGAACATGCTGGGGCTGCCAGCGCCTCACTCCTGCCTCCTCCCTCATTCTAATCAGGCGCGCGGCAGCCAGTTTTTTTCAAATTTGCGCGTCCCGGGGTTTAACGCAGTCTGATCGGGTGGCCCCGGAGGACCGCATTATAAAGGGGTTCAGCTGTACCACTGACTGTTTATTACTGCTTGAACTCATGTCATTTGGGGATTAGTGTGCTACTCTTTACCCATATTACTAACAAATCTGCGTGAGTACCAGCACTCACTGTCTAATAGCTAAATGATGAAAACAGTTGTAATGCAGAATAAACATTTAATAATAAAACAAACCAGAAATAAATCAAATGTGTTTGCAGAAACCAGTATCACAAATGGGCATGTCACAAAGCACTCCACATGAGCACAAGGAGCAGAGCCACAGAGGGTTTGAGTACTGTCTTCATTTGCTATTCCAATTTACCTTTCATTGACTGTTGTGGACTCCGGGTGCTTTTTTGCAAGCTGCTTTCTTACAAGCTGTGTTCAGCCTTTACTGTACCATTGCCCACAGTTTCTTGTGGTACTTGAACTACTGGCATGGACTTTTGTGGATTCTTGCTGCCCTGCTATTAGCTGTTTAGCTGTATTTAGCCTACACTGTATGTTTGATATCTATTTTCAGGGGTGTCTGATTTGACCAATTATAGGGGAAGGGAGGCCTAGGGACGTACCTCTGGGACCTTTTGGACCAGGGTGAATGGGCCAGATGAAGAGGTAGTCCCTCGAAACGTCGTCCCCCTAGCAGACTTTCCGTTCTCCGTTTTTTGTGTATACTGTATTCCTTGTGTTTCATGTTTTTTCCCCTTTTCCTTTTTCCCTCCCCCCCACCCCTCACTTTGTGACATGCCCATTTGTGGTACTGGTTTCTGCAAACACATTTGATTTATTTCTGGTTTGTTTCATTATTAAATGTTTATTCTGCATTACAACTGTTTTCATCATTTAGCTATTAGACAGTGAGTGCTGGTACTTACGTAGATTTGTTAGTACTATACAGGGGAATAAGGGTCCCCTTTTGTTCCGTGCACCCTGCAATTGCATAAATTTACACTATCAGAGTGCTGTCTATCATCCCCTTTTACCCATATTACTGTTCTACTGTATTTATTTTCTCACTATATACTGTAAGTCTTCACGCAAAACTTTTTGATGATTTTGCAACATATATTGCTTTATAGTTTTTATTTTTTGTATTAGTACTGTATGTGCCGGAGACACTATCTGCTAATATACATAGCATTTTGGGTTTTGGAGACACCTTGTGATACAGGCACCAACTTCTTCTAACCTCCCCTACCTTTTTTACCTTCTTTATGTGGCTTTACATTAGTCTTGATATTTAGGTGATAATTAGGAGTTCGGTTAAAAAAAAACAATTATTTTTACCACAATATATAATATTACAAATATATATATATATATATATAAACAAAAGAGCGATTCCTGCGCTCCTACCAATTAGGCTAAGATAAAATAATATTCTCATGAAAAAGGGTATTTGGTTAAACCCTTTGGCCAAAGCATTTGTAAGCCTGCATGCCACGTCAAGGCAACCCGTTAAATGCAGGTACCTACACTATACTGTATATATATGTAATAATTGTCCTATGGACTGGTGAAAAAAGTGTGAAAGCCCTGAAGGGGTTAAATAAAGCATGAGCTTTTGTGAGTAGTGCAATTAAAATCTGGCTAAAGCCAGTCTCATACTTACCTTTGCTATATATATATATGACAAAAAAACAAATCAGCACTAGAAATGGCACTTAGGTGAATTAATAAGTGATAATAATTTAATAATATAGTGTAAAGAATATCAGGCACTGGTCAAGAGAAAATATGCCATAGGAAGCAGCTCTAAAAAGATATGCTTATCCTAAAGATTTGAGAAAAAGAATAAAGCGCAATCCTGTGTAGCTGTTAAAAATAAGGGAAAAATGTAATAAAGGCAATAAAGGTTGGTTACTGGATTTACAAATGACACATATACAGAAAAAGCATAACAATGAAACAATATACATTATATGGATAAAAAACAGAGGAAAAAATAATTGTCCAAACTGTGTCCAAAAAGTGTTTTTTTCCTCTATTTTTTATTTTATATATATATATATATATATATATATATATATGTATATATATATATATATATATATATAAAATACCTGTACCTTGCAAATTTCATGCATTGTCTAGACTTATTCTGAAGTGGGAGCAATGTCAAACACATCTTTGTTGTACTGGTACAGACCTTTTGAGTATTAATTGTGCCTTAGAATCCTTCTCAATATCTATCTGTAAATAGGCCCATAACAAATTAATCTTGCTGAATTATTTCCCACCTACGAGTGTGGCAAAAACATCCTCACTCAGTGGCAGTGCATACTTTTCAACTTTATGAACTGGAATATTGATAGCCTTAAATTCTCCAACTGTTTCATATTTTGTTTCCAATTGGAACTGTGGGAGCTCCTCAGACCCCAGTAACTTCAGGCCTCTTATGAAAGTTTCACAGAAAATGTTATGACATTAAATTAAGGTCCCATGACCCTTTATATACTTTTTTCTTTATTTACTCTATTACACAAAAATGAAAGACATTCTCACGTCTCTAGTGACAGTATAACTCCTTTCTCTGGGTATTCCAGTTTAGCCTCTGCTTCTGGGTGAATACTACAAGGGACTCACTGGGCTTTGTACAGTATAACCTTGGCTGTGCATTGTCATCAATAATTATTTTTGCTTTCATGAGTTTTAGGCCTCCATTAAATACTTACAATGCCAGCTTATAGCTGCTGTTCAACCTCTAATACAGCATTTAACTTGACATTGTGATCAAATTGTTGACATGCAGTAGACATTAACAGTTATGATTGGTATGCCATCTGCAGTATTTTTTTCTTTTATTCTAACATATACTGAGTTGTGCCCAAATTCATATCTGCTCAATGTCATGCTGTTTTGTCTAGTCATTTTTCTTTCATGTTACTGTGGAAGGAAAGGACCTCCATTTTCATGTGGACTTCACATGGACATCATTTTTCTGTCATAGTTCTCTTTGTAACTATAATATAGTGGAACAACATGTGGAAAGGATGCCCTTCCATGTCTGATTTGCATCTTGAAGTCTGCGCAGAAATGATATTCTCTTAAATTATACGGCTCAGAATTACATCAATAAAACCGAAATGACAACCTTCCCTGCCATCATGCTGCTGCTGCTAATGTATAACAGGCATGAAGACAGATGTACTGTGTCCTAAAAAATCCTTCACACACACTGCCGCTGGGCTACCTTTAACTCCTTTAGTGCAAGAAGGGCCTGCCACCTTCGTAGCCACGGCTCCTAAGGGATCACATGATCTCAACGTCATTGCAGTGTCTTCGACTGCTGAACTGGCCCTCATGACAAACAGTTTAGGGTGTTAATGGTGTTAATTCCTGTGCAATGTTAACTTCACCAAGAACACAAAAGGTAGACAATTCATCCATCTGAGCTCCAGAATAGATTAGTATGACTAATTTAAGGAAAAGGTGGAATCCATACGTCAGAACATTCATTCCCTGTGTTTCCTCCTCCCATCTTACACTGCTTCCTAGCTATCCTCCTGCCTTCCTTGACTCTTTTTCCACTGTCTCAAAGGCGGATGTGTCACTATTTATCTCCTCTTCTCCCTCTATCACTTGCCCTCTTGACCCAGTTCCCTTCCATCTCCTAAAACCTCTTGCTCCTACTATAATCTCTACGCTCACACACATTTTTAACTCCTCCCTCTACTCTGGTACCTTTCCATCCTCCTTCAAGCATGCAACAGTTATACCATTACTCAGAAACAGCAAGCTTGACCCTACCTGTCTTTCTAACTATCGAGCTGTCTCCCTCCTGCCTTTTTCCTCTAAATTCCTTGAACGTCTTGTATTCTCTTGCTTGCTCCACTTTCTCAACACCTATTCTCTCCTAGACCCTCTATAATCTGGCTTCCGCACTGCTCACTCGACTGAAACAGCCCTCACTAAAATAACTAATGACCTACATGCTGCCAAACACGGTGGTCACTACACTCTGCTCATATTACTTGACCTCTCCGCAGCATTTGACACCGTGGACCACCCTTTTCTCCTTCACATTCTCCATACTCTTGCTATTCGTAACAAAGATCTATCCTGGATCTCCTCTTACCTCTCCTATTATACTTTCAGTGTCTCTTCTGCTAACACCTCCTCCTCTGTCGATCTCTCTGTGTGGGTACCCCAGGGTTCTGTCCTGGGACCTCTTCTCTTTTCTCTGTACACACTTTCTCTAGGTGACCTAATCACATATCTTGGGTTTAAATAGCACCTCTATGCTGACGACACACAAATCTACTTTTCAACCCCCGACCTTACACCTGCTGCACAAACCAAAGTTTCTGAATGTCTCTCTGCTATATCATCCTGGATGGCCCTCCGCCGCTTTAAACTTAACATGGCAAAAACAGAGCTCCTCATACTTCCTCCCACACCTGGCCCTAGTACCTCCTTCCACATTACTGTTGGAAGTACGATCATTCACCCAGTAGCCCAAGCGCACTGCTTAGGCATCACACTCGACTCCTCTCTCACATTCTCCTTTCACATTCAAAATGTTTCTAAAACCTGTCGCTTTTTCCTCCACAATATTACAAAGATACACCCTTTCCTCTGTTGCTCGACTGCTAAAACTCTGACTCAGACCCTCATTCTCTCCTGTCTTGATTACTGTAACCTCCTGCTGTCCGGCCTTCCTGCCTCTCACCTGTCTCCCCTACAATCTATCCTAAACGCTGCTGCCAGAATCACTGTACTCTTTCCTAAATCTGTCTCCACGTCTCCCCTGCTGAAATCTCTCTCCTGGCTTCTGATCAAATCCCACATCTCGCACTCAATTCTCCTCCACTCCTTTAAAGCTTTACACTCTTCTGCCACTTCTTACATCTTTGCCCTAATTTCTCGCTATGCACCATCCCGACTCTTGCGTTCTTCTCAAGGATGTCTTCTCTCTACCACCTTTGTATCTAAAGCCTTTTCCCGCCTTAAACCTTTCTCACTAACTGCCCCGCACCTCTGGAATGCCCTTCCCCTCAATACCTGACTAGCACCATCTCTATCCACTTTAAGACACACTTGCTTAAAGAAGCATATGAGTAGCACCATGGCTAATACTATATGCATGATACATCAAGCTTGGCCTCCTGCAGACGCACTTACCAGCATGCCCTCCCACTGTCTCTGTATGTTCTTCCTACCTACCAATTCGATTGTAAACTCCTCGGAGCAGGGACTCGCCTTCCTAAATGTTAATTTTGTCTGAAGCACTTATTCTCATTACCTGTTATCTCACTACCTTATTCTCATGACCTGTTTATATTATTTGTTATTTATATGATTGTCGCATATTACTACTGTGAAGCGCTATGTACATTAATGGTGCTATATAAATAAAGACATACATTACAATACAATACGGTATCAGGGAATTATGTAGTCCACAGAATTTGGCGCAGAATAATCTACAGCTGAACGTATCCAATTGCATACATAACATCTATTTGGATTGTTTTACATATGCACAGACTATTCAAATTGGGTTTCATCTTCATACCAGACAGCTACCACCTTGAGCTTTCCCCACACTACATCTTACATGGACCCTCTGAGTGTAGTGAAACGTACTTTATTTTTGCAGATAAATTCTTGGGGTCGGATTACCCGGTAGAAAGCCACTACCATTTGACAGCCAGGGACAAGCTGATCCAGGCTCCATACTGTTTATCAAGCATTGTTGTCTCAGCGTTTAAGTTTGCTTTCTTACACAAGGCGGTTTCCTAGAGCTTGTAGTCACCTTGTTTAACTTCAGGCGACCCTCCTAACTGAATACAGTAGAAAACCATGGTAGATGGGTTGCTGTTTTATTGTCTTTATTAATTATCATAACAACTACAAATATGTGTTGCCGCTTAATTATATTTGTGAGGAAATGCTACATAAGAGGGCTGTACTGTAGGTCATCATGAGAGAAAGGGGGTAGAAGATAACCTTTCAAATTCCTCCAGAGCACAGTAAGTGCAGTATAGAAGTTCTCTCAGAGAAAATACAAAGCAAGTTATGGCGAGTGAAAAATAAGTGCCAAACACTCACCATGGAAAAGCAAATAAAAATACCGCCAGGTCCACAAACCTGCCTTTTCCCATTATCTCTCTGCAAACAATGCTTCCACTGCAGCCAGGGATTCTGGGCAATGCCATTACAAATGAGCACTCGCAGTGGATCCCTATAAGCTTCTCTCTGCCATTTTACACTGCTTGTTGAGCACAGCCTCAGACAAAATTACATGCTAAAGTATCCCTTAAGATATAGAGTGGTAGCGTGGGGAATAAAAGGTACCTGGACTGCATGAGGTATTCCTGTGTAACATGGAAGATAACTGCATGCCCACTACACATAGTGACTCCCAACATCACAGGAAGTCAATCCAGAGAGCAATAAATCTGTTATGGAATTGGCTTCTGTAGGATCTGTCTCTATAAGTAGCGGGCAAATGGCTTTCTTTTGAATTTGCCATAGTCATTATTTTTTCTTAATACAAATGTTGGTCTTATCAGCCAATATTTCTAAGGACTTTGTAATGATATCTCAAAAACAATGGACATGGTACTTATTGGCAGGCTGTAGGCATGAGTAGTTATGAGTGCAGTAACCAGGAGGAAACCGGACAAGAATTACCAGAGTATGATGGCTCAGCAGTACATAAAGTTATCATTCTATAAAAATGAAAAGTCTCCTGCCATTTCCCTTCATTGGTAATTTGTTAATGGGAAGACGTTAATTCAAAATAAAGAATCTACCATGGATGGGAGAATGTTTTCTAGTTTACAGCCTTTTTACTCTGCAGTAGCTATCATAAGTATTGATTATTCTGCTTGTACAGAACATATTGTAATTGTAAATCACAAGCAGGGTATCACTTCTGTATTTCAGAAAATGGAATGCTTATTAAGTTGTGTGCAACAGAATGACATGCTCTCATAATGCTTCCAATGCCTGAAAGTTTGTATATTTATTTATTGGATTAACGATTCTAAAAAGGACAATGGCATGTATGAATGGTTGATGTTATGTAGTTTGTTGTGTTCCCTTTCTGATTGAGGTGTAATTTGTGAATGTAGTACTGAACCATGCAGATATAATTGATATGGATATATATATATATATATATATATAGATAGATATATATATATTATTATATATATATATACCTATATATATATATAAATGAAAGAAACAAAGCGTACATGTTCTGTAGGTGTTGCTGTTCCTCTGCTCCGCTCCATGACTCCACCGCATCAAAGTACAGCCCTCGTGTGCCTGCAGAAACTGATGATGTTGGGCTCACCACAGCTTCCTTCCCCCGGGAACACACCAGCCGATGATCCAGGTTCCTACCGGGGGCACTGTGTGCGGCGGAACGATCAGATGACACCACACGAAGTCCACTGGTATCGAGCAGGAGGATTACAGCCAGAATTCAAAAGAGACGCTTAACAGGACCCACAGCACACTTGTCCCTGCGCGTTTCAACAGCATAAGCTGTTTTCATCAGGGTCCTGATGCCTTTATTTTTCTTTTGCATATAATCACGTGAACATTGGCGCTCCCCTGAATCTTTGAGGAATTCGCGCGTCCACAAAGCCTGGGAGCGCGTGCCAATCAGCTGTCAGGTAGGGGGAGGTTTTTTTTTTTTTTAGCGCGAGCAGGGAAAATTTCAGCATGAGCAGGGAAATTTAAAAAAAAAACACGTGTGCTGCTTGGACCAATATTTACTCGCCCGGGGGTTAAACCCACACGCCCCGGGCATGTAAATGTATAGGATTGTCGAACACTGTATATATGTAGAGGTATCAGTACCGTGTTAGCCGAGCTTCATATCAAAAATAAATAGATGATACCGTTCTGTGGCTAACGAATAATGCTTTTAATTGTGCGAGCTTTCGATACACTGAATCTCTTCTTCTCGGCGATGTTACAATGAATGAAGCAGCAAAAGTTTACTTAAAAACAGTGTCTCTGGAATGTTACTGTGCTATCCTTCCCCCATGTGTGGATTGTTATTGGCTAGAGGTTCAAAGGTTCCTGAAAGCAAGTGATGTAAGAGTGTGTGTGTTGTATTGTGTGAATATAAATGAATGGAGAGCCCACAAAAATATACATTGGCTTTACAAAAGGTGTGTGTGGAATGGGAGTTGGATATAAATGGGGTGGGTAGGTGTTGAAATGTGAGAGATTGTAGCACAACTAAAGTGTGTGTGGATTACTTGTGGTCCCTATTGGTGTATAGGGATGAAAACAAGGAGTATTAGTATGTGTAAGAGACAGCTGTGTGTGCATACATATAGCACAGTATGTACAAACAGTGGCCTAATACGCTCATGGGAAGAGAGTTCACTTGTGTCAGTAATGACTCATAAAATTTCGATCTGTTTTAGGGCCCCGACGATAGTGTCCCGAACAGTTGCATAATTTTGTATTCATGCCACCATCTCTCTTTCGGTGTTTTAAGATTACCTTTGAGTATGGCAACCCTCAGATCGTTCATCTTATGGCCAGAGTCAGAGAAATGTCTCTTGTTCCGCGTGTGATGCTGTGGCGATGCAGGTTCATTCTCTTGTTTAGCATCACCACAGCATCACGTGCGGAACAAGAGACAGTCCTGTCGGCGAAAATTTCTCTGCATCACGCGCGGAACAAGAGACAGTCCTGTCGGCGAACATTTCTCTGACTCTGGCCATTTGTACCTTTTGTAAAGCACTGTATATACTGTGGGCTCTCCATTCATTTATATTCACACAGATACACACACACACACTCTTACATCACTTGCTTTCAGGAACCTTTTGACACCTCTAGCCATATAACACATCCACACCAGGGGAAGGACTAGCACAGATACTGTTTTTAAGTATATCTTTTGCTTGCTTCATTCATTGTAACATCGCCGGAAGAAGAGATCAGTGTATCTCGAAAGCTCGCACAAATAAAAGCATTTCGTTAGCCACAGAACGGTATCATCTATTTATTTTTTGATTTTATATATATATATATATATAACGAACAAGGGCAGAAGGCACACTGTAAACAAGAAATAAACTGATGCTTATCCCATATGCACATAGAAAGCATATATAAATATATATACACATATATATACACATATATATATATATGTTCTTCAGTATTAGGTGATACCTTTTTTATTACACACTTACAAGAAAACAAGAGGTAAAAATCACATAAGGGTTTCTTTGCTTTTAAGAGGTACAATACCACTGCTGGGGCTTGAATTAATCTGGCACTCTGTTTGTAGGAAAAGTCAATGTTTGTTGGTGTCAAATGACACTGGCTCCAACTTCCACACAGCTCCAATGTGCTCATCTTTCCTCCACCCTCTGTGTTAAATCAATAGCTCTCTAACAGCTAATTATAGCAGCGCAAGCAAAGAGTCCCTCAGTACACAACACAGCACCTCTTGGCAGCGTGGTCACGTGTGCGTGATGATGTCACCCGACGGCGTTTCGTCAGCTTCAGCTGACTTTCTCAAGGGATGAGATTTTTAATTCATGCATGCCATGTCTTCTCTAAAAAAAAAAACCTTCATAATTGTATAATGTAGTCATTGTTTAATGTTGATATCCATTTATGTTTTATCAGTTTAGCATCGGGACAAAGCCAACACCATGTTCGGGCAGGAAAGACATCCAGCGACACTGTCAGGTAATGTACAGTAATGTAATTCATGCAACTACTGTATCATAGTTTTATTTTCAACCAGGTTCCATAGTGACACGCATGCGTAAAAATGCTGTGACACGCATATGCATTTAAACCAGTCTCCACAGAGACACGCATGCGCAGCACACTACTACTGTACTGTGCGATTATTAATATTGAATAATGTCTCTTTCTTTACAGGCCAAGACGTCCAAGAGCTAGCTAGTTCGAAGAAGAGAAATAAAATAACATTGTAAATTTGGAAGAAAAGACATTGTATTATTGTATGATTAATTTTTACTTTATTAGCGTGTGCAAATAAAACATTTCATTCTCCAAAAATACTTTTTGGTGTGTTCAAGTTTTTACTGTTTACATTTTAATTACAGAAAAAAAGATTGGTGTGAAACAGCGCTAATAATGAAACTGAATAGTATAAAACACAGGCAGCCAAGTAAAAAACTGATAGTACAACCAGTCAGGAAAGCATAGCAAACAAAGGATATACCGGCGCCACAAAGGGTTAATGAAATCAAACCGATTGGTGTACAGTCCAAATGGAGTCCTTTAAATGATGGAATTCGAGGATTCTCACATCAACGGAGTATATGTGGAAAAAAAAAGAGAGGGAAACAAATAATAGTGCAGTATATCAAACACTATGATTGTGGGGACAAACCGACAACACAAGACATACAGGACATACAGACGATAAACACTAGCACGGCCTAATATTAATGAAAAGCAAATTTATTAGGTGTGAAGAATACATATATACCATCCGGAGGGGTAAAATTACAACCCTACTCACAAGATGCTGGATATATACAGGCAACATCACTTTCTCTTGTGCCATGACAAAAACCCTAAGGGTCTTATCTGTCAGGCCATTGAGCAGGTCGATGTTAATCCCAGAGGGGGGAGTAGACTCCAGCAAGCCAGTATGCGTGAAGCTTACTGGATATATGAACTCAAAACTCTCTCCCCAAAAGGAATGAATATTGATTTTGAACTTAAAGCCTTTTTGTAATTTTTACCATTTTTCAAAGTTCTGCCTCTTAATATTTATTTATTTATTTTTTAATGCCTTTTTAATGTTTTTAATGTTTTTATGTATTAATGTTATCATGTTTTATGTTTTATGTTTGTTCATTATGTTCTGTTTAGCATAGGCCCATCCTATGTGCTGCCTTGAGTCAGTCCAACATGGGGTTAATATTCTGCAATTATCAAATTAACCAATAAGAACTCAGGACTGACGGTATATATACCATAGAGTCCAAAAGGCTAGCATATCCCTTGAAGACGTACGCGCATGCGTACGAAACGCGTCGGGAAGTTTCGAGTGTTTTTAGAGTTTGTCTAGGCTGTGGAGAAGTCTGCAGTTCCCTGTGGAGAAATTTGCAGTCTTTTAAGTGCAACAACTGATTCGTGGTGGCATCGCGGTGAGCCTGCAGAGGAGGATTAGAAGAGGAACGTCTGTGGTGGGACTTCAGTGGACGTGACGCCACATCCGCCCGGAAGTCCTGTCATTTGAGTGACCCACCTTCCACTCCTGTCACGTGAGGACGCCAACCAGAGTGCTCCGGTCGCCATCTTGGGAGCCCAGCTGCATGTATCCAGTTCGTTGCCTGTATATATCCAGCATCTTGTGAGTAGGGTTGTAATTTTACCCCTCCGGATGGTATATATGTATTCTTCACACCTAATAAATTTGCTTTTCATTAATATTAGGCCGTGCTAGTGTTTATCGTCTGTATGTCCTGTATGTCTTGTGTTGTCGGTTTGTCCCCACAATCATAGTGTTTGATATACTGCACTATTATTTGTTTCTCTCTCCTTTTTGTTTCCACATATACTCCGTTGATGTGAGAATCCTCGAATTCCATCATTTAAAGGACTCCATTTGGACTGTACACCAATCGGTTTGATTTCATTAATCCTTTGTGGCGCCGGTATATCCTTTGTTTGCCTTACATTTTAATTAAATACACTTATAGTACATACAGTACATCTGTGTGATATCGTATTGTGCGCACATGAACAGGAATAAGTGACGGATTACATTGCAGTTAGATTTTTAAGACACATTATAGACTAAAGCTAGTAAATTCAGGGCATTATTGAAATCCCTGCTCTCTGATTGGTTAAAATTCCGGGCATTATCCAATCAGTAACGGCCCGGAATTTTTGGCAGCTTCCCAAGTTTTTCAGCCAATCAGTTTTTCAGGTTTCATTCACAAAGTGAAATTTGCACTTAGCGAGGGGAGGTGATTGGACAGCAGCCACCAGCAAGGCACTGACTTTCCTACCCCCCCCCCCCCCCCCCCACCCTGTCTGCAGAGAGCTCCGCACAGGAGAGTGAAGGGAAAGGTTTGTGTGTCTGTTGAGTGTGTTTTGTGGGTGTAAAGGGGGCAGCAGAGTCTTGTTGGTGTGTTTCTGCTGTGTGTGTTTTGTTCTTGTAGAGGGGGAGCTGCAGTGTGTGTGGCTTCAGTGTGTTTTTTGGGTGGAGGAGGGGTGCAGAGTATTTTGTTGGTGTGTGTCTGCAGTGTGTGGGTTTACAGTGGGCTGCAGTGGGTGAAGGGGGGGCTGCTGGTGTGTGTTTTGTGGATGTAGAGGTGGACGAGTCTGTTTTGTTGTTTTGTGTGTCTCTGCAGTGTTTTGTAGGTGCAGAGGGGGGGGGTTGTTTTGTGTGTCTCTGCAGTGTTTTGTAGGTGCAGAGGGGGGGGGCCTGCAGTGCGTGTTTTGTGGGTGGAGGAGGGGTGCAGCCCCCCCCCCCCCCCCCCCCCCCCCACCTCTACACACAACACAGCACAACACAGCACCTCTACACACACCCCACACACACACACAACACTGCACCTCTATACACAGCAACTCAATACACAACACAGCACCTCTACACACACACACACAAACTGCTGCGACACACACATGCTACACCCATAAACACTGCTGCTGACACACACATACACTCGAGCTCCATACACACACACAGCACCTCTACACAGATATACAACAGCACAGCACACACACACTGCTACTGACACACTCACACACAAACAGCAGCCACAAACAAACTGCAGGCAGCCACTTACTTATTTGCAGACACCCCCCACCCCCCACCCCCACAATTCAACTGAATCTGCTCAGAAAAATCTCAGTCAGCTCGGGAGGGGGAGGAGTAAACCTGTGGCTGATACTTCCTGACCAATCCCCTGCCCTGTCTCAGAGCTGTTACTTCATTCTAACCAATCCCCTGCCCTGTCTCAGCTGTTCTGAAAGCTGATTGGCTGGAAATAAACACATTGAAAACTGCACTTTGCAAGCTGCTAAAATTCCGGGCATTACTGATTGGTTAAAATTCCGGGCATTATCCAATCAGAGAGCAGGGATTTCAATAATGCCCGGAATTTTACTGCTTTAGCCTATAATAGTAATTATAGGCTAAAGCTGGTAAATTCCGGGAATTATTGAAATCCCTGCTCTCTGATTTGTTAAAATTCTCTAATTATCTAATCAATAATGGCCTGCAATTTTTGGCATCCTGCCATGTTTTTCAGCCAATCAACTTTCAGTTTTCATTGACAAAGAGTGAAATGTGCTCTTAGACAGGGGAGGTGATTGGACAGAAGGCACCAGCAAGGCACTGACTCCTCCCCCTCCCTGTTTACAGAGAGCTCCGCACAGGAGAGCGAAGGGAAAGGTTTGTGTCTGTTGTGTGTTTTGTGGGTGTAATGGGGGCAGCAGAGTGTTTTATTAGTGTGTGTGTCTGTGTGTGTGTCTTCTGTTGGTGTGTGGTTTATGGGTGTAGAGGGGGCAGCAGAGTCTTGTTGGTGTCTGTCTGCTGTGTGTGTTTTGTTGGTGTAGAGGGGGAGCTGCAGTGTGTGTGTCTTCAGTGTGTGTTTTGTGGATGGAGGAGGGGTGCAGAGTGTTTTGTTGGTGTGTGTGTCTGCAGTGTGTGGGTTTACAGGGGGTGCAGTGGGTGTAGGGAGGGGGCTGCTGGTGTGTGTTTTGTGGATATAGAGGTAGCAGAGTCTGTTTTGTTGATTTGTGTGTATCTCTGCAGTGTGTTTTGTAGGTGCAGAGAGGGGGCTGCAGTGTGTGTTTTGTGGGTGGAGGAGGGGTGCAGAGTGTTTTGTGTGTGTGTCTGCAGTGTGTGGGTTTACATGGGGCTGCCGTGGGTGAAGAGGGGGGCTGCTGGTGTGTGTGTTATGGATGTAGAGGGGGAAGCAGTCTGCTTTGTTGGTGTGTTTCTGTAGTGGGTGTAGAGGGGGCTGCAGTGTGTATGTGTGTGTGTGTGTGTGTGTGTGTGTGTCAGTGGGTGTAGATGGTCGAGGAGGGCTGCAGAGTGTGTTTTGGTGTGTGTGTGTGTGTGTCTGCAGTGTTTTTCTGTGTTTTGTGTGTTTGTGGGTGTAATGGGGGGCTGCTGTGTGTTTTTGTGAGTGTAGAGGGTGGAGGAGGGCTGCAGTGTGTTTTGTGGGTGTAGAGGAGGGGGGCTGCACAGTGTGTAGGGGGGACTGCAGAGTGTGTGTATATAGAGGGCTGCGTGTATGTACAATGTCCTTTTAATAAACTTGCAGTAAAAGCAAAATATCAATATGACTAGAAAAATTTATCTTTTTTATGAAAAATTTAAAGAAATTAAAAATAAGCCTACATTTAGCCTATAATAGTAATAATCCCCTCAGAACAGGGCATTACTGGCCAATAATGCCCTGGCTGGGTTAAAGTCCTTCGGCTTCGCTTCGAGCCTTCAACACTTCCAGCCAGGGCATTATTGGCCTGTAATGCCCTGTTCTTCGGGGATTATTACTTAAGTAATGAGCACACTACCGGCCTCTGCCTTTACAGAATACGACAGAAATGTAACTGTTTTAATGATGGGCAGGGAATACTGCGGGGCTCAGTGCAGGACATGTGGTGCGGGACCTCTTACCTTGTCCTTCGCCATCTCTTCCTGCACGGCGCAGAGATGTCTAATGGTGTCACATTGCCATGACAATGGGACGTCATTGGGCGTCTCGTTGTCATAGGTCATGACGTCCCATTGTCATGGCAACATGACGCCATGTGACGTTGCGGCGCCATGATGAGGGACAAAAAAAAAGTGCGCGCTGTGTAGCGCTATTCTAAATAAAATTGATATATATCAATAGTTAACACTCTAATAATAATATAAAGTGATAAATAATATTAGGGCCAATACCTGTTTGCGGTGTATACACACACACACACACACACTATGTTGGCTTCTATTGCAGCCTGGGATCAGTCCTGACGATCAACACTTTTTTAATATATATATATATATATATATTTATATATATATATATAAACGTCAGTTAGCCATTAAAGGCATTATTTCTACCTTACTTTATTTATTCTTTTATAAAAGCTTATTTTTCGAACTAACGTTTTTGAACATTATATGTCGTTACTTTAATACTCATTTTTTTTTGCACCCATTTGCTTGCGACATATTACATTCCCATGACAGAGTTTTTACTAATGAATATTCTTATGTGCTTATATGCAAATTTAGCCTGAGAAACCAATTCATTTCTAGCTAAATATGGACATGTAAACACAACCTTGACATGTGTTCAGAAGTAATAAGCCATTAAAAAAAAAAAGGACTACCACAGACCGTACAGTATATCAGCAGAGACCCACAGCTCAGACTGAATTGTGACAAGTGATCATCATTTTAGTACAACTGACAGGCTATCATAAAATGCTCACCGTTTCCAATCTCGCCTAAACCACAAGGGCAGAGTAACAGGACCGTGCTATATCATTTTAAAAACATTGGAGAATACATATTGTAAGCTTGTAATGGGAAGTGGTAAGAAGCCAGACTGATTGTAGAACTTACATTATTATGGTATTGATTTTCTTCACTTGGTTTTAATGAAATAGAAAACTGGTGACAATTTGAGATGCATGGTGTGCATTTACTGTATAAGGAGAGAGTATGGTGACATTTGGAAATCTAAGTCTCATGATCTTCTAATGGACCCAGACAATTAATTGTGTCACATAAAAACGAAAGAAAATATATTGCAATAATGTCACCGTATTACAGACCAATTTTGCAATAAACGATATTAACACATCTCTAAATTTCTCTGAGCATCTACAATGTGTCTAAGATTTTTGTTCATCGTTGTTTTATTAGGTGTAATACTATATTTTCACTGTCAAGAAGGTCAGCAATTTGGTATGTACTTTGACAGTTGAGGAATTCTGCCTGATGTCTTCTGTTAACATGGATACCGGACCTCCGTAAGCCCGACCTCCTGCTCACAAACATTAGGTTTGTTATATTGCTCCACACTTTAGCATCATAGAGGGCTAATGAAGTGAAGTTAGCGGTGCTTACAGGAGGAGAAGGAGTGGCCCAGTGGTAGCTGTGATAATGCAGTTTGAAGATGTAGCACACTGATTTCTCAAAACACACTTTAAAAAAATACTATTTTTGCATTTAAAATTTTTTGAACATACTAGTCACACACTTTGAAAGAAAGCCTGAACTATATACTATTTATGTATTTAAAAAATGACGTAGATGTTTGTGGGTTTTTTCATATATACACACCTTTTTGTTTACATTTGTGTGTAAAATATATACATTTATATATTCTTGTGATAATAAATATATATATATATATATGTATATATATATGTAACGGTGTTTCCCCAACCCTATGGGAGATTCCCCTGTTACCAGGTGTATGGTGCATGCTACCTGTTGGCTCACAAGAGGCTGAGGTGTCCGCCGATGTTTGTGGGGACTACAGAACAGGCTTCTGGGGTACATACCCGACATTTACTCCATGGTACGCAGCGCCTCCATCTGCTGTAGGCTCCAGATGTATGAAGGTAATCTCCCACAGTAGAACAGACTCCTCTCCCCCCCGGAAAGATTACACACTCCTCTCCCAGCACAGTCTCTAGGCACTTCTGCCCAATGCAGTCACAGCTCTGGTCTCTCAAATTTCAGATGTTCCCTGGACCTGCACTATGGGTCAAGGGCCCCTGCAGCAGTCCTAGCTCTTCCCTGATCCTCTAGCAGAACCAGGGGAGTAGGTAATCACTTTCCCCCGAAGGGAAGAGAACCTGTGCCTGCCAGTACACAGCAGCCTTGTGTGATACCTTGTCTCTCTAATGGTAGAGACCAACTAACAATTAGGAGATGCAACCCCTTGAGTACAGTAGGGGGTTTGTACCAGGTCTGAACCCAGGATTGGGTAGAATACAGACCTGAACCCACCTCCTCTCCTGTCCTCAAGGGTACTGCCTGAGTGTGGAAAACCCGTGATTGTCGTATCACTGCCTGCTGTTACCAGACCTGACATGTCAGGATAGGGTAGAATAGTAGCCAGACATGGCATGGCTATATATATAATGTGTACAGAAATGTTGTCGGAGATTAAATGTCCTAGCTATCTTATCTCCAGTTTAATATTCTTGATGGACTTTGTGTGTATACGGGCCAACATATCTCCAGTAGTGAGTTGAAAAAATATCTGTTTAGATTAGAGACCATTGATTATTTTTGAGTGAACGAAAGGCAAAAGCCATGAAATAAATACTGCATCTTTAAATGAACATTAAGTGATACGATACATATTACAGGGGACAACAGCCACAGTTTAACTTTACAGGACTTACATTTTTTTTCTTAATTCTTTTCTCTGCAGTTTTCATACACCTAGCCACATCTTTACCTCCCGCGTTCACTCATTCAGGGACATATCGCTTTCTTTATATGCTAAATAATCATTTTTTTGTTTGTTTTACAACTCTGACCGTGTACACAGCTTACAATTGAAATGTTGGTGTCTGAGGCACAGGGAGATAGAATGAGTTATCCAATGTCACAAGGAGAACAGACACTGAGATTTGAAATGGGGTTTACCTTCTTCAATGTCAGGGTTCCTATCTGTACGATGTGTAACTATCAGCCCCATAAACGGAATGTCATAGAACATGTCATTGTTAAATCATGCTTTGATTTTCCTGAGTCATATAACTGATGTTCTTTGATGTAATTAATTTGTGAGCCCTGGTAAGACCATTTTCAACTGTATTAAATACAATTATTAAAAATATTTCTAATTATATTTGTTGAGCACTCCTGTCAGATATCATTATAATATTTGTAGCTCAAACATAGCCAGATTGTCTTACTTAGCATAGTTTACATTGGCTCAAACATTATTTAATAACCCCAGATATGATTACACTCAAATATGATATAATAAAATGACATTCACACAGGTATCTCTATATTTTAGACTAAAACTGTTGTAGTCAAATTAATTTAAACGCAAAACATATTTATAGGACATTTAGGGGATTATTAATAAAACTGTGATCCTGCACATCAGGGCACCTTGCACAGAAAACCCAATCGGCACTATCCCAGTTTAATAAATAACCCCCTAAGTGTATATATTTTCTAAGATGAAATGAATGTTGGTAATCACTGTAAAATTCATTTGATAATGCAGTGATGGCTATAGTTGGTGTTTAATGAGCTTATGAAGTACTGTACCTCATGAGGAGCAGAAAGCAAGGCACTCATTGCGGTTTTTCTGTCTACACATCAGCTCACAATGCTCATTAAACCTCTCTCTGCAGAGTGAAAGACACTAAACACGGTCTTTGGCCTTCTCACTAACCCCTTTACAGACTTCTTTAGTATTAAACATTAAAGTTTTTTCATCTCTTTTATCTCATGTGAAGAATGTTTTATTTTTACTTTGTAGTAACTTGCGGATCTAACGTTTTCTATAATGCTTTATAATATTTTACTTTGGAAAATGCTGCCCATCATATGGTAATGTTGCCTCTCATAATCTTGGGTGTGGTTATGATGGTCTTTTGGACGTTTCAGTGATGTATTGGTAAGATAGAGAACGGTGCTTCCATTATGGTTTTCTGGCTAACTTAGTAATGGATTTGCAACTCCGAGCGTGACATCCATGGAGTACCTTCCTCCTCTTTATTTTGCAACAAGCTGTGTCCTGAGTTGATTATTCTTAAGTGTGTGAAGCTGTATTGTGTGAATTCAAGTATCTTGAATGCACATGATTGTGGGTTCAGTTCTCACCTGGACTGCTCTGCACTCTGTGTGGTCATGAGGATCGTACAAATAAAATGGTATCCCCTGTGCCTTCACAGGACATACTTGGAAAAAAGGTATCTCAATGTATCTTTTGTCCATAGCATTTGTAGACTGAACTAGAATTAACTGGTATCTGTGTTAGAAAACCTGAGCTCAATTGAAATGACCATGGTCTGGTGTATATTTCAATATTATTCTTGCATAGAGGGGATTCTCCACTTCAGCGAAAAATGATCAGCATGCGAAGATTTAACAGATCACTAGCTAATGCTGTGTGTAAATATATGTACATAGATACGTGTGTGTGTGTGTGTGTGTGTGTGTACACTGGCGACACACTTTATTCGAGCTCGGCTAGTCCCACGAATTCGGGTATACCCGGGTGTATTGAGGTTTGTGACTGTTTTCTGCCCGAGTGCATTGAGGTATTTTCCAGGCAGGGATTGAAGCATTTTAGTCCCGCTGGCTGCAATACTGCACAGTATATATATATATATATATACTGCATTACAATTCATGAATTTATGCCATCTGGTAGACACGCGAAGCATTGCAGCCTATTAAATCCTAATCATTATCATTTAACAGATCAGCCGCCCGTCAGCCAGGCATGAACCCAGGCTGGGAAGGCAAAGTGTGTGTGTGTGTGTGTGTGTGTGTGTGTGTGTGTGTGTGTGGCTCCCTTGGGGGTATGCTAAAAGTATTCCTGGTGAGTCCTGGTCCCTACAGAGCCTTAAGGGTTACTTCCCTTACAGGCCCTAGTAAGTAACTTTTTCCATGTAACTGATGTGAAGTAACAAATTTTATGTTGCAGATTTCTTAGCTCAGTGATTGGTCAGTTATTTTATTATAGATGGTACTGGAAAAATCAACTCTTTAGGGGATATTTTGGTTAAGTAACCTTCTCCTTTCCTGCCCAGCAACAGGGTTGGGAACAAAGGTTATAAATGTTTGGGACTTGGATATTTTGCTCAGATCCCAGAAGCAACGAGAGGAGGGGAGTTCCCGGGACTTTCCTGGCCCTGTAAAAGGGTAGCAACTCTATTTGTTTTTCTGAGTTAGGGCAAGTCTCCCAGCCTTGTGCCCTAGAGACACAGCACTAGAGAGGAATTATGTCACAGTAGGGAGTAGGTTCTCACTGCAAGGCTTAAGAAGGAGATCTGGGAGGGACTGCTGGGAATTACAGGAAGAAAGGTTCCAGTTCTGACGAGGCAGCAGAAAAAGGCTCACAAAAAACTGATCTACCTACAAACCTCATGGTTGAGAAACC
This sequence comes from Ascaphus truei, assembly GCA_036426205.1. NCBI lineage: Eukaryota > Metazoa > Chordata > Amphibia > Anura > Ascaphidae > Ascaphus > Ascaphus truei. Next base: position 287,166,941 of record CM071568.1, on the reverse strand, counting down.
TGAGTGAAATTGCCTAATAACTCTTGAAAACATATCCTGTTGTTAACCTCAAGTTGCCATGTTAATAAAGTTCAACAAAAGTTCCTGGCGCTTCCACCTTTATTTTGCTCTCCATACCAGCCCTGCACGGATTTCCAGCACCCTGAGATGAAAGGTAAACCGCTGAGTTACACACACAGACACACACTGTTATGGTGTGGCCCCTCTTGTTTGGCTCGGGATAAAGGTGTTACATGTATATAGCAGAAGTTTTTTTATCAATGATAAATATACAATATAACACCACCCGTTAAATACCCTCTTACCTGCAAGTAATTCGCGCCAAAGGAAAGGAAACCGCCAGGAACTAAGGAACTGTCCTTTAGGAATAGCTCTAATAACATGAAGTGGATGGCAACTGTCCGCCCTTAAGAAGGTATTTCTTGAATTTAATTTCCTATAAACATCCGTTTTAATTATTTTATCAATGTCCACGAATAATTGCAGATCCAGAAACTCAATATGATGTGAATGAATGAAAATAAAGAGTGAATTTAAGATTATAATCATTATTATTAAGATAATTAACAAAAGAGTGCAGTGTAGTGACATCCCCTTTCCAAATAATAATTAAATCGTCCACAATTCTTTTATAAAAAATAATATTGTTATGAAAAGTGTTGGTGCATGAAAAAATAAACAGTGCAAGATTTGCGTACGAATGAGCAAAGCTTGCGCCCATAGCAGTGCCAATTAACTGTAAATAAAATTTGTGATTAAAAGTGAAAAAATTGTGAGTGAGAAGAAAAAAAATAGCGTCTAGAATAAATGCAGATTGAAAAATTGAAATTTCTGGTATCTCAATAAATTGGCGGACAGCTGCCATCCCATGATCATGCTGTATAATTGAATAAAGAGATATAACATCAAGTGTTACCCACAAATACTGATTATCCCAAGTGACATGTTTAATTTGACTAAGAAGATCACCAGAGTCCACTATAAATGAGGGTAATTTTTTTATGAAAGGTTGAAGAAAATTGTTAACATATTTAGAAAGACCATCTCCCAAAGATCCAATACTAGAGACAATTGGTCGACCAGGAGGGTCGACCAATGTCTTATCACCTTCTTAAGGGCGGACAGTTGCCATCCACTTCATGTTATTAGAGCTATTCCTAAAGGACAGTTCCTTAGAATGAGAAGGAACTGCTCTACACCTGGCGATTTCCTTTCTCAGTCTAGGGATCTTAGTCAACGATTTTTGGACAGAGGTTATTCTGAGACTAGCATTAATGATGCATTTGATATTGCCCTCAATACAGAGAGAACATCTTTGTTGCCTATTCGGGATACTGGGCACTCTCCCCTTGATGCACATGTACAAACTTATAAGAATAAATATAAGAACCAAGGATTCAACAAATCTGATTATAAATGTCCACTGTTTATTTCACAGTTTAATAAACAAAGTGGTAAGATTAAATCTATTATATACAAACATTGGAATGTTTTATCTCTGGACCCAGTATTGAATAAGTACATTGGCTCAGGTCCCAAATTTGTGTATCGTAGGGCGAGAACAGTTGGTTCATATATCTCCCCAACTGACATAACTGTTCCCAGAATTAGCCATTCCTCTTATATCACCAGGGGTTCTTTCAAGTGCAGTTCTTGTAGTGTTTGTAAACATAAGAAAAGTTCAAAAAAAATTCAGGATAGTTTACCGCTTCCACATGATAACAGGATGGGTAGTCACATCAAAAAATTCTATATTAATAGTTTTATAAACTGTAAAAGCCAATTTGAGGTATACCTCATAACATGTGGACGCAGTAAAAGGTACGTGGGAAGAACGATCAGAGCTCTTAAAGTCAGGATATTAGAGCACTTAAGACATAAGATTGAATGATACTAATCATCCTGTATCCAAACATTTCTCCGAATGTGGTCAGGGGGGCATTGGGAATTTTTCATTCCTGGGCATAGAATTAGTTCATAATAGACCTAGAGGAGGTGACCGCATCAATTTGTTGAACCGTAGGGTAGCGTATTGGATTTTTATTCTTCGAACGCGCTTCCCTATGGGTTTAAACATTGATTGGCAATGGGCCCATTTCTTGTAGTTATACATTATTGTTGAACCAAGGTATTCTTTATTCATTAATATGTTTTGACATTTATATTTTTATATATATATTTTTGGTTTTCCACTTTTCCTTGTTATGTTCTCCTTTTCTCTGTGTTTCTCATATTATATATAATTGTTTTAATTCAATTTTGTATATTATTACCCGATATCCCTTAATACTTATTCTGTTGTTGATTCAATAGTAGCATAGTGTTGCATTGGGTTTTTCATTTATCAGCTATCGTTGCTCCTTTTGTTTTTAATTTTCATCATTTTTAACATTATTATTTTAAATATTCTTTGGGCTTATATATATGTTTTATAATTTTGTTCTTTTCTTTCCTTTTTCCTCCATTATCTTTATGGGATATAGAGGATCTTCAGTTATTAGTTTCATTATTGTGTTTTAGGATTCTTTTTGTCCTATTGCATTGTATGTATTTGCCCTCACTTGTTTTGGCCTCTCTTCTTGCTTGCATTGACACTTCCGCCCTTAGACGGCACGGTGTCGCTCTGCGCATGCGCAACGTCGCGCATTGCGTCATGACGTCATCGCGCTGCCGTTTTGGCGCTGATTGCTTGCAGGTAAGAGGGAATTTAATGGCTGGTGTTATATTGTATATTTATCCTTAATAAAGAACGCTGTGACGTTCGAAATGCGTTGGATGGGTCTCATGACACATTAAAGTAGCCTTTTATTTATTTTTGACTTTGGGGCCTTCCTGCTCCATTTGGTTAGTTCGCTCCTCCCAATTTTTTCACTTCTGCTATCACCATTGGAAGCTGCACTGCCTGTCAGCCACACCAAGGATATGTGAGTACCTGCATCAACTTAGGGGAACCTGCCAATGAGTCTGATGGTGGGTGGGCTTGTACTACCCACCACCTGTCTTCAGGAGGATAGTACCCATTATTTGCTGTTATATCATCACTATTTATATTTGTGAACACGGATTCCCTTGGATGGTGGTTTTGGCATCATAATATTATTATTGCCCTGGTATTGGAGCGCTTTTGCCAATTTTCTATCTTGTTACATGTATATAGGATGGATGGTGTGTGTATAAATATATATATGTATTGGTGTGTGCGTCTGTGTACGGCGCACATATCTGGTGTATGGCGCATGTATCTAGTATGCGTCTGTGTACAGCGCATGTATCTAGTGTGTGTCTGAGTATGGCGTATGTATCTGGTGTGCATCAGTGTATGGAACATGTATGTGGTGTGTTTCTGTGTACGGCGCAAATATCTGGTGTGCATCGGTGTATTGAAAGAAATATATAAAACAGCGCTCCTTGTGGGGAAATAACAATAACTGCAATATAAAGTAATATATAGTGATGATGAATAATTCAATTGGTGACAATAGTGATAATAGAGTGAATAAACAATAATAAATATGCAGCTGAAAAAAACCTTTCTTGGGAACGATCCTTGATGTTCCCTCTTGGTGAAGCGTTGGTGAACGATAAGGGAGCGCAATTCGTGGAATATATGTGGAGAAGAAAATGGATAATATAGTGTAATAACGTAAAAACAGTGTTTAATTTCTGTGCTGTAGTAGTCTTTTGAATTTGAACTCACATTCTTTCAAACAAATAAAGGTATCTCCAAAACAGGGGCAAAGGTGTTTTCAATGAGCAGGTCTTCCTTCAATGTGGAGAAATCCCTCAGGTCATGCAGGGGTCGTGTGTCGTAAGATGTGGAGAGAAATCAGATGTAGTGCACACCAGTGTAATACAAAACTCTTTATCTAATAAAACTAGTGGAAATACACTTACATTTTACACATAAAATACAGGCACATAGTAAAAGTGAGTGTAGCTTTTGGGCTCTCACCCTCTCCTCCGCTCGGATCTCTCTCCCGTCGCGTCACTTCTGGTCCACGACGCGCGTCTGAAACCAATGTGAGAGGATCCCCAGTACAGCTGATGAGGCAAGGTATGGTGTAGGTGAGGTCTTCCAGCTCCCCGCGTCGACTCTACGCGTTTCGCATCATCCACTTTGTCAGGAGTCACATGCGTCTGTGTTCGGCACACATCTGGTGTACGGCGCATGTATCTAGTATGCGTCTGTGTACGGCACATGTATCTGATGTGCATCGGTGTATGGCACATGTACCTGGTGTGTGTCTGTGTACGACGCATGTATCTGGTGTGCATCTGTGTATGGTGCATGTATCTGGTGTGCGTCGGTGCATGGCGCATGTATCTGGTATGTGTCTGAGTACGGTGCATGTATCTGGTATGTGTCTGGGTACGGTGCATATATCTGGTATGCGTAAGTCTGTGTATGGTGGGTGTTGGTTATATGTAACGTGCGTCTGTGTATGGGGTGTGGGCCGCCCGATTCTTGGGCCGGTTGGTTGGGTTTGCCCCCTGGGCTAAAACTTGCCAGGCAGCCCTTGCCATCCAGTTTCTGAATCACCTGATTGTAAGTGGGTGGGGAGCTTAAACCATAAGAATAAGATCACAATCCTCCCAAGCATACTGTACAGTATTTATCCTGAATAAACTATTTGGCAAGCTCACCCAAAACATTTACATTGATGATAAATAAGCCCCACAGCAAAAAGGATAAAAATGAAGAGAGATGAAAAATATGATTTAATATCATATTATGAAGAGAACGGGCATTGAAAAATGGCTTGTTATTTTCTGCCTGGCTGGATTGGATTTAGTAGGTTTAACATCAGTGCTTGTGCTACCATTAATCAATATGCCATAAACAGATTTGGAGGATTTGGGTAAATTTCCTACCAAAGAAGCCATGCTAGAGAACCCGATTTATAGCCAGTGGGCTATCTTATTGTGTAGCTCAAACTGGGCCTCTGACTCATGTTATCCTAATGGTTAAGAAAAATAAATCATTGTAGATACAAACTGGAATAAAGAGGAAAGTACTAACTAGAGATTTATAAAACTGTTGTTTGCAAATATCAACTATCCAAAATGAGGCACGCGCTACATTTTTTAAATACGCGTAACATTCACCAAAATTTGCTACCCATTAGACAATTCATTATCCACTGCATATTCTGGGGTGAAAATGCCCTTTTCATCACTTGCAATTATTTTACAACATAAGACAGAAATAAGGCACAGAAACCATTAGCCTCCTGGATTTGTAGGTTGGACAGTTTGGCCAATCTCTACTTCCAAAAGCTTTTTTGCGCCAAATTCGATTCCCTGAAAAACTTTTGACCAGGCCTCAAAGGTCTAATAATGTCCTGAAATTAGTATGCTAGTAAGTGAGCAAAACATGGTGTGTGTGTGTGTGTGTGTGTGTGTGCCATATTTATAGTCCGCATTAAGCGTATCTAGCAATTTCAGCGAATTTTGTAAATTAGCATACTAAATGAAATTGCAATGCAGATTGACTTAATGCAATCATCTCCAAACCCTGACTATTGTATCTAAATAAGGGCATGCATGGTTTGCGACCTCATGCAAAAGGTTTGCACATCTCTATTTGGTAGTGACACTGTTTGAATGAATTATGAGTATTCTGCAGGTCTAAGGCAAACTGGTGCAGGCTTACCGCTATTTCTTGTGCACAGTTCTGCCTTGACGATGCTTCGGATGATACAGACTTTCTCAGTGACAGTGAGGAGCAAAAACGCATATGCATTCCATTGAACAGGCATAGAGCACACATGCGCAGCAGTACCTACAGAACAATACAGTCTTTCAGTAACACATGTATTTCCTTGGTGTAACTTCAAGGAACTTTCAGAGACAGAAAGGGCAAGTTAGTGGAAGTTTTTAGGAAGCAAGCTTTATTAAGTATTTTTACGTAACAACTGTAAAGGAAAGAACCCCAATTTTAAGCACTCTCCCACTTAATTGGACGATTAGTGTAGGAATTAAAATAATATTTATTAGGAACAAATGATAAAATACAGGTTTATTAAAATAAACGATTAAATAGCGCATTGTTGATCCAGTAGGAGTATTAAAACCCCGGATCACAGACAATGTTTAATACAGTGTGTTCATTTTAACCACTGTCCTTGGTGTCATCTGTATGAGGATTATCCACCAAGTGGGAAAAAGTACTAAGGGGGTTATGCACTAAGCAGTGATAAGTGCTTTTAAGTGAGATAAAAGCCATTATAGCGTGATACTGCCTGCTGTGAGATTCACAAAGCAGTGATAAGTCTTTTACGTGAGATAAAAGCCTTTATAGCGCGATACTGCCTTTTGTGAAATTCACAAAGCAGTGATAAGTGCTTTTAAGTAGCCATTATAGCGCGATACTGCACTGTTATCACTGCTTTGTGAATCTCACAGCAGGCATTATCACGCTATAAAGGCAGTTATCTCACTTAAAAGCACTTATCATTGCTTTGTGCATAGCACCCAGAAAACCCACTTATCACTGCTTAGTGCATAACCCCCTAAGTATTTTTATCAAACATTCACTGGCCCAATGCACTTCCATTTTGCTTATACTGTAGAATACAATCCCTATTTACTTCAACCCTTCTCATGTTATTTGCAATGTATCCTATATTTCTCTGCTTTACTTTAATCAATATGTCATTATTTACAGATACTGTGACTGGTTTCTTCAGTTTTCTAGCATTGAAAGAGTGTAAGGGTAGAAGAAGTGGTTATGGGTTTCTAATGAAACAACAGGTTCTTTTCTTATACAGTACTATACAGAACATGCACGACTGTAGCAATAGGCTCAGAATATAGTACATTGAATATATTGTAGCTTACCTATACACTAGCATCACCTATCATTAATTCAAAGAATTACAGAAGCCACAAGACATCCACATGTAGCCGCGGCGGAGCAGCGGTCACGGGGTCGCAATATGCAGGGAAGTGCAGAAGCATTTCACTTTTTTACCCACAGTCAAGGGAACAGTAGAGGCCACTAAGGAAGATACTAAGGGAAGTGCAGTATAGGAAAAGGAAGAGTAGGGGGCGGATTCTGAAAATTACAGCAACCAAAGGAGGCTGGGTAGTAGATGTAACGGTATTTCTGGCCCGGCCTGACCCACCCAATCTCACATTGTGTGTGTGTGTGTGTGTTTGAGTGTGTATCAGTGACTGTGTGTGTGTGTATCAGTGACTGTGTGTGTGTGTATCAGTGACTGTGTGTGTGTGTGTGTGTATCAGTGACTGTGTGTGTGTGTGTACAGTATCAGTGACTGTATATCAGTGACTGTGTGCAGGGAGCCGCCTGCACAGATCTCCTGCCTTTCCTCTTTCCTGTGTCTGAGAGAGAGTGTGTGTCTGAGAGAGTGTGTGTCTGAGAGAGTGAGTGAGAGACTGTGTGTCTGAGAGAGTGAGTGAGAGACAGTGTCTGAGAGCGTGAGTGAGAGACAGTGTGTCTGAGAGAGTGAGTGAGAGACAGTGTCTGAGAGAGTGATTGAGAGACAGTGTGTCTGAGAGAGTGAGAGAGACAGTGTGTCTGAGAGTGTGTGTCTGAGAGAGTGTGTGTCTGATAGAGTGTGTGTCTGAGAGAGTGTGTGTCTGAGAGAGTGTGTGTCTGAGAGAGTGTGTGTCAGAGAGTGTGTGTCTGAGAGAGTGTGTGTCTGAGAGAGTGTGTGTCTGAGAGTGTGTGTGTCTGAGAGTGTGTGTGTCTGAGAGTGTGTGTGTCTGAGAGTGCGTGTCTGAGAGAGTGAGAGAGAGTGTGTGTCTGAGAGAATGTGTGTCTGAGAGAGTGAGGGAGAGTGTGTGTCTGAGAGAGTGAGAGAGAGTGTGTGTCTGAGAGAGTGAGAGAGAGTGTGTGTCTGAGAGATTGAGAGATAGAGTGTCTGAGAGATTGAGAGAGTGTGTCTGAGAGATTGAGAGAGTGTGTCTGAGAGATTGAGAGAGTGTGTTTGAGAGATTGAGAGAGAGTGTGTCTGAGAGAGTGAGAGAGAGAGTGTGCCTGAGAGAGTGAGAGAGAGAGTGTGCCTGAGAGAGTGTGAGAGAGAGTGTATCTGAGAGAGTGAGAAAATGTGTCTGAGAGAGTGAGAGAGTGTGTCTGAGAGATTGAGAGTGTGTCTGAGAGATTGAGAGAGTGTGTCTGAGAGAGTGAGAGAGTGTCTCTGAGAGAGTGAGAGAGAGTGTGTCTGAGAGAGTGAGAGAGAGTGTGTCTGAGAGAGTGAGAGAGAGAGTGTGTGTGTTAGAGAGTGTGTGTGTGTGAGAGAGTGAGAGAGAGTGTGTGTCTGAGAGTGAGAGAGAGTGTGTGTCTAAGAGAGTACAAGAGAGTGTGTGGAGAGAGTGTGTCTGAGAGAGTGAGAGAGAGAGTGTGTGTCTGAGAGAGTGAGAGAGAGTGAGTGTGTGTCTGAGAGAGTGAGTGTGTGTCTGAGAGAGTGAGTGTGTGTCTGAGAGAGTGAGTGTGTGTCTGAGAGAGAGAGTGTGTCTGAGAGAGAGAGTGTGTCTGAGAGAGAGTGTGTCTGAGAGAGAGTGTGTCTGAGAGAGTGTGTCTGAGAGAGACTGTGTCTGAGAGAGTGTCTGAGAGTGTGTCTGAGAGTGTGTGTCTGAGAGTTTGTGTCTGAGAGAGTGAGTGTCTGAGAGAGTGTTTGTCTGAGAGAGTGAGTGTCTGAGAGAGTGAGTATCTGAGAGAGTGAGTGTGTGAGAGAGAGTATGTGAGAGAGAGAGAGTGTGTCTGTGAGAGTGTGTCTCAGAGAGTGAGAGTGTGTGTATCAGAGAGTGAGAATGTGTGTCTGAGAGAGTGTGTGCCTGAGAGAGACACCAACTGTGCACTGCAACTGTTAGGTATGTATATACAACTTTGTATTTACTTTGGGCGCCGCGGAAAAATCCTAATCGCCTTGGGGAGCCTTTAACCGTAAAAGTTTGGGAACCACTGATCTAGCTGGTGTTATCCTGACCCCAACCTTTCCAGTACAGCAGCAGACCCTCCATTCCTAAGAGAAGTCTCACTATTTTTCTATTTTATTATAACACTTTGTATTGGGGTGTTTTTGTTAAATATATTTTTGCACACAAACTCTAGGATATACGTTGCAGTTTTACTGGTTGACCACAGTTCTTCATCTGTGGCTTAAAATATATTAATAATTTAAATTGAATCACTTCTTTGACATATTATCACTTAAAAATATTACCATTTTGTTACACAACAAAAATATTCAACTCGGGTTGAGATGGTTCAAAGAAGAAGAATGATATATGCATTAAATACATGAATTATAAAGGCATGTAATATGCAATCATTTCAACTATTTCATTCTCTCTACAAGTTGAATAGCAACCACATTGGGACCTATAATGTATTTCCACACGCTTCGGACATGCAAATGCTTTAATGAATCTGGCGGGCTGTGTAGAACGCTATTCTCGCAGTTTAATTAATAGGCCCCATGTGTCTCTTCATACAGTATACTACTTTGTGATAATAGGAAGACACAGAGGGGATCATGTAGCTTGTGTTAAGCAAAGACAAGAATCTTAACTTTTTACATTAAAATCATTTAACACAATCTATTGCATCAGGCGGAATTTGTTATGTTTCCCTTTAATGCTTTCTTACCTGTTTCTGCAAACTCATGTTATTGAAGTATCTTGGACAGTTTACTTGACTTCTTGACTCCTGCTAGTTGTTAGTATGTAGGGTCTGTTACATATAATACTGAATTAAACAACTAATGGAAAATACTGTGGACTGGTTGGTTAAGGGGAGTCATGTTGTAAAGTGGATTAAGATTAATGGCACTATTATGCTTAGAATTATAAATGAAACAGTATTCACACTATTGGCCCGCGTGACGCAGGAGATTTAAACCCCCAGGAAGTACTGGTGGCACGTACTCCGGTGAGTATTTTGGGAATTAGGGGGCCCCCGAAGCTGAAATTAATGGAGTTCAGCTCTGGAGACAAAACAAGCAGCATTTTTCCATACATCAAAATAATACTAAAAGGTGCCTTACATGTGTTGAAGGGTCCCCCCTCGTGCCCCTTACTCTCGCTGCTGCGGGGGCTCCCGGCGGCATCGAAGGCAGGGCGCCTCCATCTTGGTTGTGTCACGGAGGTTCACGCTTGTGCAGTAGTGACGCAGTGGCCATTTTGGTAAAGGAGAAGTGGCAGCAGAGGCGCTCCGTAGCGCAGGGATGGCCCACAGTCACGCATGCGCAGTTAGGGCGATGCAGCGGCCATTACAGGGTTGCGCAGGCTCAGCGGAGACTAGCGGCGGCCATTACAGATCGCGCAAGTGGCCCCAATAGGAAAGAAGTCCTGAGTGGACTACATCTCCAAGCAGCCTCTGGGGACTGCCCTTTCACCCAAATCACATGTAGCCAGATAGCCACTAAGGTTTACAGATTCTCATGCTGCATGTGGATACATTGTTGTGGGCTGAGAGAAGAAGCAGACAGTGAAGCACATGAGTCAGTGAGACTGAGGAGACAGTGGGGGAAGGAAGGGGGGCAGAGAGCTGCAAGCTTCTGCCCTAGGCCAGAAGTACCCTGGGCTAGAGTTGAGGCCCTGACTCCCCACTAGTGAGGGTGGGTGGTCATAGGGACAGGCCCTTAGGTAAGGACCCTGTGCCTTCTGCTGTGTGATAGGCAGGGACAGAGTTACAGTGCCTGCTGTAGTTTCTTAGTGCAGGGAGAGAGAGAGACCCTGTGCAGTACTTTAGTGCAGGGAAGGAGAGAGAGGCCCTGCTGCAGTTCTTTAGTGCAGGGACCCAGTGATAGGGTTTGCTGCATGTTCCTGTGTGCTGTGTTGCTGATCCAGAGACTGTCCTTACAGTGGGACGTCCGGCTGGACCCCATCCCACGCGGAGGTACAGATGAGCGCTGCACCAAGCGGCGCTGGTAGACCCTTTGCGAAGACACCCAGGTACCGGAGCACCTGGGCAGGTATTTACACCCTTCCACACGTGCACCAACTTTACCTTGCTCCTCACATGTGACAGGCCTGTTCCCCAACTTGGGGTTTGGGTGTGGGACAGTGGACACGGTGTGGGGACACGGTGGAGGGTTGCACCCTGCGTTGGCGCTTTGGGTAGTTGTGCCATTAGTATTATAGAGTGATAAGAGTGTTCATATTGTTACAGTAAAGACCGTTGCTATTTTACATCAAGTGAATGTGTTCATATACATATATCATATACATGTGACCAAGTCAGTACCCTCCCCTGGTGTGACACTCTCTAACTGCCGGTTTAGGCCTGCCCCTGGATAAGGCAACATAGTACCCTTCCAGGTTGCAACTGCAGGCTAGGCCCTGTGCAGGAGTTTAACCCCAACACTGCCTGTTCCTATCAGGACTTATAGCGTTGAGGCCAGTAGAAGGTTATAGCCAGGGGCACTAGGCTACATATAATTCATTTTATTTCCATAAATATGGTGCAGATGTTTTGCACCAGTTTTGTAGCCTTTGTTACTTAGACCTCTTTGTCCCCTCTGCTTGAAGCAACAGAAATAACACTCCAAGATCTATGGGGGATAGGTATAAAGATGGAGCAATTTGATCCACAAAACAGAGCAAAAATGTTGATGTGTGTCAATTTGTGCAAGCTCTTTTTGGGAGCAGAGGTTAACACCTTGTTTGACGCAAAGAGAAAGGAAATCTGCACCAGTTTTAGGCACCAACTTTGCTACATCTCATTATAATAATGCGCTATATCCTTCACGAACTCCCACTAAAACCATTTCCCCAAATGCTCTCTGCTGCAAGAGTAGCAGAATTGGAGCAAAGTACCTTGATACATTGACACAAAGTGATGCAGAGTACAGTTCCACCTGTTCATTTTCACCTGGTAGCCATGCAATGCTCCAGTTATGTCACATTACATATTGTCCAATTTACCAAGGTAAAAGTTGTGCAATTCTGTGGTGAAAATCACAACAAATGTAACAAAGAAAAACAATCCCGTTTAAATCAATTGCTTAGCCTAGGGATGTGCAAACTTTTTAGTCTCTCCTGCCTGCTCTCCCCCCCCCCTTACCTGATCGGTGGCGTTTTCTGACATCACATCGTCATGTGACCCAGCTGCATCATTTGACGCCACGTTGCCATGGCGACGCATCGCCAGAAGCCACCAGAGACCAGGTAAGTGAGTTACAGAGGCCGCATGTGCGCTCCCCAGGCATTTCATTTAAATGCTTTTTTGGAAGAGCACGGGGCCTCTGTAAGTGCCACCCTCCCCCCCGAGATAATCTCACGCCTCCCAGTTTGCGCACCCTTGATTTAGCCTATGAATTGCAGTCTAAACCTTGTGAGTTAAGCACCACTAAAAGTCACAACGAATTTCCACTATCGACCGACCGGTCAGGCCTTTAACCTGCTGGCAGATAGGACTTGCATCACCATCCCCCAATTATGGCCCCCAGACCCACCCCTTGGTGAACAGTTAAGCAACATGACAGCACCCTCTGACTAACCACCCACCCCACCCCTACACTGGTTAGCAGTTCGAACCAAGACCTACCCCAGCTGAACAACTTGCAAGAAAGCTGTTGGCAATGTCACTCCAACCTGAAGCTCTTGCAAGACAATGTTATACCGTCAATGTAGTGTGTACATATGAAAGTACGTTTTTAATCACCACCTGACCATTTGACTGTGAGGTGGCATTACCATGTACCTATTGCTATGGTTAACACTTGACTGCATTGAAACCAATGACATTTATTGCAACCTTTCAAGATGTAAGCAATGGAGATGCCTCCAATATGACTTAAGGAATTCAGAAATTCATACTTATAAAGAATATACATACAATTTAAAAAGAAGATGTATGAGTTCCCCTTTACCAGGCAGTATGTTAATCTATATATATATATTTTTGAAAATGTTGTATGTTGGCTGTGCTTATGGGCAATCTGATTGGTCAGTTGGCCTGTCACTCAGCCTCTGGCCAATCAGATTGGTCCGTCAGACCACCCGCCCTCCCACGGCTCTCAATGGCCGGTGTCTCGCCCCCCCCCATGTGTCCCGCCCCCCCAAGGCTCTCATTGGCCGGTGAGCCCTAACCCAGGGGTCCACAACCCCCAGGCACACTGCTGCTGCTGCCGCCGCCAGAGGTGAAGAAATGCTCCCTGTGGAACAGTATGTCCCTTGTTATGTCCATCTGCTATACCGGGTGCAATTGCCCCAAGTATGCTCACAGCCCCTCCACCATACATCCCCTCTATCTACCCTAACCTGTCAGCCCTCGCACAACCCCCTCCCTCACTGTCAGTGGCATTTGCGGATGAAGATATAATCCTTGCAGCCCAGCAATCAATGCATAACCAAAGATCTCAGGTTGCGTCTCAGGTCACGTCCCAGGTCACGTCCCAAATTGCATCCCCATTCCACAGCGCAGCTGTTTTAGCTGATGATGAAAATAAGTCAGGGAGTGAGACCGATCAGGGTGAAATAATAGACCAATACACTTCTGGTTCTGCGGGTAACACTAGATCTCACACGGCAGCAAAATATATAGGGAAGATAAATAGTAAGGCTAAAATCCCCAAGGATAATTCCTCTTCAGAAGAACAGAAATCTATTCATTTTGGTTTAATTTCTAAACAAATTGGGGAGGTTGCATACGAATTGAACAAAATAATTACTGCAGAGTCCCCTGTAGTGCGTGAAATAAACACTCCAAAAACAGATGAGTCCCAGTCCCAAACACTGGAGGTATCCTCTGCAAATGTGTCATCTGTAGCTATGCCCTTTATGACAGTGGGTGAACAAGTAGTTATAAAACCCCCAGATACACTTGTTATGAATGCCTGGGCACAAGGTTGCCCTGACCCCACTAAACACCCTGAGGCTGCGGTTAGGTATTTAAAAAGATGTACCAAACAGATGAAATTGTTGGGTTCTGATTATATTTTTTTATTAGATCTAGTCACTAAACATGCAGGTATTAAATGGACAGAGAAGTGTAGAACTCTTGAAACACAGTTTGATAATCCTACTGTAACTATTGACAATCATTGGGGAATGTCTGAATGGATAACAGAAATGTGGAAACAGGTCTTGGATGTATTTAAAAGCAAGCATGGTTCTAGACAAGATATATCTGAGGCTATCGCGTGTGTGCAGAAATCAGACGAAACTGTCACTGATTTTTTAAGAAGGTTTAAAGAGTGTTGGAAGAATGACTGTGGCTTATCATTAGATGACGCTATTGCTCCATTGTATATTCAGCACGCGATGAATAATATGTTGCCAGGTAACGCACAGACAGTTAGGATGTGTATTGATGGGTGGCACAAGCTAAATATAGCAGAATGGGATCAATGTGTTAGAATAAAAGATGCCGCAGGGGTTTTTCCCCCTCCCGTTAAAAATACGCAGCGTTCCAACGCGACCATGTATTTTGACGGAGGACGGGGACGTGGAAGAGATAGAGGTGGTAGGAATCAGGGTAGACAATCCTTTGCAGGACCCCGTAATTACTCAGCGGGGAGAGCTCATCATAATGGGCCCTGTTTCAAGTGTGGCCAAAAGGGACATTGGCAAAATACCTGCCCATATCCCTTTCAGGATGCCAATATGGAGGCAACTGGCTCATGGCAGCCACCGCCTTAGGCCATTTCACAAAATCCCCAACACCCCCCACACTATAATTATCAGGGAGGACCCCCCAGGCACAATTTGCATGTCCAGTGGAAACCACAAAACCCCCAACAATAGGGATGCCAGAGGACGGAACCCCTCATTTGTTATTTGGCCGAACTATCCTCTCGATGAGAAAATTTACCTGTGGTAACTTTTACTGTCGAACCGCTCATCTATTTCGCAGCGGTTTTATAAGGGTCCGGTCACAGATGCAAGTGAGTCCTCTATTGGTGTTGGTGGGGTTCCAGTGGAATGCAAAAGGACACCCCCTTTAAAATTAACATCCACAGTCGGACATGTGTCCCCTGGTATACCCCCTTTGGAGGTGCAGCATTCCTTTCTAATTATCCCAAAATGCCCCGTTAATCTCCTGGGGAGAGATCGTATGGGAAAAATGAGTGTGACATTACATATCACAGACAAAGGTGGGGTTGTGTGTGACACTCCCTATTGTCTTACCACTCCTGCAGGTCCAAAAGAAGATTATGTTTCCTGTTTTGTTGCAAGACATACATACGACCCCAATAGGAAAGTTCGCACTCTGATGTTTGCTCAGGAAATCAGACAGCAATTGTATGCAGCTTATGATTTTGCACACACACAAAAAGCATATGTCAATATTGCATTTCAAACTCCGATTGAGGCTTGGGATTCGTATGATCAATTTTTAGATCATGCTGACCACCGTCAGCCGGATGCACAGATGTCATCAATCACTGGACTGTATTTGACACCCCGCTATGCATACATCATTACCCCTGACTGTACATATGAGTGGATCAAAGGACATGACATTGTTTTAAAACCATGTTATTTGCCTTTGGACAGTTTGCCAGCAATGACTTGTCTTCAAACTTGTGACATTGTACCTCAGCACATTTTTCCACATCCCTCACTTTCTGAAGTACCCATTACCTTATGCGCCACGTCATCCACTGACCCAGGTTTTATTGATTGCTCTCCTTATGAGGCGACCTTGAAACCTAATACTTCCCCGGTGTACATTAAACAATACCCCTTATCCACAGATAAAGAACAGGGTATTGCCCCCATTGTACACGAGCTGTTAGACAAAGGCATTATTTCCCCTACTGTCTCCCCATACAACACACCTGTTAACCCATCCCTAAGCCAGGAGGCCAGCAATGGCGCTTTACACAGGATTTGCGATCAGTTAACGCACTGGTACAACCTATTGCCCCCATAGTACCAGATGTGAATTCAATCCTCACTGGTATACCTACCACAGCGACCTGTTTCAAGGCAGTGGATCTGTGTTCGGCATTCTTTAGTGTACCGGTACACCCCAATACCCGGCCTCTTTTTGCTTTCACTTATGGGGGGGCTCAATATACCTGGAACCGTTTACCCCAGGGGTATATCGACTCCCCAACGGCCTTTTCAACCATAGTCCGTAAAACCCTTGAGTCTTGGTCCCCGCCATGCGACTCTGTATATCTCCAATATGCAGATGACCTGTTGCTGTGCAGCAAAGACTATGAATCATGTCTCACTGACTCTCTCAGCCTGTTTCTACAATTACATGACTCAGGACACAAAGTGTTACTCAAGAAACTGCAATTTTGTCTCCCAGAGGTACGATACCTGGGATTCATCCTGTCACATGGGCAAAGGACATTGGCTCCTGAACGTGTGCAAGCAATTGATGCTTTGCCAAGGCCCAAAACCAAGACTACATTGCTATCTTTTCTGGGTGTTGTGACATATTGCCGTCAATGGATTCCTGACTGTTCATACTATGATCATATTCTCCGACAGGCAACCCTCAAAGACATGCCAGATGTTATCCAGTGGAACAATGAGATGTCCGATGCCTTCCGGACACTGAAAGCCTCCCTCTGCTCTGCTCCTGCTCCTGCTCTTGGACTGCCAAACTATCAGCAACCGTTTCACCTTTATTGCTCTGAAGGTGGAGCGACTGTGGCGGGTGTCCTTGCTCAGGAACACGGCTGTGGTTATAGGCCCGTTGCTTTTTATTCTAAAGTACTACCTTTTGTGGTGAGGGGAATGCCGGCATGCTTAAGGGCCGTAGCCGCCTGTGCCATGATGGTTGAAGCTGCTCAGACCATTGTTCTTTCACACTCTCTTGTCTTGCATACAACACACCAAGTTATACATATCCTTAACAACATCACCACACAGCACATGACAGCTCAAAGGAAATCAGGATATGAAACAATTTTAACGGCAACCTCTTATCTGGTTGTCAAGTATTACCCCTCTCATGCAGGCCCCGCAGTACTACTACACAAGTTACTGTCCTGCAATGACACAAATGACACAGATGACCCAGACGACAGGTCAGTACATGATTGTGCTCAGACTTTAAGGGAAGAGACATCTCCAAGATATGACTTATCTTCCTCGCCTTTGTCAACCGGTGACATTGTATTTGTAGATGGGTCTTGCTCAAAACCTATGGATGGTGTTTTTCTGACTGGTTTTGCAGTAGTACAGTTGCCTGACACTGTTTTAATGGCAAATGCTTTGCCCTTTGTTTCAGCCCAAGCTGCTGAGTTGGTAGCCCTGACACAGGCCTGTATACTGTTTGCTGACAAACCAGTCACCATCTATACAGATTCCCGGTACGCTTTTGGAGTGGTACATGATTTTGGGGTAATCTGGAAGAACAGAGGTTTCCGTATCTCAGACAGTAAGGCAATTTCTCATGCACAGCTGGTTGTAGATCTTCTAGATGCTATTATGTTGCCCTCACAGTTAGCTATTGTTAAATGCAAAGGGCACAGTAAAGGGGATTCAGCTATTGCGGATGGCAATCATTTGGCAGATATGGTAGCTAAGGATGCGGCATTATCTGCCCAGTTTCATCCCCAGTATCCCGAGGATCACATACCACAATACACTCTGATATTGCAACCACCCATCCCACAGTTTGACATATTATCTCTTCAAGCTCTCGCATCCAAAGAGGATGTTCAGTATTGGGAATCAGAAGGTCTGACAAAGGATGTGCATTCTCTTATGTCAGACAAGGAGGGAAGGGTGGGTATACCAAAGACAGCAGCACCAATTTTTATCAGTCATTTTCATTCTTTTGGTCACATTGGTCGCAAACAAACAAGCAAGACAATACAGACTAAGTTCTGCATTAAAGATCTCCCACTGTTAGTAGAGACACAATTATCTAGGTGTTTGACCTGTGCTCGTAATAACCCCACGGGTAATATTCACGGAGCACACGACCATTTGCCACCACCTGATGGGCCAATTCAGTGTTTACAAATTGACTTTACACACATGCCTAAAGCCAAGGGTAAATTACAATTCCTATTGGTAATTGTGGATCAGTTCTCCAAATGGGTAGAAGCATTTCCTACTGCAAAGGAAGATGCCAAAACGGTGGCTAAAATTTTGTGTAAGGAAGTTATTCCTCGTTTTGGATGCCCATTGGTTATTAATAGTGACAAAGGTACCCCATTTACGGCTAAAGTCACGCAGCACATTTGTACACTGTTGTGCATTGACTGGAAGTTTCATATTCCATATCATCCCCAGTCATCTGGTCAGGTGGAGCGCACAAACAGGACGATCAAAGACAAAATCAGGAAGGGCACAAATGGCACCTTTCGAAATTGGCCTGATCATTTGCCTGCCGTACTAGCAGAGATAAGGATGACCCCAAACAAAACTACTGGGTACTCTCCTTTTGAAATTTTAATGGGTAGGCCTTTCCCTACCCCCTGGGCACGGAACCATGGCACACCACTAGTAGGGAATGACTTGCAATGTCTAACTGAGGAATATGTAACACAACTTATTGAGAAATTGAATGGCATCTATGGCGATGTTTCTGTCTCTTTGCCTTCTCCGTCAGGTGAGCCTACCCACCCCTTTAAGCCTGGAGACAGTGTCCTGGTCAAACAGCTGTTCAAGAACAAGACCTTGGATCCTCCTTTCGGACCACCTGTCACCGTGATCGCCGTCACCCGCACTGCCATACTCACAGACGACAGCCCAACATGGATCCACGCAAGTCGCGTCAAGACCGCACCCATTGGCTCCCATGGTCCACCCATCCTGGACTCGTCGGCAAGCTCCTAATGTTCACCACATGTTTATCCTTTATAATAGTTTTGATTTCAGGACTAATTGGGGATTAACTGCTTGCATTGTGTACCACAAAGAGACACACACCCATTAGTTATAGGTTCAATTATCTATACAGCACAACCGACCAAAAAGAAGCTTCGTAAATCATCCTGGGAAAAAAACAATATATATATATAAGTCTCTAATAGTTGTTCATCAAGAAACCGAACCTAATACATCTTGTTGGGTCTGTGCAATGGTCCACATAGCCTTAAACATGGCTACCCAGTACCTATCCCCATTGATCAATCCAAGTTACAGGAGATAGTAGAAAAGGATCTTTCATGGATCTTACCCCTGATGACAATCTCAAGAGAGAAAGGAGTTAGATCAGATCCATCTTACAAAAAGGTTGTAGCCGGAGCCATATGCTAACCAGAATGTACAGAATATCCGGGAGTTCAATTTCTCTTATTGCACTCGACTGTCAGGAGGCAGTGATCACATCTTTTTAATATATCTCTTATCACACAAAGTGAACATACGATATTGATTCTCTGAAATTGACCATGAATTGTAGTGAGTTCTGTCAAAAATTCAGTTACTTATAATAACACCGCCAAGATAGTACCAGTAACCCCCCAAGTTGTACACATGGTTCAGAGCACAGCTCCAGACTTGGAGAGTATGGATAACCCGCAACGAACCAATCAGTTCTGGTCAATAAATGCTTGTAAGTGCGGTGATGGTTTTAGCAACAGTAGTTGTAAATATGGTACTTCACAATTATTGGAAAGAGCAAACACAACTTACCCACCTAAGATTAGCTCCTTATGGTATTACGGTTATGTGGTCATGGCAACTAAGGTCATGCCCTATAATCATCCCGCCCCATGTATCTAGGTTTTGTTCTACCTGCTTTTCGGTAAAACTTACTCACCTGAAGGCCGGTTAAGGAATAAAAGGTTTAAACTGTCAAAACAAGTAAAGGCCGAAGCATTCGCAGGTACCTTATTCCCTTTTTACGGCATCCTTGATTTATATTCCAAACTGGGATTACTGGTGGATGAGCTAGATGTTGCTTTCAACGCCACCAATGACGCTATAAACTAGGCTCACTAATGAGCAGAACAGATACGAACGGTAGTTTTGCAAAATCGCATGGCACTAGATTATCTGTTGGCAGCACAAGGAGGTTTTTGTAAGTTAGTAGGTAAAGAATGTTGTGTTTATATCGATGACCAATCAAAAAGTATACATCCTGACATGACACTCTAGCAGAAATTCAATCTAGAATGCGAAAGGAACCAAAAGAGTTTGATTTTACCTTTGGCCTTGGAAATGGCTAGGCGCATTGGGAATGAAGATTCTTTATGGAATCATAGCAATTGCAAGTTTTTACTTTGTGTGTATATGTTAATCCAAATAACTAAATGTGTAATCCGCTCTATTTTTTGCCAGAAGAGCTGCTTCTCTTCTAGTCTACTCGACTGTTATGTATATGTCTCCCACCAAGAGAGTGAGAAATACCATAGTCTTGGTACTCGTCAACCACCCATATATTCATCTCTGATTATCAAACGAGACACCTAAGAAGATAGGTTTTCTGCAGGCACATGGTCTCTTGGAGGTTTCTCCCTTGGAGTTTTTCCTCTCCTGAGTGGTTTGCAGAAGAATAAATGGGATTGGTCAATTGATTTGTTCTTTCAGAAACAAAAGGAGGCTGCAAGGTTAAAACTGTCTTCTGCTAGCTCTGGAATTGATAAGGTTAAACAGAATACGCTGGCCTTGCTATTTTCACAGGAGGCTATTGTAAATAGCTTTAGAACACTGTTTAGTGCTGTCATATGGTGTTAAACAAGGCTACAGAGGATAGGGCTGCCTTATAAGTCACCATTGTATATTATCTTGCTCAGCAGTAATGTTTTAAGCTCTACAGAAAAGGCATTATGTGAGGGGTTACATGTAAATTTGATGTGTACCCATATTTGTAACAGATGACAACTGATTTTTGTCCCTGCCTTATGTATAAAACCTGCTTGTGAACCATTAAATCCAGTTGTGAGAATTCAACTACGAGCCTCCTGAATTCTTACAGTTCCAGCTCGTATGCAATACTATTTGAAAGAACCCATACGTGTTCGTTTCAGTAGCTCCTGGAGAAGTTATGTTTGCTTGCCAGGTAAGGACCTGATCTGTAGAGATCTAAACCCGTTCAACCTTTATGGATGGGACACTGAGAACCTAGGACACGCGGATATTCACTTGGAGCTGCGTCATAACGTGAGTCCTCTGTTATATCTCATTGATTGAAGCAAATCTGACCCTTATTGCACACACCAATTTCTCTGACACTAGTGTTTGTTTGAATCTTCACTGGAGTGAAGTGGGATCTCTCCAGTTAGGCATTATCACTGGGAACTTACCTGCTCATACATTTATATACCAGTTACTGGATAGGTACTATGCATTGACCACATCAAGATGTATTATTTACCTAGTCTGTCATAAGTTCTTGAGCATTTCAGTTTTTTCAATCATGACCTACCTAAATCATTGCATTAAACTATCAGAACTCTGTAATCTGGGCTTATATGTTTCAGACCCATAATTCTGCAATTCAATGCTTCCATATAATTAAATGGCAATGTCTGTGCAGAATGTCACAAATGTCCCACTCTAGGGAACAATAAAAACCGCTACAGCTGTACACACCACTCAAGATAGATCATGGTCAGGTATTCAATTTTATAAAATGTTGAATCAAAAACATTTCAGGATTTTCTTTGGAAGCCTGATTTACAAAAACTCAATGAATCTATTGTGTAATAAAGTGGATGGGACTCTACCATTTAAAAGGGAAGTACTACACTTTTTTGAGTATGTAGGGCGGGCCAGAAGAAAGGGTTAGCACACTGAAACATCAATGTTCCCTTTACTTTTCTGACTTTTTGCTTAATTTTTAAAATATTTTTATATTTATTTTTCTACTTGTGGTCTGTTTTTTTGTCTTTTTTTCCTTTTTTGTATTTAAGCACTATTTTTACACTATGTTTGTTCTGGTTTGATGATTTTTAAATATTTTGGCCATATAGTAAAAATATACTTTGGACTACTTGGTGTATCTTGTTTGAGTGCGGTGGGTAAACTCCTTACGGTTAAATGGAATCTATTTTTCCCTAATTCTCTTAACTACAAAGACTTTTCAAATACATTTAGTATGACTGTAAACAGGCACAACACATGCAACGGGGGAAGAATGTTTGGTCAACAAAAGCTTTCAAGCTCCATACTACAGAATTTACACAGGTATGAAAATATTCCTAATGTGTTTCAATATGTCAGATTATTCTGGCACAAAAGTTTGTGAACAAAAAAGAAGAAAGAAATGAAAGCAAATAGTGTTTTTCACAGCATGTTCAAGGAGAGCAGAATTGCAGCACATCAATCAAATCAACATATCCGTGTACCTGCTTCCAGCAATATTTTATTGTCTCCGCTGATTTATATATTGCAAAGAGAAGTTGAAATCCCCAGTTTTCATAAACATTACTGAGTAGCCTTTTTGAAATTGTTATTCTGTTCCAAATCACAATTGTAAATGCAAAATAAAAGAAATTCATTCTTTGATTATTCTTAGTCAATTAAAAAAATAAAATAAACAAAAGACAAAATATATGCTTGGTCAATAAAACATGATTTTTGTTATCGTTCGGATGTATATTGATTAAATACTGATACCGTAGTTAGCAGTTTTGTGCCTAATTAGGAAAGTGAATAAAAACAATAGCATAGAAACTCAGATGAGGCGAACTGTCCATCAAGTTTTTACATACAACTATTTATTTATTTATGTATATTATTATATCAATTTTTACCAGGAAGTAATACTTGAGAGTTACCTCTCTATTGCTATGCCCGTTCCTGAAGTTCTGTTAAACTCTAGTCTTGTTACCTAACTTAACATAGTATAGCCTGCGTCCCCCTGGTCCCCTGTTTGTCCCCTTACCTCTCCATAGGAGTATAGCACAGCAGGGGAACTACAAGTTTCAGCAGCTCAGGGGCTGCAGGATGCGTTGCCGGCAACCATAAGACTGAGAGAGTATGGCAGTTAGAATTCTGACAGTTAGAATTCTGACAGTTAAGGGGACAGTTAGTTGTAAGCAGGATAGCAAGGGGATAGGTAATGTTCAGGGAGAAGTTCTCCACTGGACTAGGTCAGAACATCCCCATAGTCCCAGCTAGACCCCATCACTAATACGCTTGTGTGCTGTAGGGATGGCCTCTAGACAAGGACGCTTCACTTAGCAATATAGTGTTTGTCAGCATATATGGTACGGATGTACGTGGTTGCGCTGCCTACGTCTGGGACCAGACTAGGCATCAAACCAGGACTAGCCTAGGTGGAACCCTCCAACCAGATACCACCCCACGCGGAGGCAGATCTCGTTTGACGACGATCGGGAATTGCACTCTGACTGTCAGGAGGCAGTGATCACATTACTTTTTAATATATCTCTTATCACACAAAGTGAACATACGATATTTGATTCTCTGAAATTGACCATGAATTGTAGTGAGTTCTGTCAAAATTCAGTTACTTATAATAACACCGCCAAGATATGTACCAGTAACCCCCCCAAGTTGTACACATGGTTCAGAGCACAGCTCCAGACTTGGAGAGTATGGATAAACCCAGCACGAACCAATCAGTTCTGGTCAATAAATGCTTGTAAGTGCGGTGATGGTTTTAGCAACAGTAGTTGTAAATATGGTACTTCACAATTATTGGAAAGAGCAAACACAACTTACCCACCTAAGATTAAGCTCCCTTATGGGTATTACTGGTTATGTGGTTCATGGGCAACTAAGGTCATGCCCTATAATCATCCCGCCCCATGCTATCTAGGTTTTGTTCTACCTGCTTTTCAGGTAAAACTTACTCTACCTGAAGGCCGGTTAAGGAATAAAAGAGGTTTAACTGTCAAAACAAGTAAAGGCGAAGCATTCGCAGGTACCTTATTCCCTTTTTACGGCATCCTTGATTTATATTCCAAACTGGGATTACTGGTGGATGAGCTAGATGTTGCTTTCAACGCCACCAATGACGCTATAACTAGGCTCACTAATGAGCAAGAACAGATAAGAACGGTAGTTTTGCAAAATCGCATGGCACTAGATTATCTGTTGGCAGCACAAGGAGGTGTTTGTAAGTTAGTAGGTAAAGAATGTTGTGTTTATATCGATGACCAATCAAAAAGTATACATCATGACATGGACACTCTAGCAGAAATTCAATCTAGAATGCGAAAGGAACCAAAAGAGTTTGATTTTACCTTTGGCCTTGGAAATTGGCTAGGCGCATTGGGAATGAAGATTCTTTATGGAATCATAGCAATTGCAAGTTTATTACTTTGTGTGTATATGTTAATCCAAATAACTAAATGTGTAATCCGCTCTATTTTTGCCAGAAGAGCTGCTTCTGCTTCTAGCTCGACTGTTATGTATATGTCTCCCACCAAGAGAGTGAGAAATACCAATAGTCTTGGTACTCGTCAACCACCCATATATTCATCTCTGATTATCAAACGAGACACCTAAAAGAGATAGGTTTCTGCAGGCACATGGTCTCTTGGAGGTTTCTCCCTTGGAGTTTTTCCTCTCCTGAGTGGTTTGCAGAAGAATAAATGGGATTGGTCAATTGATTTGTTCTTTCAGAACAAAAGGAGGGCTGCAAGGTTAAAACTGTCTTCTGCTAGCTCTGGAATTGATAAGGTTAAACAGAATACGCTGGCCTTGCTATTTTCACGGGAGGCTATTGTAAATAGCTTTTAGAACAACTGTTTAGTGCCTGTCATATGGTGTTAAAACAAGGCTACAGAGGATAGGGCTGCCTTATAAGTCACCATTGTATATTACTCTTGCTCAGCAGTTAAATGTTTTAAGCTCTACAGAAAAGGCATTATGTGAGGGTTACATGTAAATTTAGATGTGTACCCATATTTGTAACAGATGACAACTGTATTTTTGTCCCTGCCTTATGTATAAAACCTGCTTGTGAACCATTAAAATCCAGTTGTGAGAATTCAACTACGAGCCTCCTTGAATTCTTACAGTTCCGAGCTCGTATGCAATACTATTTGAAAGAATCCCATATCTGTTGCGTTTCAGTAGCTCCTGGGAGAAGTTATGTTTTGCTTGCCCAGAAGGACCTGATCTGTAGAGATCTAACACAGTTCAACCTTTAAGTGGATGGGACACTGAGAACCTGAGGACACGGATATTCACTTGGAGCTGCGTCATAACGTGAGTCCTCTGTTATATGTCTCCATTGATTGAAGCAAGATCTGACCCCTTATTGCACACACCAATTTCTCTGGACACTAGGTTGTGTTTGAATCTTCACTGGAGTGAAGTGTGGGATCTCTCCAGTTAGGCATTATCACGGGGATACTTACCTGCTCATACATTTATATACCAGTTACTGGATAGGTACTATGCATTGACCACATCAAGATGTATTATATTTACCTAGTCTGTCATAAGTTCTTTGAGCATTTACAGTTTTTTCAATCATGACCTACCTAAATCATTGCATTAACTATACAGAACTCTGTGAATCTGGGCTTATATGTTTCAGACCCATAATTCTGCAATTCAATGCTTCCATATAATTAAATGGCAATGTCTGTGCAGAATGTCACAACATGTCCCACTCTAGGGAACAATAAAAACCGCTACAGCTGTACACACCACTCAAGATAGATCATGGTCATGGTATTCAATTTTATAAAATGTTGAATCAAAAACATTTCAGGATTTTCTTTGGAAGCCTGATTTACAAAACTCAATAGAATCTATTGTGTAATAAAGTGGATGGGACTCTACCATTTAAAAGGGAAGTACTACACTTTTTTGAGTATGTAGGGACGGGCCAGAAGAAAGGGTTAGCACACTGAAACATCAATGTTGCCCCTTTTACTTTTCTGACTTTTTTGCTTAATTTTTAAATATATTTTTTATATTTATTTTTCTACTTGTTGGTCTGTTTTTTTGTCTTTTTTTCCCTTTTTTGTATTTAAGCACTATTTTTACACTATGTTTGTTCTGGTTTGATGTATTTTTAAATATTTTGGCCATATTAGTAAAAATATTACTTTGGACTACTTGGTGTATCTTGTTTGAGTGCGGGGTAAACTCCTTTACGGTTAAATGGAATCTATTTTTCCCTAATTCTCTTAACTACAAAGACTTTTCAAATACATTTAGTAATGACTGTAAACAGGCACAACACATGCAACGGGGGAAATGAATGTTTGGTCAACAAAAGCTTTCAAGCTCCAATACTACAGAATTTACACAGGTATGAAAATATTCCTAATGTGTTTCAATATGTCAGATTATTCTGGCACAAAAGTTTGTGAACAAAAAAAGAGAAAGAAATGAAAGCAAATAGTGTTTTTCAGCATGTTCAAGGAGAGCAGAAATTGCAGCAATCAATCAAATCAAACATATCCGATGTACCTGCTTCCAGCAATATTTTATTGTCTGCCTCTGATTTATATATTGCAAAGAGAAGTTGAAATCCCCAGTTTCATAAACATTACTGAGTAGCCTATTTGAAATTGTTAATTCTGTTCCAAATCACAATTGTAAATGCAAAATAGAAAGAAATTCATTCTTTGATTATTCTTAGTCAATTAAAAAAATAAAATAAACAAAAGACAAAATATATGCTTGGTCAATAAAACAATGATTTTTGTTATCGTTCGGATGTATATTGATTAAAATACTGATACCGTAGTTAGCAGTTTTGTTGCCTAATTAGGAAAGTGAATAAAACAATAGCATAGAAACTCAGATAGAGGCGAACTGATCCATCAAGTTTTTACATACAACTATTTATTTATTTATGTATTTATTTATTTATCAAATGTTTTACCAGGAAGTAATACATTGAGAGTTACCTCTCTATGGACTATGGCCCAGTTCCATGAAGTTCTGTTAAAACTCTAGTCTTGTTAACCTAACTTAACATAGTATAGCCTGCGTCCCCCTGGTCCCCTGTTTGTCCCCTTACCTCTCCATAGGAGTATAGCACAGCAGGGGAACTACAAGTTTCAGCAGCCTCAGGGGCTGCAGGATGCGTTGCCAGGCAACCAATAAGACTGAGAGATGTATGGCAGTTAGAATTCTGACAGTTAGAATTCTGACAGTTAAGGGGACAGTTAGTTGTAAGCAGGATAGCAAGGGGATAGGTAATGTCCAGGGAGAAGTTCTCCACTGGACTAGGTCAGAACATCCCCATAGGTCCCAGCTAGACCCCATCACTAATAGCTTGTGTGCTGTAGGGATGGCCTCTAGACAAGGACGCTTCACTTAGCAATATAGTGTTTGTCAGCATATATGGTACGGATGTACGTGGTGTGCGCTGCCTACGTCTGGGACCAGACTAGGCCATCAAACCAGGGACTAGCCTAAGGTGGAACCCTCCAACCAGATACCACCCCACGCGGAGGCAGATCTTCGGTGGACAGACTGATCGGTTGTTTTTAATACCCAGCGGGACCCAGGTGCTGGAGCGCCCGGGCAGGTATATCTACAAGTGCACCAACAATACACGAGGGCAGTGCTGTCACACACTTGGGGTGGGATTGGCTATTGTGGCCTGGACACTGGGGCACTGGTGCTCCTGCACCCAATTACTGTGGGGGATATTCCACGGGTCGGTATATATATATATATATATATATATATATATATATTGTATTGTTATATGTTATGTTGTATTGTTCCTGTTATAAATTACTGTCCAGTAAATACTGTTACATATACCCTTGTGTGCAATTACTGATTGTATTATCTTTGGGAGGGGCTATCCCACTGTGTGTGGGTCCTTCCCAGGTGGAGGCGCTGTTAGTATAGTCATTACACACACCCCAGGCTCCCAGTGGCGGAGGATCAGGCCTCCTATTTGCCACTCAGGTAATAGCAGCACACGTGGTCACCCTAGACACAAGGGGGGGGAGGAGGCTACAATCACATTAAGATTAACAGCGTATCTTGAAAAACAATAACATAATGTTAACCCATACAAAAAGAGGGGAGGTTCCCAGCACTCAATAAGCAAGATATAGAAACAGGTCAAAAAATACATAATCGAATCGGTGATTATTTACTGTGGATAAGGTGAATGATGTACAAACAAAATGCCAATATGCTTCACATAAAACAATACTGACAATAGTAGCTAGTAAGAAACGCTGAAAAGACAGTATATCAAAACATAAAATTCTTACTGTTTCCCATGTATGGATGATCAATGTGAGATTGACGTCTGCTACAGTACATCTGTAGCTTGAGTTTATTACAGTATGCTCCTGACTATCCTAGAGTTAAAATATTTTTTACGCAAGATTAGAGAATGGATACAGGGGAAAGAATAAGGAAGCAATAAGATGTTGATCATCTTTAGCAAAATGTATTGATGAAGCAGTCATCCCTAAACACAAATCCTCCCCCAGCCAACACCAACGTACCTGTCCCCCAAACGTAGCTGTTACTAGATTTGTATGAATGTACTTAGAAGTGCAAATACTGTATGTTTGCCAATTCTCTGTGTAACCCTGCTTCCTATCACTGGCAAGCTGTTACTCTGTGCTGTGTTACCTGCTTGCTCACAGGGCCCGAGCCTCTGCCACGGAGAGCTTGGGGTGCATACAATGTATAGGTTCGGTGCAGCGCCTCCACCTGTGACAGATCCCGCCAAAGGGGGAGTTAGTCTTCGTAGGACGTTTACACAAGAATTACTCTTACACGACCATGTTCTAAAACCAATCTCGTTTACTGATACAATAGATCAACCTTACGATACATTACATGCCATGACATTCCGGTATGCTGGTACACATCATGTAACACGCCACGGAATACGTCAACATCCTTGTGCCTCGGCGGACGCCAACAATAACTTGCGCCTCGGTGGACGCCAACAATAACTTGCGCCTCGGCGGACGCCAACAACACTTTCCCCAATCCCGCCACCGGGTGATCCCACCCCGTGTCCAAATACGCTAATCAGTTCTCCCGTTCCCACAGGTCATATGTATGTGTAGGGGTGACTGCGCTGCCACTATGTCTCAGGTGATTGAAAGGTAGAGTTGGTGCACTTGATGAAATACCTGCCGAGTGCTCGGATCTGCTACGTTTCTTCGAAAAGAGTCTCTGAGGGTACCACGCTCATGCCCTTGCTAGGATCCGGGGCACTTCTTCTCGGACTCTGGCCCCTCTAAGGAGGTCTGAGCCCGATCTCCTTCTCGACAGAATAGTCCCGAACAATACTAATGATTAGGGGGTAAAATCCTTACTACGGGTGTCCCTAGCTCAGCTTGTCTCTACGGTGACTCAGGGCTAACTGGGCCGGGGGCACCTGGCCTGCGCCTGGGAGTACAACCTCCCAGCACAGTATCTCCGTCTCCTCGTCTCTCCACGAAGCTCTCCCTCCATGTGCGTGCAACCCCTGCCTATATGTCTGGCAACTCCTCTCATAGGCTAACCGCTCTCACCTGACCCTCCCCGTAGGGCTGCTGGGTCAAGGGACTGCTCCTCTCCCGCCAAATTGTACTCTCCTCCTTCGCGGGCTTTGCAACTACTCTTTGCAAGCACAACCTCCCATTCCTTGGGGTGAATCAGGGGTCACGGCTACATCTGTAAATGTTGAGTTTCTTACAAAATGTTTCAAAATGTCATATTGCCAGACTTTTTGCCCGAATTTTGAAAAATGTACCCAAATTTGTGCAAAAATGACATTAACTGTCAGTATACGGTACAATGCTCAGGGAATTTTCAAGTTCCGCCAATCTTTTTTTGTGAAAAAAGGACACATTTTGCCTAGTTTGATCAGTTTCATAAAAAATTTGCATCTGTTACCAATGTTTTTAGCATTAGCTAATGTCACCTAAAGAGAAGGATACTGCAGGTTGATTGCCAATTAATAATAATGCTATTTAACATTATTTAGGTCATACCTAAAGATGGCGTTACTCCCATATAGACCCTGAAATATGGGATGAGAGAGAAAGGGTGAGGAACGAAGAGAGAAAGTTTTTTTAGTATATAGTGACTTAGATAACTCCCCCAAACACACCTTTATCCAATATGGGGAAGGGAGACCTGTGAACTAACCTCGACACACCTGAGATACTTGGAAAATACGCTAATTACTGGATGCAAATGATATTTAAATGATTGAAAATATCATATTTTCCGGGTGTCTCAGATGTGCTCAGTTTTGCGCTCTCTCTCTGTCTCTCGCTATTTCCCTCTCTCTCGCTCTAAGTTGTGGGAAAGTTAGGGAGGAGTAGGGGTGCACAATCTTTTCCCCCTGCACCCTCCTGGTTGCTCTCCGCACCTGATCGCAATCCCCCCCCTCTCCTACTCATCTCCAGCATCAAATGACATCACGTGACCCGCAGCATCATTTGACGTTGGGTTACCATGGTGAATCCAAGTCAAGTTAGTTACAGAGGCCTCGCACAGTCCCCTGGCATTTCATTTAAATGCCTTGGGGGAGAACGTGGGACCTCTGTAACTGCATGCCCCCCCCCCCCCCTGAAAATCTGCATTCCCCCAGTTTGCGCACCCCTGATCTGGAGGAATGTGGGTTGGTGTTATATCTTTCTATAGCAGGGTATAAAATACAATTGTATTGCAGTTATCACAGAGAATACAGGGGTCTCTGCATTAAGGCAGATGTGATGCAATTCTGGCACACAAAAATTGTTCCAGATGCATAAAAGAAAAGAAGCATATTATTTCCAATCTGATTTGCATTTGACACATATGGTGCAGATTTGAGTGAAACCCTGTGTTTCACTTTATTCTCAGCTACGTTTGTGGATTTCCTAATGAGAGTTCTGCCATTGCTATTATTTACAGTTATATACTTGTATTTCTTTATTACCTGTACATTATATTCTGCTGTACCAATACAGACAGGCCCACACATTGGTAAAAGGGAAGTATAGATTAGGAGAGAATGTAAATCTGCAGGTAAAGGCTTTTCTTAACGCAAGGTATTCTAAATGCAACCTCAGGCAAACACTTTGGTGGCTTAGCTGCGATGTCAGTTGAATATCTCAAGAACATACACGTACAGTAGGGATGTTGAAAAAAGGTGTCAACTCAGCAAAGATGGGAATCTATCGAATGGAATCAATAGGAGAATGAAGATGAGATAGAGCCCATGTGGAAGAAAGAAGACAATCTTACGAAGGAACCTTCCACTATGCCTCAAAAGGAAAGTGCCTGACCAGTGTACCCTGCCTGTGGTCACGCATGGATGTGAAACTTGGACCCTAAACGTGAAGACAATTCTGAAGTTTCAGACAACTCAAAGTAGTATGGAGAGATGTATGTTGGGTATTACCCCGGGGCAACTACCCCCTTCACCCATCCCCTCTAGCCCCAACAAACCAAGTACAGGTGCGCAGACGAGTATTATAAAACTTGCCTTAAACTTGCCTTGGAAAATCTGGGGCAAATCTGGGGCTATCACCAACAAGATCCAGGAACATGCTGGGTACATGCTGCAACATTTCAGTGACATTTCTGCAGAGATTAATGGCCCATCGGATCAACACAGCACGGGTCCCTGGCAGTCCCATTCAGTTTGAATGGGACTGCCAGGGACCCCGCTGTTAATCCGATGGGCCATTAATCAATGCAAAAATGTCAGGGAATTGTTGCAGCATGTACCCAGCATGTACCCAGCATGTACCCAGCATTTACCTGGGTCTTGTTGGTGATTGCCCCAGATTTGTTTTAGAATACTCGTCGGCACGACAGTACTTAGGTTTAACTCCTTCATTACAGGTAATTAAGCTTCTTTTATTTTAATTACACAGTATTGAAGCAGGGGGTCTTCGGAGCTGAACTGCATTAATTTCAGCCCCAGGGACCCTCTGCTTCCCGAGTTAGATGCCCATGTATGGGTGCCAGTATCTCCCTACATGTTTAAATCTCCCATGTCACATGACAGGGACATTTAAATGCACAGGAGAAACCAGGGCCTGAATCTCGGGAAGCTGGGGGGCTGGAATTAATGCAGCTCAGCTCCAGAGACCGCCTGCTTCAATAATATGTTATTAAAATAAAAGCAGCGCGATCGCCTGTTAGAAGTGCACAGAGAGAGGGACTGCTTCTATCTACTCTCACTGCGCGTCTCTTATAGACTGATGCGATCCGGTAGGATTCACAAAGCGGGGGTCCCATTCAGATTCCGCAAGCACGTGCGTGCCAGGACTGTTCCCTTGGCGGATTCCCTGCCGACTGAGCAACAATCCATCGTGCTACTGTAGCGCTGGTTTAACTCCATCTGCAGAAGCAGTGTTAGGCATTATCACGATGATGTAGTCCAAAGAGTGAAAACCGGTGCATAGTGTGGGCACAATGTAATTAAAGCCTATTTATTGGGGTGATGACATCGGGAACATCAAGGTAGGTAGGTATAGAATCAACCTGACGCGTTTTGGGCATAGCATTCCCTTTGTCAAAGAGTATGTGACTCCCTCGTGGTCTCTCCTGCTTGTTATACAACCGGACTTCTGGTAAAGAGCTGAAACCAGAAGTGACACAACATCACCTCCAGCCTCATAAGACTAAGTCCCTGGTGGAGGCTGCTGCATGCACGTCTGGTATCCTGGTGGTGCGTGCACCGTTTGAAACCGTGATCTGCGGTCTGTAGGGAGCAATGGGAGGCACGGGGGGCATGGCCAAAACGGGGGGGGTGGGTGGCCATGATGGGGGGAGGGCGAGCCATTGGTCAACAGTGGCTGCGCTCCCATTGGTCCAAGCCCTTGTATTGGCTCCCAGCACACCACGTGACCCCGTCGCCTCTCGGGAACAGTGGCTGATGCGCCACTGCACTTTGTGAGCCAACACACAAGAAGAGCCTGGGGCCTGCCACTATTGAGGTGAGTGATTGGTGTGCAGCACACCGCTGTCACCACCGGGGACCTAGCCTAATACAGCAAGGCTGGAGAGCTGGAGAGAACAATTGGAGAGAAGAAGGCGTTGCAGCTGCCTACGTCAGTGAAACAGACCAGGAATCCTCTGGTACAGCAAACTATAGATTTATTGGCACATTTAAACAGCAAAAAAACATTCACTCTGACATGTTTTGTGCGAGGGATCGCACTTTATCAAAGAGCTGGAGACGGTCAGTCAGTCGGATGCAGTGCCATCTGCTGTATGATGGTTAAAAACACAGACATTTCAAGAAGATGTTGATTTCTTAAGCGCTCAGTGTAGTCATGGGTGACGCGAACACGATCGATCGAGAAGAGGAGATCAACAGCGACACATCCTCCTCTGAGATAGTGGAAAAAGACTCAAGGAAGGCAGGAGGAGAGTTAGGAAGGGGTGTAGGATGGGGGGAAGAAACAGAGGGGATGTTCTGCCGTATGGATTCCACCTTTTCCTTAAAATAGTCAGCAAAGTCCTGAGCGGAGATGGAGGAAGGAGAGGCAGCTGAGGGTGGTTTGAGTAGAGTATCAAAGACAGAGAACAGTCGGCGTGGGTTAGACTTGTGCATGTTGATTAGTGCAGAAAAGTAGGCTTGTTTAGCTTGCGAGAGGGCAGAGTTGAAACAGGATAGCATAAATTTGTAGTGAAGGAAGTCTGCGAGAGTGTGAGACTTCCTCCAGAGGCGTTCAGAGGAACGAGTGGAGGAACGCAGCATGTGCGTGTGGGAATTTAGCCAGGGTCTAGGGTTAGAAGGGCGAGGGCGGCAGAGAGAAAGCGGGGCATGTAGATCAAGAGACGAGGACAAGACAGAGTTGTACTTTCTGACCAGGTTGTCAGGGTCTGTAGCAGAGCTGAGAGAGGAGAGGGAGGAGTGTAAAGTGGACTCAAAGTCAGGTAAGTGAATAGAGCGCAGGTTTCTGCAGAACCGGGGGGTAGATGGAGGTGGAGAAGGGGAGAAGCGAGATAAAGAGAATGAGATGAGATGATGGTCAGAGAGAGGAAAAGGGGAAATGGAGAAATCAGAGAGAGAGAAGTTTTTAGTGAAAACCAGGTCTAAGTAGTGGCCATCCTTGTGGGTGCTGGCTGCAGTCCACTGTTGAAGGCCAAAAGAAGAGGTAAGAGAAAGAAAGCGGGAAGCCCAAGAGAGAGAGGGGTCATCAATGTGGCAATTGAAGTCCCCAAGGAGAAGAACAGGGGATTCTGAGGAGAGAAAGAAAGAGAGCCAGGATTCAAAGTGAGAGAGAAAGGCAGAAGGGGGATGAGTAGAGGTAGGTGGGCGATAGATGACCGCCACATGAACAGGGAGAGGAGAGAAGATCTGGACAGTGTGAGCCTCAAAGGAGGGAAAAGCAAGAGAGGGGGGAATAGGAAGGGTTCGGTAACGGCAGACAGAGGAGAGCAGGAGCCCCACGCCTCCACCCCTGCCATCAGGGCGCGGAGTGTGGGAGAAGGAAAGGCCACCATAGGAGAGGGCAGCTTCCAGAGCAGAGTCAGACTGAGTGAGCCAGGTCTCAGTTATAGCAAAGAGAAGCAGGGAGTGAGAGAGAAAGAAGTCATGTACAGAGAGGAACTTGTTAGAAAGAGAGCGTGCGTTCCAAAGGGCACAGGAGAAAGGGAGAGAGGAGGGAGGGTGGCAGGGGATGGGTATGAGGTTGGAGGGGTTGACACCAGAAGGAGTAGAAGTTGCATGTGGGAGGCGAGGACGAGAGCAAGTTGAAATAGGACAGGGACCAGGATTGGGAAAGATATCCCCAGAAGCAAGGAGGAGAAGCATGGATAGAAAGAGGATGTGTGAGGAGGATTTGTAGGGGTGTGTTTTAGTGCAGGGGATATAGCTGTGTGGTGTCAGAGGGCGCAGGTAAGAAAGGAGTTCATGTGAACAGAGAAGTGGTGAAGGAAGGAGAGATGGAGATATATGAATAGAGTTTGAGACATACTGAGGCTGGTAGAAAGAAGTGCATAATTTGAGAAGAAGTGAACACACAGCAAATATAAATGGTAAAGGCAGCATCACAGCAGTAATGATGTAGTCTGGTATAGATGATTTCCTCCTTTGCAGCGTAGTTCAAATGCAGGAATCAGGGTCAGCTGGGGTGTCCACTTCTTCCTCACTTCTTTTGAACTTCCTTTTAAACTTCAGTTGTTCAGTATTCATGCCACTTTATAATGGGCCACTTGGATATGGGCTGCAAGCAGACTAGCTGTTCTGACTGGGTTTATATAGGCCTAAAAAGTCACCTGACAATGTTGTTCTGTCTGCTTAATTAGCACATCTGAGGCACATTCAAACAAATGGTTTTCTACACATGGTGTTCCCTGCCTAGGTGGCAACACTTAATTTGATTAGGGGTAGACAGAAAACAGCATTCAAATATGGTTTTTACCTAGCATTGGATCACTTGCATATACTATATAATACACACAGCAGAGGATTTAGAGATGGATATGCATCGGATGGGCCTGATCAGCTCATATCCTTGCAGATTCCTAAGGAGTAGAAGTTGCATGTGGGAGGCGAGGACGAGAGCAAGTTGAATCCCTACCGTCTTATCTTAGAGATTCTTCTCAAATGCTCACAGTCACTCAAACTAGTATTTGGTCCATCAAATACTTATGGGTAACACTAGATGTCACTTAACTTTACACCATTATAGATCACACATTAGGTATTCAGGCCACACAACACTTTTTAAACAATTCTAATCTTTCCATGGCACAAAATGCTTTTTATCAAAGACACCATTTTCCAATAATTATAGTACTTGCTTTGCTATGGCTCACACTTTTAATACCAAATATGTCGTCTGTTAGAGACTGAAGACATACAGGAATTTAAGCAAAGCAAACTTCTTTATGTAGATTTTGCTCTAATTAGTCAAGAGCATATAGAGACTGTTACTCTGGTGATATGATACTCAGCGACTGTTCCTTTGATTAAATACAACTTCCACAGATCTGCTTCAGGGAAAGAAACCTGTAGGGAATAGCATAGGGAGTTGTATTTGTTATAAAATGCTCTTGACCTGCTGGCACTTAATTTTCAACCACCTACAGACGAAAGTAATTAAATTAGCATATAGTTAAAAAAGGAACAAAGACTGGAGCTCCATCTGCAACAATGCAGTAACTCTGTCTAGTATTTTCAGTGAAACCATTTATGTGTGAGTAAAGTTCAAGTGGTCTAATGAATATCTCTAAAACCACAAGAGGCCGTTATTGGGCTCATTACGCGGAGCCTGGGCTTTTGTGCTTCTTAATTGATAAATTACAAAAGCACAAAAGAAAAAGAGAAGCAAGCTGCCTTCACAAAAAAAGTTCACAAATGCATTAGTTAGAAGTAATACAAAGTCTTAATTTACAGCATGTTGTGACCAGAATACCAAATTTTCTTTAAGGAGAAAACATATGACTTTATCTTGAATTTCTTACTAATTTGCATCTTTTTTGTATTACGTTATCATTGGGAAACACTATTACTAATGGATAGGTTGACTAAAAAACAGTACGGTGCTTCAGATAGTGAATGACAAACCAAGTATATCATGCAAAATCTATTTCAATAATGATCCAAAGGAATATACAGTTTCACCTCTTCTTAGCCCTAGAATGTTACACCCTTAAGGCAAAGGATTCTGGTTTTCCTTCATACAGTACTGTACAGTATGTTACATTTAAAACCCATGAAAGTAATCTTGTGCCCTCTGGTGGAACAGTCAGAAATGAATTAAACTGTGATGTATTCACGTTATTACTGCAACGATTAGTTATTGTTACACTGTTTAACTGTAATTCCAGAAGATCTGTCCACATTAAGCGGTACTAACTAGTCACTGTACTTTTACATACATTATTAGATAATCATTTACATGCTTTTTTTCTCCAGTAAAAACAGCTACAGTACAGTACGTTATGACTTTTGTAACTTTGAAAGCACATTTATAGAAGTGCATTATTTGAATTAGAACATATACTGTAGAGATTCACACCATGGTTATATTTAGAATTTCATTAAATATTACGTTTATCCCAGTTTATAGAAAAATGACTTAGTTACAAAAGGATTCTCCTATGGTTTATTATGTTTGAATAAATAAAAAAGATAACATCTAATATTTCATCATATGTGAATGTTTTTAGGGCATAATTAATTAAAAAAAATTCTAATATTAAAATATTATCAGATTGATAGTTATATATGTTTTATCAAGTTTTAATGAAAAAAATATTTTCTAATTGTTAACTCATAACATGGCTGAATCTTCCATTGAGTACACAGACCTCCAAGAGGTTTCATTGGTAGTATATAGGTGTTATTGTTATGTGTATATACAGATGTTGTATGTTACTTTATTTGTTTGTATGTTTTAGTATGTTATGTATGATATTTTGTGAGTAGTGCTTTAAACAGCATTCACTGGTTAAATAGAGTTGAGATAAGCATATACTGTATGGGTCCCCGCAATGGGTTAAGCATGTCCCATTAAGGACTTAGACCACATATAAAATGTGAGAGATCAGCACTACTACTGTAGCCCTCACAAAGCAGACACGGGAGCCAATCAGAGTAGGG
Organism: Ascaphus truei; assembly: GCA_036426205.1. Classification (NCBI taxonomy): domain Eukaryota; kingdom Metazoa; phylum Chordata; class Amphibia; order Anura; family Ascaphidae; genus Ascaphus; species Ascaphus truei. The sequence continues at coordinate 287,129,635 of CM071568.1, read as the reverse complement.
ATAGACTTCCCACATTCTGATTGGCTCCCGTACCATGTGACAGGCTTTCAATGACGTCACATCTGTTCTCCCCCAAGCCTCTGTCACATGGTATACTAGAGCCAATCAGAGTAGGGATGGAGTTCCCACGCTCTGATTGGCTACCGTACCATGTGGGGACGGCCATGTTTCTTTTCATGACGTCATCTTAAAGGCAATTGAAGCAAAGCCATTCTGATTGGCTGTGCTTTCATTGCCTTTGTGACGTCATCATTTTTTTTTTTTATCGGCCAAAACACATGGTTTTCACGGCCCAATCAGGAACGTGGGAACCATGACGAAAATGTGATGTTATAGGCCTGTAAAAGCCTATGTCGTCTCATTTTGAAGCCAGACGCCGAGGAGGAAGGACCTCCTACAGAAGAAGAAGGACAGGGCGCGGCCGAAGACGGGAAGAACACCCCGGAAGAAGGTAGAAGAAAGAAGAATACAGATGAAGATGGATTACAATTAGAAGACCCTTGGATTGATTTGGATTTTTAGTGTAATGTTTATTTTTTTATGGTTTTTTATTTTATGGGTTCCTGTGCCTGGTGGTTTTGTACATGAGTAAGGTGTTCAACGGGAGTCGGTGGGGCCAAGTAATGGTAAGTGAACTAAAGAAATGTATCTTAAGTTGAACTTGGTAATTTTTTATAAAGCTTTTGTTAACATGTGTTTTTTTTTTTGTTTGGTGGTATCATCAATTTTCTTGCCACTGCTGTATTGTAATATATTTGTATGTCATGTATGTTCTAGAGTAGATAATACTACCGGGTATAGAATTTAAGAGTTGTTTTAAAAGCTTGATTTGATGATGGTTTTTAAATAATTTGTCTATGCTGCTATTCTTTATTGTGTGTTTAAATTATTTTACAATTAGATATTGTAATTGTTGATATTGTAATTGTATTCTTGATGTTCAGGTTAGGCTTCGTTTTGTTTTTTTGTTATCTTTTTTGGTACAGATAACTTTTTTCACAGCTAATTTGTTATTTAAGGGCTTGAAATTGTTAATTGTTTAATTGTTAGGGATGGAATGTAAATTGTTTAGGGATGTCATTACTGATGGTACTTGATTTATGTTTACTGGGATTCGATAAAATAGGTTCTGGGGCTTGTTTGGAGTATTTGTATTTTGCTTGCATTGTTATTGTTAACATTCTTTGGCAGAATGTATATCGCATAGATTGGATCATCATATATACTCTGTATGCAATGTGTTGATTGGCATTAGAGGTATTTTTTGGCATTTGATGATTGTGATTGGTAAGATCAGTTAGGATTATTGAAGGAAATTAATTTTATTGTAGTGGTCTTTATGGGATTGTTATTTGTAGTACAGTATGTTTTTGTAACCCTTCTACATGTTAATTTTATATTAGGTTTCATCATGTGTGTGTGTATATATATTCTATCATTCCCTATAGTGTATGTGATATATATATATATATATCTCGTTCTATATTTATTATATATCCCATCTAGTATAATAATAGTATTTACTATAAAATATATTTTGTTGCAATATGAAGCCACTGTACAAATTCATATGGGTGAAGGTGGGTCTATCGGGCCAGTGTGGCCTTAAACCCCTTTAATTACTTTGCGTTATTATATATATATTGTTCGTTATATATTAATTATATTCTCATTATATATATTATTAGTATTATATTATTATTATTTATATATATCATACCGATAACGTTTTTAGGGGTTATTGGTATCTGTATGCAATGGCAATGTATTGCTTTGTTTTGTGCTATGTTTTTGTGGGCAAGACAAGGATGTTGCGTGGCGACGGAGACTCTTATTTTGAGGTCAGTATACTGTTATTTATTTGCATTATGTTTTAATAGTTTTTAATAATGAAGCAAATAATCTATATCCCTATCTGGATAATATTATTTTGCACTTCTCTGTACTGTTTAGGTGTGGGGGGGCGGGTGTATGTATTGAAGTATAGGCCAGTTTAATTTGGTTTTACATCAGGGTTTGTTCCGTGGTCCTGCGGTTTTGGACCTCTGGAACCACCTGCGGTCTCCCTCGTTGGTATCTCACGTTTCAGGCTGGTGGTTTCCCCATGGGTGCACATGCGGGGATGAACGGGTGGGCTTCACACTGTGGGGCACCCGCGGACCCGTATTTCTCGGTATGAGGTCGGTGCCTCACATCTGTGGGGGCACCGCCGACCCGTAGGGCGTGGATGAAGATGTGTGGTCCCACTCTGTGGGGCACCGCGTACCCTAGTGAGCACTCACTAGTTTCCCCAAACCCCCGTGGAACCACCCTGTGCCGCGCTGCAGACACCTGTGGGTCTGACCTGGGCTCCCAGACACCTTGTGCCTACCATGGGACCCATTGTGGCACCCGGTTACCCAGAGGAGAACACCTGGGGGCCATGGGTGCTGGCGGGACCCACATGCAGGGCCTCCAGAACCTGTTTGAAAAGGCTGCTGGTAACCGACTAAGGTACAAATGGGTCTGTCTTCCATGGCCTGTGCCCCAGCCCCAACCGTGTAGGACTGTGGGGCGCGCGTTTGAAACACCGTTTTGTAAAAGGATAAGGGTTTGATTTTGGGGGGCACAGAGGGTTGGGTAATGATTTATTAAATATTTGATGTTTATTGTTGGGTCACTGTATTGTGTTTTATGTGTGGACTGTGGGGTGATGGGGTGGGGGTTCCCGCACCGGTAATTGGTGGAGGGCCTCACCTGTGTGGTTAGGTGGTGATGGGTGGTTAGGCCTCATCGGGGTGGGGGGTTAGTGTGGAGGGTATGTAGGTGTCCCGCTGAGGTGGGTAGAGGGGGGTAACCCCTTATGACTGTGACGGTTATTAACGCATGGTGATTAAGGGGTTAGGGCCATTACATTGGATTGTTTTCTTATTGTGTCTGTTTGGCAGCAAGCGGAGGGGGCGCATGGGCAGGATTAAGATGGGGGATGCAAAAAGAGAAAGGATGGGGAGCACTGGTGGAATAATAAAGTAGAATGCAATCTGATTCCGGTTGTAATGACTCTGAAAAGTGGATGGTGTTATCTATAAATAATTTAACACTCACACGTGCCTTGTGCAAATGCTTGCGCATCAAGTCATCTTTTATGTGCCTCTGCTTCTTTTCTGGGGTCACACAGTAACAAAAAAAAAGAAAAATTTTTCAATCTCCCTGTTCTCGTCAGGATCTTCTTTTCTTGATGTTGATTCTCTCGTCTGTTTTGTTTCCTCTCCGTTTTCTTGCGTGTGGTGTCACCTTGCCTTCAGAATGAAATACATATGGATGTGAACAGTAGTACGTGTAAACCAACAAAACTATACAAACCAAGGGTTAGGGCACATCTAGATTAAAATCAAAAGTTCAAAATTTAAAAACACTCACAGATCGGGCCTGTTTGGGCACGTCTCGGGGGCAAGGTAATCTTGACCTCCAAGGGGATCCCACTAATGTTCCTAAATGCCAGCTTTCGCTCTGTGGCCAAGTGGTGGGGTGGTAAGAAAATGAAAAAAAATATATATATTATATGAAATATTATACTCACCACGCGGGGCCCAAGTGTGAGTGCACGCGCTTGGAAGGGTAGTCTTGTTTGTTCCGTCTGGCGTCCTGGATAGGCCGGTTGTTGCAGCCTCTGATGGTTATTTCTCTCTCTCCATTGAGATGTACTAAATTGATCAGCCCATAAGCCATTTTTAGAATACAATGAAACAACATGAGTTCGAGTGCATAACTTCTTACGGTATCAGAAACATATACAAGCACCGCGAGAGCTACTATTGGACCCGCACAACCGGCCGACGTGTCACAATGTTAAAGTAAAAGCAGTTTGGGATGTTACAAGGGCTAGGGGGCTGCGTGAACTCTCACTCCTCGCGTCCGTGAATGGATGCCTCTGCACTTCCCTGTCCTGCTTCCCATGGGTGGGCCGCAACAAGCAAAAAGGTTTGGGGGATTTTGAGCAACCGTTTCGCCCTATGGGCTTCCTCAGTCTCCGTATTGGAATGTGGTAAGGGTCGCTCGCCGTTCCCCCTCTTTCATATACTGCGGCCTGCCAGGCAACTCATCCCCCTCACATCCTCCTGCCTACAACAGCTGATTGATAATGTCTACGCAAGTGTTGTGTCTTTATGGCTAAATGCAAATCGGCAAAATATTAGCTTTCACAAACGCCCTGTTCAATGATAGCATTAGTTTAAAAAAATGGTTGCTCCTGTTATGAAACGGATTCCTCGTTTCAAATATAGTGACGTTCTTATGGTTGGCATTTCTATCTTTATTAAACTTCCAAGAACATAATAGTCTAAAAAGTATAATTAAAAAATAGGTGTTAAAAATTAATAAATATATTATATATTCCTACAAGGCGCAACCCTTGTCTTATTCCTTAAGTAAAAAGATTGTGTATAAATAACTATAAAGGTAATAGTTGTACCATCTATCAAAACGTTTTATAACCTCTCCCTGGCTTGGTTGAGTCAATATGCATTTGGTAAGTTTTATAGGCGACAATTATAATGTCTAATGAAAATATGTTTTGATAAATATTATAAAAATATTTTTTAATCACCAATTTCAAAGGTTAATAAACCATAGAATCTGACCTCTTGTGATAGTAGTTGGATGGTCCCATCTTGAGGGGTAAATCAAAACACACCATAAATAAACCCTACATACTTGTCACTGGTATTATATCATTTAAAAACTTTGCTGCTTGAGGCAAACAGGGGGTGTGATGTGGGGATGCGGGGGGGGGAAAGTAGGGGGTGGGAGAAGGCGAGGGTCAGGGGAGGGAGGAGGGCACATGCAGCTGGCCGTTGGAAAGAGGTGGGGGAAAAGGGAAATGGACTGACTGGCTGTTGATGGGAAACTCAGTAGGCTCATATAGGGTAAAATAATGATGGTGTCTCGCTCACTAAAAGTCTCCAACTCTATGTTATACTGAGCCCTTTGGGCCAGAGTCTGAAGTCCTATAGATCCAATAAGTCCTCTTGTTGTGGCAAAGTTTTAGTTACCCTGGTCTCGCGCCCCTCGCAATGTCCTCCACTTTTCTTTCCTTTAGGTTAAGTGATAGCCCCTCATAGGTTTCCCTCCATGTCCATGCAAAATGTCCTTAAACAGACTAGGGTCATATAACTGCCTGCGTATATTGCCCATATGCTCCAAAACGCGGACCGCTCAAAGCCCTAGAAGTCCTCGGCTCCACGTAATTGTATACCACATTGGCCACCTCACACAATTATAGAAACGCCACATATCTATATCCTTCGACAAGTTGATAAGATTTTTAATATTAATTTTCTTTTCGTATATTGGAATAACTGGTGTCTTTCTATCTATCTCTTTCATTCATTGCCCTGTTTACCAGGCCTTGCACCTGAAGCAACTGGACAAAGAAATCCCCACTGTTTTGGGGTACAATGTTGGTTGGTTATTCTTATTTCCCTCAAATACTCTTGGTGCCAGCTTTATTCGCTTTATTGTTGAGAGAGCCCTTCTAACAATGACCCTAGTTTGCTGGAATATGATCCTTTAATAGGGGGTGCCCCCCCCACGCCCCCCTGTCAAATGTCTCCCCAGTGTTGTTTTTTAAATCATGCTTCTGTTATTAGGAGGTTGCCCAGTGTGGTGCCGAGACTCGTTACTAAAATCGTGTTTGGGGGGTATGTAAAAGCAGCTAATGCGGGAGGGTAGTGGCGTTTGTTGATGGCTCTTCTGTGTGTGTTATCGTGGGGTTAGGACATTTTGAAAGTGGGGTGGGTGGTGCCCGGGGGGGGTGGGGGTGGGGGGGGCTCGGCGGGGGGGGGTGCGGTGGGGTGGGGACTTGGGGGGTGCGCGGGTGCGGGGGTGGGGGGGGGGGGGTTGGGGTAGGGGTGGCTGTGCGGGGGGTGGGCAAGTGGTATGGTTTTAGGTTCATAGCCCCTTCGTCTAAAGAATTTTATTTATCTTTTAAAAATTAAGGCCTGTCTCTTGTAGGTCTCGTCCTCCGGGATCGCCCCTAGTGCAGTGTCACTTTTTATATTCTAACACCAGTGTCCCCGTAAGGGATAGTATTTTAAAAGTAAATGAGTAGAAGTAATAAGCCATTTGAAAGAGGTGGTATGTGCTGCTGGGTGGCCCTAGTGTTTAAAAAGATAATTGTTTCCGCATCGGTCGGTTTTAAAAAATGTCCTTTTTGATTTTTAATATGTTTTTTTCCACCAAAAACATCGCTGAGGTCCTCAAAAGTGTAAGGGGCAGTTTTGCTACATGTGTCTGTGGTGAACTCTAGGTATTCCACATTGATAGGGTGTTGTATACTACCCTCCTAAAATGATCCAACTCTGTTTCTGGTCCCCCTCCATATGAGCAGCCATCATCGCCGTAAGCACGAATTTCCCCAGGCCAGCCCCCCCGCTCCCTCCCGGCCGCCCCCCCCCCCCAAACCCCCGCATGGTCGGTTGGACCTGGAGATTTTTAGGGCCCCTCCCGTCCCCATCACAAAATGGGCGGGGGGGCGGTGGTGTGGTTTTGGCGCGGGGGGTGTGGGGCCTGAGTGAAGTTGTGGGGGGGATTGGTGTGGGTGGCGGAAAAGCTGTAGGTGTCGTGCGATATGGGGGAACCTAGCCCCATCTTCTGCGGGTTGGCCGCACAACTGGGACAGACATACCGTTGAACCCAAGAATGAGTTATGGAGCGAATAAAACCCTATGCCCGTGGCTGCCAAAATCATTTAGCGTTGTTTTCCCTCCTGGTATTCGGTAAGGGTCCTTCTCAGGTGCCCCTAAATACTGACGGCTTCTATTCTTTATGCTCCCTTCATTCGCGTCCGTATGTTTTGATGCAAACGGCTCACCTAACCCCTACCGCCCGATTCCACACACCTCACCACACCGTATCTAAATTGAGATAATTTTTGTCCCCCTGCCCACCCTCCCACATGGGATGGACGTATGTTAGGGAAGTGGGTTGTATGAGAAAAACGCTGTGTGTGGTTGTCTTTGAGGTATTGGGGGGGATCACTGCTATTGTGGACACTATTTTATTTGACCTACCCGAAAAACCCGGGTATCCCACATAACTTCGGCGATAATTTTTAGTAAGGGGCTTAACCCAGATATAATAGGTCTCCCCGGGTGGAGTCACTCCTAGCAATTTGTGGTACTTTTGGGGTTTAAAAGTAGAACAACATTCAGAATGGGATTGTCCTGCGTTGTGCTCAGGTAACTCATATCCTTCTTGGTTGCATATCCCCAGAGAACTATTCCCCTCTCTAATCATGGCATCTAACACATTTCTTGTCCTTTGGTTTGTGTGGGGGTGGGGGGGGGGGGGGGGTGACCGATGTGGGCAATTTTTGGGGTGGAGGTGAGGGTTGCTGTTCGTCCCCTATATACCGGTCTGATTCCCTTAGGGTAATCTTCCGTATCCAAATCCACCACCCACATCCTCCCCCACTTGTCCTCTGGTTTGATGGTGTGGCTCTATCTTCTTCTAATACTTTCAGGGCCACCTCTTTTTCCTCCCTGCTGAGATTGCTCCCTCTATTGGGGCTTTTTGGCTTCTTGCAGTTTGTCGTCTGTATGTCTTTCTAAAACTACTGTGTGTAGACCTGTGGGGGGGGTCTAGAGTGTTGTCCCTTGCTATGACTGGGATAAAAATTCTATTTATCTATTAGCCCGATGAGACGAATTGTCTTCCAGACACGGTGGCTTCCTACTAGTTCTCTAGTACTGATGACTTGACTCCCTCATTGACTCCCTCCCAGTGTTTCCTCTGGACTGGCCATCTTTATTTAGTGAGAGGATCGTGTTTCACTGTTAGGTTCCTTAAAAATGTATTCGCATCAAGGAACATGTTAAAAACAACCCTATGACTTCTTTACTCGGTGCAATTTGCCTCTCGTCTAATTAACCCAAGTTGGGTACTAGTGATTACGGCCTTGCTTATATTAAATACCCCCTTATTTCGTGTTTGTCTCTTTAAGGGGGCCTCTTCTTCCTCTTATGCATTGCGCATAAATCAGCATTCCAGCATACACGAGGTTAGAAAGACCTCACAGTCCGAACAAACATCAAACACACTAGACCCAGTACACAACAGCCACATACTCACAGACCACCAGAGAGACATACAAAGACACACACACAAAAACACAACCACTAGGCAGTAACACAACGAGCACACCAGTCCACAGACAAGACAATTTCACACATTCCCCTAGTTCACATAGCTACGCACCACAGACCATCACATACACACAGATCACATGATGAAATTGTCACAGTTAATATATATATATAAACTGCAAATAGCTAAAACAAGTGGCGTGTGCCGATCCAGCTACGTTCTAAACTCAACTGTTCTTTGCGTGTTTGTCATCTGAAATTGTGTTTTGTTTTAATGTTAAAAACATCACCATCACAATACAATTTCGTGACAAAACTTGACAAAAGACAAATGAAGTTTTTCACTTAAAGATGTGCGTGCTTTGGCACACTCCCCCCCCCCCTTGTTTTTTTTTTTTTTTTTTTTTTTTTTAGCGAGCCGGTTAGGGAACTGTGTCATTAGTTACTAAATTTACATAGTAACTCAGTGATCAGTTAGAGTGAGCGTATATTGTTTAGTCATTAATGGGGTGAAAATGGAAGCCGTTAATGTACCGACAGTTGTGTGGGTGGTAGGGGAGGTGGTGGTCTCGGTCGTTCTGTAAGTATCCATTATGTTTTTTCCTTTTTTCTTTGTAAATGTATTTTCTCTGTGTCCCAGTCACGCTCTGCGTAATGCGAGCACGGTAACCCGGCGACAATGGCATGGAACATTTTAGGGCAGTTACAGCTATTTGGTGTGAGTAAACTGACATGTCGCCGGTATAGTGTGTCTAGCTCATGTTGGTTTGCGGTAATGGTGTCCGGATAGTGTTCTAAGTATCTGTCTGCGCCTAGAATTAGACGCCATATTTTTGCCCCCATATTTTTTTTTTTTTACATACAGTTATGTATTGTGCCATGTATATCACCCCATCGTTCTACAGTGTGGAAATTGTGCAATATCAAAATCTCGTATTGTTTCCAATTCCAGAAAGCTTATTATAGTGGGGAATTATTGAACCACAAGCTTTACAATTGGACCATTTACAGTATTCGATCCATTCACTTGAAATTTTACTTAGCCATGTGTTGGTCTTTTTCTGGGGAGACAAAGCTTTGTACTAATCCTGTCGTTTAGAATCAATTGCCCTCCTATGACAAGTATAGGTTGATTCTAAGTACCTGTTGAATGGTCTCTTGTTAACTAGGATGATCAATATTTTGTATCATAAGTCCCAGGAAATTTTGATCGGGGGGAGAGATGGAGAGAGGGTTGGCGATAGGGGGGGGCGGGCTGTGTCTAGTGGCTTTGTCCTCGCCTTTATTAGCTCCTTTCTCGCTGTTTAGCAGCTGTTCTTTCCCCTTGTGGCTCCTCTTGTTTCTGCTCTTTATTCCGCTTCCTATTTTTCTCGTCTCTTGTTCTCTGTTCTCGTTACTTTCTCCTCTTCGTTTTCTCTAACTTCTTTACTTTCTTGATCTCTTCACCTCATACTCTCTTTGTTGTGCTTATACCTTTTTGATTCATTCTGTTGTTTTTTCTCGGTTGTGCTCTTTTTAGGCTTTTTCTCTCTTTTTTTTTTCGCTCTTTATTTTATTTTTTTACTCTCTTTGTTTTTTTTCTATTCTAATTCCTTTTCCTCTGTTTCTGTTTTGCCCCCGGGTTCCACAATGCAATGTTTGACATATTGAGTCCTTTAGGGGTTGATCAAGCTCACCTATGATGATAATATATTGAGTGAAAGAGACACCAAAACTAATCGGAGAAAGAGAGAGAGATGGCATAAATGTAAAGTGCATGGACTGCCATCTATTTGGTGAACAAGAAAGAGAGTGTATAGTGAAATGATACGTAAGGGAGCAAGAATATGAGATCGGTAGAATATAAGATGTAAACATGGAGGGAGGATGGGGGTAATGGGGATAGGGGTTAGTGTGTGTGGGTCGAGTGGGGGTCGGGTAACCCCTTGTGATATATCAGATTTATCCCTTCACCGAGCAAAAACCTCCTATGGCCACCCTGAACAGAGGATCTAGTTAAGTACAGATTGGATCTCAGGCCCTGTATGAGTTTTTGAGGGTGGATTGTAAGCCTGTCGCTATATTGTCAGTACTTGGTCTCATCAAACTGCCACTCATTACAATTAGTCTAGTCTCTGTTATCCTTTTCAAGCTCCAGTAATCTTCTTGCTTCTGTGGCGGGATTTCTACCTGCCCGTCTAAGATGTTATTCCTAGTCACTAAAGCCAAAAAAGATTCTAATTGGACTATAAATATCATTTCACCTCGTGGAAGACAGTAGCATTCCTTAAAAGGGGTTTGGTTATCTTTGCCCTGGTCTTTTTTCCTAATGTCAACGGGAACATCCCGAATACTACTTTGCATCCAACCCAATATGCAGGGGTACGCATGCCCACATATTGTCGCCATCAAGAATTGTTCTAGCATGGTATCACAGGTGCCTGCCATGACGCCCCATATCTTGTGTCCCTCATAATCTTTCCGAGCTTGAGGTTGACCTACCTAGGTGGTTGCCTAGTGGGTAAGTAAACCATAATTGAGAATATATTTGTTGATACCATTTTAGGGAATTTTCAATAGAGTTGAACCTTAGCGTTACCAAAAAGGAAGCCTATGTTTCTATTCACTGCAAATTAAACTTAAGGCTTTTCTTCTGCTGTGGCTAAGAAGACACTTAACATCCAATTTTTAAAAAATGGGTTGTATGGTTTGTTATCAATAGAATTTTTTTTGTATCATTGCAGGTGCAAACCGGATATGTGAAGCTGCATCTGTCCTGCTAGCAACCGTTGCTGTACCCGGTTCTATTAACCAACAATTCAGGCATGACTAAAGAGACGTGAGGGGTCGCTAAACAATTGAGGGGTAGTACGCATGGTATTATAAATGGAATAAAACCAATTTTTAATGGGTGCTATGGACTAAATTAAATAGTTGGACACATAATAAAACACATAGAAAGAGACCCCCTATAGGAGATACCGCAGATGGATGGCTTGGAGAGTCTGGAGGCTCCCTCTACTGATAATCTAGTGCCTACAGTAGCGTTGAGGATGAAGGCAACACACAGCTGATGGAAGGCTATACTGAAGATGTGGGTCCCTAAGTTAAGTCATTGCTGCTGATCTTGTAATCATAATCTCAATATATCTAAGGTCATAAAGGGTGCACTACAGACAAGATTACCTGATTGTCTTGTATTGATCACAGTTCTTAAATACTCCTGCACTATATAACCTATGTGCATAGCGAAGGACCTGCCACTGAATTGCGGTCCCCGTGCCGTGATTCCAAACATACTTCCCCCAGTGATGGGCTATGTGCCTGAATCACTGGTGGCTAAAACACAACCCAGTCTGGGTATTAGCTGATCGGGTCAGGGTGTCGAGATCCCTCTAAAACGAGCGTTCATACTTAAGCCCACATTGTGCGGATTGGGTGTCCTGGTGTGGACCGAACACGACGGAGATCGACATCATCGTGCTTACAAATGCACATTTCAAACGTGAGTGCGGTGTCCCAACTCTTTTCTCTCCCGCAATGGGAGACCTAAGTATGAACTTCTTGGCTACACAACCTCTTGCTCAAGAAGCGTATTTTCTGTAATGAACCTGTGCAGTCGAAGCGACCCTCTGTCTGTGAATTGACCTTATTAAACTCTCTGTTATTTAATATAAATAACCATGTATTGGGCTATCATAACTCTGCCCATATGTAAAACACGAGGAACTTTCAATGTTTAACTACTAATTTAACTTATTACTTCTTAAAACATTTTATTATAAATGACATTAAATACTGATAAAATAACTAAAAATTCCTGTAGCTTTGATGAGTGTAGATGACACTTCATTAACCACAAAGTACACATCTCACTAAACATGAAACAAGGTCACTCACAGAATCCGAATGACCATAAAAACAAATCAAAGCCTAAAACATCAAAGTAGGAATATCATTCTTAGAGAGACAGTTACATGAAATATTTTTTTTACAAAGGGTAAAACAAGGAATTTTTCTCGTATATACTATCCTCTGTCACGACAGTGCCCTATGGTAGTTTCGACAAGAAGCATAGCAATTACCCTGGGTCTCGTTTTCGTTTTGAAGTGAAAACTTATTTCGTGGCAACCTATTCTGATGGGGGCAAAAACGGGAGAGATGGAGACGAAAATTGAAACGGAAGGTGACGTCCGGCTCACCCCCACCCCCCACTCCGCTTAATCGCCCGCCACGCCGCTCCTAACAGCCGCCTCTCCGCCCCCCCGCCCACACACCGCTAGTTACAATTGTTATAGCAAGATTAACTGCCGCAGAGCTTCCGATGCTTTGAGTGAAAGGTGTATCTTTAGCAAGAATGGCAAGGCGCGGGATTTTAAATCAATCTCGGGTGTGGGTTTTGTAAGATGGCGGAAGGAGGAGGAGCAATGATAAGCAAGGATAGATGATGTGCGTAGCCGTGGGGAATCCACTGCGCTAATTCCTGGCCTTCTGTGAGAGGAGGAGCCGCTGCTCAGCCTCTTTTTCCCTCGTCTCTACCTCTGGCTCCCCTTCCCTTTGTCCCTGCTGCTGAGTGCCGCCCCCGCCGGGGCTGGGATGAGAATAAGTCCGAAGGGATCATGGAGGGTAACCGGGAGGGAAGCACAAGAGCCGATGTGTGCGGATCGTGCGGGCGGCCCTGTGAGAAACCAGACATTGGGATAGAAGCCCGGTCGCTTCTGAGTCAAATGCGGATAAACATGACCCCGAGAAGAGCCAGAGGAGGCCGGCGTTCTGCTCTGGGCCGCCGTGATCTGAGGTGCAGGGGTTGAGTGTAGGTCGATGTGGCTGAGGAGGTGGCAGGGGTGATGTAAGGTGCAGGTGGGTGATGTAAGGTGCAGGGGGGTGATGAAGGTGGCAGGGGGGGTAATGGCAGGGGATATTTGGGTGTAAAGGGGTGATGTCGGTGGAGCTTGATGGTGATGTGCCAGGGGGGTGATTGCAGGGGATATGTATGGTGCAGGGAAAGGATAGTACGGTGCATGGGGGATGGTGCAGGGGGCTGATGCATAGGTGTAGGGGGATGATGTTTCAGACTCAGGGGATATGTAAGATTGCAGGGGGGTGATGTGGCAAATGGGGTGCTGATGTGCAGGAGGGCTGATGTGCAAGGGGGTCAGGGGGGGGGCAGGGGGCTGATGGTTGGCAGGGGGCTGATGTGCAGGGGAGTGATGTGCAAGGGGGTGTTGCATTACTTCACACCAGTACCGCACACACGAGGAATTCACGCTAATGCAATAGCAAATACACAAAACAGGGAGTGTTGCCGACACGGGCACCTCTAAGGTTCAAATTTATTTGGCGTTTTGTCAATGAAATTGATATTTTGAAATTTTTAATTATACTGTAGCATTCACAAACACCAATACATTTCTGTGACAAATCAAAAGACGGGTTTTCGAACTTACTATTCTCTAATGGTTTTAGTTGTGGTCGATTCAACAGCAACACGGCCGGAACCGAATAGTTGAAGATACAGACTACCGAAAAGCCCCGAGAGAGCTGGAGAATCAGAAGGACACAAAAACGAAGATGAATGAAGACTGACAGTCGGGTAGGGAGTAAATTCGCTTCCCCCCTTTTGTTCCCCCCTACTTGCCCTTTTCTCTCATCCATTTACCGTCGTCGCGCCCTCAAACAGCCACCTATAACCCAAACACCACAATCGACCCCAGTTGACGTATATACCGCGACCCCGCTAAGCCTCTTTCAATGGTCCATACTGAACCACGACTTTCTGTGGAGACCAGTGCGACCGGGCATACTAGAACTTAGAGAATCAGAGCACACACAAAGCTGAAGAGGAAGAAAAGCGCTTCGTACAATAATAAGGGCGCCTGTAATTGCGCCATTCGCACGGTAAGTCCCGCAGGACGGCATAAAAGCGCCTTTCTTTTTCTTTTTGAGTTTGCAATCCCCCTTTTGGTCTTTATTGTATTTACCAAATCCCATATAAAGTTGTTGATACATACAGTACAGTAATGATTTTATATGTTTGTACAATCACAGTACGTGCGATTTACTCGTAGGCTATCAACCACGGATAGGGACACTATCGGAAGGTGGGCAGGTGGAGAGAGTGACGGCACTTAATTCCACTTGCCTAATGTGGTTTTTCTACTTTCTTTCAAAAGCCAATCCCTCTTAATAGAACCCCAACGTTTACTAATGGTAGTAGCCTGTTTAAGGTGTTACATTTACATCTGATTGATTTTGACTTTTTTTCAGCAGCAGTCTGCCACCTATAATAATGTATTATTATTAAGTTGTGTTTTCTTTTCCTGTGGCTACTCCTTTTTGTCTGATGTTACTATTTTCAGCAACTGCTATGCCAAAGCCAGAGTCCTCAATCCTCTCTGCCCTGCCCCGTCTTTACCTAGCTCTCTAAATATAACAGGATGGTGGGATAAGAGTAGTGAAAACACTTGCTTGCTCTTTCTCTAATACCCAATTGATTAACATAGTTTATCACAATCTCTGACCTTCTCCTATAATAAAACACAGAAAAAAATCATTACAGAGGACAAGACAAGAACACTATGTAACTTTTATTAAATTCCTAATGATTTCTTGAAGCACAGGCATTCCTTTCATTTTAACTCTATGTAACGGGTTTCCCTCTGTTAACGAAAAAAGACGGTGCAAACAGCGCTAAAAAAATATAAATAATGACAATACTTGAAATAAATATTGCAGGCAGCCTGGCAAATACTTACTGTACAGTCGAAAATGAACACAGAGAAAAGAAAGAATTGCCGGCGCCACTCAGTCCTTAAATAATAAAAATCCGAATAAAGACCAAACATCTCTTGCAAAGTCCCAAAATGTCCTTGAGCAAACAGGGAGTAAGGGGGCAACGAACGGCTCACACCAAATAATAGTGCAATGGTAAAAAAAAGAAAAACAAACAGATAATGGTGCAGTACGCAAAAAAGTTGACATTAAAACTAAAACTCACACATGACAAACATAACACACAATGACAGATAGAACACTAGCAAGACTATAATCCTAACAAAAAGCTATTTATACATTGAACTACTGGGTTCAGGAGGATACGCACTTAAGTCCAGAGGGGTAAAATTGAAACCCTACTTACAGGACAGTGGATGGTAAAAGCAGTAAAGCTGAAGATCGCTCAGGTGCTCCTCTCTGATGATAACTGAGCTCCTTTAGGATTGCCCCGTGTGGGGGATGGATGTTGAGTCGCATGAAAACCGGAACTTACCTGGTGGATGTGACGTCACACGCTGCGGTGTTACTGAAACTCGCTGCTCCTCTTCCTCTCCTTTCCCCCCCAGCCTCACAAACTGCTGTCAATATCCTCCACCCAACAGAAGCTCTAAAAACAGAATAATCTCCCAACGACGTTTCATGCACATACGTGCACCTTCTCAGGGGTCGCACGTATGTGCATGAAACGTCGTTGGGAGATTATCCTGTTTTTAGAGCTGCCTGTTTGGTTGTGGAGGATATTGGCAGCAGTTGTGCAGGCTGTGGGGGGAAAGGAGAGGAAGAGGAGCAGCGATTCAGTACACCCGCAGCGTGTGTACGTCACATCCACCAGGAAGTTCCGGTTTTCGTGCGACTCAACATCCATCCCCACACGGGGCAATCCATAAAGGAGCTCCAGTTATCATCAGAGAGGAGCACCGAGCGATCTTCAGCTTTACTGCTTTCCATCTACTGTCCTGTAAGTAGGGTTTCAATTTTACCCCTCTGGACTTAAGTGCTGTATCCTCCTGAACCCAGTATTTCAATGTTATAAATATTTTTGTTTAGATATTATAGTCTTGCTAGTGTCTGTCTGTCATTGTGTGTTATGTTTGTCATGTGTGAGTTTTTAATGTTTTAATGTCAACTTTTTTGGCGTACTGCACCATTATCTGTTTGTTTTATTCTCTTTTTTACATATTGCACTATTATTTGGTGTGAGCCGTTCATTGACCCCTTCACTCCCTGTTTGCTCAAGGACACTTTTGGGACTTTGCAAGAGATGGTTTGGTCTTTATTCGGATTTATTATTATTTAAAGGACTGATTTGGCGCCGGCAATTATTTATTTTCCCCCAGGTATTCCCTCTGTCCCAATCACAGATACAGTGTGTGTGGGTGGAAACCTGTGTGTTACCAGGTGTGGTGCATATACCTGTAGGTTCACAAGAGGCCTGAGCCTCCGCTTGTTGGGAACCTGGGGTGAGTCCGTCAGCTCGATCTGATTTACAGCGCCTCCACCTGTGCAGGGTTCTAGAAATGTAGAAGGTTGCCTACACAGGACCCACATATACAATAAGTACATACACGAGGATGTATATAACCCGTTTATATATATATGCAGCAAGTAACACACTCTTAATGACATAGACTACTAACACTCCCCCGAGGGAGTAACTCCATCATGTAACTCAGTCCTCAGTGTTCTTCACTCCACTAGGAGTGTACATACCCCCCACCGTGTATCCCCCCACCGTGTCCAGAGCCTAACCCCTTTGTCCCGTGGTCAGCGCTGCCACTATGTGTAATGATATTATATATATAGGGTACGTTGGTGCACTTATGGGGGTACCTGCTGAGCGCTCCTGCACTCGGGCCTGCAATTGACTTCGCAAAGGATCTGTCGCTCGGTAATTCCGTCTGATCCTGTGGTTCCTTGCACGGGGTCCGCCAGGGGCGATCCCACCCTGGAGATAGTCTCTGTCTCTGGGGCACAGACTTGAGCCCAAATCTCTTTTCAGGAAGCGCAGCGTCCGCTGTGTCCCTATCTATCACTGGCACTAATGTGACAAGTCCCTAACCTAGGGCCTGTCCCTATAGCACCACAAGCTGGGGGAGTTCAGGACCTATCTGGGGCCTAGGGGGTTTTCTGGCCTAATGCAGTGGGTCACAGACCCCTGCACTCAACTCCTTCTCCTAGCTCTCCTGGTCCAGCACTGACTAGCGTGGTCCCAGCGCGCGAAATGTATCTATTCCCTGCAAGCAGGGAGCTCCCGCAGCCCTATTGGCTCCCTGGCGTCATGGGGCCGCTCCCGAGGCTCATGGAACTTGTAGTCCCGTCCAAGAGCCTTCCCTGGTAGGATTGGGTTCGCGCGCTTGCTGATCGTGCATGCGCAACTGTCCCGGCCGCCCGAACCTACTGCGCATGTGCAAAACTATCCAAGATGGCGGCGCCCTGCACGGGAGCCGCCGAGAGCCCTAACAACGCGCCCGCGGCCCTAACAACCGGCCGCTCGCGTCCCCGGCAACCTCCGCACCAGTTCCCATCTGCCCCTCACTCCTGCAAGCGCCGACGGGTCCGCCATTGGCTCGGCGGCACCCACGATCGCCATCCAGGTGAGGAAGGGGCGACGGGCAGAGGGGGACATGGCTACATCTTTATAACACTTAAGATTAAAAAAAAATACATTTGAATGTTGACATTTTGTTTGTCTTCCAAACAGGTTTCCAAGTAATCTGAAATGGACTGTAAATCACAAAATGTCCTTCACATAGACACATTTCACATTGGTCATATCAATGTATATAGGGTTAGCAGTGCACATTATTTAACTCAGAGTTAACATAATACAGACAATAAACACTAAAAAAAACAGTTAGCCATGAAACCAACAACTTATCTGCGCACATTCTTAGCACCGTGACATGAAACCAAATTGTTTGCAAACAGTTTGTTGTATTAGTGAGCTCATACTGTATGTGGTATTATACTCTTATTTAACATGCTTAGGACATCCAAGATCAAAGAACCATAAAAAACATGTAACCCTCCCTGCCCGGCTCCTAGGGAGTTTACATCGAAGGTCTCTTACTGAATATTGGCTTGGGTATTACCTTGTCAGGGTGCTGGATTCATGCGTCTAGGCAATGTGATAGAAATTATGGGTGCCAGGAACTTCATTTGTTTAACAGCAGCTTTATTGTCATATCAACATACAGAGTGGTATGGACATAAATGCATTCTCCCTTGTACTGTGTGAACCTTTTCTTCCCTGTCTGGGCCTTGTGCTGCTCTCTCTCTCTGTCGGTGATCAGTTTCCCTCACATGCGCACTGCATGCCACCTCGTGGGGCCAGCTTTGGACCCTCCTGTATGGTTGGTCCAACTATCCCCCAGGGCAGCGCACTGTGGAGCCCCCCCTCTGGGCATAGGCTGCTGCTATATGAACTCAGAGCAATGCACCATTCTTAAGGCCACTATCTAAGTGAGATACTTTCCCTAACTGTCAAACAATAAAATGGGGATCCTATCCTATCTATTTACATAAACACAGTCACTATCCTCCACAAGGATTTAAGTTCCAGAAGCTTCCCCCTTCCTATTTATACCCCAGTCTGATGTCACGATCTCCAGGCAGAAAGGGGTGGGCCTAACCTGTGCTGAGTCACCCCAGCACCATGTGATGGGGAAGAGGCATAACTGTGTGGCCCACACAGTTGCCATGTTCTAGCCTTCAGTACCCATGCTTATCCAACAGGACTGCTCCTACTCTGCTTGCTCTCAAGCAACATTCCAGACCCTGAAACCATACACCTCTGCACCTGTGCTCTAACTCTCAGCCTGCCTATATAAACCTCCCCTTTTTGTGTTCAGTGCCTGTTTATACTGGTTCCTCAGCTCCTACTAGGTTCCTGTGTTTACTGCTGTTGCTATTGCTATTGTACTGTTCCTGTCTCCTCGCTGCTGACTTCTGCTTGTGGCCTCAACCACGCTATCTGCCGCCTGCTTGTGACCTCGACCACAATATCTGCCACCTGCCTCCGACCTCTGCATGTGACCTCAACCACACTATCTGCCGCCTGTCTCCGACCTCTGCTTGTGACGCCGACCATGCTCCCTGCTGTTCCTGCCACTGGATCCACTCCAGCCATTGCTCACCTCTTGTCAACGGGTTCCGCAATACCTTGACTCAGGGTATTTAGGCGGCTGGGCGATGAGGTAGCAAGGGTGAAAATAATGGCCGCAAGGAACTTTTGTAGTACAACATCAATCTACTTTCATGTCCCCAGGCATGGGGACACACCACACACACAACATTGTACTATTTTCTTGGGGTTATCCAAGAATAATGTGCTTCCTTAATTGCCCATTCTTAAAACTCAGAGGGAGGTATATTTACTTAATTGCTTTAATGGTCTTGCAGAGTAACATCTGTTATACCTCCAGACTAATGTAAGTGCTCAGGTATTTTCCATCCAAGTCGGCACAGCAAGTCCCTCCCCCCTTCATTTTCCCTACCCCGCAGTCCCATTAACCGGCTGGGCCCGCGCGGGTGATGCCGGTGCGGGGCAATCCCCGCGGTGCAGGCTGTGTGCCGAGCCGCCTCCGTCCTCCGTCTGTGGCCTGAGTTGCCACACGGAGCGATCGGTGGCCAGGGGGAGGAGGAGAGGTCCCGGTAGCTCTGACTGGCTATCAGGCACGGATTATTTTGCATGGTTTTTGTTGTTTGTATTTTTATTGGCCATCAGGCAGGGATGGTTTTTTAGGGTGGGGGGGAGAGTTATGGTTGGGCATCGGCCCTTAATTTGATGTATGTCTCGTGCTCCTGAGGATGAGGATGGCCTTCATCCCGGCAGGGGTAGGTAATACTGTACATTTATTTATTTATTTAGGGTCTACATTGTTTGCCAATGTGGTTATCTAGGACCCAATTGAGTGTTAATATTGTTAATAAATGTTGAAATTGTTACTTTTACGTTTAATTAATACCGCTGCCCATTGATTGGGCTTAGGTACCCACAGTGACAATCAGTGGTGTTCTATTTTAAATGTTTTAACTATTTTTAATGTACAGTATTATTGTATTTTTTTTATACATGTTTTGTATTATTTATTTTTTTGCATGGCCAAAAGTACTACAGATGAACCCCGTTATAGCGCGACCCGTTATAATGCGAATTCGGTTATAACGCGGTTTTCACGTGGCTCCCGTTTTAAAAAAAAAAATTCAAAAAAATGTTTTTTTAATTTTTTTTTTGCACACTGCCACACTGCACACACTCTCACTGCACACACTCTCACTGCACACACTCTCACTGCACACACTGCACACTGCACACACTCCCAGCACACACTCTCACTGCACACTGTACACTGCACACACTCTACACTGCACACACTCTACACTGAAAACTGCACACACTCACACTGCTCACAGCACACTGCACACACTCCCAGCACTCACTGCACACTGCACTCACTGCACTCACTGCACACTGCACACACTCTCACTGCACACACTCTCACTGCACACACTCTCGATGCACACACTCTCACTGCACACACTCCCACTGCACACACTCTCACTGAACACACTCTCACTGCACACACTCTCACAGCACACTGCACACACTCCCAGCACTCACTGCACACACTCCCACTGCACACTGTACACTGCACACACTCTACACTGCACACACTGCACACACTGCAGACACTGTCACTGCACACTGCTCACAGCACACTGCTCACAGCACACTGCACACACTCCCAGCACACATTCCCAGCAGTCACTGCACACACTCTCACTGCACACTGTACACTGCACACACTCTACACTGCACACACTGCACACACTCTCACTGCACACTGCTCACAGCACATTGCACACTCCCAGCACTCACTCCCAGCACTCACTCTCACTGCACACTGCACACACTCCCAGCACTCACTGGACACTGCTCACTGCCACACTGCACACATTCTCACTGCACACACTCTCACTGCACACACTCTCACTGCACACACTGCACACTACACACACTCCCAGCACACTGCTCACAGCACACACTCTCACTGCACACTGCTCACAGCACACACTCTCACTGCACACTGCTCACAGCACACTCTCACAGCACACAGCACTCACAGCACACAGCACTCACAGCACACAGAACTCACAGCACACTCTCACAGCACACAGCACTCACAGCACACTCTCACAGCACACAGCACTCACAGCACACTCTCACAGCACTCAGCTCACAGCACACAGCACTCACAGCACACTCTCACAGCACACAGCACTCACAGCACACTCTCACAGCACACAGCTCTCACAGCACACAGCACTCACAGCACACTCTCAAAGCACACAGCTCTCACAGCACACAGCTCTCACAGCACACAGCTCTCACAGCACACAGCACTCACAGCACACTCTCACAGCAACACACGCATAAACAGCACACTCTCACAGCACACAGCACTCACATAACACTCTCACAGCACACAGCTCTCACAGCACACAGCACTCACAGCACACAGCACTCACAGCACACTCTCACAGCACACAGCTCTCACAGCACACAGCACTCACAGCACTCTCTCACAGCACACAGCACTCACAGGACACTCTCATAGCACACAGCACACAGCACTCACAGCACACTCTCACAGCACACAGCACTCACAGCACACTCTCACAGCACACAGCTCTCACAGCACACTCTCACAGCACACTCTCACAGCACACAGCACTCACAGCACACTCTCACAGCACACTCTCACAGCACTCACAGCACACAGCACTCACAGCACACTCTCACAGCACTCACAGCACACTACACCACACTTCCCACTCCCCCTCCCTACCTTTGGTGTCGGCTGATGAGATCGGAGCGGAGCTGGCATCAGGAGGAGGGGTGTCGGGAGGAGGGGGGGTGTCGGGAGGAGGGGGGGTGTCGGGAGGAGGGGGGTGTCGGGAGGAGGGGGGGGGTGAGTGAGGAGCAGGCTGGGACTCGGAGGGCCGCGTGGGCTATGCCGCGGAGGGCCGGTAGGTGTTGGGGCCTGGGGGGGGAGGAAATGGATGCCGGTGGTGGGAGGTAAGGAGCAGGTTACGGCTGGACTCGCGGTTGCTAGGGGATGTGTAGGGCTTCCGGCCACCTCTTCCTTCCTTCCCTCCTTACTCCCTCCCGATCAGGCGCGCGGCGGCCATTTTTTTTTAAATTAGCGCGACCCCGGTTCTAGCGCGGTCGGATCGGGTGGCCCCCGAGGACCGCACTATAACGGGGTTTAGCTGTATTAGCCACATTTGGCTTACCGGCTAATGGCCATTAGTCTAGAGGGGGTGTAGTTAGTAGATGGAGGTGGGGTGGGTGATGGGGATAGTTGACTCAGGGAGGTTCATTAGGCTTCATGGGGTTGTGATTGGAGAGGTTAACCCTTTGGTTGGCTTACCAGTTAGTAAAGAATTATGTGGCCAACGGGGTTATGTAGTGGTTTTTGTTAATGCAGTAAGAACCCCTTTGGTATACCTTGGTAACCAGATGCATCCAACGAGTTAATATTATTTCGATTACAGACTTCTGTAATAATAGAAGCCTATAATATAAATGGTATAACTGTGATCGGGATGCGGAAATTAACGCATTATTAACTGTTGCGTTAATTTCGGCATTGCGATATTGGCCCGAATATCGCACCCGGTAAATTATTACCGCAATGTTGATGAATCCCATCTTAAAATTGCGGTAAAAATACCAGTATTTATTTATTTTTTACCGGGTGCAATATTAACTCCACTTTAGCAGCATTTGATGTACCCGGGTCAATGTTCCTTGAGGAAAGAGGCAACTGGAAAAAGCAAAGTCATGATAATTACAAAGATGTAAGGCAAATGTGTATACAAATTGATAAGAGCCATAATGTATGGTAAATATTTATGATGGTTAATGACAAACAAGTAAATGTACATTAGTCATAATGATTCAAATTAATTGTGCTTTCTGTGGAAACTGATTTAGATCATAATGGGACTGTCTGTATATCTGAAATAACATTAATCAATAGCTACAGTATTTTATATTTTGCATGTTGGCATTTAAAAGTCATTGTTACCGCATTGTTCATAACTCAAATCTTTCTGAAGTAGAGGGAAGCACTGTTCTGGCAGTCTTATATAAATATACGGGGAGGGGTTTGGGGGGGCAAACTTGGTTGTCAATATGTATATGACTCATATAACGGTCTGGGCTATGGGGTTCATGTATGCAGGGCAAAAAGGAGCATTCATAAATCCCATAAAATGCACCATATCAATTAAAATATTGCTTGTAACAGTTTTAATGAATTTGATATATACAGCGCAAATGTATTTTCCTTATTAAAATAGCAATTATATTTTTATTAATTCGTAAACCTGTCAGTAAATATATTTATAGCTCAATGCTTTCACCACCCAGTTATATATTCGATAGTTGGGTTGAAATGCATATGATACTTATACAATACATGACCTTTGATAGGTAGAAGGCTCTCCTGAATATATACAACCTGGGACCAACACTGATATCAACATGGGGG
The DNA here is from genome assembly GCA_036426205.1 of Ascaphus truei. NCBI lineage: Eukaryota > Metazoa > Chordata > Amphibia > Anura > Ascaphidae > Ascaphus > Ascaphus truei. Next base: position 287,106,198 of record CM071568.1, on the reverse strand, counting down.
ATATGGCTTCTTTCATTTTCTCTTCCTATGGTGAGTGGTAGTCCTCTTTCTGTTCCAGCTGCAAGTTGTCTCTTTCCCCAGTTTAGATTTCACAAAACGCTTGCAATAGCCAAATCTCTTTTTGCCGACCTCTATATTTTTCATGGAGAATTCAACGCTGTTGACTACATCAATGATTTTCTACCAGTTCTGGCCCTTGTGATCATTGGAATTGTGCACGCAACCACAGCGAAATAACTGATCACAGTGATCAAGGACTTTAGATATTACGACTTAATTTCTGTCTTCTGTAAATGCCATGCCCCTTAGCCTGTCCCTAGCTGTTGCGGCAGTGCCACTTGTTCCCTTCTGTCTCCTCCCAAGCCCAGCTTGGCTGCCACCTATAGGCTTATCACATTTAATAAATGAGCAATGTCATCATTGAAGGTGATGGTCCTCTCCCAAGGTGATGCAGTCTCCTCCCCTCCCCCACATCTGCCCTCCTGACTAAGGCCCATAGTATACAGTAGTTGGCGCGCGCAGCAGTTATAGTTGGCTGTGGTTAGCCAGCCTTTGTATGCTAGGGCCGCGGGCATGGAAGGGAGCATGGAGCCGGGTGTTAGCGGGAAAAACTCTGAAAAGTAAGTATTCGCACCACTAGCACAATGTGTATGTATATATGTATGTGTATCTGTGTGTACAGTATGTGTGTTTATGTGTGCATAATATTAATAAATAATTTATTCTCACAGCATGTCTTTTTTTTTAATTTTTAATATACACACACATATATACATACACAAACACAGCTTCCCCAGTGACACACAAACACACAGTGACACACACCATGACACACACACACAGTACCTTCCAAGCCTGTCACTCACACCAACATGGACCGTACACACAAAAAGTGTGCGTCATGTGCACGAGCGTTTCACAGACACGTGTGCGCGCGCCCTCTATATTACGGGCCTTAGGCCGAGCTCATACTCCGTTAGTTGCTGCTTGCGTGCGCGTGCATACTCTCGCTATATCCAATCAGTGTAAAAGCGCGCTGACGTTATGATGCTCGTGCTCGTGTCCTGCGGTGAAGCGGTAGCCTGAACTAACTAACTACTGCATTAAGGGTGCTATTTAACCATTACAATGTTATTTTGTTGCAAAGCCACAGTCTTACAACGTTACTAAAGACACAACTAAAGATACAATTTGTATCAGCAGCTTAAAAGGGGGTTATAACTTGATACGGCCGTTAAGCCGTGCCCCTAGGTTAATAACACATTTTGTGTGCCTGTTCCTTAAATAGTTGTTACACATTTTGCTTGTAATTAATTGTAAATAGTTATATATAGTAGCTGTATCATGCAGAGTTTTTTCTTGTTCATATGGGGCACTCTTACTTACACTTTGTCCCAGGGTGTTTGTATGTGAATTTTAAGCAGGTACTGGAAAGAGGGTTTTAAGCAAGCTATAAACATCATTTTATGTGGTATTATAATGTAAAAACTATATTTGTAGCATTACTAATCGCTGCAGTTACCAACCACAATATGCTGCTTATTATCATTACCCCTACCAGATAATAGTATAAACTAAGCGCTTTCATGTATATCTTACCTCAGGTTGTCTGTTTGTTTGTACGTGAACTGCAAGCAGGCACTGGATAGAGGGATTTAAGCAAGCCATGGATGGGATTATGGTATAATAATGTGGTAATAACATCTTTAGTGTCAGCAAACTGCCACAAGTGTTAAATACAACATTGCTTATTATTGTTACCCTTACCAGTTAGTATTTGAGCCAGCAGCATTCACTTATTCGAGTATCAAGATCATGTATAGGTTTCATGTTTTTAAACTTGTATGTGCGCGTTATTGTAAGTACAGGCAGTCCTCGGTTATCCGACACAATGCGTTACTCAAAATGGCGTTGGATAGCGAAACGTCTTAAAGCGAAACACGGTTTCCCATAGGAACACTGTTTAAATGAAAGGTTCCGTTCCTGAAGGCATTTTTAATACTAAAATACACCAAATGTTTTATGCAGGCAATAAGATACGCAGCACACACATAAATTATATAGTGCATATACTGTATTACATATATATAATATAACATAAAATATAATAATATATTATATAGTATATTATATTATATAATATATACATTATATACACATAAACAACTTTGCAAAGCGTTGTAAGAGCGTTGGATAAGCCGTTTTGTCGTTGTAAAAATGAACATAGGTATGCATTGCATAGCGTTGTATAAGCCATTCGTTGTAAAGCGAAGCGTTGTAAAACGAGGACTGCCTGTAATGCATAATTATTAGTTTAACTGCACCCTTATTTGGCATTTATTTTTGCCATATACATGGGAATTTTTGTGCCCCATATTCAATTTGTGAATTTGGTGTTTTGTAAATAAAATTGCTGGTATCTAATACTAATGTCATTTATCTAATATAGTATAAATGACTATACCAACAGTTATATATTGCAATTGAACTATATCATGTGTATAGATTACTTATTATTTTTCTGCATCTCTGATTGTGTATTTACAAATTGGATCCACAGTATTATACCAATTCAATTTATTTTTAACATGTTTATTATAAAATGGTTTAAATTGAAAAACTACTTATCACAACACTGAGTGCATTCATTAAGGACCTTTCCTCTTTATGTCTTCATAACATCTATATAATTCTTTTTTTTAGATACATAGTTATCTCTTTATTATTGCTTTACATAATTGTTTACGTTGCATTATTTTTTACAGGATGATGTATACATCATCAAACTGTGCACAAACTGTTACGGTTTTGTACACACTGTGTTTCCAGTAATGCAATCTTCTAATGTGTTTACAGTATGTGCTAGCTTTGTCACCTAGTAACAGACACAGCAATTGACACCAATTTTTATTTATCCACTGTACCTGGTGACGCTTGCACACTTACTCCTCATGTATAAAAACTGCATTTTGCTCTCAGTGTGGTATTTTGATAAAGGTCAACATTAGGACCGAAACGTCCACCTGTCCCTTATTCAACAGACAATGTGAGTGCTCCTATGTTTGATGAGGGCAAAAGCACTATTAGCCATATTTGGCTGATCGGACAATTTCCCATTAGTATAGAGGGTGGGTGTTAGGTTTGATAGGGTGGGTGAAGGTAGTAGTGGGTAGGGTGGTTAGGCCTTCTGGGGCTGGGTGGAAGTGGTTAAACTCTTGGTTACCTTAGCGATTAGTAAACCATTGCATGTCATTGCATTGCAATGCTTTAGGCCAGGTCCATAGTGCCTTCGCCTGTGCAGAGGCGTGCATGGCCGTGTGAAGCGGGTGGGTTTATCGGCCATGGTAGACGCCCCATCGATGGGCGTGTCCGCTAATGTGACCTGTCTGTCGCTTCGAGAAATCAGTTTCAACCAATTTCTCGAGCAACGCGCGCCCACTCCTGCTTCCGCGCGCATTCGCCTGTGCGCCTAATGGGCGCGATCACTGCCTTGAGGCAATTTGATCGTGCTCTATGTGGATGCCTCCATGTGGTCTGCGGCAGCATGGCCCCAGCCTTACTAGCCACAAAAGTAGCCAAGGAGATACTGTAGGTTGTATTTTTTAGTTGTATTAACCCATTTGATGGCTGTGGTATAACCTTGGTAGTCACAACCATCAAAGAGGTTAATAATATTTCTAGCACAGGGTTCTGTGATATATGTTACAGAAGCCTATGATAGAAATATAATGACAGCAATTGTAGTAAACTATAATGACAGCGATGCTGTAATTAACGTTCATGGTTTGGTTAATTTCCGCATCGCGACTTGGGGTCAAATACCGCACCTGGTAAATTAGGACCTCAATGCTGATTTATACCATCTTAAAATTGCAGTAATAAGACACAGGTAGATAATGTGACTATGCACTAGTGTAAAAACAAAAATAATAAAAATAAAGTGTATTACAAAAATATTGACAATGTTCAAAGTATATACCAAGTGATAGCACAAAAAAAACCTATTTAGTACAAAAGAATATATATTTAAGTTAATATAGTGCAGGCTTAAACCTCATCCCACCATGTTTCAGTAATGCCTATGATATCATACTGCTCCCTTGCAGCTATTAATTCAAGCTCCCCCATTTATCTGTCAGGCTTCTTGCATTAGCAAGCATGCATTTAAGTTTTTTTTTTTCAGTCTGTACTATTATCTTACATGCTCCTTCCTTTCTGTGCCAATTGGGTTTAGTCTTTAGAAGTTTTCTAGTATTATCTGTATTTACTATGGGTGTCTCCTTGCTTGTCAAACTCCCACTTGCCCCCATTCTACCTCCATACCCCTTGCTATTTCCTCATCTATTCTATTTAGTTCGTTATCTGTTTCATTCCCCTCCCCCCTACATCCTAGCTTAAAATCTCCTCCAACCTTTTTAACATTCTCCTCCCCCCTAGCACAGAACGGCAAAAATGGTTGGAAATTGGGTTACAAAATAAATCTGGCGTTCTCACCATATTTATTAAGAATCCTCGTTGAAACAAAATGTAATGTTTAAAAGCTCAATTGCATGCCATATTTGCCATACTTGACGGGTAGAGACTGACGGAAATCTCGCCATGACGCATTGCATGCCATACAGGCTTGGAAAGCATTGTCATGACTTTTTTGCTACTGTATTTTTAACGCCATAACAAGGCCCAGATCCAAAAAGCTCTGCTATGTTACTTAAATTGACATTAAAACTAACTTATATTAGGAGTACACTGTATCCATAAGAGAGAATAACATAATGTTCAGTCGCTCTTCCTGTAAAGAGCATTGCATTAAACATAACAGCCGTTAGTGATAATGATATGCAAATGAAAAGATACCCCATAGATCTGCAGAGGTCTGTTAGGGAGGCTTAAAGTTATGTTACATTAGTTTGTACCTAAACTTGGCATTATTTACATCCAGACCCTGAAATACTGTAGGGTTGGAGAAAGCAGCAGAGTCCAGGCAAGGCAGAAGTGCTTGCGACCAGCACACGTCACGTGAGGCTATGCTCAGCCAACTACCTGGTGGAAGAAGCTGAGCATAAATAGCAGGGTGAAGCAATTCAGGCGCAGAGCTGACCCAACATACAGGAACAGGACTGATACCAATCAGGTGACCGGAGTTTGATGGAGGCGGAGCCTGCCACAGATCCTCACAAGTCCTTAATCTTGTTGTTCACTTTGTTATTGTAAGGGTATGTGGGAGGCTTGGTTAGTGTTTGGGTTGGCAGGTAGGGACCTTTAGAGAGGGCCAGGCAGGCTAGACACAGGTGAAAGGCAGCCAGCAGAGAGAGGGATAGCAGGAAGTAGAGTGGTGGTAGGGGCAGGAGAGTTATTGTGTATGCAGTCAGGTCAGGCAAGTGTCAGGGATGCATAAGCAGGGCCAAATTGTATCCTGTCATGGTCTGCCATGACAGTGGCTCTGGCTCTACCTATGCTTAGTGCCTCTACTGCTGCTCTTTCTGCTCTAGTTGGTACAGAGGAAGCATCAGCAGGTGGGAATGTGGAGGTTTAGGAGAAGGAGGGTTGGGTAGAAAAGAGTGTTTCCAGCAGGGAGGCAGTCACAACTACTGTAAGCCCTTCTGGCCAGGGTGTGCATCAGTTGAGGTTAGAGAAGGTGTGTGTGATGTTGGTGGTGGCTCCTCTGATGAGCTTAGCGAGGCACATCTTGGAGAAGGTGAGGCAGACGAATGTGAATGTGCCTCTCAAAGACGTCATATGCTAGTCTCAAGGTTGTAAAACAAATATATATTCATGCTCTTCTCCGTGTGAGGAGCATGCTGCTGGTAAAATGATTGGCCATACATATGTGAAAAAACAGAAAGTGAAACCCTGCGCTTCTCCCATTGGGATAGCAATAAATGGGGAAATAAATATACATAGTGCAAACTAAATCTGTAAGACAAAGGAGACTTTTCGTTACATCCTTTGATCAAATAATGCCAAGCCTGCTAACCAACGTCAAGGTTGGGAGAGGAGGAGCTTTTTGGTGCCGTCAGCAGGGGAGCCTCTAGAGTTGCAGGAGACGCGCTTACAGTGACATCACAGGAAGGACGCCGGAACGCAGCACGGAGGGTAGCGACATCGCACACCTTAGAGCACTCCGTGGAAAGGTGGTGAGAGCTCCGGCTACAATCCTTGACTATTAGGGGAGTCCCTACAAGATGCGGACGGCATTATAGTGTTGTTTTTACACTCATTTTTTATGTGAGTATTACTTTGGCTGTGGTAGCCGTTTTTAATAAATTGTTTGGTGCATTCTACACTATCTTGTGCTTTTAATCTCTCCATGGGGCCGTTTGTGAGCCTTGTCGGGATCACCTGACAACACTTGGACCGTAAGAGGGAGAACATCACACGTGGGATTCGTGGTAGCAGCCAAGAAGTGGTTAAAGCACAGATTCTCTCCACTGCACTGTCCTAAGGGAAATTCTGTAAGTAGGCATTAGTACTGTCTGCCTAAGTGTGTTATAGTCCTGAGATACTGCGCAATGGTGTGCCTGTTTTATTTCTCCCAGGAGGATTCTTCAGCATCTACAATCCTCCTCATTTGGATATTTCAGGGGAGGTCATCCCAAAGGACTTTATCATCTCATGGACCTTACATCTCATGGACTGTGTATTTATTGAGCGCCAGGTATCCCTATTTGCCTTTAATAACTGTTGTATGTAAGTTGATAAGATACTTACTATATGGGACACCGTGGCAGCTTCAAACCAATTGTTATTTGATAGATAGTAGCATTAATGCATTTTATTAATTATTGATTAGTAACACAGGTTTATTATTACATTTTCACTAGTGTAGCACACACGCATACGTTATTAGTTATTGGTTAAGCGCTGTATAGTTTAGGGTGTTTTTTTTTTTTTTGTTAGTTCTTGGTATTCCAGCCTCATCCCCTAGCTCGAGGCATCACAGAGGCCCAATCATCTGCTGAGATGAACCACCTCCATAGTGTTGGAATGCTTTCAATTGCCCTGCCATGGTTCGGTGAGTGACTCTGTGGTGGTACACTGTATCCTTTATGGTGTGGTGGTGCGTAGGGTTTGGAGTGGAAGCCGCCTGGGGTCAAGTGGTCTGCAGCAACATATGAGGAACAATCCCCATGACCATTGGGAAAAGTTGCATCAGTTAACATGTGCATCCTCACTCGTCCCAGACAGGATTATCCTGCTCTGGGTCATTATAGCAGAGTCACCACAACCACCAACCCTCAAAGGTGACAGTCCTTTACTCCTCCTCAATATCACACCAGGCCCAAGTGGGCTCCACAGTCCACCTCTTCTGTGAGAAGTGACTCTGTTGCTTCTTCACCCATCTTCCCACCTGTGGAACCTCCTCCTTCTCCTTCACATCACCCCTACCACCACCTTAGTAGTTACTTATTACCTTAGATTAATCATGTTTTTCTATGTCAAAGATGTGCTAATTGCTTTTTTTCTAATTAATATGCAATATGTAAAATTCCATTAATCAATCATAGACATAATTACTATTTACATATTACAAAGATACTGTAGTATATTATGTTGAAAAACTAAAGAAGAAAGAAAATCAATCAAGTTCCACCTACTATACTATATGTTAAATTATACATCATGAATGATTGGAAATAATTATTAATGAAGGTGATGAATTTGATGGTCTGCCTGTTGACATCTCACTCTCCTATTTTTTTCATTTTGTTTGTTATCGTGATGTAATCATATTATTGTATTTCCTTGATTCTAAGACACCATTGATTTAATAAAAATTCAGGAAAAATAGAAACACTACATTAAATGCAGAAAAAATGTTTTAGGGGATCATGTGATACTCATGTTGTGTCCCGGGTCTACCGCAATGTGATGTTGTTGCGCTCCCTCTGCACCGCTTATCCAGCGACTTCTTCCCCTGCTTCTTCCACCCACCACCTCCTACTCCGATGAGTGAGGGGTGCCGAGGCAGACAGGATGACAATGAGGCGGTTGACAAGTTCCCATTGCTGCCCATTGACTCCCAGCTAACAGCGCATGATGGCCGGATGCATCCCTCCACCGTTCTCCTTACCCGGCTTACAAGGGCTTACCGGACAGTGGGTTTGGTGGTGTGGGTTGCGGAGGGCAGGTCCAAGCGCACAACTGGCTCACCCCCACCCCTTCCCAGGACAGAGGATCGCTAGGAGCTTAACAGCCGGCCATTTTGGAGGTAAGGGGGGGGGGGGGGGGGAAGTCCCGGTCCAGTTCACACTTGACTGCCCGCCCCTCTGCCAGGCAAAGAGTCGCTGGGGGGCTTAACGGCCGGGGTCTGAGCTTTCGGTGCTAGCACAGGTATGGCAATGGAGCTCAGTGGGAGAAGTGGGCCTTGGGCAGCAAGAAGAGAGTGTTGGAGTGAAAATGCAGGGCTCTGTAAGCCAAACGTCCCTGCCCAGGTATAGTTACAGCAGGCAGGGTAAGACTGCCGAGCTGCGGCTGGGCACTGGAAACCCTTGTATGGCTGCTCCAGCTTCTCACCCGGCCGTTACTCCAGCAATGCTCCCTTGCAGCTTCGTATTTTTCAAAGACATCAATTCTAAGACTCATCCAAATTTCAGATGTTCAAATGTGATAAAGATGCGTCTTAGAATCGAGAAAATACGGAATATACTGTAGGAGTCTGACATAAGATTCTCCATGAAGGGATTACATTGTATTTCTTTTTTCAACTGTTTATTTGTCTTTTTTTATGGGGTAGTGAAATGAATAAAGGGTTATATATTCGACATGTTAAGGTAGTTGATAACCTAGTCAGAGCCTTCGCGTGGTTATCATAATAACATAATTAACATTGACTACCACACACATACTGTACTGTATAAAAGTTAAAAATGATACAAGGTGAATAATCATCAAAGTATATACCGGTATAAGTAAGACCAGAAGAGAATACATGATGAGGGGGGGGGGGGGGGGAAGGGGGCGGGGTTTAGCTTTACTACTCTCTAGATGTTAGATTTTGATATTCTCTCTTTCTCTCCCTCACTCTGCTAAAATGGAGTCCTGTCTTTGTAAAGTGCTGATGATGGTAATGAGCTGCCGTATCTTAACTCTGTCTCAAATCAAGTTCAAACTCTCAAGTTTCAGCTCAAGTTAGTCATTATGAGCGCATGCTGCCTTCCACTAAAGCGTGTCTAGCCTGCCTGTGCCTGCATGGTAGACACAGTGCCTGCCCCCCCTTCCCTAACCCTGCCTTAGTTAGCCACTGCAGTGCCTGTACTAGGCAGTGTTTGTGTGTTTATTTTCAAATGAAAGAAAGAGCAGGTGTACAGTACTTGTTATAAAACGATGACAACTTGGCACCAGGTTAATGTTTGCACAAGTAAACAATGGGTTGTGTCTGCCCTTCTCATAGCTGAATTTTTATAAGCATGTTAGTCAAACTTGGTCCTTCTGCTGATGCTTTCTGCAGTGTCGCCTCTTAGAGTTATACGGTAGCAGGTCTTGTCCCTCCAACCTTTATGTTACTGAGAGATAGAACAGTAACTACTAGTAATTACTGGTTGTTATAGGACATGCTACATCCATTCAATAAGCCATGCACTGTGCCAATGCCAAGGCATGTATCAAGTTTGCCAAAACATGTTACATTGGTGACGTTAATGGCAATCTATTATTTTATGCTGATTTAATCAGTGATACTGGAATCCTATTCGTTTATCAAGACCAAATAAGAAAAAGGGAAAACTAGCTAAACAAAGAATAAAAGAAACAGATTAAAAAGTGCACTGCAACATAAATGTAAAGTGAGGTAAAGGACGTTAAAAGTACAATCTTCATGAAAGTGAACCTTTCCACCCTACTATGGCACAGTTTATTCCGGTGGTAACTTATGATTGCACCTAAAAACTCTCTCTGACAACATACTTTCCGGAGGACAACTCAGCTCCCTTGCACGTGCAGGAAATGTTTCTGTTTTGCAGCCCAGTATTCAAGAAGATCAGAGGCAGGAATGCACTAGCACACATATACGCCTCCAACATGTCTTAAGTACTACTTGCATTAGCATTTGAGGCGGCTGCTGCACTAGTGTGAACCATGCCATAATGATGGACCAGCGTCCCACACAGCAGGATTGCAGAGGAGACACGTTTCTGACAAGGAACAGACAGTTTGTTTTTGCCTTAAACTGCTCCCCAATTTGGAACTCTTGCTGCTTATGGATCCCATTGAACTGTTGCTCTAGTTTGCTGTTACACATTGTGCATTGATTTGTGGGGAAAGTCTGGACGTTTTGTTGGGGAAAGAGGGACAAGGATCCAAAAGGATTAGAACAAGTCATACAGTAGGGTAAGTATACAACCTGAATGCATACCCCCCTAGGTAACGTCAGCACGTTGACGATCACGCGGTGCTGTTTGGAGGCAGGGTCTGCTCCGGCTATTTTCCTGGGTTGCAGCTGTTCATACGCATACGGACACTGTATCCATTCAGGTCGTATACTTACCCTACTGTATGACTTGTTCTGATCCTTTTGGTGGCCATAAGCACTGTCCTGCTGCCATAGGCTCTGCACGTTGGTTTATTGTTCATACAGCCCTGTAAACACTTTATATGGGACTGTTTACTAGAGTATAGCATTATTGCTGCTGAGCATTAAACATATAACACTATTACTGTATACACTACCTATTTGCTTGCCTCTACCAAACGCATGGGGATTTTTATTTATGCATTTTTATGGTGTTTTGTCGAGTTTTAACTTTATTATTGTTTTAATAAAACTTTATTATTTTTGTGTACTTTAGTGTAACCTTTGCGGTTGACCCAATTGTGGGGTTTGGCTATTTTGTGGCTTCTATTGAGCTGACACTATTATTGTTAGTGTCACCTAGTTAGAGTGCAATTACTGGGGGCTTTTCGTGATCCTTTGTGATCATTTATCTGTGTGTTCTATGCTACTCTCTCCCCCATGAACCAGGTAGCTCTGTGTGTTATTGTTTGTTTGGTGAGCGACATGTTTTTGTGTGTTCTATTCCTGTCAGGGGGTAAGGACATGATTTGCCAGGAACCAAGATGGCTGTGGCAGCTTCAGAGAAAATGATGTCTCTTCCTGTCAGCAGTCATCCTGGATATTTGGACAGATCCCTTATACTAATATCAAATAATTTTATCTAAATAGTAAGGTAAGTAATCTGCGTACATAAGGTAAATAGAACAAGCGCAGTGTATGGATTTAACACAATCGTTACCACACAGCAAAACTGGAGATACAAGCTGGAACCGAACCCTCTGGTGAATGATCACACGTGGTATTTGGACGTCATCACAGCTCCTCAGGGATGCTGGTAGATTGCACGATTAGTCCATCTCGTGGTGCACGTCTTATTCAGGGAAACCTCTCCAAGGCAGATAGTAACCAAAATCTCGAGCAGGTTACTTCCAGGGGTACAGCAGTCAGTCCAGTTGATGTTGGTAGGTCTTTCGCGCGCATGTATCGCGCAATGTTAGTCCATAAGACCGGATCAAAGCCTATCATGTGACCACAGTGTAGCACTTAGAATGTGTAACAATCAGCAGCAGAATCTCAGCTGATAGCTGATGACAACCGCTCCTCCGCGGTGTACTGTAGATTTACGTGCTGACAAATTAGGCAAGTAGTCTACCATTAAAGTAGGAACAGATCCATGAATAAAAATAGTAAATTACAAGATAAAATACATCAATCCTACGCGTCTTGCAGCTGAAACGCTACTTCCCTGATGAAGTTACTACTTAGAAGCTATGTGTGAAAAACTAAGTACACCCTTACTGCTTCCATAGGAATAAATATACTAAGTAGCAGATAGGTGTTGCTAATCAAATGCCGTTGATTAATTGATCATCAGCAAGTGTGACGACTTCTATATAAGTCGAAGTTTTAGCAGTTTGCTGGTCTGGAGAATTCAGGTGTGTGTTAACGCAATGCCAAGGGGGAAAGACATCAGCAATGATCTTAGAGAAGCAATTGTTGTTGCTCATCAATCTGGGAAGGGTTATAAGGCCATTTCCAAACAATTTAAAGCCCATCATTCTACAGTGAGAAAGATTATTCAAAAGTGGAAAACATTCAAGACAGTTTCCAATCTTCCCAGGAGTTGACATCCCAGCAAATTCACCCCAAGGTCAGACCATGCAATGCTCAGAGAAATTGCAAAAAAAACAAGAGTTACATCTCAGACTCTACAAGCCTCAGTTAGCATGTTAAATGTTAAAGTTCATGACAGTAGAATTAAAAAAGACTGAACAAGTACTGTATGGTTTGTTTGGAAGGGTTGCCAGGAGAAAGCCTCTTGTCTCTAAAAAGAACATGGTAGCATGGCTTAGGTTTGCAAAGTTGCATCTGAACAAACCACAAGACTTCTGGAACAATGTTCTTTGGACAGACAAGACCAAAGTGGAGATGTTTGGCTATAATGCACAGTGCCACGTTTGGCGAAAACCAAACACAGCATATCAGCACAAACACCTCATACCAATTGTCAAGCATGGTGGTGGAGGGGTGATGAGTTGGGCTTGTTTTGCAGCCACAGGACCTGGGAACCTTGCAGTCATTGAATCGACCATGAACTCCTCTGTATACCAAGTATTCTAGAGTCAAATGTGAGGCCATCTGTCCGACAGCTAAAGCTTGGCCGAAATTGGGTCATGCAACAGGACAATGATCCCAAGCACACCATCAAATCTACAACAGTATGGCTAAAAAAGATAAGAATCAAGGTGTTGCAATGGCCCAGTCAAAGTCCAGGCATCAACCCGATTGAAATGCTATGGCTGCACATTAAGAGAGCTGTGCATAAACAAATGCCCACAAACCTCAATGAACTGAAGCAATGTTGTAAAGAAGAGTGGGCCAAAATTCCTCCACAATGATGTGAGAGACTGATAAAGTCATACAGAAAATGATTACTTCAAGTTATTGCTGCTAAAGGTGGTTCTTCAAGCTATTGAATCATAAGGTATACTCAGTTTTTCACACATGGCTTCTCCATTTTGGCTTTATTTTTGTTAAATAAATCATGACACGGTGTAATATGTCATGTGTTGTTGTCCATCTGAGATTGTATTTACCTAAGACCTGCTAAGGAACAGATGATTTGTTATTATGTCCTGATATGTAAAACCATAGAATTCAATGAGGGTGTACTTTCTTTTTCACACAACTGTATGTATATATATATGCAAATCCTCGATGTCTACATTTATTGGCTGGGGTTATTACATTAATACATTAAATACCACAAATTAAACTGGGAAATCTATCCCTGGGGTGTCTCTACTAACAGAATCACATAGTAAAGAGAACACAATATATCCTTCCCTTGAAACTACTTTCAGTTTTATGTCACACAAGGATAAACACACAAAGCCACAATGCAGGACATCAATTGTAATCTAGTGGTAACTGCCATTGTACTTAAACGTAACATTGTACTTAAAATTGGCATGTGTGGCAGAAAGATAATGGGTCATCTATTATCTGACCAATCCCTGTTCTCTTTTAAGAGGGCTAAATGTATTAGTGATAGATTGGTTAAAGCTGACCTCCTTTCTTCTCCTGATCCACTCTTCTCCATTGAAATTCACATTTCAGGGTCTGACTGGAGTAATGTCACTTTTAGGAATGACTTAAATAAGGTCACGTTAAATTGCTGCATTATCCTTAACAGTCCTTTGTGGATATGCATTGTTACAGGGAGCGCCTCTTTTGCATTTCATTATCACTAACGGTCATTATACTGTAGTGAGCTCATTATTCTTTCTGAAAACATGACTTAATGTTACGTTATTACGTTTCGAAGATGCATATTAACGTATGTTAACCCACTTAACAGAGTTCTGTGGATCTTGACATAGATATAAGTAATTTCTCTGTAGCACTATGTATCCGATTGTTATATGCATTTTATTAATTATATTAATTCATTTTATTAATTAAGTGGGGTACATCAGAAGGCAAGGTGTCACGATATGGCCATAAAATGTAAAAGTTATATTTGTGGATAGCAATGCAACCAAGAGATTAACCTTTTTCGGTCAGTACAGTATATTCTTTTAATTTACAAGTAATCGAACAATTAGGAAAATACTTAATCTTCTGACACATCATCTTCTCATTCGCTCTTCTCAAGACAACGCAGGATAACAGCTTTATAATCAGCTGAAAATACATACAGTAACAGCACTAGTTGACGGTGTGAGCCTTTACAGCATCTAAATGTGTTGTAGGGTAACATGTGAGTAGCTTCAAAGACAAAAAAAGCTATTTGAAAGCAGATCCTACAAGGCTATTGCTGGGGGATTGATATGTTTTTCTTCATGGCAGGTCAAAAGGAATTAAAATAATCTGTGTATACTATTAGTTTTGTAAAACTCTTAGTAGTGTGATTGATAGATCTGTAAACTGTGAATATAATTAGATCTCACCTAGGAGCAGACACTAATAGGACTCCATGGTGACAGGTAGCACATAATTAATTTTACTCTCAAGGATTCGAAGAAGACTGTCACATTACATGTGTACACGACCGGGGTGTTCTCCTAAATTTGATGACACTGGCACCATGGCTCTGGTAATTAATGTGAAAGAGATGTTGAGTCTGTCATGCTTTCTTATTAAAATTTGCAGTTAAATAATTGTTATTGCCATACCACAGATCATAATACTGTTGAATAACTAGGAAACAGTGACAGATGACTGTCAGCACACAACACTACTGAGCTGGGAAGGATCTGGATTCTCACACAATATCTAAAATAAATTGTGTATAAGGGTCTGAAACATACAGTATGCATTAGATTGATCTGGGGATACACAGAAATGTGTGGGAATCTCACATTTTCATTCCATTAACCCTTCGGGAATCCTGTAACAATACATCTGAGGTTTCCATTCACATCAAGTTCATTTGTTAAAGTATAGGGTTTTGGTTTTATTTTTCCACTATTTCCATGTTGCAGTCATCTACTGCCTCTTGGACCAACCTCCCAGTTCCTAAACAATTGTGCTGCCTTACTTAAAGGGACTTAATATTACAATTGACAATCCTAATGCTTCAGCTATCTCTCATCTCCAATCCTTGAACTCCTCCTTTGTTCTCTTTAAGTGGACCAGCTCTCCTATGCATCATGATATTCACTCACTTGACCTTGTGTGTTCTTGTCTCTGCTCGCTCTCTAATATCTCTAGCTCACAGTACCCTTTCTCTGATCACCATCACCTCTCCTTCTCCCTAATTCTACTTCCTGCCTCCACTCCCTCACCAACCTCTTCTTACACCTACCCGGAACGTCGATTTGTCTCAGCTTTCTACCTCTCTGCAAACTCTTTTCTCTCCTCTAAGCCCACTCTCCTGCCATGACCTGTCCACACGTACTCTTGCACAAACAAGGCGTCTGAAAAAGCACTACTATCAAACTATAATGGTAACCACAGTATATACCCGTAGAATACTAGGCGGTGCTCCCTGAAGTGAGAATGAACATTATAAACATGAGAGAAAGTAGTAGGTCTCACAAGACAAGACCCACAAGAACTCCAATATGGGGCACTCTAAAAAGTGGATACGAAATGATTCTTTATTAAATAAACAAAATCGATGAGGAAAAAACTGACAGACAAATATAAAAACACTAAAAAATATTCAGTGGATCATCTCTGTCACAGTGTAGACCTGATGGTATACACTGGCGACACACTTTATTAAAGCTCGGCTAGTCCCACGAATTCGGGTATACCCGGGTGTATTGAGGTTTGTGACTGTTTTCTGCCCGAGTGCATTGAGGTATTTTCCAGGCAGGGATTGAAGCATTTTATTCCCGCTGGCTGCAATTCTGCACTGTATATATATATATACTGCATTACAATTCATGAATTTATGCCATCTGGTAGACACGCGAAGCATTGCAGCCTATTATATCCTAATCATTATCATTTAACAGATCAGCCGCCCGTCAGCCAGGCATGAACCCAGGCTGGGAAGGCAAACGCAACGGGGCTTGTCAGAGGTGAGGAGCGGCGCATTCCAGGTATCTACCAGGTACATACTGGGTATTTGCTCGAATAAAGTGTGTCGGTGCAGTAGACAGAGTCAATGTGGGTTAATGGAATAATGGCATAAGGATATATGTCTATTAACTGCCCACAATATGGCTAAACTGGCTACCATCAAAAGTGGATCGCAAGGCTAAACCAAATAGCAAGGCACTCAAATCCAGCTAAAGGCACAGCTAAATGGGCTACAGCCAATCAAAACATATAAAAATGTGATACAAGTGTAGCCCCCTGTAAACAGCACAGGCTATACCTATCTCCCTCCTGCTGTGGTAAGTCCTGTTAAGATCAGGCACCAGTAATCATCCTGGGTTTTCCCCTTTTATAGCCCTATCCTGAATGATAGACGCAGGCCTGGACTCTGCTGCAGGTGTGAGCACGAGGGGAGGTCCTGTCGACATCACGAGTGGCGGGGCTAGCTCTATATTTAGCAGCCAACTCCAGTGAGTAGAGTTAGTTTCTTCTTCGTTCGAGATTAGTCAGAGTCTGGAGTTGCCGGTTAGTTATGCCGGGAGTATGCAGTGCCGCTAACAGGCCATGAGTCAAGAAATCCTGCGGATCGGTCCGAGGATTTGGAGGGGCCTACAGTTTCCCCTGTGCCGAGTGCAGGTGAAAGCAGAGCGGAAAGAATCAGCGTCCTTTAGTAGAGCTGATAGAATTATAGACTTGGTGGACCAATGCCCTCACCCCACTGCCAGGGGTGATGGGGAGAATCTAAGACCCACCGCGAGGCTAACCTCGGGGGTGGGCCACGGGGTATTGAAGGCCTAGCTCAGACCATCCTGCCGGAGGAGTGATTTGGAGGGGAGAGGAGGAATTGTTTGGGTGAAGACGAGTGGAATATAACCCGTCCTGGCTATTGTGTTGCGGCTGTTGGAAGCCCCTATCGTTGGGATATTGTTGCTTTGTCAAATAAAGAGACTATTCTTCATCCGTAAAGACTGTGTGTGACTTGGAAAGTACTACCCTGGGACCCAAGGGGTTCTTCTATACCGGTCCTGTCCCACATTCCTGGGAGTATAGAAGATGGAGGTGCTGCACCACTAAGAGATTATGGAGGCTACCACCCCAGAAGCCCGGTCCTGGCTCCTCCACAACATCGCGGGAAGCTCAGGCCCTCCTGTTCCTCACAGGTACGCACCACACCGCATGTAACCTGCCCTCATGCACCCTAGACACCACCGTAGAGTCTGGGGGGGGGGGGGAGCAGGGTTACACAAGCAAATAACTGCATACTGCACAAAAACAAATGCCTTCATGAAAATGAGACAGTGAAGGTTCAAGAGTATGCAAGAGACATATAATGAAATCTCTGACAAGCAACACAGTCTCACCCCTATACCCAGAGCAAGCTGATTAATAATACCAAATGACAAGACAATAGTATAGCTGCAGATGTGCAAAGGGTAAATGAAGGAGTAGCAGGGTGTAAATTAAACTCCAAAAGTGGAATATGCTAGTGACCAAGTGGAGATACACATGTCTGACCTTAATAGATACATGAAGCTAAATAAAACACTCTGGAGAGTAACAATATATTGTGTCAATGCTCAGAGTATATTGTAGCAATGAGTGTGGGAACAATAAGATAATATGTCTCACCACACCCTCCTTCAATGAACAAGCTATCCTGCTCAAGCAACAGAGAATCTATTTTAAGGTACAGAAAACGTGTGAAACCCACAACTGCCTTGTCTCAATGAGTTAGGCAAAAGAGTGAGTATCACAGATAGAAATATAAGCTCAGAATATATATCCTTACACTAATACATATCAGTGTGTCAGTGAGAGGGAAAGGGTTAAAGTGTACTTGCCGTCCTGCATATGTCACCACTATAAACCCTGTCACTGCTGGATAGAGCTGTCCATGATAGGTGCCTGATTGCTGCTATTCACCATGCTGTGCTCAGAACAGTTGTCCACAGTGAAGATGGATATCAGAAAAAATGCGAGGGGAATGCCAGGGGAATGCCAGGGAATGCCTGATTGCAGTGGTCCGTGACAGAAGATGATCATAGAAGACGCCCAACACTGCATTTCACCGGAAGTGGCTTCATCAGGGGGGACTCTGTCTACACCATCAGGTCTACACTGTGACAGAGATGATCCACTGAATGGTTTTTAGTGTTTTTATATTTGTCTGCCAGGTTTTTCCTCATCGATTTTGTTTATTTAAAAAAGAATCACACGTACTCTTGACCAGTTTGCTCCTGCCATAATTTTTCATTATTGCCCCATCAAACCTCAACAATGACATTCAGTCTTTCTGCCTATAATGCGGCCCTATCCCTTTCTAAACAAAACTGCTTCATGTCTACCAAGTCCACCAAACCACAATGCCTGTTTTACACTTTCAACTCTCTCCTTTGCCCACCCACAGTAGTTCCCACTACTTCCCACACGACACAAGACATCGCTAACCATTCTTAAGATACAGTCTATTCTATTCGACAGAAAATAGCACTTTGTCCAGCTCCATCTACACAAAACCGTCCCCAACGTGTGTCCAAAGCAATCCTCAGCTGCTTACAACTAGTTGCTGAGGAGGAAGTCTCCCGTCTTCTATCCTCCTCCCCCTCTACAAACTGCACTCTCTTGACCACATCCCCTCACATCTTATCTGCTGACTACAACAATGATGTATTCTTTATGACCTTTGTGCTGCTTTTGATACCGTTAATAATCAACTCTTTCTACACACCCTTCATTCTATTGGCCTCTGTGAAGCTGGCCTCCCAAGGTTTACATCTTACTTACCTGACCGCACTTTTAGTTTTTCCATTGCTGGCCCATTCTCCCTTTCACTCCCACTCGCAGTTGTTCCCCAGGACTCTTTTGTAGGACCTTTACTCTATTCCGTTTATATGTCTTTCCTGGTAAACTAATACAGTCATTCGATTGTCACAATCACCTCTTTGCTGATGTTACATAAATCTACCTCTCCTCTCCTGACCTCTCTCTTCTCTCCATTCTTGTGAGCTGAAACTGCAGTGATTTATTCTCTACCATAACAATTAAACATTGGCACATTGTCCCTTTAAGAAACCAAACCATTAAATAAAAACCTACTCCCCTCAGGAGAATGACTACACATCAGTGACTGACAAGCACACTGGCTGGCTAAGCCCAGTTTCCATCTTTAACAATACACTTAGCTAGAGAAATATATTAATATATCAAGTCCTTATTTATTTGTGGTGGAACCTCGGTCCCAAGACAGTCCAGTACATTCCAAGGTGATTCACAGAGAAGCAGGCAGTAAATAGTTAACTTGAGACTTGGCAGGAGCAAGGACGTGAATTGTCCAGGGAAAGAGTTGCAATGCAATGATTGTTGCAACTTCCTTAACTTAAATAGCACTAAACAGGAGAGTCCTAAGTCTCAGCAATGCCTTTGGGAGTTGTAGTTCTGCCACATCTCCAGCCTAGTGGACAACTGCAACATTGCAGCCAGAATAAGCTCCCATTAGGGCAGGATTTCTTTGTACTACAATCTGGCCAAGCACGGACAAACCGATCCAAAACCTGTTATGGCGGACTACAACAGTCAAGATCTAGGCCCTGACACCAGCAGCCCTGACATCAGCAACCCTGACACTGGCCTGATATGGATACACACGCAATGCATGCTGCTGCATTTCCTGCTGTAAGGAATCGGGGGCCACGTCCTTTGCGGCGTGACTCCTCCTTACCCACTACCAGTACTGCAGCGGCTGCTGCCCCTGCCCCCCGTCGCTACCCATGCCGCATACCTTGAACTCCGCCGCGGCCACCATCTTGGATTCGGGCGCTGGTGTTACAGAACGCGCACCTCCTTCAAGGATTTATAGCGCGCCCATTATGCCTGTCTCCGCCCCCCGCTTGGCGTGGGAGTCTTCACCATGTCTCCAGCACTCTCAGCTGTGCTCTACTACTTCCTGGTCTCTCAGCCACTCACGAGCAGCTCCTCGACACGCCCCCGCCATGCCCCTCGTCCGGATTGGTCACTGCCGCTTTGAATATCCTGCTTTGCTTTCACTTCCTTGCTCTGCATAGCTCCTTGCTACCTGTGTTGCCTGGAACCTGTGTCGTGCTCTCTTGTGTTTATTCCTTACAGCTACTGACCCGGCTCGTCTGAATACCCCCTCTGGCTCCTGAACTCGGCTTTCCTACTGACTACTCTAACCTCTAAGATCCTCGGACTCTGCTACGGATTTTGACTACGGAACTTTCTATATCCTCGGACTCGGCAAGTACTTGATCATTCTGTATCTGCATCCAGGCCTGGCCACGCTACTACGCCACATCCCAGACATGCCCCCTCTGCTGTCGGTGCGTATACTCTACATCCCACCTCAGTACAGGGGACTGGTCTGGTCTGCGGGCTGCACAGCATGACACCTGCTCATGCACCTGTTCAAAAAACAGATGGGCTTGGGCCCAGCAAGCATTAACAGTCTCTGTCACTACACAGACTGAATCACCTGAGGTCAATGGCACAGAAACAAAAGGCTACTGACAAAGTGTCCCTGACCGAAACTCACTCTCCAACAGTTAATCGCCTACACATCCTACACATCCTCAGTACACATCTCTCTTAACAACCTCAGTACAGCTTAACCCCGTTATAGCGCGGTCCTTTTTTGGTGGTACCGCGTCCGCTGGAGGGGGAAAGCTGAGAACTCTCCCAGCGTTCCCAGAACTGGTGGGGCAGCGGCAACAGCACGCAGCACTTACCCGGCATCTGGCAGCTCTTCTCCCTGTCTCTGCTTCTGCTTCTGCTTCCGTCTTGCGAGAGCAAGCTCCCTTAAATAGACAGTGTGTCTCTGTGTGTGTGTATATTTGACTGTGTGAGACTGTGTGTGTCAGTGTGTCAGTGTGTCTGTGTATCAGTGTGTGTGTGTCAATGTGTATCAGTGTGTGTGTGTGCAGTGTGCTGTGAGTGTGTGTGTGTGTGTGCAGAGGGCTGTGAGTGTGTTCAGTGTGCTGTGAGTGTATGCAGTGTGCTATGAGTGTATGCAGTGTGCTGTGAGTGTATGCTTTGAGTGTATACAGTGTGCTGTGAGTGTATGCAGTGTGCTGTGAGTGTATGCAGTGTGCTGTGAGTATGCTGTGTGTGTAGTGTGCTGTGAGTGTGCTGTGTGTGCAGTGTGCTGTGAGTGAGTGCAGTGTGCTGTGAGTGTATGCAGTGTGCTGTGAGTTTATGCAGTGTGCTGTGAGTGTATGCAGTGTGCTGTGAGTGTATGCTGTGAGTGTGTGCACTGTGCTGTGAGTTTGTGCAGTTGCTGTGAGTTTGTGGAGTGTGTGCAGTGTGCTGTGAGTGTGCTGTGAGTGTGATGTGTGTGCAGTATGCTGTGAGTGTATGCAGTGTGCTCTGAGTGTATGCAGTGTGCTGTGAGTGTATGCTGTGTGTGCAGTGTGCTGTGAATGTGCTGTGTGTGCAGTGTGCTGTGAGAGTATGCAGTGTGCTGTGAGTGTGTGCTGTGAGTGTATGCAGTGTGCTGTGCAGTGTGCAGTGTGCTGTGAGTGTGTGCAGTGTTCTGTGAGTGTATGCAGTATGCTGTGAATGTATGCAGTGTGCTGTGAGTGTTTGCAGTGTGCTGTGAATGTATGCAGTGTGCAGTGAGTGTGTGCAGTGTGTGTGGGGTCCACGCTCAAACCGCGTTATAAGCAAATCCGCATTATAGCGGATCGCACTATAACGGGGTTGAGCTGTACTTGCTTCTTCCACTAAGACAGAGCTACTGTTCTTCCAAAAAGAGATCTTGAAGGAGGTGGAATTATGGTGGGATTATTACCTCCCCCAAGCGCAAATCAGGCACAATCTCTTCCTCTAACACAGGCTGTGTATGAGCAGCATGCTCCTGAATCATGCACACAACTACAGGGGGTGCAGTCACAGTTCTACTGCTACTGTTGGTACCAGAAAAAGCAACTGGCACATCTACATTGCTCTTCCTGTTGAGCTGCACTTATAACTGAGCCTAAAAAAAAACCACTCCCCCATCTCACAGGAGGGGCACCAGTATAAAACTTTCTGCCCCCTGACCCCACTGTCCATAACAAAAATAAAATTGAAACAAAAACAGCTCCTCTTTCTATCCCTCTCCTGCTGTCCATGTCTCCCCTATGCCTGTCTGTCCCTAATCTCTACCCGCTTACCCACCCACACACTGACCCAGTAACCAGCCCATACCCTGCTCGCTTCCCTCACAATGTGAACAAGAACAGGGAAACAGTGGGAGGTGTTTAGGGCATGCACGCGAGCGAATTAAATGCTTTAACGTTAACAAATGAATTTAATGTAGAAACATTCATCTGCGGATTTTCTGACATTAACAGAAAGGGAGGGCAAATGGAAAACAACTGCAGTCTCGGTGTATTCGTCCACATTTTTTACTGTTTAAACCGTATGCAAAGATCCTTCTGTAAATTGAATTTTGTTCAAAACACTGCAAATAATTTGCGGCTTGACTTTTGACACATTTGCACATCTCTAGTGACCACACATCCTCATTTAGGTCCCACATACTAATCACCCGTACTAAAAATGCCCCCGCAGAACAGACAAATGTAGTCCCATGCAAAGCCTATTTACGGGCACAAGATCATGACTTTCTTTATCTTGCTCTAACTCCCTGACCCCATTATCTCTGGTGTGTTGATGATGGTGAGTGTGGGGGAGGAGAAGGAGGTTCCACAGGTTGGGTAAAAGTTTGAGCACAAGCACCTGAGGTACTGCTCCTAGGAGAATTCCTACAGGAGCATGCCTAGACTGGTGTGCAAGGTGTGCCTACAAGCTGTAGGTAACCTCCTCCTTCTAGGTGAAAGGGTGGTGGTGGATCTCATATGGGGACCCGGAGCGGACTCCATGCGTCTGGAGGAAGATGCAGAAGGTTGCTAACAGTGCCTCTCCCAGTGCCTCTCTCAGACGTAACGTGATTGCACCGCAGATAGTGGTTCAGTGTAGTTGTCCCCAGGTGGAATGCAGTCCTGTCGCTTTGCACTGTTGTACCACTTTAGACGCAAAGACGAAGGAGTCAAAGAATTGCCACAACAAGTAGGTGTTTCCTCCAGGTCACTGGAAGTACTCCAAACTGCTGTCTTATTCTTTCCTGATTCTTGCAGTGCCTCCTCCTGAGCCTCCACATCACATGTACCTTCTGATGGTTCCTGAGCCCCAACAAGAGCAGCAGCAGAGGTGTTGGGCATACTGTCATCTGGTAGTGCAAGTGATAGTAGAGACGGTGATGCCAATTCAACACCTGTTATGGAGTTCTACAACAGGCCTGAGCTCGGCCATTGTCCAAAAGCAGTCACCACCCTGACCTCCATCTGCACACAACATATCCTTCTGCATTTCTTGCTCATATATCTGTTGAAAGAACAGATGGGCTTGGGCAGAGAAAATATCAACACTCACTGTCACCCTCGAGACAGAATAAGTTCTGGATGATGACACAAATGGGACTGTTGCTGGTAATGTTGACAGAATCTCACTGTCAAGGTCTCCAAATCCTCCAGTACACACACCGCAGGGAGTGTGGACACAGTACTACCACTGCGGATGCTACTGGTACTAGCAAAGGAAACTGGAACTGCACATCTACCGTTACTGGCAATGTTGTGCCTGACGCACTAACTGAGCCTCTACTGGTGGTAAAATCCCCCCTGAGTTTCACAAGGGAGGCAGCAGAGCACTTCCTGCCTTTGTCTCTCTACATGAAAAATAAGAACGAAAAAAAGGAAAGAAAAGCAATTTTGAGGGAAAAAATCTCTTTCTCTCTCCTGAGTCTGCCTTTTCACATTCCCTTATTCTCTGCTTTCTTCATACTGACCTCTCTGCTCCCTCTCCTAAACAACACTGAAAAGAGTGGTATGGGAAGCAGGCAGTTATATAGGGACATTTCCTAACTTTTTTCCATAAATTGTTTTCAAACTATTGTTGATTTTTTTTTTTTAAGTCACAGGGGCCTATGCCTAGCTTCGGCTAGTTACTTATTGAGAATTTGGGGCAATTCTCGAACGAGTGTGCATATGTACACTGGCGACACACTTTATTGAAGTGTGGCCAGTTCCGCAAGCCGGGAGATTTCCCGGCTTGCAAGTGGCATCCCCTCGGCGTGCCGCGCGTCACCGATGCACGGTCACGCGTCATCGGGTGCCTGCACCCCCTACACGCGCGTCCAGGGCTCCCCGAGGGAGCCCTGGTGTCCCGCGATGTGGGGGACGGCGGCAGGGGGTTCCGGGGGACCCGGCGGACCCGGAGAGGAGAGGGGGAAGCCGCGATCGGCGGGCCTCTCCTCCGCTGCTTCGGCGCGCGCCCGGCACCCTCGGCGCGCGCCAAGTAACTGCTGCGGCCGAGAACGGGCAAATGCTCGAATAAACTCGGCCGCAGCAGTAGTTATTCAAAAAGCTCTGATAACATACCAAACTCGCTGGAGAAGTGCTTCTCTATGATCGGTCGCGCGCCTGCACAGACAAACCATGCCAATTATTGACTATGGAGACATAGTTTATGGCACGGCACCTCAAACCCACCTTAGCAAACTTGGCATATGGTTTGACTCCCACTTAACATTCGGGATGCACATTGATACCCTGACAACCAAGACCTATGCCAAACTAGGGGTACTTTACAGGAACAAAGTCTCCTGGTCAGAAAACGTATCGCACAGCAGATGCTAATGCCAATTATTGACTATGGAGACATAGTATATGGCTCGGCACCTCAAACCCACCTTAGCAAACTTGACACCCTTTACAATTCAATTTGTCGTTTTGTTCTCCAATGCAACTACAACACACATCACTGCGAAATGCTAAAAGAACTAGATTGATCATCACTAGAGTCTAGGCAAAGTTCACCTTTCCTGTCTTGCCTTTAAATTCTTTATGGGCAAGCTACCCAGCTACCTGAACAAGCTCCTCACCCCTACCACATGCAGCACCTATCACCTGAGATCAGACTCCAAAAGACTGTTCATGGTCCCAAGGCTCAACAAAATATCCGGCCGTTCCTCCTTCTCTTACCGTGCACCCCACAACTGGAACAACCTACCAGAGACTCTCACATCCACCACCAGTTTAAGTTCTTTCAAATCTAAGGCTGTCTCACATTTTAATCTGGTCTGTAACTGTTTAATTCGCCCATAACATATATTTTCTTTAACTGTGCATGAAATGTCTTGTATATAATGTATACCCTGTTCATTTATGTAACTGTATTTGTAACCATGTATTATTTGTCTTAACTCTGTGCCCAGGACATACTTGAAAACGAAAACGAGAGGTAACTCTCAATGTATTACTTCCTGGTAAAATATTTTATAAATAAATGCAGGAGCTCAAAAACTGCTCAAACTCGCAATTTTGGGCAAATCGAGCTATTCTAGTAGATCTGAGATTCACATTGCAGCTGCAACTCGCACATTCTCTTCTTGCCACCTGAAGTGGTAGTAACTGCTAAGGTAATGAAGGGGTTAACTCCTGCTGCAACCTTCCTGGAAAACCTAACCACCCACCCTGGGGCAACTACTTCCTTCACCCACCCCCTATACCCCCAACAAACCAGGAACTCTAGTTTAACCCCTTCATTACCTCAGTGGCTAGCCGCTAAGGTAATCAAGTTGTTTTAATTTTATTTTAATAACACAGTATTGAAGCAGGGGGTCTCCAGAGCTGAACCGCATTCATTTCAGCCTTGGGGACTCGCTGCTTACCGAGTTACAGGCACCGGAATGGGGTGCCTGTATCCCCGCAAAGCTTAAATTTCCCGGTCACGTGACGTGGGAGACTTAAACAATGCGGGGAGATACCGGCACCGCATACCAAGGCTTGTAACTCGGGAAGCAGGTGGTCTCCGAGACTGAAATGAATGCGGTTGAGCTTCCAGAGACCTCCTGCTTCAATACTGTGTTTTTAAAATCTAGTAAAACAGTGTGATCGCCTGTAAGAACTGTGAGGGTGATGCAGCTCTCTCTATGCAATTCTTACAGACTGCAGGCAGATCGCACGGGCAGAACTTAGAAAAAGACAGAGATAAAAGGCACTGCTATCCCAAGCGGTATGGCCTTTTCCTCACTCCCGGTTTCTGAAGCTACTAGAATAAGCCCCACAAGCTACTATTCTGCCAGTAAATAAGAGAAAATATCAACATTTGGATAACTTGTATAATTTTAAAAGAATTTTTGACCAAGAAAATGTGACCGAAATTTCATGAACATATTCTAATTAAAAAAGCAAAACAAGTTTGTGTACAAATTTTAGGTAAGTTTGCAAATCTCTAGTAATAACAGGTTTACGCACAATAGCTTGTTTCACACAATTGATTAAATATATACGTATCTTGGTTACTGAAATGCCAATAAGAAAATCAAGATTCAGCGTGTCTGACCTCAGTCTCCTGGTCCAGTTCTTCCGCTTGTTATCATAGTATTATAGCAAAAACTTTCTGGAATGCATTGATTTGGTTAGTAATCAATGTTATTGATATTCAATTCTAATATATTCAATTAATAAAGCTAAAATTAAAGATTAGATTTCCATGTTAAATTAATCAATGTTTCTAACATTAAACATTATTAAAAAATGAAACAAAGTTCGTTTTTTAATAGTGAGCAGAATTAGAATAGTACAGTACACCCTAAATAGGAATAGGATAAACAGAGATGGTGCGAATCTGACTAAATCTATTCAGCATCTAGGACCAAAATTAACTAATGACAACTGAATGCTTAGTACTGATGTATCAAGATTCATTGTTTTCTCTTTTGTGGTACAGTATGTCGGAGTATACTGCACTATTCTGCAGCAACATTACCATGAAAACCTCTGAAAATCCTGTGGCATTCTGTGCCATGTCTATATACTGCATGTTGAATTATCTGGGGAAACAAAGAAGCCTGCTACATATGTAGGTTTATTTAACCAAGATATCTTTGTGACGGTGGGGATAGCCAGTCTTCATAAATAAAGGTGAAGCCCGACTGGTTACCCCTAAAAAAAACATGGGACCCCAGTAGCTAAGTAGCACCATGAGCCCGGGACAGTGTATTTGTGTAATGATCAAATGCATCTGTGTATTAAAAGCTGCATATTCTGTTTCCACATTCCCAGGCAGGTATTAAATCAGGGATTTTCTGTGCATGCGTTTTAAGGGGGATATTTGGGTCAAACTGTGTTCAGAATATGCATACGGGGTTAGGGACCAAAGTTACTGGTTCTCCGGTAAAAGTACCCGACGATCAAGTAGGGTCTTACGCATATTGGCCAAGCAATATTTCCCCTTAAAAACAGTATCGGCTCACTGCTAGGATGTCTTTATTCCGTATATTCCCCTGCCTGGATTAGCAAGTGTGAAATGTATTTGACTTTGTATGTATTAATGTCTGAACAGTCAGTCTGGGCATCTACATAGGTGCTGGGATTTCTGCATAGACATCAGAGATCAAAGGGGAGAAGGGACGTTAAGAGATGGAGAAAACAGTTTGGTGAGCGGGGAAGGGCAGAGTACCAGGTCCAGAGAACAAGGACACCCCGCTGGGGCACCTCTTGGACTGCCAGACCTGGTGGAGCCTGCCCAGCAGATGGCAAGGGGTTGGCTGGGGGAAACCGCTGCTCGTAGGTGTGATTCCCATCGGCCAATTCATATTTCCTGCTCGCCCGGCTTTTTGAGCCAGCTTGACATGCCCCCTCCTTTGACGTAGACCGGCAGACGAGCCTGCATTCTGTTTGGCTGGTTTTGCCAGGATCTGTGCTCTGATTGGTTGCCAGCCCCTTCTCCATGTTAGACATAGAACACCGAGGTTTATATAAGGAGACTGATCGATCAAAGTTGTTTGTTGCGAATACCAGAGCAACCGGTTTCATTTTTGGAGTTGGGAAAGCCTGCCTAGCTGCCTAGTCAGACACGAGGACCAAGTTCTGAGAATAGAATGAAGCAGTCGCGGATATGCAGTCTCCCCGAAAAGAGTACTGCGTAGCCCGGGACGAGGTCCGGGTCAGGGCAAGACTTCCGAAGCAGGCGCCCTGCACTTATTTGAGGCTAGTTTTCACCCCAGAGCCCCAGTAAGTGTATATTATTTTTGTATTTTGTGTATTCATTGTGTGTCCGCGGGTTTCACCTGAATAAACCTCATTTTATGCCACACCTTATTTTGCCCAGTGAATGATCCCAGAAAGTAAAAAGTGTTAAAAGTGCTGGTCTCCCGTGACAGGTTTTTTTTTTTAAATCAGCTGATAAGTACCGTATTTGTCCGATTATAGGGCTAACCTGAACATAAGGCGACCTTCTCATTTTAGTAGCAGCTGGGGGGGGGGGGGGGGGGAATCTCTCTCTCTCTAAAAAAATCAGCAAATAAGTACCGTATTTGCCCGATTATAGGGCTAACCTGAACATAAGGCGACCTTCTCATTTTAGTAGCAGCTGGGGGAGAAAAAAAATCAATCTCTCTCTCTCTCTCTCTCTCTCATTACAGGTGTCAGAAAAGCCTGCCTCAGAGACAGGAAGAGAGATTTTCCTCAGTACACAAGGGTGCTGACAAGAGGAAAGAGGTCTTGAGCAGAAAGGCACTGCTGACATCAAGACACCCAAAGACCTATATTTCTGGACACAGGGGACCCAGGAGACTGACATGAAGGGCCAACTGCTTTAAGGTATCTCTTGAGACTTTGGGGAATAGGTAATGGGTTTATCCCTCCAGCCCTGGAGAAAGGAACTGGGGAAGTAAATGAGCCCTTAAAATGAGCCTGTTAAAAGGGACAGGCGCAATAAAGCCTTATTTTAATTTCACCTTTAAAACGGTCTCCATTGCATACCTCTGCACACATCTCTTACACTCTCGTTTTGAGCTTCTTGCCACAAGCAACATGGCTGCCTCGGGCCCCCAACGTGGAGCTTTCCACATTGTATTCTCCTACCTCAAACATCCGACTGCTGATTGACTCCCAAAGTGGACGGGGCCCGATTAAATGGCAAGTATGTACTTTTCAACTAAACTTTTTTTTTTTTTTTTTTAAACATTGGCTTATAATCGGTTCATACTTATAAACTTACAAAGTTTGTAAACGTAAGATGGAGTTTCAGGTGGTTGTTACTGATCTTATCTGTACCTTAAAGTGAGACTAAAAGGGTGATCTGCGCTCATAAATTGTGAATATTGTGCTCAATTGGTGCAAAAATAAGAAGTGCAAATTACAATTGAATAAACCTGTTACAATAAAAGAGGTCGTGCTGCTGTGCTCGTGGGATGGCTCCACAAACCGAAACTAGTTCAAAATAGCTCCCAATAGGAACGTGCCCTCTTCTATCCAACGCGTTTTGTATATAACATACTTCGTCAGGATAGAAGAGGGCGAGTTACTATTACTACCTATTGAGATTTTGATATTTGCCAATACATTAATCTGTACGAGACATTCTCCGGCCGCCCCTGTTGGTGACCTGCAGGAAGCGCGACTCGAGACGCTCCGTCGACGCCATATGATGACATCACTGGCATGTGTTTGCTGATCTGATGCCGAGGAACCAGCAAAAAGAGCTCCTTTCCCCGCAGCAGTAGCGAGGTGGTTCCAGATCTGTATCTACATCTTGCTACAAGAGGTCTCATTCGAGCGGCGGACACATAAAGACTGCCATACGGGAGTGCAGGAGGAGGATTGATCCGGTGACTGATACCATCCTATCCACTGTTGCAGAGTGGTAACATGTCCATAACATGTCATGCTAATTTACCAGTTTTTTGATGTACGTGCAATACTCACCTGTTTCACCAATACAATTTTAATTTATATACTACACCATGAGGTTTTTTGCGCTGTTTCTCTTTTTGTTTTTATCTCTACCTTAACCTGTATTATTTCCAAGTTGGTTTTATTACTGCAAATCAGGCTGCATAAACCTGATTACATTATTACTGGCGTAGACCAGGCAAGGTTGAAAAAAAGTTAGCTACTTATAGTGGATTAAATTAATGAAATCTATCACTGTAATGAATTTACTTTGGCGCTGTAGGATATTTGATCGCAGCCGTTTTGCCGCAACTAACTCTCTGCCGCCTTTAAACTGCTACTCACCTCGCCATACGGATCTCTCGCCGCCGGCTGCTTCGCCGCAAAGATAAGTTTACCTAACCTTACCCTAAAAGCCAATAATGTTAACCCCTAATACTAATGCTACCCCTAACCTAAAAATCTTAACCCCTTACCCTAAACACCGTAACGTAATACCCTACCCTAAAAACCTTAACCCCTTACTCTAAACACCATACCGTTATACCCTACCCTAAAAACCTTAACCCCTTACCCTAAACACCGTAACGTAATACCCTACCCTAAAAACCTTAACCGTTTTCCCTAAACCCCTACCCCAAAAACCTAACCCCTTACCCTAAAACCCCTATCCTTATACCCCTACCGTAACCCCTACTCTAAAACCTAACCACTTACCCTAAAACCCCTATCCTTAAACCCCTACCCTAACCCCTTACCCTTAAACTCATATCCTTAAACCCCTACCTTAACCCCTTACCCTAAAACCCCTATCCTTAAACCCCTACCCTAACCCCTTACCCTAAAACCCCTACCCTAAAACCCCTATCCTTAAACCCCTACACTAATCCCTTACCCTAAAACCCCTATCCTTAAACCCCTACACTAATCCATTACCCTAAAACCCCTATCCTTAAACCCCTACCCTAACCCTTTACCCTTAAACTCATATCCTTAAACCCCTACCTTAACCCCTTACCCTAAAACTCCTATCCTAAAACCCCTACCCTAAAACCCCTATCCTTAAACCCCTAACCTAACCCCTTACCCTAAAACCCCTATCCTTAAACCCCTACCCTAACCCCTTACCCTAAAACCCCTATCCTTAAACCCCTACCCTAACCAGAAAGTTAACCCCTAAATTAACTTACCTTGGTGATGTGGCCGACAGCTGAGTGTCCAGCGGCTGCGGCGGAGGGTCCCTCTGCGGTCAAACACCGGTGGGGACTTTGGTCGCGGCAATACGGCCGCCACCCCATGTCAGATTCCGTAACATTATATTACTGTACATACAGTATGTGAGACTGCACCTTCAATTTAGCAGAATCTACAACCCGATATTCTTTCCTATGACATAGTTTTCAACCCGGCAATATTTTTCCTTAGTAATAATATATCACAACATCCATTGGCAGATACATTATCTTGTTCAATAACATCCAGTAATAAATAGTCCTATTAGAGCTTAGAAAAGACGGTATGCTTTATTGCCCATTCAATTCATTACAAAAAGAATGCTTTGCATGGATGCTGAAAGGTTTTTTTTTTTTTACTGTAGTCTCAAATATTATTTTTCAAATACATTCCCACAAAATGCAGTGCTTAGATTCAAGAACTATCAATCATTCAACCACTATAAAATATGAAACAAGACTAGATGTTAGAAACATAAGACAGGGTTTGAAGTTGAATTCCTTTGCTGCCGTGTCGGAAATTAATGCTCTTTGCTGTAGTCTTTTCTTTCTCAAAGGGAGGACCAATAATCTGTATTCTAAAGTGAATTTTCATTTTAAATTAAATATATACTATTTAAGTAATCAGCAACGTCTTGGTGAATACTGAAGGAAGAGTACATGTATCAGGCTTCAGATAGAGGTTAAAGTTTAAAAATAGGCAGCGTGGGTTAGACTTCTTTCTTGACTTGGGTTTAGTAGCTTTGTTTGACTTGAGAAAGAGGGAGCTACAGTACATACAGTATGTTAAAAGAGCCTAAAGCCTTCCTTCAAAGGTGGCCTGAGGAAAGATAGCAGCAGTAAATTGAGCATGTGTAGTCAAGATTAGGGGCTAGGGAGTAAAGTGCTTCAAAACCAGATATGGTCAAGAGATGAGGATATGTTGAAAGATTTGTCAGTCAGAGACAGAGTGTGCGGTCAATGGAATGCAGGTCCGGTGGGAACTGTAGGTTAAATGGGAAAGGTAGCAGAAATGGAATTAGAGTTAAAGTCAGACCCTGCACTCAGACAGGAGTCTAATGGGGAGTGCTATCTGCTCCCCCCCCTCCTCCCACCACTCCCGTTTACCTGCGCGGCGGCAAGGCCTCCATCCTCCGCTCCACACCTCTCCGCCTGTGGCTGTAAAGTTAAGCCTGGGGGGAGGAGCTGGTGATGTGGGGCTGGGGAGGTAATATAACGGCGATGCTACGGCCTCTTCTCACACGGCCTATCTGAGCAGGAAGATCTCACCGTTGGACCGTAGTAGCACAACCTTCTTGGTCACAGATACTTTAGAGGCTAAGTGGCGATTTGTCCATAATGTTACAGAGCATATTATGCTATGAGGCTGCGGAGGTTCCCGTTTTGCTGATCTGTACAGATCAAGTAGATCAGAGGTCTCTGGATTTTATGACGTTACAGAACGGCTATAGTTTTAGATAAAGGCTGTCTGTCTCTTGGTTTGATGTTTGTAGAGACTAGGCATCTACTGATGACTTTCTGCCATCATTTTGCAGCACTAAGATATATCATACTGAACCCATATAGTAATCCTTAAATATGTGCATACCTGTGCATAGTATATTCTCTCTACCTTTATACAAACATCAAAGCAACACCATAGCCTCTATTAAAGATGGTAATAAATGGCACACAATTAACATTCAGAGTTCCTAATGCACCTTCATCACTTCGAGAACGTTCTACGGACCTCCAGCTACTGAACCTCTGGTGGAGCCGGCGAGCAGGGTAGCTGTTCCCTGGTAGAGCAGTAGGAGGAGGACAAACTAGAGTAGTAGTAGGAGGAGGAGGACGACGAGGTGCCCCTTAATGTAAATGTGTCTGCTCCCAATAGTGTTGCAGAAATGTTGGTGCAGGTATGCTGGGGCCAGAGTTGAGGCTGCAGTTGGGCCTGCAGTAGCTTTGTCTTGCTTTTATATTTAGTCCCATCTCCTGCTACAAAAATTGATTATTCTGAATACAAAGCAACTGGTAATAATAATTCAAATCTTTACAAATTTCCTGTTTCTTTGCACGTTTGGGGTGAGATAACACTTGTCCTATAAAGAAAAAGAGAGAAATTCCATTAAAATATCTAGGTTTTAGTTATCACAGGTATAGAACAGTTGAGACTATACTGAACTGTTCCTGCAGATTTCCAAGAACCTTGCAGGGGTCATTTGGCAGAGTTTGTCATAGTTTCGCTTCCAATTAGGATCGGCGTTTAAACTCATGTAGCTGGACATTACAACATTACAGCATGAGCAGAGCCAAATGCTTGTAAAATACAAAGCAGTGAAGGGAACTTTGCTTCATTGGTTTCAAGGTTTCAGACCTTCTAATTTGCCTAGACGTTTCCAACTCTCTAAATTGGGGTTACAGTGAAATCTTTTACCAGCTAATATGTAATCTTTGGTTCTGGCTGGGAGAAAGTTTGTAATGAACCCCATTGTATATAGCTTTTCATTTAGGAAACTATAAATGTTATTGCAAAATACATTTCTGTTAAAATTATACTCCCAAAATTCACTATTGATTAATGGTTGTGACAGAGTTTATTAACCCTGTTCAGTGCCACGTTTTATCTGGTCTCCAGAGATGCAATGAGTTGCTGACCCCTGCAGCACAGAAGGGGTTAAGTGTAACTGAGCTTCCCCCATAATCCATCTCACTTTCTTGTGGTTTTACTAGCTGTAATAAAACCATCACCGTGAGGTTTTATCAAGTGATATAAATGCGCTATTTTTGTATTGAGACAGAAATTCTCAATGTTATAGGTAGCTACCCAAAAGTCTATTGCATTGTATATGTAAAAATCAAAAACTATTCCAGGCAAACATTTGGAAAATCTGTTCAAACAGATATCATTCTGCAAACAAATAAATATCTAACCGACCAATAGCTTTGTGCATTGGCATTTCCAGGGTGGGAGGAGATAAAACAGCTTAAACAAGGGTTCTGACTAAGAAGAGGCCTCTGCCCTTGGAAAGATGTGTTCTGCCTCATTCCCGAAATGCAACATCGCATACAGCAATTATTGTGTAATAAAATAGCTTTGTACCACTCAAATATTTTGAAAGGCTGAGAAATATTTTTGTATAGTCGGCCCCCTGCACTTGGGCTGGGGCCTCGTGTTGGCAGGGAATTAGGAGCCTTTGACCAGCTACTGTAGTTTTCACATCTCTCCTACAGTACTTAAGCAAAAACCTACTTGATTTTAATCTTCTATTCCAGGGGTGTGCAAACTTTTCTGTTAGCGCCCCCCTGCTCGCGCTCCCCTTCCCGGCTCTGAGCTTCAGTGTCGTCATATGACGTCACAACATCATGTTAACGTAACGTGATTTGAAAACGGCGCTAAAACACACCCAATCTGTGAATAATAGTGCATATACTTATTAATTATGTGTAAAGGTGATCTCTAATAAATTTCTCAACCTTCCAGGAATGTGTACGAGTTCCTTTCAAAGATAGCTTGTCCAGGGTGGAAAGGGAGCGAAGATATCAGGGATACACCAAAAAATAAAAAACATATAATAGTGCAATAAATCAAAACAATCTGGATAGAGCAAAAAAACTTGGCTCTGTAGCAATGCCTACTTACAGCAGGTCAGAATAAAAATCGCATTTGTCTACACAAGCGGTAGAGGTGGGTCAGGATCTTCCGTGACAACAGTAGTTTTCAGCAGGGAATATGATCAGATCAGCTCTCCGACAGGAGGTGTTGTAGAATGAGTGTCATGCAAAACAAGGGCAGACCATGGTACAGATCGCAATAAAATTTATAGTTAAAAGCAACAATAAACATAGGAATCGTACTCACAATAAGTACATTTGACATGTACACGTAATGTTTTACTTGAGGCAAAAGGAGTGCCGGACCCGTGTGGAACAGCTAACAGCTACTCTTCTCCGTGACCTGCATCAGACCGGATGGTAGATGGCGTCTGACGTCACAGCATCATACATCACGTCAACATCATGTGACATCACGTTGGCATGGCAAGGCATTGCCATTTGGCCCCGCAGCATCATTTGACGCTGCATTGTCTTGGCGACGCGTCGCCGAAGAGACAGCTGAGACCAGGTAAGAGAGACTTACAGAGGCCTTGTATCTCCCCTGGCATTTAATTTAAATGCTTCGGGAAGAGCTCGGGGCCTCTGTAACCGCCGTGCCCCCCCCAGAAAATTCCAGGGGGGGTGCACCCCCCAGTTTGCACACCCCTGCTCTATTCCATATGTGAAAACATGGTAGTGGTCCCCGTGCCTATCCTAAGAATTGAATATATGATGTTACTTTTAATTGACAGCCGAATAGTTATATCAGCATATCTGAATACATGAGGTATGAGTGGTCACTTCTATGTCATTATAGCAGTAGGATACATACACATGAATCTCCCAGTGATCCCCGTCCATTAAACACCTATCTACTGTATACAGCTCTAGCTATGTCCACAGTTTATTTAATAAATAGCAATCAAGTTTTATGAACCATGGGGGAAATATCAGAAGGGTGGGATATTAATGTCAGCCCTATAATCTGTCAAATAATTGCAGTAACACGGTTGTTATTCAGACAAAACAGACTACCAGTAAAATTTAAGCAATGTTGTTATTATGGAAAATGTTGTGTTTGTGCTGGTACATATACCAGCGGCAATTCGGCCCCCCTCCTCTTTTATTAAAGGTGATATGTAACCCCAGCACAATTTATAATGATGCTTATCTAGCAGCGTACAATCCGTACTGTTATATATTTTTTTTATAAAAATGGAGTGGGAAGTTTAACAGGGGTGCCAGGTGGCTTTCTGGAAGGAGTGAGGACCACTCCAAGCTGTCCACACCCTTCTCCACCCTCTCCCCATCATTAAAATGCTGTATTTCTGGAACTGGTGCTCCTGGTAGTTGCCATCGACATAATGGACATCGGATACCGTGGGTGCATGTTAACTGTATTAATTTTGTTCTAAGAGTAAGCAGATCTATGTCATGAGGGATTCTCTAGTCTTCTGAACCATTTGCCGAGCACAGGAGTGATTGTACGGCTGTCGACTTGGATATAAATGGAGATGACAGGTGTGAGCAATTTCCATCTAAACCTGAGGCTGACTTTCTGTTTTGGAAGTGAGGGTGAGGTCACTTCCTGTTGACAACCATCTTGGTAGAGGCAAAGGGAAAACAACCTCAAATCAGTCATGATGTCAGAGGCAGCAAAGTCAGGAGGCATCCATGTCCTCACATTTCATAGTATTTCCCAAAGTTTATTTAATATTGTCGCCATGGCGGTGGTGCCCAGGACAGTTTAAGGAAAAAATGTCTTTGGCCGTGGCAGGTCGTGGGAGAGCCCAAGAGGTATAAGGATACCGGATATAATGACACCCTCATCGGGACTGGTTGGAATAATTCTGCTACGTCTTATTTGGGGAGCAGTGGGAGCCGCGAGCCACAGCAATGCCGTTGGGGCTCTCAACTAGGGTCGGGCTGCCTGGCAGATGGTAAAAATAAGTTGGTAAAACTCAGGTTAAAAATATAAATAAAGCTGTGGCCATGACACACACACACACACAGTGTGTCGGTCATTATTTGGCAGGGGGGATATGGTGGGCTCCTAACTCAACCAGTGATCAATTGGTGGTTATAGTCAATAAGGGGGAAATCATTAAGGGAACAGTTTTTTTTTGCTCGGCAGTATCAATCCAAGCATTATTTCTGCCATCTCTCTTTTTGGGTAAGAATTATGGAAGCCAGTTTGACAACTTCCTAAATATATTATGAAAAAACATGGTGATGTCTGTTCCTAATTATAAGCAGCAAATAGTTGGGCAATTCAGCTGGAGAAAATTGGCAATTGCACAGAACATTGCTTGTTCAAAGGTCAGTTACACATTTTAAATGTTACTGTACTTAACTAAGCAGCATGAAAATGTTACTTAGTACTGGTTGAGTAAGCAATTTAAAACTATACTGGGCTATGTATTGATTTATAAGGGCCTTCAACGCATTACAGAGTACTGCAATAAAAGGCCTTCATGCTGCAAAGAGAATAATTGATAGAGTTGACCAGGAAGCATTGAACTACTCTTTGTGTTTGCCACGACACCTTGGTCCCTCTTTGTGATCACAGAGTTCTGTGTTTTACTATACATACTATTCATACTTTACATTGAACAGATGGCCTGCAGTATATAAACAAATTACAAAGTGTAAATAAGGTTAAATAAATGAATCTCGCTTGAACAGTATTTACTCCAAGCCTGTTCACTTGGAAAAACAAATTGAATTTCAAATACTTTCTTTACAGCACCGTGGACTCAAATGAAACATAATTGAATTAATTGTATGTTTGGCAGCACAGGTCAGGTATGTTTTGGCAGCACTAGTAAACGTGCTCGTACTCAGGACAAAATACACAAGGATAATATGGGTAAGTGAATATGGGGACTATGCACTAAGCTGTGATAAGTCGTTTTAAGAACGCAAAGTGCCTTTTAAGGCCGATACAGCCGGCTGCGCAATTCACTAAGCAGTGATAACAGCACTTTATCGGCCCAAAAAGGCATTTTTTTTGGCCTGCGAGCAAAACACGCCCGATCAGGCAAAAAACGGCAAACGCGACGTTTTTTGCCAGTCAGCGGGATTCTCTAAGCGGAGCTAACTGAATCGAGCTTTAAAAGCACGCCACGAAATGCGCCAGCTAAAGGCAGGCGCAAAAGGAGCTGGACTGATGTAGCCAGGTCCTCCCTCGCGTGTAGCCAGGCCCCCCCCTCGCGCACTCACCCCCTCCTTTCCAGTTGCGAGCGCGCATGTGGATCGGGCTGGAGCGCGAGCATAGAGATCCCTGGTAGCTAGGGACGCGAGCGGCGAGCAGGCCGGTTGCCGGGGACGCGATCGGGCCGTCGCTAAGGCCGCGATCGCGTTGCCACCGGCCCGGCGGCTCGGGAAGCAGGGCGCCGCCATACACAGGGCTGTTGCGCATGCGCAATGGCAATGCACAGCGCGGGAGGCTCAGACAGCTCGCGCATGCGTGAGAATAGACTGCCAGCCCCCAGGGTGCTTAGGGGCAGAGACACCTGACGCCAGGGAGCCAATCGGAAGGCCGGATTCCCCTGCTCCCAGTTAGATACATTTCACGGGGTTTTGGCAGCACGCAGGCAGTCAGGATCCGGACCAGCTAGGGGTAAGAGGTGGATGCAGGGGTCAGTGACCCTCTGCATAGGCCAGCAGCCCCCAATCTCCCAGTTAGGTCCTGAGCCACCTAATAGCTTGTGGAGCTTAGGGACAGGCCCTAGATAGGGACACTGCCCCATTATTTGGTCAAGTAGTCAGGGACACAGTGCTGAAGCCGTGCGGCCCTGCGAGGTGGGTTCTGGGCTCAGAACACCACCAAAGACCCTAAGACTAGGAGAGACATTGTTCGCGCTGGACTTTCAACCCACGCGGTGTGGAGGACAACGTCGGATCGTGCGGATTGATATCGCAGTACCCGTGGCTGGAGCCCGGGCAGGTAACCTGCAACTCACGTGCACCAACCAGGCCTATCACCAAACATAGTGGCTGCGCAGTCACACACACATATGCACAGTGGTATTTGACTCTGGGAGTACAAGACATTTGGGTGGGGGTTACTGGACACAGGGTGGGGTCACATTGTGGGTGGTAGCGTCCGCCGTGATGCCTAGAGGTGGTAGCGTCCGCCGTGATGCCTAGAGGTGGTAGTGTCTGCCGTGACACCCAGTGTGGTTAGCGCCCGCTGTGGCGCATGATGATGTTATGATGTTATTGCGTGATATATGTGTTTCCATGCAGTAAAGCCAGTCCTGTTTTATATTCGTTCGCGTTGTGTGGTTGTTTCCTGTGAGGGCCTCCTCCCACTCCGTTGGGATCCCTCCCAGGTGGAGGCGTTGCACCTAGAGATGTATGATATGTATGTACCCCAGGTTCCCCAAGCGGAGGCTTAGGCTCCTGAGAGCCACACAGGTTGCACAGCAGGTAGTAGCGGCGGTATTCATAGGGAATACCCGTTACAACTATATTGACAAATCTAAGGCCCCTTATACCCGTTACACTTAGAAAAAATTATTTGTTTACCTTTTTTCAGGCACACCATCCATACAATAGGCTGGCGGGTGTCCCCGGGTGAACCCCGCGGGAGTCCGGGACCCTTTAATGATCCCCGCAGGAGTCCCGGGGTCCCCGCTGGCCTGCGGTATCAATAGTGTGCCCAAAAAAATAATAATACTTTAAATAAATACACCCCCGCCCCCGGCCCCCGGCCCCCGGCCCCCCGCCCCCTGCCCCCTGCCCCCCGCCCCCTGCCCCCTGCCCCCTAACACATACAGTACAATAATGGGCAAAATTACTATTATCCACATATGGATAATAGTGCATTAGCCCATTTAAAATACATTAATCAGCATAAATAAAATAAATAAATCTTACACTCACCCTTGCCAGGCAGCCACGATGAAGGCAGTCCTCATACTCATCCTGTCCATGCCCTCTGGTGCTGCAAACAATACAGAACAATAAAAAGTGACAATCTAATGTCCCCTAACCCCTTAATCATCTCAGCGGTTAGTAACTGCTAGAGTAATTAAGGGGTTAACCCACCTGTGTTAACCCACACACCCTCCCCCACTACCCACCCGAGAGGCCTAAACACCCTCCCTCTCTACCCACGCGGTAGGCCTAACCACACATCCTTGGGGACAATATCCCCTTCACCCACCCCCGCTACCTACAATAAAAACAATACACA
Organism: Ascaphus truei; assembly: GCA_036426205.1. Taxonomy (NCBI): domain Eukaryota; kingdom Metazoa; phylum Chordata; class Amphibia; order Anura; family Ascaphidae; genus Ascaphus; species Ascaphus truei. The sequence continues at coordinate 287,066,412 of CM071568.1, read as the reverse complement.
GAACAGCACCACTACCCACTTCCTTGGCCCCACAATAAATATTACCATATTTAATAAACATTAATACATAACCAACCCACTCCCTGTGCCCCCCCATAAAAACATGCTTTTTTTTTTACATACAGGATTAATACCCCAGGCCGACAGCAGCCTCCGGTGAGCCCGACGGGTGTCCGCAGGCCCCACATTGCACCCCCGGGGGTGCCCACGGGTGTCTGGGGCCTCCGGGTGGTCCCCGCTAGGTGCCGTGGGCCTCCAGGTATTCCCCGGGTGGTCCTGCGGGTGTTTAGATGTCCCCGGGTTGTCCCCACAGGTGTCTGGGGGCCCTCTGGTGGTTCCCATCGGGGTTCTGGGGGCCCAATGGTGGTTCTCACAGGGGTCTGGAGCCCTCGGGTGGTCCCTGTGGGTCTGCGGGCCACCACAGCTGTGGGGCCCCTGGTTCTTCCCCGCAGGTGTCCCCCGTGGGTCCGCAGGTGGTACCTGTTTGGAATATTTGTACTGTACGGTCACCTGTAAGAGCCGTGAATGGAGATGCACCGTCTCCATGCAGTTCTTACAGGCTTTTTTTCTATCAGCTACCGCGATTTACAAGCTTAAGCGCTATAGCGGGGGGTGGCGGGGAAGCAGCTGGCACGATCAGGCAGATTTTTGATTGTCTGGAACAAAATGCCCTGAACTTGTTAGTGAATCCCGCGTTTGGCTTCACTTTTTATCGGCCAAGCAAAATTTTTCCAATCAGGCGCAAAAAAGCGCTGCTTAGTGCACAGCCCCCTATGTTCTTATACAGGTTGTCAGTGAATACAAATAAGGCTCATTTATTAATCATATTCTCTTGATTTTCCACTATTATTCCTCGGAGTGTGTTTATCATGAGAAACAATAGCATTTCTTAAAGATAAATGCTGTACTCAAGAATAAGCTATGACCATTTCTATCAAAGTATTAACTATTAACGTATCTATATCATGTGAACCTTATTACATTTTGTTCTATATAAAAATTAGTATAGAAGAGGAAAAACAAAGTCTGGGCAGTCACTGCCCTCCATAAATAATCCAAGCGCAATTAGTAAAAGTAAAAAGCTTTATTTAATCAAAAATAGTCACCAGTAGAGGGTAGAAAAAACCTCTTACTCGTTTCGTCCGGATAAAAGGACTTTATCAAAGAGTACAAAAACTTTACACACAGCTGATCTCTATATAGGCGATGACACAACCTGATAGGATAAAGACAAAACGTATGCATGCAGCACATCTGATGGATAATGAGTTAATCAAAAGACGTGCTGCAGTGACTTATCGTGCACACCCATACAGAGACTGCTATGTGTAACAGACATACAATGTTGCTTAAAGAAACATAATACAGTACATAAAAATAAGATATTGTAAGCAAACAATTTAAAAACACAAAGTATATATACAAACAACAGATACTAAAATAACCCTACATGACGTCAAAGACTAAAGACAAAATGAATGGAATAATAATTAAATATTACTTTAAATTAATATGACATAAGAAATAATAATAACTAAATCAAATATGAATATAATATGATACACAATCCAAAATATCTTAAGTATATATGAATGGATTAAATGATCAAACAGAGAACTAATGTACCGATAGACATATAAAGGAATACCATAGACACTGAACACTCCGCATGGGCAGCCTCAAGTTGACAAAGAAATTTGAGCTCCCAATCTACGTTAATACCTCAGGGATGAAGAGTATTCAAGGTATATATCAAGTGCATTTCTTGTATTTCTTGTATTTTCATATTCCGCCATTGAACACATTCCCTGTCACCCAAGGGGTGGGGATAGGGAAAATACATTAAATAAACAAGAAATGTACTGGATATATACCTTGAATACACTTCACCCCTCAGGTATTAACATAGATTGGGAGCTCAAACATTTTTTGTCAACTTGAGGCTGCCCATGGGTAGTGTTCAGGGTCTATGGTATTCCTTTATATGTCTATCGGTACATTAGTTCTCTGTTTGATCATTTCATCCATTCATATATACTTAAGATATTTGGGATTGTGTATCATATTATATTCACATTTGATTTAGTTATTATTATTTCTTACAGTATGTCATATTAATTTAAAGTAATATTTAATTATTTTTCCATTCATTTTGTCTTTAGTCTTTGGCGTCATGTAGGGTTATTTTAATATCTGTTGTTTGTATATATACTTTTTGTGTTTTTAAATTGTTTGATTACAATATCTTATTTTTTATATTATATATATTATGTTTCTTTGAGCAACATTGTATGTCTGTTACACATAGCAGTCTCTGTATGGGTGTGCACGATAAGTCACTGCAGCACGTCTTTTGATTAACTAATTATCCATCAGATGTGCTGCATGCATACCTTTTGTCTTTATCCTATCAGGTTGTGTCATCGCCTATATAGAGATCAGCTGTGTGTAAAGTTTTTTGTACTCTTTGATAAAGTCCTTTCGTTAGGACGAAACGCTTAAGAGGTTTTTTCTACCCTCTACTGATGTCTATTTTTGATTTAAATAAAGCTGTTTTCTTTTACTAATTGCGCTTGGATTGTTTATGGAGAGCAGTGACCGCCCAGACTCTATTTTTCCTCTTCTATACTAAAGCTATTGGCAGGAGCACTCCGAGACAACCTGAGCTTGGAGCAACGCTGTTTCTATATCAGCATCACCCGGCAGTTCAATCATCATACTGTGAGTAGTAGCCAGCTGATTTATGTAGCGTGGGACACAGTGTGTAAGAGAGGAAAGCAGTTACTGGATTCTGTGACTTACTGTATTCTGGGTCACGTTTTTTCCGTGACCTCTTGTACTTCTACCAGTGTTTCTGCTTTATAGTCCCCCACCCTGAGTGAGTCCGGTCACGCTTGGATCATTTACAGTGGGCTAATTGCTTTTATCCATGCTTCAGTTGCTTCTATCTCTGTGTACTATGGATTAAAAGGACTATCTGCTCTAGTTGCAGCATCAGGATTTGGGGTTTATTCCCCATTTTTTTATATATAAAAATGAGGAATTACATATTTACACTGCATAACTTTGTATTAAAACAACTATAGAAAAAAGGAGAAAGCAGCGCACTGCCCAGGAGTCAGGTGGTATAAAAGTTTTAAAAAAATCTGTTTGTTCAACACAAAAAACATCAGTTTGGGTGATGTGTTGTGATTTTTTACTTTTATACCACCTGACTCCCGGGCAGTGTGCTGCTTTCTCCTTTTTCTTACCATTGGATTTTCTCATCAGCGGCTGGACACGCCATTACAGACTCATTAAGGCTCAAGGAGTGGGTAAAATTCCTTCAAGATATCTAATATTATGAATTATGGACTTTGATGGGTACCAGTATTTGTTATGTTTGCTCCAACGATGTTACTTCAAGGTGAAGACTGGCATTTTTGATTGTTTCCTTCAGGAGAGGTAATATTCATCACTGACTGGTTACTCACATATCATTTCATACTATACCCACTCCATACTAGAGTCATATATATAACTAATTATTGACGACGACGTTTGGATATTCCACTATCACTGGAGCACCCACTCTCTACATACATTAAAAACAATTATACCTGATTTAAAAACTACAATGAATTGATATTATTACACGCTTTACAGTGTCATTGGACGCTATCAGTGTAAAACATTTGTATGTATATAATTTACATATCCGTTTGCCTGGCATGCTCTCTATTTCCTACAACCTTCTTGCTCCCTGGTCAAACTAAACATTAATAGAAAGGTCTTTGCAAATATTTTCCAATACGACTGTCTTATTTTTTTTAATTTTCAGAATATTGACCCAGAAATGCCATGAAAACCATTGTAATCTCCCCTTATAGAAGTCTTATAAATTACTTCAGAGTTTACAATTGAAAATGTAATTCTACGGAATAAATGCTGTTGGATTATAATTCCTATCACTGAGGTGATATCACTTGCATGCCGTATACAGTATCTGCACGGTTACAAACTGCATATGTGCACACGCGGTGTTAGTTGGTTATACCTTACAGTATATTTTCCAGCCTGTTTCAGATGGCAGTAATAGTTGAAAAAAGCATTCATTTTACTACAGTATGTATCTTCTTTTATAAGACATTTCTCCTTCTCAGTCTGTTTTAAAAATAGTAGCTATTAAGATATATTTATCCCCTTTAGTCTTCCCTTGAGTAAATGGAGAATTCAGGAGTAATGGTCACTCGTATTGACCCTAGCTATTGTTTCTTCGTGCTCAGTTCTAGTAAGTGATCAATTATAAGGCGCCGTCCAAAGTAATGTATAGGCATGCAGCCTGTGTGATTTCTCACACTTTATTTGTTTTTTTTTAATTTCGATTTAATATATGCATCTTGTTTAAATTTTAATGGGAATAGGGACTATAGTTTCAATACTCTGCCGAAGATGTATGGCTTTTGCTTAAGATTTCAATGCAGGTAGTGTCTCCATTAAAGAGATGAAAATAGAGTAGGATAAGCACAAATTAATAATTTACCAGGTAATAGTGAACAAATAATAAATATAACAAGTGAATGTGGTGCCGCTCCCAGGAGACAAAGTTTCCGTTTGTCTAGAGCAGTGTTTCCCAACTCCAGTCCTCAGGGAACCCCAACAGGTCAGTTCTTAAGGGTATCCCTGCTCCAGCACAGGTGGCTCAGTCAAAATGAGTGAGAAATGGGATATAACACAAGAATTGAGGCGCAAACACAAACACTAAAAATAGGGAATAAAGTGGGGGGGTTGTGTCCAAAAATTGGGAAGTGAAATTCAATATAAATCGAGGGTTACATGAGGTGATAAGAGAAGGGCTAAACCGGGAATACATTCCTGATCTGCAAAACCTACAAAAAAACTTCCACTTAAGGAAGAAAAGAGGTAAAAGAAAAAGTTAAAATACTGTAGTGTAATAGAGTCCAACAATTTAATTGTATTGGAAATGAAAAATGTGAACTCCCAGACAAATATTTTAATAGAGACTTTAGGTATGATAGCGTAGGGAGGGTCTCACGGTTGGGTCCCTTCGGGAAAGCGTTCAAGGATACCAACCTCCTAAGGCAGCATAATCCTGTATAAAGCCATTTGGATACCCATCAGGGAAACCAGAGAGTGGACTGCACCAATGCAAAAATGAAAAGAAATAAAGTTTAAAAAAATTGTTACAGACAACAACGCATGTGAATATATATACAATCAATGTATTATAAAATGAAGATCCCCATGATTGAGGCGGCCGTACAGTAGATGTCAGACAGGTAAGACTCTAATTAGCATATTGAGTCTCTTAACATAGTAATGTCTAACGATACCTTATCTCCAGAGCCAATATGTATAATGTACAGTATTGCTACCGGAGAGAGGTATAATGAAAAACAGTATATGTAACATGTACAAGCAGTCCTCGGTTATCCAACGGAATCCGTTCTGGAAATAGCGTTGGATAGTGACACCGTTGTAAAGTGAGTCCTATGTTAATCAGTGGCGGTGAGCGTTGGATAACGCATTCCGGCGTTGAAAAATGGCCCACAGGGTTGATTTGTTAAGCGTTGCATATGCTGTTCGTTGTAAAGTGAAACGTTGGATAGCGAGGACTACCTGTATTGTGATGTTACAATGTATCCTGATCAATATTCACACAGCTGTGTGGGTCAGACCACATCCACTGAATGCAAATATGTGAAAAAGATACATACAAATAACAAGGGCTATCCTTTGCTGGGTACAGAATATTAATACCCAATATAGACATATAGATGCCAAGTATGATTGAGTATTATTAGGATAATTCTATCAGCAGAAAGAGCCCTATAAATCATGGCATCTACAGGTAGTTATCATGGAAACAAATCCTTCTGTGTGTAAGGATGATTATAACAATAATGTACAAAGTCTCCATTCAGTATAAAGGGACAATATACATCCAGGGCTGCAGGCAGCTTTCCCGGGCCCAGGACTAACGTTTCCACCGGGGGCCTTGCAAGAACCCTCCCCCCCCCCACCTCCCCCTTCTCACACACATCACTCTCACCCCTATCTTACACTCCCCAGTCACCCTTTCCTTCCTCCCTCTGTCTCTTACACCCCCACCCCATGTATTTTTGTCCCCCTCCCCACACTCAATAACCTCCCTTCCCAATATACATACACACACACACACACACACACACAGACAGTGACACACACAGGCAGTGACACACACACACACACACAGGCAGGGACACACACAAACACACAGTGACACAAAGACAGTGACACAAAGACACACACACAAACAGTGAGACACACAGTGACACACACACAGTGACACACACACAGAGTGACACACAGAGAGTGACACACAGTGACACACACACACATACAGTGACACACACATACAGTGACACAAACATACACAGTGACACACACACACTGTGACACACACAGACTGTGACATACACACCGTGACACACACACAGTGAACACAGACAGTGACACACACAGACAGTGACACACACACAGACACAATAAGACCCCTCCCCAAAAGCACACATAAAAATAAGCCCTCTCCCCCCTTGGGGTGGGTAAGGTTCCAGGAAGGGTGGTATAAGGGGAAATGTGGTCTTACCTGGTTCCTGTGGATGGGCCTGCTTGAGCAGCATGACCGGTGCAGAGGAGAAGCCAAGCAGGCCCGCGGAGCCTAAGGAAGGGAGGAACAGAGGGGCGGTGTTGAGGGTAGGGGAGGGCTCTGCAGTACTGGAGGAAAGAAGGGAGGGGGCGGTGCTGAGGGAAGGGTAGGGTCCAGCTTGCAGTAGGAGGGAAGGGAGGTGGCGGCAGCCCCAGGAAAGGGAGGGGGGGCTGCCTTGATTGCACTGAGGGGAAACAGTGTTGCTGGCAGGGAGGCCGGGCCCTTTGACTGGCCAGGCCCGGGACAGCAATACTGGCGTCCCCCCCTGTCGGCGGCCCTGTATACATCATGCATTCCATGCATGTAGGCAAGTGTATATTCACATAGGTATTAATCCTACATAAGAGCCAGAGTAACAGCCAATAATAAGCAAAGAATAATAGATGCAATCACAATACGACCGTGTATAGTGTTGACTTCCTGGTTTTGCCGTCTCTCTCATCGACGTCAACCTGATGAGTCATTAAAACCCGAGAGAAACAGCCAAACAACTGGTATCAGTTGTTTGGAGGTAGGTGGCCCCTCTTCCAAAGGTTTAAGCTCGCCCCACCTCACTTTCTAAGTAGCAGGTTTTCTTCATGTTCCTGTGCAGGACAGACCCACTGTGGGCATTCTCCCTCCAGCAGAGGTAAATAAGAATTTTAGCAGGTAGTGTTAGGACCTGCAAACGGGTTATACCGTGACGTGGCTGGAGGTTTATAACGCTTTGGCCAAAGGGTTTAACTACTGTAAATGACCCTTATTCATGAGAATACTAGCATTGGAGTATTTTACTATGTATTTTTGTCACATTGGATTAGCATTTCAGTCTCTTGTTCCCGGTATGGGGTGTCGTATCTCCTGTGCGTTTAAATGTCCCAGTCACGAGACACGGGAGGTTTACACAATGCAGGGAGATACCGGCACCCAGGAAGCAGGGGGTCATCGAGGCTGAAATTAATGCGGTTCAGCTCCGGAGACCCCCTGATTCAATACCGTGCTATTAAAATAAAATAAAAACAGCTTCATTACTTACTGCTGCGACACACTTTATTCGAGCAAATACCCGGTATGTACCTGGCAGATACCTGGAATGCGCCGCTCCTCACCTCTGACAAGCCCCGTTGCGTTTGCCTTCCCAGCCTGGGTTCATGCCTGGCTGACGGGCGGCTGATCTGTTAAATGATAATGATTAGGATTTAATAGGCTGCAATGCTTCGCGTGTCTACCAGATGGCATAAATTCATGAATTGTAATGCAGTATATATATATATATACTGTGCAGTATTGCAGCCAGCGGGAATAAAATGCTTCAATCCCTGCCTGGAAAATAACCCAATGCACTCGGGCAGAAAACAGTCACAAACCTCAATACACCCGAGTATACCCGAATTCGTGGGACTAGCCGAGCTCGAATAAAGTGTGTCGCCAGTGTAACCGCAAATGTAATGAAGGGGTTAAATACGAGTGCCTGGTTTGTTGGGGGTAGAGGAGAGCACAGCAATCTATACTGACCAGCAGCACAAACTGGCTGATTTGTATTGCCTTTCCTTCCCTCCCAGACTCATTTCAGTACAGGTTTTCCTGTATTTGTGCAGAATTGTGCTCTACAATTAGAGAGAATAATCTCTCAGCTAATAGATTAGTGTCAGTGTATTTTAGGTTTTACCTGTTGACTGATACACTCTCCTGAGATTTATGGTTAACCTGATGTGCAGTTTTTTGCTCAAATAAGAGAATAGTCCTGTCAGCTGATAAAAGACTAGTGTCAGTTTGGTTGCACTCAGGGACTTGTAATATGTTATTTTTATCCCCTGAAGAAGTGCGCATGCGCACGAAACGCGTTGGGCAGTTATTAAGAGTTACACTAAGGACTAAGGCAGAGTACTCACGAGGCTGTGATCGCATTACCAGCAGTAAGAGAAGGGGTTCCGGCTTTCGACCCACCACCGGGGACGTATTTCCGGCCATGGAGTGGCAGAGAGCGTTTGGAGCGTCTCAGACCCACCCCCAGTGACACACTTCCGGCTGCGGAGTGGAGGACAGTGTTTGGAGCAGCTCCTGGACGCCACGCATTCACCTGATGCCGTAGCCGTTTACTAATCACCTCATATCTTTGCGTGGTTATTGCGAACGTCTTGTAAGTAGGATTCCGGTTTTTCCAAACCGGATTCGTCATCTGCCTACGTTCTTTTTATTTTATGTGTATTAAATTAACTCTTTGTATTATTTCTCAGCCTTGCTTGTGTTTGTCTAGTATTTGTCTTGTCTTGTTTGTCTTATTTGTTATATTTTGTAGCAGTTTTGCACTATGATGGTTTTCTCTCTTTTCTCTTTTCGCTTTACCTATACCACATAACATCCTGCTGTGGATTTTGGAAGTGCAAGATTGGACTTACTACTTCTTGGCACTTCATCACAATTGGACTTTATTTCCACCCATATTGGACTCTTTAGGCGCCGGTTTGTATTGTTTGTTTTTTTGCCTTGCACTGACTGTGTTTTGGGTCAGTTTCACTTGGCAGCCTTGCCTTAATTAATTAAGGTGTAGTGTGTAGGATCACACATAGTTTATCACTTTTCTATATGTTTGTACACTGTTTATTTAATTAACACAGCCTTTTAGGGCTATTTACACCATCCTTTTTTTCCTATTCTTCTGCAAATATGACTGCTTAGCAATATATTGAATTCCCCCATCCCCACCTCCCACCCCCAACATGTTCTGAAGGGCTACTGGAAGAAATGAGGTGTGGAATTGGAATACATGTTATTCCAATAATTGTTGCCTTGCAAAGCTATATAGCTATAACCTGTCCAAATATGGTGTTCTTCAAGTGTATTTGTCTCTCAGTTCACCCCTGCTCTTTCAGAGCAATCAAACATTGCCTTTGTGCATTGAATTCAGCAGATGAAAATATATCTTTGGTTTAATTTGAGTACATCATTCATCGAGGAACATACCAATAAATATATACTTTTACAGTAATAGTAAAGCTAAAACGTATGTATTGTCAAACCCCATGGTTATTCTTGTTATAGGTCCCTAGTAAAAAAAAATGTTCCTTCTTGGATGTAAATCAAACCTCATTTTCATATGCATTGTATATGGTGAGATAAATAATATCTTCTGTTACTGAACCCAGACTTGCATTGCTACACTGCATTCATTTGCTTATCCAACAAAAAGAAACAGATCATTTGTCTTTGAGCTGAAAACATTTGCCTTTTCTGGGTTGAGGCATATCCATGTATCTCTCTAGACATATCTGACTTTGGTTTTGAATATCATAGAGAATTGCTGGTTGTCGGATTGATTTTGATTCCAAGTGTGCTTTGAATGATGTTTCTGAGTCACTGCGGCAGAATTACTGAAGACACCCTCCAACATTTACTGAGTTTTACATAATCAGCTTTCTCTGAATTGTTGCTCACACCAATTTCTTTTAGCAAAGGATCTTGCATTACAACAATGCTTCACCCAATAAGATACTGTATGTCACCGAGCTGGATAATATAGGCTGCAATACCTTAAAGAATCCCAAATGATCCTTCACTTACCGAGGCATAAACTAGTGAGAAGCTTCACTAAAATAATGTAGCCCTGTTTCCCACAGGACACAGTGTTGCTACCAATGCTGTATAACCTGTTGGCTCGCAGGGCCTGAGCCTCTGCCACGGAGAGCCTCGGGCAATGTGATAAATATATGTATGAATTATCTCTTACCAAATGCAGCGCCTCCACCTGCGATGGCTCCCAGAAGAGCGGGAGTGGTTCCTCGCAGGACAATAACACAATACTACACACACAGTATGTAAAAGAAACAGTAGCTTTACTATCGGTAACCATAACCTTGCATGTACCATAACTTTGCATGCATCATAAGTTTGCATGTATTTCTCCTGGAGGAGACACAGTAGATAACGCGTCTCACAGGACACGACCCTTCACCGTGTTCCCACACTGTGTCCAACACCCCACACCACAATCCCCAAATGTGTTTGAGTGTGTGTGACTGCGCAGCCACTAAGATGAGCAATGTTATAGTTGGTGCACTTTAATGGATGTTACCTGCCGAGCGCTCCCGTGCTCGGGCCCGCAAACAATCTTCACAAAGACCTGACGATGCGGAGCTGTCTCTGCTGTTTTCCGGGGTGATCCCATCCGGAGGGCTGATGATGTCTCTGAAGAGGTCTGGTCCCAAACCTCTGGGATGATGCTGTGGCAGTCTCTGTGTCCCTAGCTTAACACACTAACGGGACAGGTTCCTATTCTAGGGCATGTCCCTGCATTGACTACAACTGACTGGGACTCAGGGCCTATCTGGGCCTGGGGGTATTCGGGCCTAGTGTAGAGGCTACTTCCCTCTCTACACACTGAGCTCCTATCTCTTCCCCTTCCCGATCTTCTCTGACTAGTGTGCTCCCCTGCGCAACCTCATAACCTCTTCCTGCTGAGTTCCTGTCTGCGTATTGGCTCCCTGGCGTCACCTGGTCTGACTGAGGCTCATGGGACTTGTAGTCTCCGATTCTAGGCCCCCTCTGGTTGGTCCGTGCTTCGCGCGCTACCGCAGTCACTCTCTGCTCATGCGCTAACTCTCGTCTGAAGCCGTCACCTCCAGGGCTCGCTGCACATGAGCGAGTACAAAAATGGCGGCGCCCTGAACGCTCGGGCCGCCGCGGAGCCTCCAGTGCACCGGAGCGCTCCCTGCACGCTCCGCAACCTTCCCTTACTCTCCCATTGCAGCGGAGGTGAGGGTAAACCTGGGGGACCTGGCTACAATAATATTGCTGAAATTGTACTGCAACTTTTAATAATTAATGCTGTACTTAAAAGCGCGGCGCAGATTTCCTAAAAATCAGACTTTGTCAAACCCAAGAAAATAAGCAACCAATTCTAATGAGGACCATTTTAATGACAGAAGCAGGATATTCATTGAGAGTTTATGGAACGAGCAGATGGTTTTCAAAGCATAATCCAGCATAGCTACGATTCAACTTTCCAGTTCTAAAACCTGCATGATATGTAATATATGTTTCTGGAATGTTTCATAGGCAAGCAAAGTTACAGTGTACTGCAAATTGTTTAACCCAGGCTAAAAACAAAGGGGGGAAATTGACATGAGGACAAGAGATGGCGAACCAGTCGGAATTCATTACAACGGATTTCAGTCATGGTTTCTACCAAAATTCGATGCCCACCAGAGAATTAGAAGGTTGATTTGGCGCTAAAAAAGCCATCCGTCTCGGAATCATCTAAGTACAGTATATTTCAATTATTTACATCTCACATCTCCATAACATCTACACTGAGTTGGGCACCTTGTGAGGAAGGGGGTACTGGTGTCAGATCCAAAAGTATTAGAACATATAATCTTTCTCATTATGGGCATCAGCATTAGCAGAGTGTGCTAAACCAGCTGATGACAAGTAGCACCAGGTATGTAGGGTACGCTTATATAGCTGTGACTTAAGCTTGGATTGGAGGACATACTCATTTTAATTAGTTTTTTCCCTTGTGAACCACTTAAACACGTTTGGTCCGCAGTTCACCAGCACATATTGTGGGGCAAGGTGGAATGCACAGAACAGTAGCCACATCAGTAGGGCCTAGTGAGAAACTATGGGACAGATTGTATTTTTCCCCGACCATTCTTAGTTTAATAGTTGCATTCCCGATCCCAGGCTAGAGTAAATAAAGCTACGTTTTAAATTGTGTATTCATCTCTACACAGACAGTCCTGGTAATCCGAGAGGTAGCCAGGATGTCTGCGTAGAGATGTGGGATCAAAGAGAAGAAGGGAAGTCGAGAGGTGTCAACGTTTGGTGAGCGAGGAAGGACGGAGTACCGGTATGGGAACAAGGGCTCCCCACAGGGAAGACTCTTTGTTCGCCCAGACTCGTGGAGCCTACCCAGCGGGAGGTATGGGACCGGCATTGGGAAACCATTGTTGGTAGACATGGTTCCCATTGGCCAGTTCGAATTTCTCACTTACCGGCATCCTGAGTTCCCTCGACACCCCCCCTCCTCTGACGCGTAAAGCCAGACGAGCCTCCAACTCGGATTGGCTGTTGCGAGTACGATCCGTGCTCTGAATGGTCGCCAGTCCCTCTTCCATGTTAAACATAGAAGAGCGAGGTATATGTAGTAAGGGGACAAGACGATCAGAGAACCAGACAATCTTTAGCTTGGTCCAGTGAAGCTCTGGCGGGCTTTTCAAAAGTGCTTTGCTCCAAATACAAAGCACTCGGCACAGAGTTGCTGGAGAAGCCTAGCTTAGCTGAGGAAAAGTTCTCAGATTGCGGCCAAGTTCCAGCTTGTTCCTTTACTTGCGATTAGCGGGTATAGCCAGGTATCTCTCCCGAAAAGAGTACCGTAAAGTTCCTTGACATGGAGCAGACAGGGTAAGCCTTCTGAAGCAGGTACCCTGCACTTACTGTAGTTGAGGCTAAAGACTCCCCCAGACCCTCAGTTACACTGGCGACACACTTTATTCGAGCTCGGCTAGTCCCACGAATTCGGGTATACTCGGGTGTATTGAGGTTTGTGACTGTTTTCTGCCCGAGTGCATTGCGTTATTTTCCAGGCAGGGATTGAAGCATTTTATTCCCGCTGGCTGCAATACTGCACAGTATATATATATATATACTGCATTACAATTCATGAATTTATGCCATCTGGTAGACACGCGAAGCATTGCAGCCTATTAAATCCTAATCATTATCATTTAACAGATCAGCCGCCCGTCAGCCAGGCATGAACCCAGGCTGGGAAGGCAAACGCAACGGGGCTTGTCTGAGGTGAGGAGCGGCGCATTCCAGGTATCTGCCAGGTACATACTGGGTATTTGCTCGAATAAAGTGTGTCGCAGCAGTAAGTGTGTATTTCTTGTATTTTGTGTGTCTGCTTCTCACCAGAATAATCCCATTTTATTCCACTATTTTGTCCTGCCTAGTGAATTGATCCAGAAGGTAAAGGTGTTAACGGTACTAGTCTCCCGTAACAGGTATCTTATGCAGCTGGTTGGTACTTTATACCAGGGTTGCTAAACTCCATTCCTCAAGCCCCACCCCCAATCAGGTCACGGTTTAAGGATATCTCTGCTTCAACACAGGTGGCTCAATCAGTCCCTGTTTCAGCACAGGTGGCTCAATCAGTCCCTGCTTCAGCACAGGTGGCTCAATCAGTGCCTACTTCAGCACAGGTGGCTCAATCAGTCCCTGCTTCAGCACAGGTGGCTCAATCAGTCCCTGTTTCAGCACAGGTGGCTCAATCAGTCCCTGCTTTAGCAGTCTTCAACTGAGCCTCTGATTGAGCCACCTGTGCTGAAGCAGGAATATCCTTAAAACCTCACCTGTTGGAGGGGCTTGAGGACTAGAGTTGCCTTATGGGATAGCACAACTGTAGTAAATATGGCTCTCGCAGTCTCTTTAATAGCGCTGCACCAATATGCGGATCTTGCCGCAGAAATAGCAAAACCTATTAGTAATCTTCAGATAAGTTCAGCAAAACGTATACTGTACATACAACTTCCCAAAACTACAGTTTTCTTTAGGGCCAGCATGCCTTACATAATTATGCACATTCTCTTTCAGCCTGTTATTAATGGGATAAACTGCTCATAAAATCCCCCTGTCTGTGTTGCCTGTGTTCTGCCATCCTGAGCGACCTGGCCTTTTGTGTGATTGATTGCTATGTTGATAACATCATAAAGAATCTGTACCCCAAGGGAAGCACACACTTATTGCAAATCAAGCTTTATGAGCTCCACTGCTTCACTGAACTACTTGTTCCTAGCATCAATATTGGAAAATATATATTCTGAAGCTCATTGTCATTTTGGAAATTGTTTGGTTATTTCATACAGTATATCCAATATTTGTGTGGACTCTTTTTGTCCCTTTAATAATTTTCTTTGCTTCACTACTACAACCACATTACTTCTGTCTATGCCCCTGTATCTCTCTCTGTCATTAATGTGCCTAAGTTTACCCTGCGTCAGACTCCTGCAGTGTGCTAGCACCCGGGACACAACTTAAATATTGCATTGTTTCTGAAAGCTGCTTTTTTTGTTGTTGCTTTTTTTGAAGTAAATGCTAAAAATAAATTCAATATGGCCAGAGACTCACTCAATGACATTGCTGCTTCCTATTGATAGCCAGAGGGACACTCAATCCCCAGCAAGCCATTTTGTGTGTGTAGCCAGGTCCCCCTCTGTGTCGGCACCACCCACTCCCTGTACTCACCTCCGCGGCGCTCGGATGGCGACGGCCGGTTGCGGGGTGGTGGGATGCCGGTGCGGTGTCGGGAGGGTGATTGAGTTGCCGGGGACTCCCGGCGGCTCCTGCTGCAGGGCGCCGCCATTTGCTGTTTGGTCGCGCATGCGATGTGAGTGCGCGGCCATGAGAAGCTTGCGGATGCGCAGAGGCATGGCAGGGAGCGGCGCATTACATAGAGGCTGCATGGGGAATTACAAGCCCCATAGTACCTAGGGGCACACCAAACAGAACGCCAGGGAGCCAATAGCGCGGCCCAATTTCCCTGCACACAGAGATGGATACATTTCATGCGCTGAGCCTACGCTAGGTCAGGACCAGGAAGAGCTAGGGGTAGGAGGTGAGTGCAGGGGTCTGTGGCCCACTGCATTAGGTCAGCAGCCCCCTAGGCCCCAGTTATGTCCTGAGCCATATTACCAGCTTGTTGTGCTATAGGGACAGGCCCTAGGTATCTGTTTGGTAGTCAGAGACACAGTGCTACGCAGCGCAGCCCTGCAAGGTGGGTTCTGGGCTCAGAACGCCACCAAAGACACAGAGGCTTATGGTGATATTATCCACGCCGGAATTCAACCCATGCGGTGGTGGATGACAACTTCTGACCAGACGGAATCCCTGTCGTAGTCTGCGGAACCTGGGGCCGGAGCCAAGGGCAGGTATCATTCTACAAGTGCACCAATACTGTACAGCAACAGTGGCAGGATGGCCGTGGTAAGTGAGGAGACAACACGACTTTTCTGGTGAAATAGTGCTGGTGGATTTATTTGTCCAAAAAGGGTAACTAAAACAATGGGTACTCTGTCCCTTTAAATGAAATACGTAAACAAAAACCTAACCCCGGTCGGGGCACTGACTAAACAAAAGTGCAGGCTATCTACCTGGCTGGCTAGCTAACCTAGTCCAGCCCAACAATGTTCAACAATACCAGTTGGCTCCTTACCTGGGAGCTTTATTCCCCCCCTTGGGACAGGATCAATCTGAGCAGCTTGTGTCTGTCTGTCAACACTCCTCCAGAGGCATTTCCTCTTCCTGTTTTAAAGCAGGTGAACTAGCTTAATTTGAATTACCTGTGGACTGCTTAATAAGCTGGGTTAACCCCTCGTCTACTGGAAAGCATGCATACTGCCATCTCCTACTAACATATACAGAGTCAATGACCCTGTCACACAACGCAAGAAGCACGCCTAAAGGGCGGGTGTATCACTTGGGGACACTTACGTGGTAGAGTGGCCAAGGGCCCTGTATAGTACACTTGGACACGGTGTGGGGGTACACGGTGGTTGGGAAGGATAATACTCTAAACGAGAGCGATTATTGTTATGATCCATATAGAGTATAAGTATATATATGTGCATGTGTTCAGTAAAGTCCATTCTGTTTATACCAGTGAGTATTATTGTGTTGTGTCCTGTGAGGGACTCCTCCCACTCCGTCGGGATCCCTCCCAGGTGGAGGCATTGCAGCACAAGATATTGTGATATATGTATGTACCCCAGGCTCTCCATGCAGAGGCTTAGGCTCCTGAGGGCCACACAGGTAAATACAACATTAGTAGCATCTGTATTCACAGGGAATACCCGTTACATGTGTAACAGTGTTTCCCCCACCCAGTGGGAGATTTGGCCATTATGGTTCGTGCGGTGCATGATACCTGCTGGAGGGCTGAGTCGTCCGCCAGTGGTAGTCTGGACACAGGACTAGGCTTCTGGGGTTTATACTCTACATACGTATACTTTAGCAGTGCAGCGCCTCCATCTGCCGTAGGCTCCAGGGAACTGAAGGTGATCTCCCACGGAAGAACGATTACCTCTCCCCCCAGTAAGGTCACACACCAGGCAGGAGGTATAACAACAGGAACGGTTTATTGTCTTCACTGTATAGCTCAGTAACAAGGCAGAGTTCTGCCCGATGAAGTCTCTCAGCTACTCACTGAAGGATGTCCCTGGATCTTCACTACAGGCCAAGGTCACCCGCAGCAGACCTAGCGCTTCCTGCCACTCTATCAGGGACAGAGGTATGGTACACACTCACTCTCCCCCAGAGGGAAGAGGACAAGCCAGGAGGAGGGCAACAAGTCTGTCTCATGATTGGTAATGCCCAGGCCGGATGTCACCGCCTCCCGCTGTCACTCAGGTGCAGCTCCTAGGAGGGGGGGAAACCCCATATCAACTACTGGCAACCTGATTGTACCAGGGCTTACTGCCAGTACACGGGGCAGAATAGTAGCCATCAGGTGCCCTGACTACATGTTTATGAGTCTAAAAGTTTAATTTCCTGAAAATATGGGTCCTCGGAGCCGGGAGTCCTGTGGTTTATCTCCAGCAGAAGCACACAGATTAAATACAGTTAAGAAAAAAAGGGGATGATTGCTGCTTTAACTTATCTGCAATATTAAAGGAGGACTGCATTGTATTGCAAAACACTCAGGTGGTTTTCAACTATCCCAAATCAAATTCAGGTAACTTTCCGGAATAATGGCCACCGGTACTGTATGCTCTAAAGAAAAATATAGAGTGTACTTCACCAAATTAATAAATGAAAAATAAATAATAAATAAAAATAAGTAACTAAATCAGTCAATACAATGAGTACGTTGAGGTATGATGCGGGAGCTAGTACGGACAATGATATGCTACAAATGAATGATGAATAAATACATATACAGTATCAGTACTATTTTTAAAATCAAATTGCAAAGATATCACCAAACATGAATTTCTTATGTAGCCAGGTACCCCCTGGGCTACTAATTTCCCTGCCTAACACATTATCCCTGGTAGCAGCGCAGGCAGTGTTAAGGTTAATATATGCCCTGCTGCAGTAAACAGCTCCCTAGAGTGACAGGGGGGTGTGCCTAAGGCCTAGATACTGTCCACGCCGGGGCTAAGACCTGGGACCCTCCCCTTGTAACAATAAGGGGCTGCAGCTCCAAATGTATTGTTGTCTCTTCATTTCACCTCTGGGGGAGGAGGTGTGTTATTCTATCTTGGACCAGGGACCTGGTTTCAGGCCTTCCCTCCCACAGTGGAAGCATCTACCCCATACTCCACCAGGGAGTGTGGGAGTCAAAGAGAGACTCTTGGGGCCCCAAGCTCAAGGGGTTGGCTCCAGGGACTACAGAAGAAGAGAGTGTGCTGTATGATGTCTGTGTGCTGTGCTGATGTATGCTGTACAGAATAAAGACCCAAGTTATTTACTCCTGCCTGAGGCTGCAATCTTTCAAGGGGGAGGGAGAGGTTTTCTGGCAGGGACTGCACCGATCTCTGTTAGGCCCTGTTGGAATGGAGGTGCTGCACCAGCGATGAGAGCTACAGATCCGAAAGGTTGTCCTGTCTATCCCTACTACCAGTGGCGGAAACTCAGTATCCTGTAAGCCTAAGAGGTGAGCAGCACTACACCGGTAACCTGAACCGGATCTACCTTAGGGTGGGGGAAAAGGGGTTACACTTATTTAGGACCAAATGCTCAAAACTTCTTTAAATCAGGGATCAAAATGTGACGTCGCCTAAAACAGGAATGGGCGTTATGTTTCCTGAGTGAACGTGGTATCCTCAAAACTAGTTACATGCAAAAGCAACTTCAGTACTACTTTCATTAGCATACTGTATGCTTAACATCACGTGACAAAGCTGTAGCGAGTATGTGCATTAAACATGCTAACGCATATACAGTTTATAACGCACATGCGCGTAAACAAAAGATTCTGCATATGCGTGTCAATAATAATTATACCTATTAGCACTTAAAATTTTAGCGCTTGTGCGTGTTAACGATACATACCGATGTAGCCTTATGGTTGTTCTGAAATCCGCCACAGCAACGTCTGAGGCTGCATGGGGCTCACCTCCAATTTAACCCCAGTGTAACTCTTCAGACACTTCACATGTGACACATCACACGTGACCCTTAACATGATCAGAGTTCACACCCTTAGATAAACATGGAACAGCAGATGTTGTCTATGAAAAGGTCCCATGTTGCCGGTAAGAAATATATATATGGATTAAAATACAATAGTTTGTTAGGTTACAATACATTTGAAATCCAATATTTAAATGATTGAACAAACTAAATAATTATGTGCGAAAATTATTTACCAAATGGTACTGTACATGTCTTAACTAAGCATTATATAGAAAGTCTTTGAATAATGTTATGTGAAAGAGTCAAATTTACAGATAACACATTTTAAGGCTGATAAAATATATTGCGTAATACTGTAAGTGAAAATATGATATGGCTAATAAAGCATTTTGATACATAAACTAAAAATGATCTCAGTTAACATATTTTTACAATTTTAATTTATAAAACTTTGCGTAGGATTTATGTTAGTAATATACTTTAAGCATATGATTCATATTTGGCAAATAACTCCAGGTTTAGAGTGTCATAAAGATCTAGTCCTTGGCATCCCATTTGTGTCCTAAACAGTTGTTTTATGGATTAAGAGCTGAAGAAGGAACAATATGCATAGGGTCATGAATGATCACACTATGAAATTGCAGTTAGTAGGCAAGTATGCTGTGAGTCACTAGTCACGAATATCCATCAGAGATGGCCGTTCCACAATTTGGATTTGGAAAATGGCCTCCATCATCCTACGGTATGTTTGCACATAGTCCGCAGGAGCCCAGTTAGTTGTTCACATCCTGTTTCTCTGTTCCCTGTTCCTTTGTGGGCATGGTATGACCACTTAATCTTCGGTTTTCTTTCGTTGTCTGCCCAGCGCTTTTTCCTAATTTCTGTTGTTCTATTGGTGTGACCAAGGAGCGTTGATGTTGCTCATAATGCTACACCATTTTGTTCTGCAGTGCTGGTGTGATAGCACTGTTCTCCAAAGATCTTGGGAAATGATCTAAAATGCCATTTATTAGTATATCCAGCTCCTCATCAGTGAACCAGACCATGCAGATCAGTGAACCAGACCATGCAGATCAGTGAACCAGACCACGTAGATGCATAAAGCCTTAGAAGAAGGAACACTGGAGGCTTTATCTGTCATGATGCTGCATCAAGGCATGTGTGTGCTAAGAAAAAATAGATTTTTTGTACTTTTTTAAATTCCCTTATTGTGTATATTAGAAACTATTGCACATGCACACTACAGATGCAGCCAATTCTATCAGCTGCTGCAAAGCATGTAATGGTGCACTGCCTGGCAAGACTTGACCGTTCACGGCACAGTGCTTGGCAGGGGGTAATGGACCATCAGGATTAACACTGTGGTGGTCCCCGCTTCTGAATCCCGCTGTATGAATCCTACCGGATCGCATAAGTCTGTAAGAGACGCGCATTGAGAGTAGACTGAATCAGTCACTCTCCCTGAGCGCCTCTAACAAACGACCGCGCTGCTTTAATTTTATTTTATAACACAGTATTGAAGCATGGTGTCTCCGGAGCTGAACCGCAGTATTTTCAGCCCCGGGGACCCCCTACTTCCTGAGTTACAGGCCCCGGTATGTGGTGCCAGTATCTACGCCATGTTTAAATGCCTCGTGTCACGGCCCACGTGACCAGTACATTTACATTTACCACTGAGTGCTGTCTTTTGTTTACTCTTGCTGGAGTTGACTACCTTTTTCTTTATATATATATATATATGTGTGTCAAATTGATAATGTGGTCAATATAGGATTTTCCAATGTGCCTGCATACATTTATCCTCTCCTGTTTTTACTCTGCTCTCTCTAAGGCAGACCCTCACGCGGGCACCAGGTCAGGAACACAGTGGCAGTCAGAGGTAAATTGCTCAGAATTTTTTGCTCAGGAAACCACCTGTAGTCCAGATGAAGAGAAACGCTGCAACTCGCCACTCGAACAGCCAGATAGATGATTCTTCTCCACCTCGGGAAACCCACCCTGGCACGCACACTGATGATGTCACGGCCAAACTCACCGGATGAACAATCCATGAAGTATCACATAGACAAATTGGAACCTGTCCTTGATATTGAATGCCACGGTAGTGCTCTAGTAGCTTCCTCACTCTGATTTCCTTTAAAAGCAGACCACTTCCCAGTTTAATACCTCTCTTGGTATCTGCAACAAAGATCTATACTGGTTCTCATCTTACTTCTCCCATCACACATCTTCTGTCTCTGTTGCACAATCTGTTGGTGTACCTCAGGACTCTGTGCTGGGACCTCTCCATTTCTCTCTCTATACACTATAATTTGGTGAACTCATCAGTGCTTTTGGGTTTGGGTATCATCTCTATGAAGAAGATGCTCCGACATATCTATCTACCCCTACCCTCCCTCTAGTTTCAAGTATCAGATTGCCTCCAGGCCATATCCTCATGGACGGTGTTACGTCGCCTTAAATGTAATATATTTAAAAATGAGTTTTCATCACAGTAAAGGGTACTACCATCTATCCTGTCACCAAAGCACATTGCTTAGGAGTGACATTGTATCGTAGTGCTCACCACAAACAGAACACGACCACGAGTTAGTTGGGGATTGGATAAAACCGACCGAACATGACAGACAGAACACGACAGAACACGACCACGAGTTAGAGGTGGGGATTGGATAAAACCGACCTCCAGCCGCGTGAGCGTGTCTGGAGTGCAGGGTCATAGTCGTTAGCCGGGTCGGGGTTAGAGAGGTGCGGATCGTCGTAGGTACTTTCCATGGTCAGGGGTTGGAGAGGTGCGGATCGTCATGGGTACTTGCCGTGATCAGTGATTTGAGAGTTGCGAATCGTCGTAGTACTTGCCGTGGTCAGAAGCGGAGAGAGTCGGAGTCCGGGTACAAAGCCAAAGGTCAGAAAGGAACTAGAGGAAATCACAGGATAAGGTACCAAGGCAGGGAGGCAGGAGTGTAGTAAGCACTTCGCACCGAATGAAGTCTTATGCTGAGCCATCTACCAAGGGGCTTACTGAGCATATATAGTACCAGGAAGCAATAGGGAAGAAGCTCAGCAGTAAGTGGTTGTGTGATAGCTGGGGGAGGAGTCCACAAGGGACGTGGTGTGAATCAGAGAAGCCAAGCTCTGTTTGGCAGTGTTTGTGCGCCACCCGTGTGCCGTCCATGAGCGCTGCTTGTCGCCGACACTGCCATGGGAGCAGAGACCAGAGGCGGGACCCATGGGGATAGTCTCTCCAGGCGTGCGGCACCTGCGTGCGGGGGGGACCTAACAGATGGAATCAGCGATGCTGCGGGACGTACCAGGGAGAGGGGGCTTGGTGGGATGCCTGATAGCGGGTTGTGGCAGGCTTGCCCTGCGAGGTGTGCGACCCCGACCTTCGCGGGCCCTTACAGACATTTGACTGTTCCGTTTCCTTCTCCATTAACATTCACGGCTAAAATGTGTTGTTTCTTCCGTAATATTTGCAAGATTCTCTCTTTTCTTTGTCAATCTACTGCTAAAGCTCTAATTGATGCCCCTATCCTCTCCCATTCTGATAATTGCAACATACTGTTTTGCTAACAGGCCTCCCTGCTTCACAACTGTCTCCTTTGCAAACTATCCAAAATTCGGCTGCTAGAAAAATTTAACTTTCTCCCAAAACATTATTTGCTCATTTACTCCTTAAATCCTTCTCCTGGATTCCCATCACATTTTGGATCACCTACAAAGTTCTTCTCCTTACCTTTATGGCTCGCCACTCATCTGCTATATATCAGCTTTGATCCCTCATTTTGCCCTTGCTTGTCTTCTGCGCTCTACCCATAACTGTCTCCTCTCCACCCCTTTCACCTCTACTGCTCTCTCTCACCTTAAAACCTTTTCCCTCAATGCACCTGACCTGTGGAATTCCCACACACTCATTATATGTCAAGCACCCTCTCTCCCCACCATTAAGACAAACCTTAAAACTCACTTCTTAAATGAAGCATTCCAATAGCCTGGACTCATGGCTACTGTCCCACACAAACAGTCGCTCCTACCAACATCTGTGGCCAAGCACTGGCATCTACTACACTTATTCCCTCACCTGCTGTCTCTGTAGGTCTTCCAGCATACCACTTAGATTGTAAGCTCTCAAGGGCAGAGATTTCCTTGCATATTGTCTGACTTTGTTGCGCTTATTGTATTATCATTTCCTTTACTGTATTGTTTCTTTGTAAAGTGCTGAGTACACTATGGGAGCTATTTGCATAAAGAAATACATGCATACAATGCCTCTGCCATAAGGGCAAAACATATGTGTTAGGAGTTAACAGCAGTCAAGCCCGAAACTCTGACCAAAACACTTGCTGCTTCCGCAGCTGCCTTACATCCTGCACCAGTGCCTGGTTCCTCACTGCCGACACGATCCTGCTGTCTTACTGCCTTCACTGCTGCCTGCTTCCTCACGGCATGCACTGCTTCCTGCTGGCTTACTGCATGCATCGGTGTCTGCTGCCTAACTGCCTGCACCACTGCCTCACTGCCTACACCAGTGCCTGCTGCCCTACTTCCTGCGACACGCATTGCCCCACTGCCTGTCCCAGTGCCATTACCTGGACCTGCAACCCATGACTTATATGATGGTGATGACCCTTCCACACAGTAGAGCCAGTTTTTGATAAAATCATCAGTTACCAGCAGGAAATACTCAGTGAGCTACCAAAGGAATTATCAACATTTAAACTGGAGCATTCATCTGCTGTTAAGAGATGATAGCAGACATCATCAAGAAGCCATGGCACGTTCACACAATGGGTTTCAGAAATGAATAATATGAAAAATTGGCTGGTATGTGTGATACAGCAGGCCTTTAAGGCCCTTGACCTCTATTACATGAAAGTGAATGGGAGTTAGGGTATGATACAGTTTGAAGCACCTAGCACCTAGTGAGCCAGGAGTCCCCCGTAAGTCCTTTTCTTGGTAAGTTGTAACCATGTTAAGCATCTGTGTTGCTCCCTGTCAGCTTCGGGCCAAAATAAACCTAATTATTTTATCAGCCTTCTTGATCTGTCTGATAATTTTGATCCCAGTGTAAATCATCTGGTCTCCCATAACAGACCAATTTTCTGGTGGCAGTGGTGGGATCGCTAGATTAAGTGCTGAAATTCTTTCAGCACAAAGTCGATCTTGATTACAACATTGCAGAACAAGAGGTAACAGGAGAATCATGCCAAACACGAGTTACAGCAATCCGCCCCATAAAATAGTCTAGTTGACACATATATATCGACAGATAGAGGGTTGCCCATTATTGGTCCTGGACCCAGGAACAGGTAGCCACCCAGAGCAAGGAGGTAATTTTGCCTACCAAGAAGTTCAGCAAGACTGAGCTCATACAGGATCTAGTGAATTATGAGGATATGCGCAAGGCATCTGTGGAGCATGTTGATGCGCATGTCCTCAAGCCCGCTTCACCCTCTATGCAGTGACCCAGTCGAGCAAGAGGAGAAACCCCAGGGATACATTGCCCGCAGCGACAAGATTGCACAATATTTTGGCTTCTTTGGGGCCAAAACCCACAGCAGATGAGTGACTGTTGGCCATCGATGACTGCATGATTGGCTGGCAGGAGAATTCCCAAGCGCTGATAGGTTGTAGTAGTTTCTGAATGAGACTCTAAAACCTATTAGAAACCTTGCCGCCAATCAGAAACTTCCTCCTCCTCCTAATGAAGGTGGTATGTAAGTGACTTCTCTCCCGGGTGCCCGATTTAGAGAAAAAAGGGCCGAACACGGTGAGTAGGTAAAAATGAATTTATTAGGTGCAGAAAAAAACAGCAAACAGGAAAAACACTTACGATACAGCTTGGGCAACAGCCCAGCTTCAGCCCGATCGTCCGTTCACGCTCCTCCGACCAGTGTGTCCCCCGTGATCACGTCCGATGGCAGGACCGGAAGGGGAGGGCTTACCGGATGTCAACAGGCTGGCTGGGTCCTTCAGGCAATGGGCTCCGGCAGGGAACTACGCGTTTCGCAGTGATGCTTCGTCAGGTTCCTGCCGGATGCCCTGGATCTTCCCTTTTTATAGGCTTAAAAACTAGTTGATTGGTTGATTGCAATCAATTAGTGTTTCATACAATTGCAATATTAAAACAGCTTTTTCTTCAATAGTGGGTATTAAATGTTTTGTACATTAACTGTAATGGGCGATTTTGGAGGAAAAGGATGAATGAAATGTGGATGCAAGATTTATACAATCGTAAAAATAAGTCAAACAGTTAATTATGCACACATGGTATCACTTCTGCATAGTAGATTGCTTGGAGCCTGATTATCTCACATGTGGGTATGCAATTCAGTACTCAGGATAATACACATACATCTTTATACAGGTTTCTTAAAATGAGTGCTGTAGCAGAATTATATTGTACTACAGCCTTGTGATTGAATCCCCATGGATGTATACATGGCTCTATAATTGGGTATGACCGCTCTGTGGCTGGTGATTAGATTGTTTGAAGATGGTTTGATGGTTAAAAATAGGCTATGTGATAAAAAGAAAAGAAAGAAGTATAACATAATGGGAATTTCATATGGAATTTGGAATAAAGGATTTTGAATGGAAAAAATTAGAACTAGCAGAGTTCATGCGTGGTAATTTAGTCGCATCACATGTCTCTTCATTTATGCTCTGAATTAAAAAATGCTTCATATCTCGATAGAAAATATGAAATATAAAATAGTAGAATATAAAAAATATATAATATATATATAAAAAATTCGTGGACCTCATGTTTCCCCTTGTGGTTCATTAGAAAAATTATGAATTGTAGTGGTGTCTTTATGGTGTAGGTTTGTATTTCAGTCATTTACAGACTTTAAATACCTGAGTGTTCTTGTGTGTGCTGCATCGGGGATTCGATTCCAGGGTATGTCTTAGTCACTCTATAGCTGTGTGCTTAATGGTTAGGGCACAAAGATGCAGATATTAGACGCATGCTTGCTGGTACAATGAGAGGTAAGTTTAACACAAGTATTGGTGGATCCTCAGAGTTGCGCCGGTGCTAGTACAAGGGAGGAGGAGAAAAAAAGGGAATTAGGGAGAGCAGAAGGATGGAATCAAGATAGAGAGAGAGAAGAGAAAAAAGGGGGAAAAGGGAGGAGAAGAGGAAGGAGGGAAAGGAAGAGGGGAGGGAAGGGAAAGGGGGAGAAAAAGGAGAAAAGAGAAAACATGATTTGTACAGTGGATATCGAATGGAATGTGATCTTTATTTTTAGAAAAAGCCCCATGTCATATCAATGTTAAGTCCTAGGGGGGGTGCTAGCGTCTTTAATTTGAAGATCCATAAGTCTCCTTTTGGCTAGTTTGGTATGTCATCACCCCCTCGCCAGAGGGTGGGATCTGTTCTATGGCTCTATAGGTGAGGCGGAGGGATCTCCTTGGTGTTGTATTGAAAAATGTTTTGACACGCTGTGGGTCATTAACTGTCGTCGAAATGTTCCCAAATTGCTCTAATATGCGACCTTTAATGGTCGGCTGGTGAGGCCGACTACTGTAGTCCACAGGGCAGTTTAATAGATAGACTCCGTAATCGCTCTTGCAGTGATGGAACTGTGCAGTTTTAATTGTTCACCTGTACTTGGTGATGAAAAGTTCATTTTGTCGTGGAGGCCGTTTGCAAGCTTTGCAGGGTGTGCAACTTGAAAAACCTTTGTGCTGTTGATAGCCAATTACTCTCCTCTTCGTGTTTCTGTTCTGAACAGATGGGTGCTAGCTTGTTTTTATATTGTCGCCGTTTAAAATGACCCTTGGTCTTGCTGGGAGGTATTTTTAAGAGTGTCATCCCCTAGTAGGAGTGGCCAGTGGTTGTTTGTATTTTGTGTATTTTACCCGAATCCTGGCTATATGAGTTAAGAATGGAGCATTGAAGTTCTCTTTTTGCTTTTGGATGGTTTAAGAATTCAGTTCTTGCAGGAGGCTCTGTCTATTAATGATTTCTTCTAGTGTGTTTTTGTTTGTACCCTTTATTGATAAACCTATCCTTAGGATACCTGCTGTTCTCTAAGACGTTACTGTCACTGCAATTTCGCCTAATTCGGCGGAATTGGCCTGGGGTATGTTGGATAGCCACTTTTTCTGTGGTGGCAGCTTGTGTAGTAGTAGTTATTGCAATCTACTTTTTTAAAGAATGTTTTGGTTTTGAGTGTGTTATCTCACATAGATGGTGAGATCTAATAAGTCTACTGGAACTGGTTTGTGCAAGCTGGGAATTTTAAATTTATTTGTTGTTATGATATATTCAGAAACGTTTCAGATCTACCTCGCTTCTTTCCAGATGCAGAAGATGTCATCAATAATCTTCGCCATAGTGGCCAGATCGCGCTGGGATTCGTGTGGGGGACCAAAACTGTCTGTCCCAGATGTCCATAAAAAGCATTGACGTAACGGGGTGCAAATTTTTGTACCCATTGCGTGCCGCATTTTGTAGGAATGTTTCCCATCGAAGTGATAAAAAGGTTATGTTTTAAAATAAAGTAATACTTTTCTAAGTAAATGATTTTTGTTCTATGTGCATGTTTGGGTCATTGCTGAGTTCCTATCTATAGCTGAGATGCCATCCTCGTGATGATGGATGTATATAAGGATGTACATCACATGTGCATAGTGTAAAATCTGGGCTCCATGTGTTTGTTTATCAGATTTGATAGTTTGTGTTGTGTCTCTAGGAACGACTTCATCTCCACAACATAGGGTTGTAGGGAAATGTCTATGTATTCCGAAAGTTTGAAGTGAAAGAGCCTATACCCGAGATGATTGGGTCTACCGGTGGCGCTGGTCAGGCTTTTGTGATTTTGGGAAGGAAGTAAGTAGAAGATTGGCATCACAGGGGAATTTTAACATTCAATATTGTTATTCTTTTGATTTATGACCCCTATGTTGTTACCCTATCAATGTGGGTTAAGTACTCTGTACAGAAGTTTTTGTGGGATTTATTTTGACTCTCATATGTCGTAGCATCCGAGAGGATCCTGTCTGCTTCTGTTTTACTGTAGTTGGTGGTATCCATATGACTACTTCCCCCCCCTTTGTCTGCCGTTTTAATAGTTATTGATTTGTCATCTTCTAGGTGTTTTAGCGCAGTCTTCTCTTTAAGTGTTAAATTGTGTTTAATTTTACTTCTATATCTTGAGTCAGTTTATCGAAGTCTCCTGTATTTGTGGTGAAACGTCTCTAGTATGGCTTTTAGCCCAGCTTGGTAGAATTGGATTTTTTTTTGGGATGTGTATTTGAAGTGTCCTCTTCTAATATCGAGGGAGTGTGCTGTGTTTGTGATTTCCCTACTTTGGGATCTTTGGATAGGAAGAATTTTTCTTAGGGTGTGAGTTGTCGTATTGAATTTGTGTGGTCTATTGTAAAGGTTGAAACTGCTCGCTGCAGCCGTGGTGCAAGTTGCGCCTTTGATGAGACTACACTCTCGGCATTTAGACTCTTTTGCTCAGGTGAATATATTGCTATTTTCTATTGTGTTGCTGGTCTTTTTCTGCTGATTTTCCTCCCGTTTTCCTCGTTGGGTCTTTTCTGCCCTTGTGTTTGGGGAGTTTGTTTCTCTCTGTCCTTTAGGAGTAGAATCTGTTCTGGTTGTTAGGGGGGGGGCTTTTCTCCTGGGGCGTTCTCTAAAAAAGGCCCGAAGATTCTAAGAGTGTGTGGGTGGTGACCTTGGTTCTCTCCTTGGGCTACGTTCCCTTTCGTATCATTTTTTCTCTATGTTCTATTGGGGATCGTGCTCTGTGGTTGTCTAAGGGTGATTGGCCCTGTGATGGTAGTCATGATAGTTACTGTGTTAGTGGTTGTATGATTTGTGTTTCCTGGTCGTCGTATTGGGGTCCCTGTCTGTATTGTGTCTCTCATCATCTTTTCATGTATGTCAGATCGCTTGGTGTCTCTATCGTGGTGTGTGTATGTCTCTCTGTGGTGTTCATGTTCCCTTGGTATCCATTCCCTAGAGGGGGCTTGTTTCTCATCGAATTTTACATTCTTATTACTATCGTTTTTCACGCTAGATTTAGAGTAGTCTGTGTTTGATTTGTGGTTTGAAGTGCTGGGAACATTTTCTGTGCTGATGTCTCTGCTCTTATACTCGAATGTTCTCTTGCGCTCCCTTGGAGTGCTGGGTGTGATTGGTGTAATTTTCTCCTCCTCCCTTGTACTAGCACCGGCGCAACTCTGAGGATCCACCAATACTTGTGTTAAACTTACCTCTCATTGTACCAGCAAGCATGCGTCTAATATCTGCATCTGTGTAGCCTAACCCATTAAGCACACAGCTATAGAGTGACTAAGAACTATGACTCTGGAATCGAATCCCCGATGCAGCACACACAAGAACACTCAGGTATTTAAAGTCTGTAAATGACTGAAATACAAACCTACACATAAAGGCACACCACTACAATATAATTTTCTAATGAACCACAACGGGGAAAAAAGGAGGTAAAAGAAAACGCACCAAAAACAAAAAACCACCATCACAAAAACAAAACACAATCCCCCCTCATATTAGACCTGTAACAAAACCCAACAAACCATCAAACTTTACTAGTATTTACACCACACTAACTTCGAAAAGTCAAAAAACAAAAAAAACAAAATAAACAAACTTCCCGCAGTGCCCTCATGATCAAGGGGTGGGCGTCGAAAGTTTTCTTGCTCAGTCCATACCCCCACTGATTTCCACCCACTCACATATCACCCACAATGACCCTCCATTATTGTCTCTCTTCCAGCTGAGTGCCCCCATTGACCTCCTCCCCTTTACTTTTACCTCTTCCACTCTACCACCTCTATTGCAATTATTCCTTCGTGACAAAAACGAAAAAAAAAAAAAAAAAAAACACCTTTTGCACGAACCCACACGTTTGGTGTTGTTGGCGACAAGTGGTGGTGGTTGTTTTTTTTTTTTGGTTTGGTTTGTGTTGTTTTAACAAAAAAAAAACGCCTAAAAAAAAAAAACTTTTTTTTTTGTAAAACAACCACCCAAAACACAAAAACAAAACACAAAAATTGTTGTAAAAAAAAAAATCAACGTTTTTGTGTGTTTTTGGGAAAAAAAAAAATTGACAACAAAATTTTTATAGCATCTACTGATTTTATATTTCATATTTTTATCGAGATATGAAGCATTTTTTAATTCAGAGCATAAATGAAGAGACATGTGATGCCGACTAAATTACCACGCAGAAACTTGTAGTTCTATTTCCATTCAAAATCCTTATTCCAAATTCCATATGAAATTCCCATTATGTATACTTCTTTCTTTTCTTTTTTCACATAGCCTATTTTTAACCATCAAACCATCTTCAAACAATCTAATCACCAGCCACCAGAGCGGTCATACCCAATTAGTAGAGCCATGTATACATCCATGGGGATTCAATCACAAGGCTGTAGTACCAATAATTCTTACAGCACTCATTTTAAGAAACCTGTGTATAAAGATGTATGTGGATTATCCTGAGTACTGAAGTGCATACCCGCATGTGAGATAATCAGGCTCCAAGCAATCTACTATGCAGAAGTGATACCATGGTGTGATAATTAATGTTTTTGACTTATTTTTACGATTGTATAAATCTGCATCCACATTTACATTCATCCTGTTTCCAAAACGCCATTTACAGTTAATGTACAAAACATTTAATACCCACTATGAAGAAAAAAAGCTGTTTAATATTGCAATGTACAGTATGAAACACTAATTGATTGCAATCAAACCAATCAACATAGTTTTAAGCCTATAAAAAGGGAAGATCCAGGGCATCCGGCAGGAACCTGACGAAGATCAACTGCGAAACGCGTAGTTCCCTGCCGGAGCCCATTGCCTGAGGACCCAGCCAGCCTGTTGAATCGGTTAAGCTCCCCTTCCGGTCCGCCATCGGAAGCGGTCACGGGGGACACCATGTCGGAAGCAGCGTGAACGGATGATCGGGCTGAAGCTGGGCTGTTGCCAAGGCTGTATCGTAAGTTGTTTTCCTGTTTGATGTTTTTTCTGCACTAATAATTCATTTTACCTACTCACCGTGTCGCCCTTTTTCTCTAAACGGGGCACCCGGGAGGAGAAGTCACTTAATACTCATTCATTAGGAGGAGGGAGGAAGTCACTGATTCTGGTAGCACTCTGTCAAGTAAGATGCCCCCATATTACTGCTAAATCAGCATCACTACATACCACCTCATTAGGAGGAGGAGGAACTTCATTGCTTCTGGGTAGCACTCTGTTAAAGAGACTGCCCCCCATATACGCTAAATCAGCTTCACTATTCCTGTCAGAACAGCAGACTGCATAAGAGCCTGCTAATCACCGCCCCCCCCCCCTGCAATTTCATTTCCATCTTCTATCCCACCACCCAACCTTAGATCAGTCCAATTAATACAGAACTCAATTTTTAAAACATATGAAGTGTTTTATTCAAGGCTTTCAATCAAGCTTTTTTTCAGGTTTTGTATCAAGCAATTTACTATATACGGTTAGAAGACACCTTATATCATTGCATAATGTATTGTCTGGCTAAATAAACACTAATCAACGTGTTCCTTATCTTCTTTTTCATTTGTGAGTAAAAAACCCGTGCAGCGACAATCCACGATTCCACTGCAATTCCAAGAAGATCTGCTTTATCTTCTCTACAGGTCCAGCTGCAGAGAAAACAACAAGGGCGAGTATACACTACCCCTTATTTGGTTTATACATCACAAAACAGGCCACATCACAAGCCTAATAAATAAGGGAGCGCCCCAGCCTCTACTCTTTTCGCCAATCAGATTCCAAGCGCCAAACCATCAGCGGCAAATTCAAAGATGCTCTGTAAGGAATAGAAGTGAGCCGGCTTCAGAGATTTTGACTGAGAACATTTTCTAAATCCCGCTTTTTGAGGATGTAGCGGTCGCGGCTAGGATTGCATGCCGAATTGCGTTCCAGGACTTTCGTGAGTACCTCCCAATCATTGGAAAGGACTCCTACAGAGGTCGTTTGTGACAATTTCGTTTAAAGGAAGATTTTATTCGTTAGCCCTGTTCCCAGTAAGTGTGTTAACCGTGTAAATTGTGTTACTTTATGTGTATGTCAAATGCTGGAATAAATTACAATTTATTTTACTGCTGTGTGTAAGGAATCCACTCCTGGCTTTGATTATAGCTTTTGCAGACTTCTGCATTTGCAAAAGCTTCCTCTGGCAATCAATGTGCTGCCTCTCATTGTGCAGCTTCTGCCATGTGCTTCATCTTGAGGAATACTCACACACCTCCCCTGTGATGGACTCCACCCTTTATATCCTGGGCTTTGGCACTGAAACAGTGCCGAGCATAAATTCCTACCCTGGATGTTACTGTCTCTGCCACAAGCCATGTGAAAAGGAAACTTATCAAATAGTGGCGCTCTAAATAAATAAATCAAATCTTGCTAAAAATAGTGATAGTAGTGATACTTATATAAACACTTCTAATAAGAAAAAAATAAGTAAAACAGTGATTAACTAATCAAAGGTGATACTTATACAGACACATATACTGATGCTGCTATAACCCGGTGAGGATTTCTGTCTGTCCTCTGTGTAGATACTGGCGATGATTCTCCAGGAAGCGCAAGGATATGTGAAGGTAAAAGATATATTGATAGTGCAATATTGATGGATACTATGAATAAGGTTGTTCTAATATAAATGTACTCACAAGCGTGAGAGGATTAAGGGCACATAAAGTATCTTGGGTATCTAGATGTCACACAGCGGTCAGGAGTTCAGTTCAGCCCCATGTAGACTCCAAAGACCTTAAATAGAAGACTGGACATAGTGCAGACTGTATACAAAAGGATTTTAAAAGGTAAGTGGAAAATGTTACACTCACATGGTTTCAAAAGGTTAAAAGCATAGACCACACGTAGTGGATCTCAGCAGCCGGATAGGTAGTAGCGATGGTTCCCCTCCTCTGTGGCGTGCGTGTCACGGGTAGCGTTACCACGGCACCGGAAGTGATGTCGTCTGCTTCCAGGGGTTCCGGCCATGTGAAGGTACTCTCGCAGGATTTCAGCAGCCGGATAGGTGATGGCTCTGATTTCCCCCTCTGTGGCGTGCGTGTCGCGAGTTGCGTTCCGACTGCACCGGAAGTGATGTCATCTACTTCCAGGGGTTCCGGTCAATTTGAAAGCGTCACTCTACGCGTTTCACTATTCGGTTTTCTTCAGGAGCGAATAGGTGAAACGCGTAGAGTGACGCTTTCAACATGGAAACCCCTGGAGTAGATGACATCACTTTCCGTGCAGTCGGAACGCAACTCGCGACACGCACGCCCACAGAGGGGGAGAATCAGAGCCATCACCTATCCGGCTGCTGAAATCCACTGCGAGGTACCTTCAGCATTGGCCGGAACCCCGGAAGCAGACGAATCATTCCGTGCGGGTGGTGGGAACGCTACCCGTGACACGCACGCCACAGAGGAGGGGAACATCGCTACTTACCATACGGCTGCTGAGATCCACTACGTGTGGTTAAATGCTTTTAACCTTTTGAACACCATGTGAGTGTAACATTTTCCACTTACCTTTTAAAATCCTTTTGTAACAGTCTGCACTATGCCAGTCTTCTTATTAAGGTCTTTGGAGTAATGGGGGCTGAAACTGAACTCCTGACGCGTTGTGTGTGACATCTAGATTACCCAAGATACTCTTATGTGCCCTTAATCCCTCAGCTTGTGAGTACATTTATATTAGAACAACCTTATTATAAGTATCCCTACAATATTGAACTATCAATATATTCTTTACCTCACATACCTTGAGCGTCTGGAGAATCATCGCACGTATCTTGCCACAAGCCACTGGCTTGTATCATGGTGTACTAACTTTCTGGTCTGCCCCTAGTTCCTGATGGCCGTGCTGCTAGGTTCATGCAGGGGCCCGTTCCTGACTTCTCTGCTGAAGCGTTGTTTCCTGAGGCCGCACTGCTAGTTCCATGCGGGGGCCGTTCTGACTTCTCTGCGAGCATTGTTTCTGAGGCCCACCTGTTCCTGCAGGGGCCCGTTCCTGACTTCTGTGCTGAAGTGTTGGTTTCCGACGCTGCCCGCGGTTGGTACTTCGGCCAGCCTGCTGTCTCCCCCTGCTGAGACCAGCGTCATGGCCGAGCCGAGGCCATCCTCACGAAGAGGCCACTCCCGCGCTCACGCTCCTAAGCGATGAAGCGGGGGGAACTCCGACTAACCTGTTGCAAAACTCCTGCTTGAATAAAGACGATGGCTGCCTTCTCCAATCCTGCACCTGCTAACGTACGACTATGAACTGCGCACTCCGGATCAGTATGCGCGGACTAAGGTCGGTGATTATTAACTCCACTCAGCCCCGCGGTCCGGTCCGTGGCGAGCACAATCGTAACAGTATGGGCCCCACAAAAACCGGACCGCGCCGTGGCGGGGGTGGGTACATTTTTACTGTCCTATGTCCCAGGTGGGACCCGTCCCTGTTTGGAAGACCATACCTGTTGAGAGACTGCCTCCGCCTGCTGAAGTGCGTTCTTGTATGAAGGTTTAACCCCTCAGGAAAGATGATTCGTAATGGAACTCCTTACTAGTATCAGCAATTTAAATGAGAAGAAGTCTCAACAGGCCCTGCCTCTTCCAACAGTCCGGGTTTTGTCTCTTCAGAACAAAAGACTCTAGATCAGATTTAGATGCCACTGTGTGTATGCCAAGATCTTGACTTAATCATAAGTGAGCGGGACCCTCTTCTCGCTGCCTACGCCACTTTCTAACACAACTAGGCGCCAGTCCTGTGACTAAACCTGGGGGACCACCCACTCCTAGAAGGCCACCCCGGGGTTCCCACCCCACGAGGGAGAACATGCGGCCCACTCCCGTAGACAATACCCATCTCCGGACTCCCGTAAGGAAGAAGCTGCCACGGTTCCCTAGGCTGAGTTAATCCTGGGTTCTTTCCCAAGGTTATTCCGTCTTAACACCTGCTAGAAGGCCTATGAGTCCCCCATGTAAACCCTTGCACCCCCCAGGTCAGTGTGTTTCCCGTAGCACCAGAAAATGTAATCCTGTTTGCCCTCTTTTTAAACCAGAATTTATAAGCTCTGTTCCCGAGGTTATTTTGGTTTTAACCCCTGCTAGTCTGCATTGAGGTCCCATTGTTAACCCTTGTATCCGCAGACTAAGCTGAGGTCTCTAGGGCAAGAAGCTGAAAACCCATGTCCCCACTCTCGGGCGACTAGCGTATCTTTCCTGATTCTCAGGTACAGTCAACTTAACCCTTGAGGTTTTTCTATGTTAACACCTTGTAGGTCAGCCCTATGAACCTCCATGGTTAATCCTGTGTCCGCCAGACAAGGCAACCCTTAGCTTCAGAGGATTGAACCCCTTATGTACCCTGACTCAGCTAAAATCTCAGGGCTATGCCCCCTGACCTTCAGCCATAATACTGGCTCCAGTTAAAAAGTATTCTGGAACGTTTTGTTTCACTAAGCCTGTTCGCAGAATCCCCACTCCTAGGTAGTGCTGACCCAGTCTGTCAATCAGCGACCTGAAAATCCCGCTTCTGGAGCATAGACCCCTTTTCGTGGAATCTGTAGTGTTTCTGAGTCCCAGACACTCTTTCCTAAATACCCACTTCAGAGACCAGCACAGTTGTGGTTGCCCCCCCTTGTACTGTCTGTGTTCTCTTCTTCAAATCCAGGGTTAAAAGCGAACAGTACATATTATGCCCCTTCCAAGTGGACCCTTCGTGAGATCAGCGTATTGCTGTTGCTCCCTTAGTACAATTACAGTTAGGGCCATCCTTTTTGAAGGATCAGGTTTTCAAATTTAAAACTCCATTTTCCTTGATTTTGTTAACCTGCAGTCCCTTCTCACTGTAGTTAAAGGTATCCAGCAGCCGCTGAGTTAAGCTCGGCGCTGCTAAAACTTCTGTTGTTAGAAGCAACCTTCCCCAGTTCACCTCCGTTTTGTCCTAATCTGTTATTCCGTTCCTTGACTCTAAGTCTGTCTCCTTGGGACGGTGACAGCTATTAGCCTCCCTTCTACGGTCCCTCAGTTTCATCACTTCCAGAGATCAGCTTATCTGTCCCTGATACCGTTACTACGCTCTGAGTCTCCCCTTATAGCTTCTAGGGTCTCCCCAGCACTCCCTGTGTTAACCCTTGGCTTCTCTCTGACTCCTGAGGTAGAGCCTGACTGCCTGCTCTCCACATCTGTGGTAGTCTGTGAGATGCCTATCACCTTTTCTAAGATTCCTGTTTGCAGTTATTTCCTTATTAAGTCTGTGGAACCTGCAATTCCTGTAAGGGTTTCTAAGACCCCTATCACTGAGTCTCATGCTAGGAGTCTGATGCCCCCACTAGGGATTCTCAGGGACCCCCATTCAGAAACAAGCACAATGTTCTCTGATATTATTACAGTAGCTAGTTCAGTTCTTCTGGCTCAAAAAATCACCCACGTCAGTGACAGCAAATGTTCCTTGTTTCTATTTGGAATCCTTACACGATTTCTTTCACACGGATCATGCACAAGCCTCCGGGATGATTAAAGAATGGACTTAAAGTCTGGGAGGCCCACATCCTTTAATAATACTTTTCACGCTGATTCGCCACAATATCGGGGAGTCCCTACTGTAACCTGTATGCTACTACCAAGCGAACTCAGGGGGGGTATCGCATTTGGAAACTTCAGTAATACCCGCTGGTGTGTCCATTCTTTTCAAAAACCCCGTCTTAAGATGACTTGTATTTCTCTGTCTCCCCCACAAGACTTGGGGTACTTACTAATGACTGTCCTGTCGCAAAACTAGGGTTTACCCTCTCAGGAATGGTGCCTGGGAACTACCGATGTTAGAACCCATGTTTTAAACAAAGATATTTCGCATTGCTTCTCCCACAGTATCATGACGAGACCTGGGTACCGGGACCTCCACTCCTAAGCCAAGCTCTGGTTCTCTGTTTTCCTTCTCTGTGTTGGAGGTACCCAGCATTAACCACCAAGAATTCTATTCCTAAGCTTGTTGAACCACTTACCTGGCTTCCTGCGTTCTCGGATAAGATGTTTTTCTCAACCTTTCAAACAGAGCTTTACTCACAGGTTTCTGTGCGGTGTCTGAAGTGCCCTTTTGGATTGCATGTCTTCATTCTCTGACGAAGACATTCAGCTGGACCTCGTTGCTTTGCCTGAGCGTTCCATCCCTGTTCTAATGGCCCCACTATGGGTTGGAGTGTGCTGTCCCTACTGTCTCCGTGATGCTTTCTATGCCCTTCGCCAAGACCCATAACTTTGGATTTGTCCCCCCCAAATTTCAGAGGCCAAGGAGGCAGATCCCTGCAACTGCATATACCACAACCAACAATTACGTAAACACTACTACCAGCTCTCTCGAATTGCTTGGGATTACAAGCCTGGTTCGTATCAAGACTATGCTCCAATATCTTGCAGTGAACCCGCCCGCCCTATACCCTCGCTAACCACACCACCTGAATTCCTTGGAGCTAAAGACTCTCGCAACTTCTTACATGCTGATTCCACCAAGGCCCATTGTCTGCCCCGGATTCCCCATGTAATTTTTGTCCGACAATCAGTGTCCTGTGTCCCGTATTCTTGGATTATTACTATGCACCGGACACCTGGCTGCTGCCCTTCTGATGTTCCTATTCCGGAGTCCCTTGGTCCATTGCCCATGTACCAAAAACCGCAGTGCCACCACTGTTCCTTGCAGCACTCGCCATGTCTACACCTGGATTTTGGACCTAAATCTCGCCTGAGACACTTCAGGAACAACTCAATGTTCTCCCAGACCTATGAATGGCTTCTCACCCAGTGGTGGAGGTACTATAAGGAATCCCAACAACTATGGGTTTTCAAACGCCACCTCTCGCCTAAGGAGAGTTTAGAAACACCTCCATGTCCCCCAAATCTGTGATGGACCCTGTTCATTCGGAGGTCTCACCTGAGGGGGGTGGGGGGTACTGTAAGGAATCCGCTCCTGGCTTTGATTATAGTTTTGCAGACTTCTGCATTTGCAAAGCTTCCTCTGGCAATCAATGGCACATTGTGCTGCCTCTGCCATGTGCTTCATCATTGGAGAATACTCACACACCCTCCTCTGTGTGATTGGATCTCCGCCCTTTATATCCTTGGCTTTGGCACTGAAACAGTGCCGAGCTAAATTCCTACCTGGACGTTACTGTCTCTTGCCACAAGCCACCCTGGCTTGTATCCTGGTGTACTAACCTTTCTGGTCTTGCCCCTAGTTCTGAGGCCTGCTGCTATTTCCATGCGGGCCCGTTCCTGACTCTCTGCTGAAGCGTTGTTTCCTGAGGCCGCCTGCTAGTTTCCATGCGGGGGCCCGTTCCTGACTTCTACGTTTCTGCTGAAGCATTGTTTCCTGGAGGCCGCCTGCTAGTTCCATGCGGGGGCCCGTTCCTGACTTCTCTGCAGAAGCATTGTTTCCTGAGGCCGCCTGCTAGTTCCATGCGGGGGCCCGTTCCTGACTTCTGTGCTGAAGCGTTGGTTTCCCGACGCTGCCCTGCGGTGTACTTCGGCCAGCCTGCTGTCTCCCCCTGCTGAGACCGGCGTCATGGGCCGAGGCCGTTCCTCACGAAGAGGCCACTCCCGCGCTCACGCTCCTAAGCTGAAGCGGGGAACTCCTGACTACCTGTTGCCGAACTCCTGCTTGAATAACGACGATGCTGACTTCTCCAATCCTGACCCTGCTACGTACGACTATGAACTGCGCACTCCGGATCAGTCTGCGCGGACTAAGGTCAGTGATTATATAACCCCACCTCAGCCCCGCGGTCCGGTCCCGGTTTGTGGCGAGCACAATCGTAACACTGTGTCTTTTTAAATCAGATGCTCCCGGTAGGAAAAAGGTGTTAATAACCCTGGTCTCCCGTGACACTAGGGTTGCCTGGAATGGAGAGGCCAATGGTATTGCCATGCTCACTGCCCTTTTTGTGCTGTATTAAGAAATTGTACTCTTGCACGGCAAGGCTCCACAGCAGCAACTTTCCGATCGGTGACCACGGTGAAAGTTTGTCCATAGATTGGAGCTTTTTAAGAGCCCATAGGACTATCAACCACTTATTTTCATTGTTGCATAGACTACTACATGAGCTTACAGCTTGCAGCTCAGGTAGACTACAGAATGTTTGTCCTACTCCATTCTCGCATTGCTGAGCAAAAGCACCAATGTCATAGGAAGAGGCATCTGTCTGCAACAGGAACCACTTGCTGCTGTCAGGGTCCACCAGGACTGGAGTGCTGACTAGGGCATCTTTCAGTGCATGGAACGCGGTCCCATAATTCGGAGACCAGATCATGATGTGGAGGAGCCTTTCATTGGTGAGGTCTGTCAGTGGTTTGGCAATAGCACTGTAGCGGGGCACAAATTTCCAGTAATACCCGACTGTCCCCAGAAAAGCATGTACCTGTTCTGTGTCTGAGGGATCGGCCACTGCACAGTGGGTTCTACTTCAGCCGGTTCAGGCTTGAGCTGCCCCCTGTCCACCCTGTGTGCTAAGTACAGGACCTTGGCCATGCCAAGCTAAAACCTGGTAGGCTTCAGAGTTAAACAATCTTCCTGGATCCAGTCTAGTACCGGGGAGCAGATGCTTGTGGGTCCTGCCACATACCCCAAATGATCCTCCCAGGAGCTACTGAAAACTGCTAGATTATCCAGGTAGGCTCAGGCATATTCCGGTATCCCCTCCAGCAATCTATTGACCAGGCGCTGGAAGGTAACCAGAGCATTCTACATCTCGAATGGCATTACCAAAAACTCGTACAGTAAATGCCACTTGGGTGATGAATGTTGACTTCTACTGTGCTTCCAGGATCAACGGAATCTGCCAAAGGGCCTTGCTCAAATCCATGGTGGTCAGATACCTACTGTACAGTAGCATCCACGAGCTCATCTAGGAGCACATCCATGCGGGTCATCGGATAGGCATCTGTGCCTGTCTGGGCATTTAACTGCTGGTAGTTCACATACAACCTAATGGTACCATCCTTTTTAGGACTAGGACTATTGATGAAGCCCAGGGACTCTGGGACTAGGAGATCACCCCTAGAGCTAACATACCCTCAATCTCCACCTTAATACTCTGCTTGACTTCTGAGAAGACCCGGTAGGGATTCTTGCAGAGGGGCCGCTGATCCCAGTGTTGACTGGATGATCAACAAGATGCTGTAGATTCTGACCAGCTTGTCTGTAAACCGACCCTTGTACCTCCTTAGCAATTCTCTTGCCTGCTTCCGTTGTGGTGCTGCGTTAAGATATGATCCCCACCTGCTACACTGAGCCTCTCTTTCGGGCTTCTCCAAGGAGATCGGGCAGAGCCTGGCTCGCCTGATCTCCCACTGGGCTACATACAGCCATCGTCACCGGCCCACATGAATGATATGCTATCAGCTATCAGTCTTATGTTGTAAAATGTGCAGATTATTTTTTTGTTTGGGAACATGTCTAATCGTTAACAATTGATACATCTACAGTGGTTTAAAACACTAGTGCATACGAATCAGTACAATATGGGTAATCCTACATACAGTGATGTCAACTAAAATTACTGTATAATCAAGTCACTTAAGTGACCATAGAACCTTTGTTTAGGCCTGTCAATTGGTATACATATTTTGAAAACCAAAATAATTATTCTTATACTAATGTATGTTAATGACACAGTTTAATGCTTAGTTTATTGTGTCCATTTTAACATTGTTGAGTTTTGGAGTTATGTGTTTAACGTGTCGGATCATTTAGGCATAGTGATTTTTTTAATGTTAGTCATAATTATTTAAAGATCACTTAATGGCTTCCTATTGTTGCAGGTCAGATGTGGGCAGACCGACCCCCTGTGAAGAGAAATTACCTCCATCAGCAGTGTCCATATGGCTTAAGGTTGAGCTCTTTATGTGGACCATCTCCTGCCCTTTTGGCAGCCTTGGCATGGTTAGACAGCTTTGCTTCATCTTCCGTTTGTCAGCCCATCTTTTCTTTAACATGTCAGTGGTTCTGACAGCATGACCTACACTGCTTATGGACTCCAGGAACTGCTTATGGAATCCAGGATGTTACTTCAGATTCCATTTTCCTCAGAAGTCGATGTGCGATAACAGATCTCACAAAATAACTTGGCAGTTATCCACTATTACAGAGAAGTAGAACTGCGGAGCACTACTAGTGTGCAACAAAGTATGAGAGGTGATCAAGAGGGGACTCCGATAAAAATATAAATTTAGTAGATCACATGTGACCACAGAGAGGAAAAAAACCACACCTATGCTTTTCATGCACACTGCACTTTATCAAGGTGAGTTACCCCTATGATAACACCTTGAGCTATATGTTATACTTTTCAGCAACTATTATTTGGGAGATGTTTATTGTGCCATTTTTGTTTTGTTTTTCCAAACTTTTTTATTGTATTTTTCAAGATATGGACATCGATGATATATCAAGTCAATTCATATAGGATTGCCAAACATCCTATTTTCCTTAACAATACAAAGAGTCAGAAACCTAGATTATGGATAAACTATGTGGTTTCACAGTGTCTATAAGTTGCTAAGATGCAAGTGCACTCCCTTAATTTAACTTAGGGGGTTCGACTTTTCCTTATTCAAACCCATTTAATCCATGAGAAAAGGGATAGCCGGAGATAAGGATAGAAAGAGAAAGAGGAAAGGGGAGAGTGGGAGGGAAAGGGGGGGGGGGGGGAACCTCAAAGGGGAAGGGGGTGGGCGGGACAAGGAGGAGATGGCTCATAACCCCCCCCCCCCCATCTCCTCCCCCCCAACCCGTGCCACATCGCACTGGACCTTTCCACTATCACCCTGGGAGTCTCTTCTTTGTGTATAGATTCTCTACTATTCTTAGTTCTCAGTCCATTGGTCCCACACCTTATGATATTATTCCACTTTTTGGCTGAGAAGAGCTGAGAGTTGCTCCATGAGCTTCACCTCATTAATTCTTCTAATTACTGTGCGTTTTGATGGGGCTTTAATTTGTTTCCACGCCGCCACTATAGAGCAGCGGGCCGCGGTAAGGATGAATGAGACAAGTTTACTTTGGGAGGTTTGAAGATCTTCAATAGGCCTGGCAAGAAGAAAGGACAGCGGGTCCATTCGCACCCCCACTCCTAGAAAGTCCTGAATCAACTCCCGGATCATGTTCCAGAATTTCTGGATTTCAGGACAGGACCACCAGATGTGGACCAAATCTCCCCTCTGGCCACATCCCCTCCAGCAGAGGTCCGACGCCCCAGGGAAAATCTGGCTCAGCCTACTCGGGTTAAGTACCAGTGAAATAGGATTTTGTAAATGTTTTCTTTTGTTGTAGTACAAATTGATGTTTTTGCTGCTGCTTCCCAAAAATCCTCCCAGTCGTCTCTATCTATATCCACGTTGAGGTCTTCTGCCCATTTTATCATATAGTTATGGTTGGCGGCCGCTGCTGACGATGCTATCCCCGAATATATTTCTGAAATCAAACTCCTCTGGTATAAACCTTTTCAGCACAGCGTTTCAAACTTTGTTAGTTTTGGGAAGTTTGACGTTTGAGAGATCGTTGTTAGAAAGTGTCTGATCTGAAGGAAGCTGAATACCGGAAGATTCTGGGTTAAGTATTTCTTCTGAATATCTTGATATGACAGGATCACTCCTTTATCCACCATATCTGCTACTGTTTTAATGTTTAAATCTCTAAATTTTTTGAAGTCTTTTTGAGAGCACCCCGGGGGGAACTCTGGGTTTCCAAATATTGGGGTTAGTAACGATGGGGAGGAGGACAGATTATATTTTTCTTTACTTTTAGACCATATCTTCCAGGTACACCTCATTGCACCAAGGCCAGGCTCGCCCAGCAGCGTCTCTCCTCCTCCTTTCTGAGACCAAAGTATCGATGAAAGGGTGAGAGGGCCATATGAGAAGACTCAATCTCCAACCAGCAGCAAGACGCTGGATTGTTGATCCACATTACTGCTTGTTTTAATTGGGCCGCGTAGAAATATTTAATTATATCTGGGACACCCAAGCCTCCACATTCCTTTGGTTCTAGCATTATTGATCTAGCTACCCTTGGCCTCTTCTTGTTCCATATAAATTGGAAGATCCAATTTTGGATATTTTTAAGTTCTAAAAGAGGGACATGAATCGGTAGTCTGGAAATGATACAGAAGCCTCTGCAGAATATTCATTTTTACTGATGCTATCCTACCTAGCCAAGATATCTGGTAATTATTCCATCTCTGAAGGTTTTTTTTTAATTTTTGTGAAAAGGGGCGGAAGTTACTTTTGTATAGGGATCGGTAGGTGTTCGTTATTCGGATTCCCAGATATTTGATATCTGAAGAACTCCACTTGTAATTGAAGTTGGTTTGTAACAATTTAACTTTTGGGGCCGAAAGAGTTAAGTTCAGGGCCTCTGACTTATCGTTATTGATTTTATACACTGAGATTTTTCCAAATTTGTCTAATTGGGATTGTAGATTCGGAAGGGATGTCAGAGGGCTGGCCAACGTTAATTTTATATCATCTGCGAATAGGGAGATTTTATACTGTGTCCCTCCAATTTCAATTCCTTTTACATTTATATCATCTCTAATTGTTGCTGCAAGGGGTTCTATCGACAATTCAAAGAGAAGCGGAGACAACGGGCAGCCCTGCCTTGTGCCATTGTTAATTTTTATGGGACTTGAGTCTCCTCCTGGGAGTTTAACATATGCCGTGGGCGTCTTGTAAAGGGCTCGGACACCCTACAAGAATGGGCCGCTAAATCCAAATTTAATCATAGTTTGGTCTAAAAAAGCCCACTTTATTCGGTCGAATGCTTTTTCTGCATCAAGACTTAGAAGACTGGCCTTAGCTCCTGTAAGGTGTACATAGTCGATAATATTTATAATCTTTCGAGCATTATGAGAGGCCTGTCTTCCAGAGACAAAACCCACCTGATCTATATGGATCAAATTCGGTAGAATTGGGTTCAGCCTATTTGCCAGAATTTTGCTATAAATCTTTAGGTCTGAATTAAGAAGGGAAATAGGCCGATAACAACCACATTGAAGTGGGTCTCTACCCTCCTTATGTATAATAGCCAAATTGGCCATGGACATAGATGTAGGGATATCCCC
Source organism: Ascaphus truei (assembly GCA_036426205.1). Classification (NCBI taxonomy): domain Eukaryota; kingdom Metazoa; phylum Chordata; class Amphibia; order Anura; family Ascaphidae; genus Ascaphus; species Ascaphus truei. The sequence goes on along the minus strand of CM071568.1, from coordinate 287,022,471 downwards.
ACCTTCCAGGAATGAGTTAAAGACCTCGAGCATAAACAGGGACAGCACCGTCTTAAATTTATTGTGCCATTTTTTTAATGTGTTGATCTATCTTAGACACCATTAGACATTATTCTTCCAATAAGATATCTACTTCCTGTGTACTACATCACTTTGAAAGGAGATTCTGGACTTTATGATATTCATATAGGCATTTTGCACAGAGCTTTTGTTGTGTCTGGGCACAAGACCCCCTTGGCCTTTGTTTTTCCAGTTATCCACTATGCCACTATATGGTGGCATATGGTGGCACTATATATCCACTATGCCACTATCCTCAGCTGGGAACCTCACAATCCTAATCCTGCCTGCCTGCCTAGAAGGACCACTATCTGCTGACTGGGACATCATACTTACCCAGCCTAGGTATGGAATGTGCGCAACGGTCTATATTGAACTTCTATTTATACTGTATTTGAACTTGTTTGTGACGTAGCGCACATGCACATTAAATAAAACCAAAGTGCATGCATGCAAACATATTCCTAGCACATGGGTTGTATTAGATGCTAAAGAGCATATGCTTCTGTATCGAGGATGCAATAAATGTTATTCAGCATGTGCAGAACTGTGGTTTGACGCGTATGTGCGTTAGTAGATGTTAATGCGTAGCTTGGATTTAACATGTTTAACACCCAGACGTGCACAACCACTTTAACTTACTGCTAAGCGTATGCTAATCAGGAATCTAACGGATTTGTTTTTGCATTAAATTAGCTTGGTGCATCTCCATTAAAGTCCGGGAAGCTAACGTCTGTTAACTATTTAGGTGACATTAGTTTCCCTGACTTAACGGAGCAATGCGGATTTTCCCCTAAGTAGCTTAAGAAAGCGGCGTGGATTCTGGCCTGAGAGAGCCCCAACTTTTGAAAACAATATTTGTGAAAGCTTGGCAAAAAAATTGCAAAAATATTAAAGTTTTAAATAGGGGGATAGTTAATGAGGTTTCCCAGCTGCAATACAGGGGCAAAAGCATTAGAAATTAATTGAACCAGATTTATGAAGAGATAAATTAATTTTCTTTAATAATTATAAATGTCCTTTTTTTGTACTAGATTTGCTTCCAAATAAATGTACAGTATCAAATGTTTTTTTTTTTTAACGGACCTCAGTGCGATTGGCCACTTTGGAACATATTTAATGAGTTTGGGAAGGGGATCTAGACACTTTGCACAATTTCTTTAAATATATTAATTCTAATCACCTTAACCTAGTATTTACGTATCATTTTAACACACAGCACATCGACTATCTGGACCTCCGTTTGTTCATTGATATTAAAGGTCAAATTCAAACGGAAACATTCAGGAAACCGAACGCCAGGAATATGTTATTACGAGCTGACAGCTGCCACCCTCCTGCGGTCATCAGGGGTATCCCCAAGGGCCAGTTCCTCAGACTGAGGAGGAATTGCTCTACTGAGGAGGCTTTTTCTCGTCAGTCTGAGGAACTATGCCTTCGTTTCCACCAGAGGGGCTATAATATGGATGGCCTGATTGATACCTCCAAAGAAATTGCACTAACAAACAGAGAGGATTTATTCAGCAAGGGTGATTCTGACGAGAATAGAATAACATTGAGACAGAAGAAAAAGGACACTGGTTTTTCGCAAGGGGATGTTCCACTCATGATTACACAATATAACAGATGTAGTCATAAAGTACAAAACATTATACGCAAACATTGGAATATTCTCCAAATGGATAGTAGCCTTAAGGAATGCGTTAAACAAGGCCCCCGTTTTGTATATCGTAAGGCAAAAACCATCGCAAGTTATGTGTCGCCTAGTTATGTTGCATCCTCCACCTTATCTACCAGAAAATTTGTAACAAAGGGCTCATACAGGTGTGGAGGCTGTAAGATCTGCAAATTTGTGACACCCGCACAATGTTTTAGAGGTCTAAATTCTAAACAAGAATTTCGTATAAAATCATTTATAAATTGTGATACTAACAACGTAGTGTACCTCTTAACGTGTGGGTGCGGGATAAACTATGTGGGTAGGACAATTAGACCGCTAAAGAACAGAATCCTTGAACACATTAGGTTAATTAGGAAAGGAGACACTTCTCACCCGGTCTCCAAACACTTTTCACAATGCCCAAAAGGGAGCCTTAATGGGCTAAAAGTTCAAGGTATTGAACAGATCTTTCTAAATGAAAGGGGAGGTGACTCACTCAACCTTCTGGACCGCAGGGAGGCATATTGGATATTTATGCTTCAGACTAGAACCCCCTGCGGTCTGAATGTAGAGTGGAATCTGAGTCATTTCCTTAAATAAATTTAATCAAATTTTCTATAAATGCTGTAAAATTACAATTCCTATCCTATTGTCATCATTTTTTGACATAATAACGAGATCTTTACATAGATGTAAGATAAAAAATTGAATGAATTATTCAGTTGCTTAGCACCATGTTTCTGACAGTATATTGTGTCAGTTCCTTTATATATTGTGTCTTGTATTAGACCCGGACATACGGGTGATGCCCTTATAATAGAGGTGGCATTGCCACAGATCAATACCTGAGCTTATTGTTTAGCAATTACCTTTATGAGCCATGGATTAATCCTAGGTTATGATTTGCGATAGATAAATGAGTAATCGCAGGAATAGCATAATTGATTCCCCTTCGCCTTTGGAGGACTCAGAAAAACAAGACATTATATCTAAGTCTTGCTGATCTGATTCATTTTGTTTTTAATTAATTTTATATGGTAGGTTAATTTGTGTACAGCATTGGTTGGCTGATACGTGATCGTTAGTGATCCCGGTGAATGATCCTACTTGATGTTTGGTTGTCTTAAGTGGGTTTTTATGTGTTGAATGGGCAACCATTTTGCAATAGGAGCTCAAAGGATTTGTTCACTGTATTCTAGCTTAGTCTACTCTATTGTGTGTCTAGCTAAACTTTTTTTCTTTTCGTGTGTTCCCTTCCAGATCATATTGTGGCTGCACGGGGCTCGTGTGATTGAGCTGTCCCGTCTGCCCCATACAGTCATTGGTGCGGCACAGCGGGGGGCTTCAGCCACCAATCGGAGCATTCGTGACGTCACGAGGGGCGGGAAAGGAGGTGAGAGTAAGGGGAAAGCTTCTTGCCTTCACGGAAACTAGGGGCATGCGCGGGCGCGTAGTGGGGGCCTGGTGGTATTACCCACAATCCTATGGTTGTTGGAGCGACGCTCCGTGTGACGTCATGGCATGCGCGGTGGGTCCGCGATGCATACCCACAGATTTCTGTAATTTACTCATAAACCTTGATATATAAGGTGCCCAGTCTAAACATACCACTATTCTCTGATAAAAGAGTGGTCTGAAAGCGTAGATGTTGAGGGATTTGGTCCCTTATGTGTCCCCAAGGGGTGAATTTGTCTCTCATCAGCTGCAATAAAAGAAAAGTTTTTTTACTCCACACCTGGCTCCTGGCTGTGCGCCATTCGTTTTTTTCTATTGAATTCTCTGGACTCTGGATCCTTCTTGGCTTGCACGCCGGGCAGAAAAAAAACCTGGAGATGACGGTGAGTGGGGTTATGTTTTGCTTAGACTATTATGTTGGGTTTGACAGCAAACAGTCATTATTATACTACATGTCTTTATTATGCTAACAACCCATTGGTATCTCCAGGGGTTATTAAGATTTATGCCTTTGGATGGAGTTACTGCGGGTTTGAGCACCCCAATTCCTTCACATATTTAATGAGGCAGTAAGTTAATTCTAACTTTCTCATTACAACTATAACAAGTCATGGAAAACATGCCCCTTATTCCCAACGCATGAGTGCAGTAGTTATCTGCATATCAGTAGAACAGTTCCTACTAGTACAGTAAAGACTACAATTGGTTTGTGAATTAGGCCCTTATTGTTTTGATAATGTACAATATGCCTTTAAAATGCTCCCTCCAGTATTATGTTTAATGAGATTTCACACACTTCTATTTCAAAACTGTTTTATTGACTGTAATTGAATTGAACATATTTGCTGAAAATCCACTCTTTTTGAGCAGCATTAACATTTATTCAAATTTAATTTGATTCCCGAATCACCACACTTTCAAACTCAGCATAACGTTTCAGTAAGGGTTCGTAGATCTAGAGAAAAAAAAAAAGGATTCCAAATGAAATGTACAGTAATTGTTAGCTTATTTTGCATTTGTAATATTTCCTTTTAAAGTAGTAATACCCCCCCCCCTTCCCAGAAGCTGTGTGAGAATAACTCTGATAATGTTAGTATCCTGCCTCTGAGCATTTCCTGTGCACTGGGATCTGGGGAGACATCCATTTCCCCCACCTGGACACTTAATTATATATATATATAGGATTATTATATATATATAGAACTGTAAATATTTGTACTGCTGCGGCACAGTTTATTCGTAGCATTTGCCGTTCTGTGCCGAAGCTAGTAGCCTGGCGAGCCGGTGCAGTAGGTGACTGGGCGCGCCGAAGCAGCGGGAAAGAGCGCCCTCCGATCGGGGCGCTCTCCCTACCGTGCCGGGTGTCCGGGGTCCCCGGAACCCCCTGCCGTGTTCCCCGTGTCCCGCGATAGCGGGACACAGGGCTCCCTCGGGGAGCCCCTGGACACGCGTGCAGGGGCGCAGGCTCCGATGGCGGGGACGGCGTATGCGCGGCAAGCCGAGGGGCGGCCACTAGCAAGCCGGGAAATCTCCCTGCTGTCGGATTGGCCGCACTGCGATAAAGTGTTGTCGCCAGTGTATATTATTTGCGTCTTAGACAGGTCTGAACCCTGTCTTTTACTTCACCTTTCACAGGGTTGTAGACCTGTCTAAGAATGCAAATGAATATATCTTATAAGTATATATTATTTGGTATATTTCATATTTTATATATATATATATATAGATTTAATATATCTATATGAATATATCTAATAAAGTATATTTTATAGGGTTATAGTATATTATATATATATATATATATATATATATAGTTGTGTGAAAAAGAAAGTACACCCTCTTTGAATTCTATGGTTTTACATATCAGGACAATAACAATCAACTGTTCCTTAGCAGGTCTTACAATTAGGTAAATACAACCTCAGATGAACAACAACACATGACATATTACACCGTGTCATGATTTATTTAACAAATTAAAGCCAAAATGGAGAAGCCATGTGTGAAAAACTAAGTACACCTTATGATTCAATAGCTTGTGGAACCACCTTTAGCAGCAATAACTTGAAGTAATCGTTTTCTGTATGACTTTATCAGTCTCTCACATCGTTGTGGAGGAATTTTGGCTCACTCTTCTTTACAACGTTGCTTCAGTTCATTGAGGTTTATGGGTATTTGTTTATGCACAGCTCTCTTAGGGTCCAGCCACAGCATTTCAATCGGGTTGAGGTCTGGACTTTGACTGGGCCATTGCAACACCTTGATTCTTTTCTTTTTCAGCCATTCTGTTGTAGATTTGCTGGTGTGCTTGGGATCATTGTCCTGTTGCATGACCCAATTTCGGCCAAGCTTTAGCTGTCAGACAGATGGCCTCACATTTGACTCTAGAATACTTTGGTATACAGAGGAGTTAATGGTTGACTCAATGACTGCAAAGTTGCCAGGTCCTGTGGCTGCAAAACAAGCCAAAATCATCACCCCTACACCACCGTGCTTGACAGTTGGTATGAGGTGTTTGTGCTGATATGCTGTGTTTGGCTTTCGCCAAACGTGGCGCTGTGCATTATGGCCAAACATCTCCACCTTGGTCTCGTCTGTCTAAAGGACATTGTTCCAGAAGTCTTGTGGTTTGTTCAGATGCAACTTTGCAAACCTAAGCCGTGCTGCCATGTTCTTTTTAGAGAGAAGAGGCTTTCTCCTGGCAACTCTTCCAAACAAACCATACTTGATCAGTCTTTTTCTAATTGTACTGTCATGAACTTTAACATTTAACATGCTAACTGAGGCCTGTAGAGTCTGAGATGTAACTCTTGTTTTTTTTTTCAATTTCTCTGAGCATTGCACTGACATTGGTCTGACCTTGGGGTGAATTTGCTGGGACGTCCACTCCTGGTAAGATTGGCAACTGTCTTGAATGTTTTACACTTTTAAATAATCTTTCTCACTGTAGAATGATGGACTTTAAATTGTTTGGAAATGGCCTTATAACCCTTCCCAGATTGATGGGCAGCAACAATTGCTTCTCTAAGATAATTGCTGATGTTTTTTCTTCTTTGGCATTGTGTTAACACACACCTGAATGCTCCAGACCAGCAAACTGCTAAAACTTCGGCTTTTATAGAGGTGGTCACACTTGCTGATGATCAATTAATCAAGGGCATTTGATTAGCAGCACTTGTCTGCTACTTAGCATCTTAATTCCTATGGAAGCAGTAAGGGTGTACTTAGTTTTTCACACATAGCTTCTCCATTTTGGCTTTATTTTTGTTAAATAAATCATGACAGTGTAATATGTCATGTGTTGTTGTTCATCTGAGGTTGTATTGATCTAATTTTAAGACCTGCTAAGGAACAGATGATTGTTATTATGTCCTGATACCTGTATAAAAACCATAGAATTCAAAGAGGGTGTACTTTCTTTTTCACACAACTGTATATACTGTATATGTAAAAAAATGATTGCTGCTTTTATTATCCTCAATAAAATATCTCTAGAATAAAACTGGTTTTCTTAAAGGCCGCTGTTCAAAGTTTTATCCTGATCTATGGAGAATCCTCAGTTCCCAAGATATTTAACAGGTGAAATTCCTTGACAAGAATACTTATCTGGGAAAGCAAAATGGCCACTGGACTTGGCCTTGCTCCAGCAACCAACAGGAAGCTGGAACCCCATTGGTAGATTACGTTTTTATCTTACTATTGATAACCTCGGTAGCCATCTTGGATTTTTTTTTTGTACTGAAAAATTCTACAAAATGTACAAATTAAATATCTCAAGAATTGCTGGACCACAGGACTCGAGTTAACATGGTTTGGCTTAATGGGACCTTCATTTAAGTTCATAAGATTATTTGACAAACTGTATGGCAGGATAAAAAATACTTTACGATGAATGATTGACATGTAACTTATGGATGAAGTAAGAAAAATAAACAGATGAGGAAAAACTTCATAAGGATGAATAACTTTATATTGAAAATATGAGCATTTATATATTCTTATATTGTTATTTTTCCATTTATTGTATTGCAAATTAGTCGCTCTAAAATTATCACTGAAAGGATGATTTTAAAATAACTGACATGGTATAATACTCCTCTCACTAAAGTAGACATTGTGAAATAATTCTAATAAATAAGATGTAGACAGTTCCACATGAAATAACATAACAAAACAAACCCCTTCGTTCCATACATCTCACAAGTGTTTAGCATCAGTACTTGTCACTTAGGTATTACTAAATTTCAGTTAGTATGAGACTGCCAGGGACCCCCGCTTTGTTAATCCGATGGGCCATTAGTCTCTCTGCAGAAATGTCACAGAAATGTTGCAGCATTTCTGGGATTTTGCTCCAGATTTTCCAAGGCAAGTGTTCGGATACTCGTGGCTGCATTTGTATCTAAATGTTTTATTGTCCGATAAAGAAAGCAGGGGGACCAGCCAAACATAATCGCTATGCCTAAGCCAAAGCCATCCTAAAAATTACTTTTTTTTATTCCTTGTTGGAACCTGTGGTTTATGGCTAAAAAGATGGTGATGAGAACACTTGAATAAGGAATTTGACTCGGTTGTCTTTGGAGGACACAGAGGTGACAACATCTTAAGGTTCAACATGTATGACAGTGAAAGAGAGAGTCTGCAGTATTCAATATTGTTTACAGATGGTACATGGCTTCCTTATGCCTCTACGAAATATCTACTGATGTAGCAAGAATCACTGTCTCTGCCACCACGGTCAAACGTCTGTGGCGCCAGAGTATCTGCTGCAACCGTGCTGTGGCTGCTTTATGTTTCCGAATTGGACCCTATGACAGGGTGAAGTCATTCGCTGACAATTAACCCGGGAAACATACATCTGACGGCTGAAATCAGCAGTCAGAGGTTTAACCCAGTTAGAGGTACATGACAATAAGAGCTGAATTAAGACAAGCAGCTTGATAAGGAGGCAACTGCTTGTAGTAGGTGGCTGTCTCATGCTATAGAGCTGTCCCGTCCAAGCTACTGGATCCAGAAGGATTGCCTATACACTCATAGGACAGGAGTCCCAACTAAACAGATAAGGAATTGATCTTATTTCTCTATCCATGAATGTGATTTAAAAACTGGTAACTGGTTTATACAGCCAGCTCGCAGCTAGGCTTATATTGTATAGTTAGCCTCCCTGCGGTGGAGTAGGTGTTCCTTTTATGTTTTGTTTACCTTAAAGGGACGGTGTGCCTAATGTTTATTTCATTGTGGAAAATAAACTACTGAAGGTAAAAGCCTTACCTATTGTTTGGGGCTCTTACTGACCACACTGCAAGGCCGTCCTGCCACAGACCCCCACAGCGTTAATCACAAGACACCTTCAGCACTACGGCCATGTAAATGTGAGTGGCAGCAGCACCAGAGACAGGAAGGTTTGCTACATCTGTAAATGCATTGTTCCTCTTTAACACAGAGATTGTAGAAGGTGTAAATGTGCCTTTATCTTGTGGTATTGCCCTAAGGTGATTAATTACCAGGTGGACATTGTTTGCCTTTTAATGGATATACAGATGCAGCGGCCATTATTGAAACACCACGCGGTGTATACCTCGGAATACCCATGTGATGGCGTGCTATTTCTTCCAACCGTACCGCCTTAAGACGCGTGTGCAGAAAATGGAATTTTAGTGTTCTGGCTTTTAAACACCTGAAATTGACACAATAGCACAGTACTGTACACATTACAATTCATTCATTTCATTGCATTTAATTGCACACAATCCATGAAATGCAAATAAAGCAGCCGCGATAAACACGTGTGCCTGGTGACGATTGGCAGCGTTAATGCCGCATGGAGTACAGCAGCGCACACGAAAACGGCGCCGTGATTTATTCAAAAAACGGCCGCTACATCTGTAACAGATGTTGAGCTTTTAAAGAAAGCTCCCAATTATAGGTGCCATTGTCAAATAATTTATTCCACTTTATTTGTAACAAACATTTTTGGAATATGTTTAAAATAGCAGAAGTGAAAAAGTGACCAGTATAGCACCAATGTAAAGTAAAATTAAACAGTCTCGTATGGTGACGAAAGACACAGCTTAAAACAAATGACATAAGCATATTTACAAAAGTACCACATATAGTACCCAAAACATACAGTAGGACCCCTTTATTTGTTAGACTTTCGGCGCGTGTTAGGTATGGTGTGATTTTGTAAATAAGCTCCAGTCTCCTTTTTGTTTTGTGCTCACCTTATCTGCTCCAGTTCTTGGTGTAACTACTAATTTATGTTCTTCAGCTAATTTTATAACATCTGTAAAGGAAGATGCTGATGCCTCTTTCAAAAGACCTGAAATGCAACCAAACATGTGAATCAATGCATAGGAACATATATTAATACAAATATATTAATACACCATTTATTATTACATACTGTCACGGTAGCTTGAGACAAGTTGTAATTTACACCAAAACTATATATAAATATATATATACCTGGGTTTGAACTGGGACGAGACTTAAGATATAATAAAGTGATTTTATTCCTTGATAAAGGTGAACACAGCAAATATGTACAAATAACAGGCAAAATATAGACACTTACATAAAGATTATGGCAAGAAAGCCACCAGGATTAGAGACTGGCCACTTCTCCCATAGTTCAGTTGACATCACAGCAAAACAGGCAGGATACATGCATGCATGAAGATCATTTGCATGAACAACATGAACAACAATGGGTAAAGGGTGGTTCTGACTTATATATCATTTTAACCCCCTCTTTCCCATATACGGCGCCGTGCCGTCTAGCAAAAGTCCCTTTGAAGCTTTTGAAGCTCATTTTGGACTTCCAGCTTGGGGTAGTCCCCCCCCCATCAATAAACCCTTTGAAGCAGGGTGAACATTTGTCATGTTCACTCCTGCAGGAAACCTTGGTGTGTAAGTGTGAGTTACCACGTTTACAGAAAACATCCTCTTCCCTGCTCATTATCATAACAGGGGGGGGGGGGTTGCAGTCTTTCAGAACTCAACCAAAATTTCATATTTACTGCAAATCATTGCATAACTTCCGTTCCGTAATACACACAGTCAGGTGAGATATATTAATACAATCCGTGACACCTGACGCTCGCAGAGATACCGAACATTACAATGTACAGTAGAGGCAACGTTTATTCTAACATTTGCCGTAAACTAGCCGGGTTACATTCTGGGTATGTGCTGGGTATGTGCTGGGTATGTTCTGGGCTAGTTTGAGGCACGTTTAATGGTGATTGTGGGGGAATGAACCCCTGTGATCCGGTGCTTCTAAAAATCCATAAGTAAATCTGGGTGTATGTAGACAATGTCAGACATGTGTAGAACAAGAAAGGCTGCTACACAGGCATAAAGATCCTGTTAGAGGGGACCGGCAACTGCAGCAGCAGCATGTATATATCTGACACCAGTGTAAGAGATCATCACTCTTTGATAAAGTTCCACACAGGAACGAAACGCGTCAGAGTGATCTCTGTGATGCGCAGCATTCTAGGTTAATAAAGCTGTTTTTAACCATTCACGTTTGCGGTTGAATTCCTGCTGCAGTGACCGCCTACACACCATAAATTGAGGCACGTTTAAGGCATTTCTGCATTGACTAACGACCCATAGGATTAACACAGCAGGGATCCCTGGCATTCCAATTCAGTTTGAATGGGACTGCCAAGGACCCCCGCTGTTAATCTGATAGGCCATTAATCAATGCAGAAATGCTGGGGCTAGTTTAAGGAAAGTTTAAGGCATGTATTCAGAATGTACCTGGGTGTTTCCTGGGTTTTTTGGGGAATTGCCACTGGTTTTTGTTCGAATAAGAGTGACCTCTACTGTAATATGAAAATTAATAGAGATATTAATATCTGGCATTTAGCAGCCGTTACATATACAGTGTTTAGACTCCAAAAGATGGGCTACATCCAACGGATACACATATGTAATTCTATCATGTTCAGCCAAGGACATCTCATAATATTCTTATATTTAATAAGGTCACCATTCAGATATCCTGTTTGGGGTAGCCCCCCCCCCCCATGGCCCCATCAATAAAACCTTTTGAAGCAGGGCTTTTGGCGTCCATTGTAAGTGTGAACTGTTACACTTAACTATTCCTGTGCCTGCCTCCCGCATAAACAATTAGGTATTTACTTCTTTGATCAGGATTATACTTCATTGTAAGTGTGAAGGACCAACACTCAGTTTCTTGGTTCTGGACATTTAAAAACTGCAAAAAGTCACTTATCAAAAATATATGTCCCTCTTATGACAAAGTTATATTTTTAATATGTGGGTACTTGGGGAGTTTTCTCGAGGCTGCATCTATCATGTGGGGTTCTAAAACCTTCTCTTCTCTAAGACACCAGCTTAAGAATACCTTGCTGGCAGGCATGACAGGTTAAAATACCCCCCCTTACCCCTCATGCTCCAGAACATCCTGCCCTGCAGCTATTTCTCATAAGAGGCCACCATACAAGGCAATCCACTTACACTGCTGGCACAGGCAGTTGCAGGCCCATGAGGCAAAGGGAATACACAGATAACGCATTACTTAGCCCACTGGGCTTTCACAGTTAACCCTTAAGTCCCAGTGTGTGTGTTATGCAGACACTGATTAACCCAGACATTACAATGGGACAGGGGAACAAGGGGAGAATACATTTACACAGGGGAATAAGCATTTTCATGGTTATTTAACAAGGGTTAAGTCACAGTTCTGGGCCTCAGCCCAGTTAACCCCTTGTCTCCCTGGCGAGGTTAGAGGGGGCCCTTGGGGGGTAACCCCGTTAATCCCGGGCCAAACCCTCCCTACCGTCACACCTCCCCTGCTCAAGGGCCCCTGGTACCCCAGCGGCCTCCCCATGGCCCTGGGATACCACTGGCGCTCTTGACGCACTCAATACGTCCTGAGGGATTGGCCTGGCAAAATTGTCCTCCGGCATTGACCAGTACACAGAGGATTGTAAAGTCCAGTTTCTGCAAAGCCGGGCATTCTCCTTTGCCTCCCTCTGCCCCCCACCCAGTGCCTTGGGAACCAAGTCCAGGGTGAAAGGGGCTCCTGTGCAGACTATGCTGCACATTGCCCAGAGACTGGCATATCTCTGCACCAACAGGAGACCAGCTATCCAGCACAGACCATCGCTTTCCTGTCAACCAAGTCTGGGAAAAGGCTATGTCACTATTCTGTAGGGACCCTACCTGCCCTGGCTCAGTGCCAACCTGTAGCTGCTCCGCTATACTCCTGACTCTCCTCTCTGGCTGCCTATCTACCCACAGCCTCTCCTTTGGGAACCCAGGGGGTTCTGTCAGAGGGGTCACTCCTGGCCAGTCAGAACAAGGGACCTTCTGCCTACCTAGCCCATCCCTAGCTTCTGTCAGCTGCCTAACACCCCACTGATCTCCTATCTCCCCCTGCTCCACGGTGCCTCCCTGCCTAGCCTCCCCTAGGCCCAGCACCTCAGCCTGCTGCTTACCTCCCTGCAGCCCACCTGCACTCCTCTCCTCCCTGGGCAATCCTACCCCAGACCCTGGAACTACCTGAGTGCACCTACCTCCCTGACCTTGTCTCCCCCTTACCAGGGATGAGCTCAGGGGCACCTCTCCAGATGCAACCGCCTTAGCGCTTGGCTGGCAGGTATCCCTGGGGTGGCAAAAACTGTCCACTGCCCATGATACCCACAGCCAGGCTGCAACAGGGGGTTGCTGATCTGAGAAACCCCCTGGGGCTCTGCCAGGGTAACGGGAAACTCTAGCTGCAATACCTGCTGCTTTCCCTCCCTGGCTACCACTAGCCCTCCTTCTCTCACTGAGATCTTCTGCTGGCTACCTACCTGCAGCCTCCCCTCACTCCGCTTCTCCCTAGCTAACCCTAACCTGGGTCCTAGGGACACCTGAGTGAGGCCATCTTCCTGACACTGTCTCCACCTTACCAGGGATGAGCTCAGGGGCACCTCTCCAGATGCAACCGCCTTAGCGCTTGGCTGGCAGGTAGCCCTGGGGTGGCACAAGCCTGCCACTGCCCCGGATACCCCCAGCCCATAGCCAGGCTGCAACAGGGGGTTGCTGATCTGAGACACCCCCTGAGGCTCTGCCAGGGTAGCGGGGAAAACTGGCTGGCTCACTTGCTGCCTTCCCTCCCCGGTTCCCACTGGCCCACCCAACCCTCTCCCAGGCAATCCTACCCTAGAGCTGGGTGCTAACGGGGCTAGCCCCTCTCCCTGAAGCTGTGCCCCCATTACCGGAGGTGAGCTCAGGGTTGCTGGTGCAGATGCACCCACCTTAGCTTCTGGCTGGCAGGTAATCTGGGGGTGGTCTAACTGTGCCACAACCCCTGGTACCTCCAGCCCATAGCAAGGCTGCAACAGTGGGGCTCTTAACTGAGAGTCCCCTTGCTGCTCCGCCCAGGTAATAGGGAAGCCTGGCGGTCCTACAAGCTGCCCTTTCTTCCCCTCCCCTGAGATCTGATGCTGGCTACCTACCTGCAGCCTCCCCTCACTCCGCTTCTCCCTAGCTAATCCTAACCTGGATCATAGGGACACCTGAGTGAGGCCATCTCCCTGACACTGTCTCCCCATTACCGGGGATGAGCTCAGGGTTGCTGGTGCAGATGCACCCACGTTAGCTCCTGGCTGGCAGATAATCTGGGGGTGGTCTAACTTTGCCACAACCCCTGATACCTCCAGCCCAGAGCAAGGCTGCAACAGTGGGGCTCTTAACTGAGAGTCCCCTTACTGCTCCGCCAGGGTAATGGGGAAGTCCAGCTGCCCTACAAGCTGCCCTTCCTTCCCCTCCCCTGGTACCCCTATCTCCTGCCACCCCCCGGTCACCCCTATAGTGAAACAACAGGGTACAGTCATAGGGAAACATAAGTCAGAGTCAGTCTGCGACTTGGTCTGGCTTACCTTGCTGGTCCCCGCAGAGACCGCCGCCTTCGTTGGTCCCAATTGCAGGGGGACTGGAGTGGCCGCCGCCGGCCCCATCTGGGCTGGGCAGCACCGGGCTGCTGCCGCAACAGCGCCCGGGTTGGGTACAGGTAAAATGGTGCAGGACAAGGGTCCCAGGTCTTTGTGGAGGAACACAGCTCCATGCAAACTTGGTAAAATAACCCCCTCCCGCAAACCCTGTCCCTCCCCCAAATAGAACTGCCGCCGGCAGGATGCCGGAGTGGCGGCGTCTTCTCTGCCGCTGCCGCTGGTTCTCCGCCGGGATCAGGTGGATGGCCGCTGCTCTCCGCCGCTGTTGCTGATGCAGCCCGTCCAGGTTCTCCAGGAGACGTCCCGAGGAGGGTTGTCGCCCCGGCTGGGCGGGAGCCATCAGAGGATGCCGCTAACTGGGTCATCTTTTCCGCAGCTCGTGAGCGTTGGCCCTGAGGGGCTTCTTCGCCTGACCGCACACGGTCAGGGCACTGGGCATTATTGTGGCCCATTGGTTGGCAGTGCCGCAGCAGCTGCCGGTGCTTCTCCGCCACCGGTGGACTAACCCCAGCAAGGGGCAACGGAGCCCAGAGCGGAGAGGCTTGAGCACCGGGCTCTGGGAGGGGATAAGTGGGTCGGATCATTGCCAGCTTCAGCTGCTCGAGCCGCTCTGCTGGGGACATCTCTCCCTGCGCAAACATCAGGGCCAGCAATTCTGGGAAAAATGGACTGGCCGCCGCAACGGCCAATACCTCTCCTGGTGCAAGACTTCCATGGTCTCCGAGACCACCCGCTCCCTCCACAAGTCTCTGCCGTCCCGGAGCTGGGTCCCTTCCTTGCTCTCCGGGCGGTGTGATGGTTACAGCAGCTGCAGCTGTGGATCTTTGCTCAGCCTGCCGGGTTTCATGCTCACCCATTGCTGTCTCTCTCTCAGCCTTGCTGGCTGCTGGTCCCCGCGCCGACTTGATGCACTCCTCCGGTCTCAGTGCCCGGCTCCAGTCAGACGGATGGCCGGCACTTTGGTTCTGGAGGCAATGCTTCTCACAAGTAGGGGAACAGTGAGGAGGTGCCATATCTTGTGTTATATGTTGTACACTGTGTGTTCAATATCTTTAGTCCCAGGAACTTGCAATTACCATCAAGTTCCCACTGGATCACAGTACCCCGCAGAATACTGTAATCCAGGTCCAGTTCAGTCCCGCCAGCTGCCACCAGTTAATTACAAGCTTGTCACGGTAGCTTGAGACAAGTTGTAATTTACACCAAAACTATATATAAATATATATATACCTGGGTTTGAACTGGGACGAGACTTAAGATATAATAAAGTGATTTTATTCCTTGATAAAGGTGAACACAGCAAATATGTACAAATAACAGGCAAAATATAGACACTTACGTAAAGATTATGGCAAGAAAGCCATCAGGATTAGAGACTGGCCACTTCTCCCATAGTTCAGTTGACATCACAGCAAAACAGGCAGGATACATGCATGCATGAAGATCATTTGCATGAACAACATGAACAACAATGGGTAAAGGGTGGTTCTGACTTATATATCATTTTAACCCCCTCTTTCCCAGATACGGCGCTGTGCCGTCTAGCAAAAGCCCCTTTGAAGCTTTTGAAGCTCATTTTGGACTTCCAGCTTGGGGTAGCCCCCCCCATCAATAAACCCTTTGAAGCAGGGTGAACATTTGTCATGTTCACTCCTGCAGGAAACCTTGGTGTGTAAGTGTGAGTTACCACGTTTACAGAAAACATCCTCTTCCCTGCTCATTATCATAACAGGGGGGGGTTGCATATTGCATATTTACTGCAAATCATTGCATAACTTCCGTTCCGTAATACACACAGTCAGGTGAGATATATTAATACAATCCGTGACACCTGACGCTCGCAGAGATACTAAACATTACAATGTAATATGAAAATTAATAGAGATATTAATATCTGGCATTTAGCAGCCGTTACATATACAGTGTTTAGACTCCAAAAGATGGGCTACATCCAACGGATACACATATGTAATTCTTATCATGTTCAGCCAAGGACATCTCATACTATTCTTATATTTAATAAGGTCACCCATTCAGATATCCTGTTTGGGGTAGCCCCCCCCCCCCCCATGGCCCCATCAATAAAACCTTTTGAAGCAGGCTTTTGGCGTCCATTGTAAGTGTGAACTGTTACACTTAACTATTCCTTGTGCCTGCCTCCCGCATAAACAATTAGGTAATTACTTCTTTGATCAGGATTATTAACTTCCATTGTAAGTGTGAAGGACCAACACTCAGTTTCTTGGTTCAGGACATTTTAAAAACTGCAAAAAGTCACTTTATCAAAAATATATGTCCCTCTTATGACAAAGTTATATTTTTAATATGTGGGTACTTGGGGGTTTTCCCTGAGACTGCATCTATCATGTGGGGTTCTAAAACCTTCTCTTCTCTAAGACACCAGCTTAAGAATACCTTGCTGGCAGGCAAGACAGGTTAAAATATCCCCCCTTTCCCCTCATGCTCCAGACATCCCTGCCCTGCAGCTATTTCTCATAAGAGGCCACCCATACAAGGCAATCCACTTACACGCTGGCACAGGCAGTTGCAGGCCCATGAGGCAAAGGGAATACACAGATAACGCATTACTTAGCCCACTGGGCTTTCACAGTTAACCCCTTAAGTCCCAGTGTGTGTGTTATGCAGACACTGATTAACCCAGACATTACAATGGGACAGGGGAACAGGGGAGAATACATTTACACAGGGGAATAAGCATTTTCATGTTATTTAACAAGGGTTAAGTCACAGTTCTGGGCCTCAGCCCAGTTAACCCCTTGTCTCCCTGGCGAGGTTAGAGGGGGGCCCTTGGGGGGTAACCCCGTTAATCCCGGGCCAAACCCTCCCTACCGTCACACATACAACTTAAACTATGGAGAGAAAAAAACTACTGTAGTGTGTCTAAAACGGAATTTGTGCATCCCCACATGCTCCTACAGAATTCTCTGTAACAAAGACGGGAAGAAAAAACATCATGTACTGTAACATACATACAGATAGGATTAATCATTTGTGAAAGCCGTTCTGCCGAATGAATAATGCAGATGTACTGTGTACCAAGGAGCAATACAAACATTTAAAACAAAGTGCTAATTTTGTCTGCATGGCTTTCCAACTAGTTACAGATGTAGCAGGACTCGTTGACTCCGGAGCCACAGCTGAAAAAGCAGCTCTGAAAATAGTGCTGCTGCTGTGACATCCCTGCAGGGGGTGCAAGCTTCCGGATCGGATCCCCCAAATCAATAATCCTCGGTGCCGGGCCAGCTGTATGGTCATGGTCATGCTGCTTGCCCCATTGCCATAGTTCCACGGCCGTAGACTAAATCCAGCTACATTGGGACATAGATGTAGCAGACTTTATTACATCTGTTATTGCACAATATCACGCATTTCGCAGTTTATCGCACGATTAACAGCTGCTCTATTGAAACAAATGCAGCTGCTGGTAACAGCATTGGCGATTTTGTGAACGAAATGCGCAATTTGTACATTACAGTGCGTTGATGGTTGCAATAACGTCTGCTACATCTATTGGTCAAACTAACACTTCAACCAACACATTATTTAAACACCTTTCTTCCATCAACTTCTTTACCCCTCAATAAAAAAGAAGCCACACAAATCCTCTACAGTATTTACACCCTCTAGCTACTCCTTCAAGGCGTTAGGGATCTCTTCTAATCCTGAACCCAGACATACACACCTGATTTTACCCACGCCTCCCTGCCATCTCTTCCCCTGTAAATTATGTTAACCCTCTCATTTTAATACTGACTAACCTTAAAACTTGCCCCACAAATCCCAATAGCATGCAATCATGGTTAATATCCCACACTCAGTCACTCCTACCACCTATTGTGACCAAGCACTGCCATCTACTTATTCCCTCATCTCCTGTCTCTGTAAATTCCACATCAAACATCTTAGATTGTAAGCTCCTTCAGGGCAGGGATTTCCTTTCCTATTGTCTGATTTTGCTGCACTTATTGTATTATTATAATTCCCTGTACTGTATTCTTTGTGAAGCGTTGAGTACACTTTTGGCGCTATATAAATAAAGACATACAATACAATACAATTGCGACACAATTTTCATGTTTATAACATTCTTGGCCAATCATGCTAATCAACATCAAACTAGTCGTTTTTGACTAACTGTAATAAATGTGTAAATATTGGTACAAATTAGAGAGATAGATACTCTGAACTAATGGTGTACAACTTGCTTGCCTCTTGAGGATAAACAGCTGAAAAGACTTAACTCTATGTTCCCCAATGTTATACAGCATGTTCCCCTTTAGAGAATTCTTGGCAAGCATATTTCCAAAAAAAAGGAAAGCCCAGAGATTTTAGGATCATAAGAAATGACACAATTATATTCAAATGTCATAAACAATCTTTCATATTTGTAACAATGTCCAATATAATATGTGATTTCACATGATTTTGGCGTGCGGAGTGTTCGTTCCATATTTGGAGATGCACGATTTTTGAAGAAAATATGGAGGTTCTCCGTAGCTTTTTACTTACTGTACCAGTATCCTAATTATCTATTGCACAGTCAACAATGTACAATTCTAGGTTTTCTAAATGTGTGTTAGATGGTTATAGAAATTTGTAAGTGTGCGAGTTTTGTTTTGGCATTAGAAATGGGGAGACAGACTTGTAAAAAAGTGTTCTTTTACAATCCAAGTTCCTCTAAAAAGTTGTACAGCTACATCCAGAATTACTATAAATAAATCCATTCATGGGTGAAAGGAGAAGTCTTTAGTAGAGATTTTCGTAAAGATTAGTAGAGATGTATTTCATGTATGTATTTCAGATGCATACAGTATTGAAGCATGTAGGAGATGTGTGCAAAGGTGAAAAGAAGGACTGCATTTGGAAAATAAATGTAGGCTTTTATTTTGCCCAAAGCATTAACAACATAAAATATTAGCTTGTGATCAGCATAAACAGGGTTAACCAAATAAACCAGGCCTGAAGTAGCTCCTATAGGGAGCACTGACTACACCAAGACTGTTGTCCCTATCTGTGGGTTGGAGGGCTAAACACCTTACCAACCTTAGTCTGGGGTAAGTTTTTTTTATTTTAGGGCACACAGGTTCCTCCTGGCTGGGATAGGGGATGGAAAGTCTAGGTGCTGGGTCCTCTATCTCCAGCAGCCCAGGGTGGTAGTTTCCTGGACTTGAGAAAGTATAAACATAGCCTGCTCTCTATAGTGGTCCATGGTGTATTTCTGGATCCGAGAGCCTTTTTCTGTGAGTCTAGGTAGATTTTAATACCCCTAACGAGCCATCTGAGGAGATTAATCAAGCTAGTCTGCTTTAGAGTTAACCTCCTCAGTGCTGTTTGAGGCTCTGAAAAAGTGGTTTCCCCTGTCTCAGTATCTGATAGCAGATCCACCCTGTTACAAAGTATTTCCATCCTCGCACATTACCAGCTCTCACAGCTCTGCCTCCCCACAATCCCACCGACTTCTTCCCCAATGCCAACTCCTTCAATTAACAAGCAGCTATCCGACAAACATCAACATTCTCATCCCCCTGTACCCTATGTTTTCACATACCATTCCCTATAGATTGCAAGCTCCTTGGGGCAGAGCCCTGCTTACCCACTGTAACAATGTATGTTAATATGTGTTACTTATTGTTTTTTCATCCTCCAACCCTATTATACAGCACTACAGAATATGTAGGCGCATTATAAATAAATGATGATGGTATTATTATTATTATTATTATTGTGTGCACTGTTCATGCAAGTTTGCAAATGTGGCATTTATTTGCAAAAAAAAAGAAAAATGGAAAGTTTGCAGACAGGTTACATGACCAATGTTTATGTTGGTTAGGTGACCTGTTTTTTGTCTTTTCTTTTAGTCTTCTCCAAAAGTAGCAATAAAATGGCAAAAATCTTGACATTTACTGTAGCCATTTTTGTCAAATTTTGAAACTATGAAACAAAAGGGGTTTATAATTATACAACTTTTGCCAACCAAATTTCTCAAAGTTCACACGTCTACATTTTAGTAAATAGACTCAAAATAATTGCACCCTATATATCAAAGGAAATATTTTTTTAATTCTTTATAAATATGATTTCCCCTCCCCCCCAATAGTTTTCTTAGTTTTGCAGCAGAGAAACTTTAACAAATAGAGCTAATATTGTCTGGACGAGGGATGCAAAGTCAATAATACGGAGAAGAGGCCGATGGTTAATGGAATTCATTAAACAAAACGTTGATAATCCACCATAATTAAGACACATCTCTTTCATTGACCCCCCTCCTGAATGCTATTGTTAAAAAAATTCCATAACATTGCTGAAACTCAATGTTTTTTCTTTTTCTCTGGTACTAAAATATGAATGTATCCGCTCATCTTCTCCCGTCTAAACTACTGCAACCTTCCCCATACAGGCATTCTGCCTCAGCTCTCTCCCCTTCAAGCTATTCAAATGCTGCCGTGCAGATACCGGTAACCTAATTATCCTCTTGATCAGTCTGTTTCTCTCCTGAGTACTCTCGACCGTCTCCCTCTTAAACTCAGCATTCACTCTAAAATTATTTTCTCTGTTATAAGGCTCTCCACTCCTCTACCCCTCTTTATATCTCAGTTATAATCTTTCGCTATAGCCCTAGAGCTCTGCCTCTCTAGCTCTTGTATCATTACAGTGCTCACGCCTACAGACAGGCCCGTCCCTAGGGTGTGTACTTCCCTTAAGCAAGCACTATTAAGGGCGCTGCCCCCACCCCCAAAGAAATGAGAAAATATATTTCCTGCCCACCCCCCAGGAAGGAAGCAGGGGGTCTCCGGAGCTGAACTCCATTAATTTCAACACCGGGGACCCCCTGCTTCCTGAGATACTTACCTCCCTAGGGGGTGCCAGTATCTCCTGTTCAGGTTTAGCTGTCCCATGACATGGGCCAATAGGAAGCCGTGACATCATCGGTGGCTTTCTATTGGCCCATGGGACCGGGGGCTTTAAACCTGAAGAGATACTGGCACCCCCTAAGAAGGTAAGTACCTCAGGCAGCAGTGGGTCACGGGAGCTAAAATTAACGGGGTTCAAATCCGGAAACCCCCTGCTTCCTACCTACAAGTATTTAAAAAAAGGGGGAAGTATAAGTGCTGCTACTCTCTCTCTCTCTTGCCGCCCCTGAGACATTCCCCCCGTGGCGGCCCCTTAGCTACTTACCTCCATGGGATGGGCCTGCCTACAACCCTTCTCATGTGCTGCAATGGATGACCACTTGTCACAGGAGATCAGGTATTTACACCTTTTTACCGGGATCATTCACTGAGCAAAACAAGATAGTAAAACAAATTGTCATTTATTCCATAGAAACAGACGTACACACAGTGGATTACAAAACACAGGAGAAAACACACTTACTGTGGGTCTGGGCTACAAAACTGGACTTTCCTAGGTGAAATGGCACATAAAATAAAGTCATTAGGTTGACCGGGTCTTGTCCCGAAATGTCCTGGAACTCAAATCAGCATGAAGTTCCTGACGCCACAGCTCTATCCGCTCTGGAGATGCTGAAATCCCTTGACCAAGAGTCCTGGTACTCTTTTCGGTTTGCAATCCCAGCCGCGACCGCTACGTTCTATTCTCAGAACTTGGCCCCGAAAAGTGGGGCTTAGAAAATTTCTCGCCTCGAAATTTCTGAAGCCGGCTCGCTGCTATTTCTCCCAGAGCATCTTTTGGTGATTTCGAATGTGCCACTGCTGTCTTGGCGCTTAGAATCTCTACTCGGATTGGCTGAGGGTTTCTTATAGTATTTCAGAGTTCATTCATGAAATACTCCAGCCAATCCGAGCGTGGGAAAAATCCTAACAGCCTATCAGAGCACTGCCAGTCTATTTAAGCCGGGCAAGCTTGGATTCGAAACCTGACATGGGCATGCGTCAACCTGGCACCTCTGCCACTTGTCAGTCAGAAGCCACCGGCGGAGTTAGGCTCCAATATCGCACCCACATACACCAACTTATAAATGAATACATTTGAAATTGATTTTGTTTATGAACTATTTAAGGAACATGGGGGGATGTGGGTGCAGTACATTGATGATATCTTCCTGGTCTGGGCCGGTACTGACAATACTCTACTTCATTATATTGAACATCTTAAGTCTAATATGACCATTTAATTAACTCATCAGATTGAAAAAATCTCTATCAATTTCTTAGATCCCATCATTTCCATGAAGGAGAGCAAGTTGGTCTTTGGTCTATATACCAAACCGATCAATAAGAACAACCTACTCCATTTTGCTTGTCATCACCCCCCAGGCACCACCAGAGGTCTTCCATACAGTCAGTTCATCAGGGCTAGGCAGATCATCAGCACCGATACAGAGGTTAAAACCAACTTAGATAACATGCAGCAGAAGTTTATTGATAGGGGATACCCCCCATCTCTCTTACTAACACAGAGGGAGAGGGCTGAGACCCCTTCCAGGGCCACCCTATGAAGAGGAAAAGGTTCACAGATCTCAACTAGAGTTCTCTGTGCCCTTTGTCTCCATGTACGGCTCTTGGAGTGGGCGAGTGAAAAAAATTATCCTGGACAGCTGGCACCTGCTTAGCACAGACGAGTCCCTGGTTCGACCCTGACGGCAAAACCCCTATTTTCCAACAAAAGGGGTAAGAATTTCAGGGATAAATTGATCAGGGCTGACCAAGGAGGCACTGAGTTGACCCAGACATTCCTAGGGACACCGAAGCTAGGCTGCTTTCGGTGTTGTAGCTGCAGTCACTGCAACAAGATGCAGGAGGGTAACCTTTTCACACACCCCCAGTCAGGCAAAAATGTTTTCATCAAACAGTTCTACACATGCCTTTCTAGGAACGTCATATACCTTTATCAAATGCCATGTGGATTAGGGTATGTGGGAGAGACTGACAAAGAACCGACGGGGTGGCAATATGGTTTGAAATCTTTTGCAGAGAGCGTCCAGGTGGATTAGGACACTGGGAACCGTTATACCAGGTGGAATGAATAAGGAGTTGGACCTCAGTTTTTTTTTCTGAGGTCCTCCAATTTTATGATCCATTCTCCACCAACAAGGCTGCGTAGGGTGACCAAGTCTCATTAACAATACGGTGTTGATGACGTTGGGACTTGACCCACTGTCACCACCAATGGCCCCCCCACAGAACATCGTTCTTTGAAGTTGTGCCAGTGCCCCTTTTTCGTAAGGGGCGCTTCAGGGGCCACATATGATCATGCACTTGTCCAACCATCACCTGTTACCCATTCACGCAGTGGGACTTACCTTATCCTTGTGTCTCTACCCACATCTGTCCACTCCCCCTTTTTGGTATATAGATGTGACTAAAAATGCCTTTATGCCTTTCTACAACCGCATGTTGGAACTTTCTATCACCATCAGGTTCCAACCTAGGTTTATTGGGACGTATATACATTTATGTCCCTAGCACCATTTCAGTAGTCCTAAGTGTGTAATGCGCTTTTCATGGATTCTGTGTTGATGTAAAATAGTTCATTTGAGCTCCTATTGTGACTGCATGGTTTAAGATTGAATCATACTTTGATTATTCTAAATCCTTTTCCACTCATCATTTGACTGCATTGTTTCTTGTTCTAATCTCCTTGTCCCTCTGTTTCATATGCTCCACACTTGGGAGGTTACCATAGCACCACTGATGCTCTGGTACATGAAGTCTGTAACTGCAGTACCTCACATTGGAGACACGGAGCATTGCTTGGACTCTTTTGCGCATGTCTGTGTGCTGCCTGCTTCCCTGCCAGATGCCCCATGGGATTGGTGATGTCATACGCATCGCACACAGCACAGTGAGAGTGCATGAGGAATCTGAGTGTGGCTCCGCCCCATGACGTCCTCGGATTTCCATTCTTTGGCAGTTAGTTGAGCGCATGGATTAGAGCCGCTTGACTGTCAGCTGAAGCAGGTCACGTATTGCCTCTGGCTCCTTTAGTTCACTGCAGGACCTCTGAAGCACATTATTACTTATGTACCTGGTTGTAAGGATTCGGGAGTCAAGCCGCCTTTGGCGCTCTCCCACCCTACCTCCGTTCATGCACAGGGCTCCTTCCAAGGGAACATAATCCGCAGGCCGCACAGCGCGCATGCGCCACCGGTGATGCCACCATGTACTGTGGGGAAAGGCCCCGCCACTGGATTGTGCCGCACATCAGCGGCGCGCGCACGTGACGCATGTGCAATGCGCCCAAGCTCTGTGGCAACAGAGCTAATCAGCTCCAGCACATTCACCTGTCTCCTGCACCTAGCCTATCACTACTTCCACTGAGGCCACTCCTCCGCTCCGCCTCTCCATAGGATTGGACAGTCCTGCCTATGCTGTGCCACTGGCACTTTGGCTGAGCATAGATTCATGTTCCGTTGTGCTTACCTGTTCTTTGCCTCCACAATCTTGTCTTGCCTTGCCGAACCTTGCTCTGTGTATTGACCCGGCTTTGCTCTTGGGCTCCGCACCTCTGGAATACTGACCCCGGCTACCTCTAATCCTCCGCATCTCTCCAACCCTGACCTCGGCACTCAGATAACTACTACTCTCCATTCTCCAACCCCAACTATGACTAATAGTACCTTCAATGATCCGGACCTTTCCTACTCTGACTTTGGCAAGTATAACGACGACTCTTACCTCTCCAACCCTGACCCGGCAACCTCGACCAATCTACACTCCAGACATGCCCCCGTGGCTGTGGGTGGTGTTTATACCGATTCCCACCTCAGACCCGGAATCCCGCCTTGTTTGTGGTGAGCACAGTGTTACACTGGTATAGTTGGTTGTCTGGACTTATAACTAAGTTTAAAATGGTACCCTGTTCTATAAACAGTAGGAAGAAGATTCCATGATATATGCCTTTTCTCTAGTCTGCTTGAACCACACTGCATAGCCAGAGACTGTCACAGATAGTGCAGTGCTGCTAATCTAGCTCAGTTCTATTTCTGAGGTTATGCCTTTGCCAGCCAATAGATCCAGTTGTGGATAGGAGGGTTGTCCCTCTGCAGATGCCTTTGTTTTACATGTGTGCTTATAGCCTGCTTTAGTCTTGCAATATAGTCAGAGACTATCATCAGTTGCTTTCAAAGTGTATAATACAGCTCAACCCCGTTATAGCGGAATCTGCTACAACGCGTATCCGCTTATAACGCGGTGTGAGCGAGGCTCCCATTTTTTTTGTTTTTTTATTGTTTTTTTGGGGGGGGGGCAAACTTCCAGGATTTGCCGAGAGGAATGTCCGGCTACAGAAACACACACACACACACACACACACACACACACACACACACACACACACACACACACACACACACACACACACACATATATAAATATATATATAATATACACACACACAGGGAAACAGGGGAATGGGGAAAGGAGACCCTCGCTACAGCTTGACTAAAGGTGCTACAATCAGGGGTAATGGCTAAACAATCGAACAAAGAGAAAAGAAACCCCTATAATGAGAGCACTCAAATTGGCTAGAATAAAGGAACACCAAGAGAGAGACAACTAACAGAACAATTTTAATAGCAATGGTGGTTTGATTAAAATAACTTTTATTTAAGAAATCAGATAAAATAAAGTCAATGATTAGGTATGCCTAGAAGGGAGGCATAACTATGACAAATTGGCAAATTAAAATAAATACAGTGGATATATTCCAGGGTGGGAAACCCCACTCAGTGTATAACAGTGGGTACTCGCTACTCGCTAATCGGGATCCCGGTTATAACGCGGTCTCATTTTGTGGCCCCCGAGCACCGTGTTATAACGGGGTTCAGCTGTACTTGTTGTAGCCTCACTACTCAGTATTCTTTATTGCATCTTTAGATTATGCTATATTATGGTTAATTCCCTTGACTGTAGGTGCAGCACTTAGGAGTATGAGTAGTTTTATCATTAAATGGTTATGCCATAGGTCTTTATACCCAAATATTGTGCTGTACTGTGGTTTTCTCTTTTTGACATAGTTGTATTGCATGTCGGTTTCGGGTTTGTTCCCCCTGTGATCCATGGTTCACTTTTTGCGTGTATCTGAGGTGACGCATTCACCTATATATGAGATCCTGTACACCGACGGTTAATATTTTGGTGTGCGATTTCATGTTTTTATTTCCTTAGAGGGAGGATTTGTAGGCGAAGGTGGTAGGGAAGTACCTAAGTCCCTTTTGTTTGCTGGGGACTCGGTGAATGGGCCAGTAGTAGGGGTTGTTGACCCTGAAACGTTGCCCCACACATCTTGTCTCCACTTTTTCTATTAAGGGTTGTTTACCCTTCCTCACTACTCAGTGATATCACTATCCCCCCGTCCCCCAATCCTTCTCCTCCCCTCCCTCCCCCACAGGCTGTGTCTGCTTTTGTTGTACCATTTTTTTAGCCTGTATTCTCTGTTTGCCCTTTGTTGCAGTGTTTTATTTTGCTTTGTCAATATATATTGGATCCTTATTTACACACACCACGTGTCTGTGTGTTCATTGTGAGTGCTGGGAACACCAGTTGTGTTTTATTGTTAGGCTTATCTATAGGTTCGTAGAATAGCACACAATAGTGTGAGACATTACCATTTTTATCTGAAGTTTGAGAATACTAAGACAATTGATGACAAAATACAAAAATCGATGGTGTTTCAAAGTTTGTTTTGCCCGTGTTATGAATGTTATTAAGGAATAAGGTTTACTCGCTCATCCAACAACGCGGTATAAAATAAAGCTTTTTACATGTGGCTAGCTCTGTTTTTATTATTTGCACAGTCACAAATAACATCATCAAATTCAATTTTATGAAGTATATCTGATTCAATTGTCATCAAGGAAAAAGCATTCGGTCTTGGTTGAAGCAGCAACTGCAGAGCTCATTCTTAATAAGTTTCAGCTTTGAAAAAGATCTTTTGCCTTTGCAGTTTGTGTTCATCATTGATAGGAACATTCGTAAAGCAATTTTTTTTGTTTCAAATTTTTTTGTTAGGCATGCATACAGTATACATTGATACATAGAAATCTTAGCCTGATACAGTGTTTTTTTTCCCTTTTTGTTGTTAAGGGATAAAGTCTCAACACGCCCCCGACCTGTCCTCATGGGCCGGAGGGGCTTGCGAGAGGGGGGGAAACAGAAAGAGAAGAAAAAAGAGGGGGGGGGGGGAGGGGAGGGGGGGGGGGGAGGTCCCGTCCTCAGTTTCTCGTTAAGGTTTTAACCTGTATCTCTTTTATAGTAAGTTAAGAGTGGGGTCTTTTTAATCTGCTCTTTGGGTCAGCCATGGTTCCCATATTTTATAGAAGGATACCGTTGTCCTTTTCAAAAATGCTGATAGCTTCTCCATCAGCATTACCTCCTGGATTCTTTTCTTGACTGTTTGCTTGGGGGGGGGGGGGAGAGACACCTTCTTCCATGAAGCGGCTACCGCACACCTCGCCGCTGTGTGTATGAAGGAGATTAATTTTCTTGTTGATCGGACAATGTTCTCTATTGGCCTGGCCAACAAGTAGGTCAGCGGATCAATAGGTATTGTGAGGTCTGTGACCTCTCTAATTATGGACTGTATGGTTTCCCAATATTTCTGAATTTCTGGACACGACCACCATATGTGAGCCCTGTCTCCCTTTTGTCCGCAGCCTCTCCAGCATAGGTCGGAGGCCAGAGGGTAGATTTGATTTCTTCTGACTGGGGTAAGATACCAGCGATACAGTATTTTATAAATATTTTCCTTGATTGTGGTACATATGGAAGTTCCTGAGGCTGATTCCCAAATACTTTCCCAGTCCTCTCGGTCTATAACTATGTTCAATTTTGCTTCCCAATTAAGCATATAATCGTGGGTGGGAGCGTCTGTCGCCTTCTCCAACTCCGCGTAAATTTGTGTTATAAGACCTTTTTGGTGGGCTGTCTCTCTGCACGGCCTTTCGAAACTGGTGAGAGGGGGAAATTCCAATGTTGGGAATAGCGTTTGGATAAAGTGTCGAATTTGGAGGTACTTGAATACGTTCAGTCCTGCCATTTCATATTTGTTTTGTAATCTTTGATAGCTCAGGAACTGCCCAAAGCTCAGGAGGTCGGCAACTACCCTAATATTCTTAACTGTGAATTGGTCAAATTGTCTTGGCTCACAACCAGGTGGGAATTTATCTTTTTTAAGGATTGGTATGAGTTGAGATTTAGAGGTCGTGAGCTTGAATTGGAATTTGCATTTCGTCCAGATCTCCCATGTATGTCTCATCAGGCCTAATTTGAATTTACTAGTCTGCATATCTTCCCTGCTCAGGGACCAAAGACATGCTGACAGCGAAGGCGTCCCGGCATATTGCGATTCTATATCCAGCCAGCAATATTGACCTGGGTCTGCATTCCAGACTACTACTTGTCGCAGCTGGGTGGCTTGATAATATATAATAATATCTGGGACTCCGAGGCCCCCTCTCCCCCTTGAGGCAAGCAGAACTGCTCTGGCAATTCTAGGTTTTTTACCCTGCCAAATAAAATGAAAGATTTGTTTCTGGACATTCTTTAATTCTGAGCCAGGGATGTGGATCGGGAGTGTCTGGAAGTAATATAACAATCTGGGGAGTATATTCATTTTGACCAAGATCATTCTCCCGATCCATGATATTTGGTATCCTTCCCATTTATCTAGGTCCTGTTTGATTTTCCAAAAAAGGGCCGGGTAGTTATGCTGATACAAGGATTGGTAGTTCCTCGATATCTGTACTCCCAAATATTTGATACAAGAGGAACTCCACCGGTAGTTAAAATTTAGCTTAAGGAGTTTCACCTCTGGCTCAGGTAGGTTTAAGTTCAATGCTTCGGATTTATCGCTATTAATTTTGTATCCTGATATTTGTCCGAAGTCTCGGAGTTCTTTTTGGAGGTTGGGGAGGAAAATTTGGGGGTTGGAGAGCGTTAAGATGATATCATCCGTGAATAGTGATATCTTATATTGCTTATGTCCAATTGCGATTCCTTGGATGTCTACATTGTTCCGAATAGTGGCTGCCAGGGGTTCTATAGTGAGTGCAAAGAGGAGAGGGGACAACGGGCATCCCTGTCTCATGCCGTTTTTAATGTTGAATCTCTGAAGGCTGCCCCCTGGCAATTTTACCATTGCTGACGGGTCTTGATAGAGTCTGCGGACCCCTTCTAGGTATGCGTCTTTAAAGCCAAATTTACGCATAGTTTGGTCTAGGAAGAGCCAGTCGATTCTATCGAACACCTTCTCTGCGTCTAAGCTTAGAAGTATTGCTTTGGTTCCTGTGAGGTGGACATGGTCTATGATATTGATTATGTTACAAGTGTTGTCTGAGGCTTGCCTGCCCGCGACAAATCCTACTTGATCTATATTTATAATTCTCAGTAAGATAGGGTTTAATCTATTTGCTAGCATTTTACTATATAATTTGAGGTCATTGTTGAGAAGGGAGATCGGACGATAGCTTCCACATTGCATCGGGTCTCTGCCTTCCTTATGAATAATCGCTAGGTTAGCGAGAGACATTGAGGTGGGAATTGGGTTCCCTTCCATAAAATGGTTGAACATTTTTAATAGATGCGTGGATAGTATTGGTAAGAATTTCTTGTAGTAGACATTGGTGAAGCCGTCAGGGCCAGGGGACTTAGAAAGTTTAAGCACCTTGACCGCCTCTTCCAGTTCCTCTTTTGTAATCTCAGCGTTGAGGACTGTGTTTTACTCCTCTGTTAATGTTGGGAGGTGACAACTGTCTAGATATTTCTTTATGGATTCTGATGCTATTGGTTCAGGTCGGCCATTTTTTGTTCTTAGGTTATATAGTTCAGTATAATATTTTGTGAACTCTGCTGCTATTTTGGTATCACTATATTGTATCTCACCAGATCTATTTTTGATCGCCGTTATTTGGGATCTCTTCTGTATTCCTCTCAGTCTACTAGCCAAAAAAGTCTGTCCGCCTTGTTGCCCTTATCATAGTACTGTTGGTTTGTCCATTTTTGTAATTTTAGATACTTGATTGCATTCTTATGTTTCTTTTACTTATTTCATGAACAATCATGTGTGCTATTGATGAGTAATGTCTGGTTGCTCAGGGAGTCTTCTTTGTTTTCAGTCTGTTTAGCCTAATATTCCCAACTTGTGCCCAATGACTTACAGCACCACGCATGATGTCATTATGTTCCTTATGGTAATACCAAACTCCATGGAACTGCCAGGAAAGCTTCTAAACAGGAAATGTGAGCTCCACTTTTATTGTACTATGATATTTATTTAAGCCTTGATAAATGCTGCTGTGTCAACCAAATGTTGGAATATATGATTAGTGTTCTTCAAAACTCTGGCGTGCCCAATGGTATGTCTATTCAGAGTTCTCTTCAGGTGCCATGGGATATGCACATAGAAATAGACATAATGTCCCCTCTAATAAACCTTGAGGGAGAACCAGCACAATGAAATAACCAAAAATCCCATTGGAAAAAAGTGGGATTATATACAGGTATAGCAGAAAACAAAATGGCTGCCACATCTTAAGCGAATAGGAAGCTGCAACATCATCGGTTGTTGCTTCCTATTGGGCGATGATATAAATCCCCTTTAAAAAACAGGAAGTAATACCGGTATCTTCATCAATAAGTATCTTGGGAGTCGGGGGTCCCCGTAGCTGAAAATAGTGCGGTGCAGCTCTGGAGGATCCCCAGTTCCACCCCGGTAAAAAAAAATAACATTGCTCCTTTAACTCTTTTAGTGCATGTGATTGTTCCATTCCCGACCCGGGACACTGCCGGGATTAGATTTTGATGG
This sequence comes from Ascaphus truei, assembly GCA_036426205.1. NCBI lineage: Eukaryota > Metazoa > Chordata > Amphibia > Anura > Ascaphidae > Ascaphus > Ascaphus truei. The sequence goes on along the minus strand of CM071568.1, from coordinate 286,991,538 downwards.
TGTATAAACTAAAAATACAGGACTGCAACAACAAAATGTGAATTCATTGGGACACTATTGCCTCTACTTGCCTTACTATTGCCCTATCTTCCTCCTTTCATCGAGATATGGATAACTAGGGCTAATAAAGAGCATCGAACTCTTGTCCATTCAAGTGAGCCTGTAATTTGCACAGTGGCTATGCTAACTGGGTTATATTAAATTTGAAACATTTTAAAAAGAAATGTATTTCCGTTACGGGTTCTGTTATTATTTTGCTACTTCTAACAAATGTTGCTGTTTTGACCAAAGTGACCCTTACTGTCGCTAGCTGACAGAAATAACACTGGGGATCATAATGATGAAATAATCTACTGTTAGGAAGGCTACACTAATGAAGAAAAAGGAAGTAAGGTTACTAGGAAATGAGGATGTTCTCTGTGCTCTTCTGAAGAAAGATAACCTTTCTTTGTACAAAATGGTCCCTCTTCTAAACAATAATGCGTAGAGGTTTTATAATAGACGGAGACCTTACCATCCAGTCATTCATACCAGCTCAGGCACTTCTTTTTATATCACTGTACTGATTTGTAACTTATTTTTCCATTCAACTTTCTCACAACCATTGCATTTATTTCAACTTTTTATACTCTCTCCCATTCCCCCTTTTCTCTCCACTTACATGTAATCATAAATGCTCCTACTGTATATACCACCCCACACCTGTAAATCCTCCTTCCTCCACTCTCTCTCCCTCATTGTTGCTGCAGATATTATACCTTTCGATGTTCTTGCCTAATTCCCATATGCTTGTCTTCATCTCTCCCTTAAATGTAATATTCCTCAACTGTATTGCTTTGCTCCTACTGTACATGAATTCCTCTGAATGTCTCTGGAAGAATTTTGACCTTTGTGTTTCATTTCTTCACTCTAAATTCCTTCGCTTCAACACAGCCCTCCTTAATTCCAAAACAAAATGAGTTCTCCTCGCATGATTAAGAAGTCTAAATCATGCATTCTATTCAATGTCTCGACTCAATCCTCAGCATTATTTATTCAACCTCTCTTCCTCAACTCCAACATAAAACATGTTATTCTATCTGTACCTTTCTCTATTTCACATCTTCTTCCATCACTGTCTCTTTCTCACATATTAGAGAAAATATATTTTGATTGCTCTCACTGTACCAAGTGCTAATTTCTCCTCCCATCTTATCCAACTTCTCTCACATACACTGATCCTTATACTTACACATTGTACTTACTCCCCTGTCTGCTTTGCCATCTTTCTCTTTTTGAAGCATGTCATAGTTTAAAAAAATGAATAATAATAATTATCCTTATGCCCTATCTGCCTTGTGAAATGCAATCAGACTTCAGTCAAACTGCTCTAACCAGATAACCTGGTGCTGCTAATTTTCAAGATCATTACTACTTTGTAATTCCTGATGCTTTTAGTAATGTACTGTATACCATCATATTCTCTGCCATAATATGCCCCTTTACTGTGCTGTATCTGCTGATACATCTTCAAACTCTGTTGATCTAACTAATAATGTGCCTGAATGCACTATGTACAGGGGTGCGCAAACTTTTTATGTCACGCCCCCTGTCTCTTACCTGTTCTCCGGCATTTCCTCCTCTACGACGTCGCAACGTAAAGTAACACCGCGTTGTCATGGCAACATGTCACAATTTGACGTTGCAACATAATTTAAAACCATGTTGTCATGGTGATGAGTCGTCGCTATCAGAAGATACAGAAGGAGAAATCAGAGAAAAAAAAGCTGTGTGTGCTGTGCACGCGCATAGTAAGTGAAACTTCTTTGACTTTTGTTACAGAAATTGTATTTGTGTTGGTGATGTTTTAATTAAAAATCAAAATACAAGTTCATTGACAAAACGCAAATAAATTTGGCTTATAATGCGCGTGCTCGGCACACATCCCCTGTATTAGCTATTTGCACTGAGTGTGCGCGTGTGACCGAGTGTGCGCGTGTGACCGAGTGTGCGCGCCCCCCCTGCACATCAGCCCCCTTGCACCCTACATATCACCCCCCTTCACCTTACATCACCCCCCATGCACCTTACATCACCCCCCTTGCACCTCCTCACCTCACATCACCTCCCCTCACCCCTGCACATCAGATCACGGCGGCAGAGCAGAACGCCGGCCTCCTCCTGCTCTGCTCGGTGGGGTAATCAGGCCCCGCTCCCTCAGTCAGTGCCTGCACTGCTGACAGGCACAGACCGCGATATGCGGTCTGTAGGGAGTGGAGCCGGAGCGGAGCGGGAGGGCGTGGCTTGAGCGGAGTGACCCGGGACCCGCTACTCTTCCCCCCTCCCTGGGCTCGGGCTGCAGGAGGGAGCTGCTGCAGGCTGCCGTAAGGTAAGCAGCTCCCTCCCCCTTCACCCACAAATGCCCTCACACTGTCAGCTTTGCTCAGGAAGCGCCAGGCTCTCTCTCCCAATCTAGGGTCTCCAGCGCTGCCCGCCCGATCCGCACACACCGCTCTGCTTCCTCCCGGTTACCCTCCATGATCCCTGGGCTCCTCTCCTCCTCCTCCAGCCTCGGCAGCGCTCAGTCAGCGGGACACAGTGAAGCGGAGGTAGGGAGGAGAAAGGCTGAGCAGCGGCTGACTGATTTAAAATCCCCGCGCCTGCCTTCTTGCTACAGTACACCTTTCACTCTAGCACCGGAAGCTCTGCGGCAGCCATCTTGCTACACCCATGGCAGCGGACGTGTGGGGGTAAACGGCGGCCGTTAGGAGCGGCGCCGGCGGCTATCGCCGCCACCGCCGCCTTATGTCACAGCGGGTGTGTGGGCGGCATGTCACAGCGGGTGTGTGTTGGGGAGCGGCGGCTGTTAGGAGCGGCGCCGGCGGCTATCGCCGCTGCCGCCGCCGCATATCACAGTAGACGCGGGGGGAGGGGGAGAGCCGAGACGTCACTTCCGTTTCACATTTCGCCCCCAACTCTCCCGTTTTACCCCATCAGAATAGGTGCCACTAAAGAAGTTTCACTTCAAAAAGTAAGATGTTGTTACAGAGGTCCCGCGCTTTCATCTGCCAATCAATTTAAATGTTATGGGGAAGAGCGTGGGGCCTCTGTAAGCACAGGGCTCGTTTTGGCGACCCCCCATGGGACTTTTGCACTTACTGTAGAAACTCAAGTAGATGACTGTCATGATAATGTCATGAGATATTGGGTATTTTTAATCCCTCTGGTCCTTAAGGGGTTAATGAGCTACACTTTTAACAAGAATACAAAATGCTGAGTCTGAAACAGGTCAGAACTGTTTCTTTGATCTGCTCTGAATTTCAAAGGGATTTACTTGAGGAGGGGTGTCCATGTGGATGGCCCACTCAAGGTGTCAATTGAATTAATCAAGATCTGATCAGGGGTATGCTTGGAAAGCATGGCAGACCTCATCTTCTGAACCAGTGCCTCTCTGGGAAAAATCCATAGCATGTGGTAATGTACTGTATAGCAGTGGATCCCAAACTTTTTCGGTTCAAGGCTCCCCAAAGCAATCAGAATTTTTTCAAGGCTCCCAAAGGCGATCAGGATTTTTCCGCGGCGCCCAAAGTAAAAACAAAGGTGTATATACATACCTAACAGTTGCAGTGCGCAGTTTGTGTCTCTCTCTGACCTCACTCTCTCTCTCTCTCTCTCTCTCTCTCAGACCTCACTCTCTCTCTCTCTCTCTCTCTCTCTCTCTCAGACCTCACTCTCTCTCTCTCAGACCTCTCTCTCTCTCTCTCTCTCTCTCTCAGACCTCTCTCTCTCAGACCTCTCTCTTTTTCTCAGACCTCTCTCTCTCTCAGACCTCTCTCTCTCAGACCTCACTCTCTCTCTCAGACGTCACTCTCTCTCTCAGACCTTAGTCTCTCTCTCAGACCTTACTCTCTCTCAGACCTCTCTCTCTCTCAGACCTCACTCTCTCTCTCTCAGACCTCACTCTCTCTCTCTCAGACCTCACTCTCTCTCAGACCTCACTCTCTCTCTCTCAGACCTCACTCTCTCTCTGTCAGACCTCACTCTCTCTCTGTCAGACCTCACTCTCTCTCTGTCAGACCTCACTCTCTCTCTCAGACCTCTCTCTCTCTCTCAGACCTCACACTCTCTCTCTCTCTCAGACCTCACTCTCTCTCTCTCAGACCTCTCTCTCTCTCTCAGACCTCTCTCTCTCTCTCTCTCAGACCTCTCTCTCACTCTCTCAGACCTCTCTCTCACTCTCTCAGACCTCTCTCATTTTCTCAGACCTCTCTCTCTCACTCTCTCTGACCTCACTCTCTCACTCTCTCTGACCTCACTCTCTCACTCTCTCTGACCTCACTCTCTCACTCTCTCTGACCTCACTCTCTCACACCTCACTCTCTCACTCTCTCTGACCTCACTCTCTCACTCTCTGACCTCACTCTCTCTGACCTCACTCCCTCACTCTCTCTTACCTCACTCTCTCACTCTCTCTGACCTCACTCTCTCTGACCTCACTCGCTCTGACCTCACTCGCTCTGACCTCACTCGCTCTGACCTCACTCGCTCTGACCTCACTCTCTCTGACCTCACTCTCTCTCTGCCTCACTCTCTCTGACTCACGCTCTCGGACCTCACTCTTCCTCATCTCTCTGTCAGACACAGACAGACGTACACTCTCTCTCACTACGACGACACTCTCATTCTCACAGACGATGGACAACCCTCTCAGACAGACACTCTACTCTCTCGACATGACACTCTACCTCTCTCATAACAGACATTTCTACCTCTCTCAGACAGACACTCTACCTCTCTCAGACAGACACTCTACCTCTCTCAGACAGACACGCTTTCTCTCAGACAGACACTCTCTACCTCTCTCAGACAGACACGCTACCCTCTCTCAACACTCTACCCCTCTCAGACCAGACACTCTCCACTTTCGCTCCAGACACACTCTCTCACATCTCTCAGAACACACTCTCTCAGACAAACACTCTCTCAGACACACTCTCCTCTCTCACTCTCCTCATGGAGGGAGGAAGGCAGGAGATCCGTGCATGCAGCTCCCTGCACCAGAACACCCCAATCACCCCACAAAGAAATACACACCAAATCACAGCACACACACACCCACACATCACACACACACACACAGCAAAATACACACCACACCAAAATCACACCACACACAATACACACAAACAAATACCATACCCACACACACACACACCATACACCACACCACATCAGAAAATACACACATACACACACCATCAATATGCACGATACACAACAAAAACCACACACACATAAATACACACACACACAACACCCACACCACAGCTCACATAAATCCTACCACAACCCCACACACACACAACACACCCAACTGCAAAAACACACACAACCACACCCCTACACCCAACCCCCGGTAAATACACACCCACGCCAGACAAACACACCCATCACTCCACCCACACACACCCCCCTACCTACACCCCCCACACACCCCCAATAACCCATACCCCACACACCACACCCCCCCCACCGAATCCATACACACACCCACCCCACCACATCATACACACCCCACACCACAAATAATACCACACACACACACCAATAAAGCACACACACCAACACCCCACACACAGGCACACAAATAAACAACACTCACACACACAATAAAATCACACACCCAAATAAATGCACCAACCCACAACCCAATAAATACAACACACACCACACACAAATAAATACACACCAACACACAATAAATACCTCACCCAGCAAATAAACACACACCAAATAAATACACACACCCAAATAAATACACGCAACACACACACAAATAAACACCCACACACCACACCATAAATACGACACACAAATAAATCCCACACCACACACAACACACAAATAAATACAACACATCACCACACAACAAATAAATACACACACACACACAAATAAATACATACACACACACACCGCACACAATAAATACACACAAACACACACACAAATACAGCACAACGCAAAAACAAAAACAAACCCCACACACTACCACACACAACATAAAATACACACCACACACCCATGCACCCCCACCCACACATGACCAGTCCCCCCACACCACACACATAAATACACACACACACATAAATAAATACACACAGATACACACAGATGCAGATACACACACACACACACACACACACACACACACACAAATAAATACACACAGATACACACACACACATATGCAGATACACACACACACACACACACACACAGATACACACATTGGAGAGCAGTGGAGAGCAGAGGCAGCGACGGATGTGAGTGACTGGGGGGATGGTGGGGGGGAGAAAGGCATGCGATCCGTGCAGGCAGCTCCCTGCACACAGTCACTGGACAGGCAAATGTACACACCTCTCTCCCTCCCCCCCACCTTCTCCTTTCACCCCTCTACCTTCTCCTATCACCCGGGGCAGAAGGGGACGGGACACCGCGCAGACAGAGGAGGCAGGAGCGGGGAAGCAGACACACACACTCACCATGTGCTCTGCACAAAGCCCCGCCCCCGGCTTCCTCTCTGCCTGCAGCCAATCCCCTGCGGCCCGACCGACATGAAGGAGTGATGGTGGGGAGGGATGATCAGAGGGATGGTGGGGAGGCTAATCGCGGCGCCCCTCTAGGCAAGCCACGGCGCACCAGGGCGCCGCGGCGCACAGATTGGGAAACACTGCTGTATAGGATTTTCTGTTTTACCACTTTTATTTTAAGAAGCTGTTCTGCCTTATATTGTAATTGTATGTCTATTTTGTAATACCTTTTCTGTAATTCAAGCACTGTATTTTTATATATATTAAACCATTTAATAAGTAATGCTTTGGGCTCTGAATGAACTTTGTGCACGCTGGAGAGAATAACTTGCTAAATTCGGGCACATGTTACTACAACTGATTGTGTGTTAGAGTGCATAGTTTTTCCTATCATAAACAGGGACCTGAGGCCCTGGCGGATATTTTAGTCTAAGATCTTTTATCTTTTATCACCACCTCAGGTGGTGGCTGTGGATAGTTATGATTTGCAATTGAGTAGGGGTTAATACTAACTCGCTGGTTCCTTGCAGAGGAGAAAGGGGGGTTGCTAGAGTTGCCTTTTGTATTAACCCTGGTTGCATATCTAAAGTCACATGCTCACATGTGTGCTGTTCGTGGCGGTGGTATATTGGGACGGCTTGAGGAGAAATACAACCCATTTGAGGGACCCCTGAGTGGGTGAAGAGTGGGTGCGCTTGCGAGCGTCGGTATTAACCCTTGTCCCGTATGCAGGTCACGTGCTAGCAGGGTGACAATGACTCCTAAATACAGCAAGATAAGTTACTTCACGTCCTCCTTCTCAGGTGCATACTTGTGCCATCCACTGTTGTGAGCACATTTATTTTATTTAAATTGTGCCCTATATAACTATCACATACGACACAAATGCACCCATCCATCCCAAACCTCTCCTTTTCTCTCTCTACAGACTATCACTTGGTGACCTCATCCGCTTATTTGGCTTTAGGTATAATTTCTATGCAGATGATATGCAGAAATATCTATCCACACCTACCCTCACATCTACAATCCAGTTCCAAGTTTCTCCTGGCTATATCTTCATGGATGGTGTTCCGCCGCTTTAATCTTAATATGTCTAATATCTCTCTCATTATGGACGGTGCTTTGTCCCTCCACTTCTCTGCTCCAGGTGGTCTTAGGCTAGCCAGCCCAAGTGAACAAGCTTACCCCGCAATGGGGAAGACTCACAGCTCCCACCATCCATCACCCTCCTTCACCCTAGCCAGGGATCAGGGAGGGACACACTCACCCTCCTTACTCCAGGAGGAGCAGGGGGCAAGCACACATCCTCTCTCTCGTAGGTGGAGAGGAAGACCCTCTTTCCACCTCCTCCCACCATAAGGTGCAGAGTGGAACTCCTCACTAACTTTAGCCTACTCCGCCTTAGAAACCTCAGAAAGGGGCAGGCTCATGGACTGTACCCACCTACAAGGGGCTGTACACAGGCCATGAGACACCACATACCTTCCTTCACTTTCTGGGGAAGCAGGAAGGGGGGGGGGGGGGGTCAAGGGCCCACAAATTAACCTGCTAATGCCTGGATCTTAACAGGGCTTACATAGCAAATACACTATGTGGGGAGAAACCGGTACAGCTGGACATACCCTGTTACACTTTCTTTGCTCAACTTCTTCTCTCATATTTCTCCTTGCTCCTTTCTTGCTTCATCTTCCAACACTGTCCCCTGCAACATTAAGAGCTCCTCATCTCCTGCACTCCGAGATCAGCCCAAAATCAGAGGTTGTTCAAGATTAATGGCTCACTTTTTAATGGATACTTTTTTACAGGGACATTTTTAAATTCTACTAAAAGAATCCCTGGCTGCAGTGGAAGCATCGTACAGCATGCTTAGAGATAAAGGGGAAAAGCAGGGTTGCAGACCTGTCTGGGACATATGAATGTGCTCACAAATGGTATTTGGATTTACTGCTCACTAAAAGAATGCAATCAGATGATGTTAATAGCGTCCCTGATATCCTGACATTTTTAATATTTATAGATACAATCCTTTTGTAGGTGAACAAAATGAGTTACATTCCCCACGGGAACAAAAATGGTCGACCTGTAGTCTCCTTTTTTTTCATTTCTATGCCACAAAAGAAGATAATGCTGGTCCTCATATAATTTTGGCGATCAGTAGTTCAATTAAGTGCATCACCGCCAATACAAAACATATACTTTTACGCTGGAAAATAAACACGTGCATGTATCAATATCCTAGATCCAAATACAACGTGAGGAAATTCCTTGTAGCCAGAGAAAAAGCCATAAGAAATGTTATCATAAAAATGTTGGCGTTTCCTAGCAACGCAGAGTGTGATGTGGAAGAAAAAACAAGAAAGTACATCAAAATATAATGCAATATTGTTTATATGTCTGATATTTGCTGCTACCCCTTGGAATAGCTAGATTGCTAAACTAAGTACAGCCCCTGAAGATTCTATTCACTTACCCTGATCTTGTTCACTTTTACAAGGGTGGTACAGCTTTCAAAGCAGGTCATACAGAATTCAGAATTTCAGATCACACAGAAGCAGGCCTGTCTATACTGATTCGTACATAACGAGAATCACTCAATGGGACTTGCTCATTGAAAAACAATTGCACTGTTTCCCACCAGAATTAGTACTCGCAAATCTCCCATTTTGAGAATGGAGTTATTTAAAACAAATGTTATGTTTTTGTCTCACAACTTCCATATCCCACTAATTTGTATCAATACACCAGTGTAAGATACGAAAAGAAAATGTGGCACTCCGGTGGTCTTCGCAAAAGAATAAGGTTTATTGTGCAGTGATCGACGTTTCGGTCAGCTTGCGAACCTTTATCAAGGTGATGTGGAATAAACAAAGTGTGCAATATATACCCTCCTAGGGCGCCAAACAACCATGACGCTACTGCTGCCAAACACAAGCAACATGGCCATAAAGTGACTGTATGTTGTAACATTATGCAAATATCAATAAAAACAATAACAACAATAAATTGGAGTTACACAACACATAAATGAATATATAAAGATCATGAAAAATAATTGTTGAAATTATATGTATATAACATAAAAAAGTTAGGTAAAAGCAAAAAACGGGGTATGCCCACATCTGTCACGATAGATAACGTAGTGATATGAAATGGAATGCCATGACGTGGCATATAATCTATATATATGTCTCAAATAATGTTTGTGTGTGTATGTCTGCTGGACAGCTCATTGGCCTGCAGGCCAGGCAGGGAGGAGCCAGGCAGGGAGGAGAGACACACACGCATACTCTCCTCAAGCCGTGACCACGTGCGCTTCTGACCAACACCACACACACACACACACACACACACACTGTTGAGGTTTGACCTTGCTTGGCCTCACTCTCCCCCGTCAGCCGAACCGCAGCTCACCTTCCCCACCCCCCCCCCCCTCCCCGCCCCCCCCCCCTCTCTCCCCCCCCCACCTCACCCAAACCCGGACGCTCCGCAACATCCCCAGCCGCACCATCACCCTCACGTGCGCCGCCCTGCACCGGCTCCCGGTGCAAAGGGGAAGCGCGGCCCTCCTGCTCAGCAGCAAACTCCAGGCTCCTCCCCCCTCGCTCCCAACGAGGAACGGAGGGGAAGCGCGGCGCGAGCCTCCTGCACTCACCCTCACCGGCTCCCGGACGGAGGGGAAGCGCGGTGCGGGCCTCCTGCACTCACCCTCACCGGCTCCCGGACGGAGGGGAAGCGCGGTGCGGGTCTCCTGCCACTCTTGCCCCCCGCCAACTTCCCGAACCCACCTCCTGCCCCAGCCAGATGCCACAGGGATATCAGTGCCAGGAGGGGAACCCTCTGCCGCCAGGAACCACCACCCGGTCAAGGTAAGTCTCCCACCCACGCACTGTCACCCAGTTACCCACCGTCTCCCACCCACTATCACCCAGTCAAAGTCAACCACCCACACACCCACCCAGTCACCCACACACCCAACCAGTCACCCACACACCCACCCAGTCACCCACACACCCACCCAGTCACGCACACACCCACCCAGTCACACACACATCCACCCAGTCACCCACACATCCACCCAGTCACCCACACATCCACCCAGTCACCCACACATCCACCCAGTCACTCACTCACCCACCCACTTTCACCCAGTCACCCACTCACTCAGTCACCCACTCACTCAGTCACTCACCCACTCAGTCACCCAGTCACTCACTCAGTCACCCACTCAGTCAGTCAGTCAGTCACCCACTCAGTCAGTCACCCACTTAGTCAGTCAGTCACCCACTCAGTCAGTCACCCACTCACTCAGTCAACCTACTCACCCACAGTCACCCACCCAGTCAGTCACCCACTCACCCACCCATTCAGTCACCCACCCAGTCAGTCACCCACTCATCCACCCATTCAGTCACCCACTCACCCACCCACCCATTCAGTCACCTACTCACCCACCCATTCAGTCACCCACTCACCCACCCATTCAGTCACCCACTCACCCACCCATTCAGTCACCTACTCACCCACCCATTCAGTCACCCACTCACCCACCCATTCAGTCAGTCACCCACTCACCCACCCATTCAGTCAGTCACCCACTCACCCACCCATTCAGTCAGTCACCCAAAACCACCCACCCATTCAGTCAGTCACCGACCCCACCCACCCACTCACCGACCCCGACCACCTACTCACCGACTGACCAAAACCCACTCACTCACCCACCCAACCCAGTCACTGACCCACTCAGTCACCGAACCCAGTCACTGACCCACCCAGTCACCGAACCCAGTCACTGACCCAGAAAAAGTCACCCAGTTACCGACCCAAAAAAAGTCACCCAGTCACCGACCCAGCCACCGACCCAAAGTCACCCACCCACTCAGTCACCGACCCACCCACTCAGTCAAGTGTCACCCAACCACTCAGTCACCCATCCACCCACACACTCAGTCAACTCAGTCACCCACCTAGCTATCAAGGGGGGGGAAGCCCAACCCTGTCGCCCGCCCCCCCAAAATTACATCCCGGGCAACGCCGGGTATATCAGCTAGTTCATCATATATATGACAGAATATAATAGTCAATATAGCATCAGAGGCAATATTAAAGAATTGCCATAGTTGGTATTACCTGTATGCTAACCTAAGTCAGAGCTGTACAGTCGCAACTGTGAGTATCGGTGGAAGAGAGGAGCCTTGCCTTAAGTCATGTATCACACACATTACATGGATTACGGACAGCATCTCATCCACTCTCAAGAATAACAAAGATGAATCCTGAATAAAGACATCGGGGCCTATGCAGTAAGCGTTCATAAGCCACTTATCAAGCACTTATCGCCCAAAATGCATACTGCTATTCAGTAAGCGGTGATAAGCGGGTGATAAAAGACTGAATTGCCCCCAAAAATTGCTCATAAAAAAAAAAATCACAGAGGCAGTGGTGATAAGCCACTTATCGCCGCTTTTCGGCATGTTCTTCAACTCGCGTAATTCTAGTAGCAGTGATTAGGCTATGAACAAAAAGGGGGGTCCGATGCGCACTCTCATCCAGTTGAAAAGAAAAAACAAAAGAGAACACAGATAGTGTAATACTGTTATGAATTAATAAATGTAGAAGATATGATGATTTTACTCACATTTTATGAGAGTAATACAGGCATTTCGGTTGTTTCAAAGTAACCAACTAACAGGTGTGATGCGTCGTCACTGGAAGGGCAGGATACTCCCGGCAAAGGAAAGGAGAGGTGTAACAGGGTGAAGTCAGCCACTAACAGATTATGCCTGGGAGACATACGTCTGAGTGCTTCATCCAGCACTCAGAAGGTTAACTCAGGAGAAAAAGAAGGGCAATCAGGAAGTATGCAGACACCTGATAACCAGCAGGGTATACAATGACGTTGTTGCTCGAAGTAGCTGGCTACCTCAGACTACAGAACTCTTCTATGTGAGCTGCTAGCAAGATGGACTCCCACTACTCTCTCTAAAGGACAGTAAGAACTATGCTTTTGCTAGCCTGACTCAGAGTGATCCTAGACAAGCTGCTATGCAGAGGGATTCACAACTATCTCTTTCAACCAAAGTAAGAATTGTTAATATTGTTTTCCTGACTGTTTAATATATGTTTACGGTTTGGTAAATGGATTAGCCAGCCAGCCTGATAGATAGGCCTGGAGTGTTAGTCAGTTCTCCCAGTGTGGAGCAGGATTTGTTATGTTTTGGTGATGCCTTAAAGGTACAGTGTGCCCACATGTTTAGTTATGCTGTGGAGAAATAAAGCCACTCAACATTTTCGTTAACCTGAAACTACACGTGTGGACTATTGCGTGACCTCGGCTACAGGCCGTCCTGCCACAAGAGGACACAGGGATAATGAAGTAAAGTAATACAGAAAACGATTACTTCAAGTTATCGCTGCTAAAGGTGGTTCTACAAGCTATTGAATCATAAGGTATACTTAGTTTTTCACACATGGCTTCTCCATTTTGGCTTTATTTTTGTTAAATAAATCATGACACGGTGTAATATGTAATGTGTTGTTGTTCATCTGAGGTTGTATTTACCAAATTTTAAGACCTGCTAAGGAACAGATGATTGTTATTATGTCCTGATATGTAAAACCATAGAATTCAAAGAGGGTGTACTTTCTTTTTCACACAACTGTATATTAGTGACTATTGTATATATGATGTGGTGCGTTTTGGAGTTTGAGCTTACTGGGAATGTGTGTGTTATTTATTCTATTTCTATCAAGTGAAAAACAAACTAATATTTATAGAATATAATAAAATAATGAATTATAATAAACTTTTTATAATAAAAATGGTAAAAATTATTTTAGTAATACTAAAAAACTCAGAGGGATCCATTTGGACAAGCTGATCACATAGACTCGGATTCATCTTTAGTGCAAATAAAGGTTTTTGTTGTGTATATCTCTTCAATTTAGAGTCTGTGGCCAACACATGTCAATGTTTATTAAAAGTACCGTTGACATGTTTAGAAAGTGCTGAGAAGGTAGTGACTACCAGTAGTCTGACATTGTTTTGTGAGTTAACCCGATTACTTATTATGTGATCTCTATTCATTGAAAATGCTTAAGTAACCTGCGTGACCACCTCCCATTTGTTATAACCTCGACCAATGAATCTATCTGCCATACGATTAACCTGGCCGACTATCCTCATTACCCTCAACAACCATGAGTACGGCAACCCTGCTTTTAATGGTGCCGGGTGAAAACTAGAAGTGTGCAATAGAGTGTTTCTATCAGTCAGTTATATTAGATAGTAGTAAGTTTTCTATTCCCACAAAACACCAGTACATCCAACAATTGATACCCCAATGGGGCTGTCTAAAGTATTGAGCTCCTGTACAAATGTCATCAATTCTGCCAGTGAATCCGTCCATAAGACAAACAGATCATCAATATCTACTGTAATAAAGAATAGATTGTCTAAATTTATGGCCAGAAAGTATATATAGAAAGTCATACCTCCCCTTGAAAAGATCGGCAAATGATGGGGCCATGTTCGATCCCATTGCTGTGCCAGTCTGCTGAAGGTAATAACTTATCTCAAACTTGAAATAGTTACAGGTTAAGACTACTCTAATCAAATCTAACTTAAAAAGGAATAGGGGGTCCCGAATATCTAGAAGATTTAAAAACAAACTCTTAGACAGCAAAGAGACCCTCCTCATGAGGAATAACTGTATATACTGTAGGCTGGTCACGTCCAAGGTGACTAGCAGTATGTGAGACGGAATATTCGGAATAGGTTTCAGTTGATTAATGAAGGTGGTTGCATCCTTAAGATAACCCTGAAGAGTCAACACATGGTTGTAACCAAAAATCAATGTATTGTGACAGTGGTTGGCACAATGATCCCGGTGCAGAAATAATGGGTCTGCCGAGGGGTTTAATTAGAGTCTTGTGGATTTTATGTAACCTGTATATAATAGGACGTAATGGATTAGTCTGTGTAAGAAATTTGGCAGTGTGCTCATCTATCCAGAATTGTTGTTTACCTAAAGTAATTACATCATCAATCCTTTTCTTAAATTCAATAGTAGGATCATATCCCAATTTGGTATAAGCTACAGAATTAGAGAATTGCTCCAATATCTTCAAGCGATAATCACTGTAATTCAAAATGACAATGGCACCCTCTTTGTCTGCAGGACGTACAATGATGTCAACATTATTTCTCAATTGCCGCAAAGCTCTACAGTCAAATGGTGTAATATTGGAGGTCACTTTGGAAACCATCTGATTATTAGCAATAATATCATGCTATACCAGCTGCATGAAAGTCTGTATGGATGGGATCACAACAGGTGGATCAAAAGTACTCTTAACCCTAAAGGATGTTTGAGGTGTCACTGTCGGTCGATCATGAAAGAAATCCTTAAGTCAAAGATGTTGATTCATTTGATATAAATCCACATGCAAGGAAAATAAAATCGGGTGTCTTAGTCGGTATAAACGACAGATCCCTTTCAAGGAGGTAAGTCTCAACATCTGTGAGCAGTGTGCCAGAAAGATTGTAGATGAACGTCATCCGCATTCTGGAGAGCGGTGTGGCCCTTTTGCACATATCCCCTCGTCTGATGTGTGTCCTTTGTCACCTGTGTGTGGCTGTCTTGCACACAGATTGTATATGGCTTTCTGTAAAAAGCGCTCCAGGGTTTCTAAGTTTGTTTTCAAATCAGTAAGATACGTCTCACCGCATGATAATGGGCTAACTCGAGGTAACAACACCCTCGTCTACACCTAGGAAAGTGTCTATGGGTTGTTCGATGGAGCCCATTAGCCACCTGTGTTCCTTATAGTCAGCTACAACTTTAACCAATTTCTCACGTTTAAGTTTAACAACTACTTTGTGTCTATTAACACTGCTCTCCAGATTGTTGAGCCAATCCTGAGATTTATCCGCTTGTCCAAACGGATCCATCGGATAAATCTGTAAAAAAACAGTCAGAAACCGTTTTGGCCCCGTTTAAGTTGTGTGATGTGCAGAAGTGGACTGATTTATGGGACATCGTTAAGCACCTGCACTCTGACAAAAATTTCATATTTCTTACATGTCACTCTACGTCAGTGATCTACCTGATCATGTGCCAGTGCAGTCTTGTATGTTTGGAATACTGAGCGCACCTTCTGAGAACGTATGAATGAACACCGGTCGACTATACGGCTGGCTCTTAAAAAGGGGTATACCTCGAGACCTGTTGCTAGACATTTTCTTGAACAAGGGCACCAGCTATCGTCATTGAAATACATGATGATAGACCAAGTACCACGACCCATGCAAGGAGGCGATACCAGTAAGCTACTATTGAGACGTGAGCTCGATGGATTTACCAAATTGATACTGTGACACCCAGAGGTCTAAATGAGGAACTCAATCTGGGGTGATTTCTTTGATCAGGACATGATCAGTAAGCTCTAAACAGACAGACGATATTCCATATTATCTACACTTGGACTTTGAACTTTGCTATTCCGTTATTATATTTTACCCTAACTTTTGTGTCATAATACACTGGCGACACACTTTATTCGAGCTCGGCTAGTCCCACGAATTCGGGTATACCCGGGTGTATTGAGGTTTGTGACTGTTTTCTGCCCGAGTGCATTGGGTTATTTTCCAGGCAGGGATTGAAGCATGGCGGTATGAAAGAGTATCTTCCTAGCCGTCGGGAGGATAATATCCAGGCACAATAAGTATAACTATATGATTACTGCAATTACAATTCATGAATTTATGCCATCTGGTAGACACGCGAAGCATTGCAGCCTATTAAATCCTAATCATTATCATTTAACAGATCAGCCGCCCGTCAGCCAGGCATGAACCCAGGCTGGAAAGGCAAACACAACGGGGCTTGTCAGAGGTGAGGAGTGGCGCATTCCAGGTATCTGCCAGGTACATACTGGGTATTTGCTCGAATAAAGTGTGTCGGTGCAGTAGGCTATATAGCGACATTAGACATCAGGGTGATTGTTGCAGGGTACATGCAACTACACACACGGGTTTCTGGACAAGGCTTATTTATTTAGCCTTGACAAATATACAGCACACAAAACAAAAATAGCTTTCCATCAGCAACAAAAGGAAAATGGCTTTTCTTCAGCAGACAGACAAAAACAGTTTCTTTTTAGCAGACAGTGTATATGGCAGTTGCCCTTTTCTATGCAGGGGACAGACAGTTCACAATTCATCCACTTTTCTAATCAGACCTTGTATCAGGAAACTCTTTAGCAATCTCCTTAGCAGCTTACTCCTCACTCCTCAACAGAGAGACTCCTCTGTCTACAGCCTGGATTTTAACACACCCTGATTAGGCAGCTGGGATCCAACTAATTGTCCTGAGGTTCCCAGCTGAAGTTAACATAGTCAGTGCTGCACTGCAGACTAGACATAGGTTTTCCAGGCATATAACTGGTGGCTTTTGTTTACCCTGTCACATTCCTCCCCTGTTAGTGTGTGGCTGGGGCTACCCACGGCTGAAGCCCGACCATCCACCCCTTCTCTAGAAAAGAAGTCAGCATTTGCGTTCTCTTTTCCCGGCCTATGCTGAATCTCAAATGAGAAGGGTTGGAGGGCCATATACCACCTAGTCAATCTAGCATTGGAATCCTTCATGCTATTTAACCACTTCAGTGGAGCATGATCCGTCACCAAAGTAAAATGGACTCCTGCCAGGTAATGCCTCAAAGCCTCGATTGCCCACTTTACTGCGAGGCACTCTTTCTCAATCACTGAGTAGTTTTTTTCCCTTGGGAACAATTTCCTACTCAGGAAAAGGATAGGATGTTCAACTCCCTCAAACTGTTGTGACAACACTGCCCCTAGCCCTATCTCTGATGAATCTGTTTGCACTATAAAAGGGCTGTTGAAGTCTGGGCTTCTAAGGATGGGACCCTCTGATAGACACCTTTTTATGTCCTCAAAGGATCTCTGACAATCCCTTGACCACACCACTTGTGTAGGGGCACACTTTTTTGTGAGGTCCGTTAAAGGGGCTGCCACTTCCGAATAGTTGGGGATGAACCGCCGGTAGTACCCTGCTAAACCCAGCAGAGAGCGTACCTGCGTTTTTGTTTGGGGGGTCGGAACTTCTTTCAGAACAGCTACCTTGTCGGCTAGTGGCCTTACTTTTCCACCTCCCACTGCATACCCTAAGTATTTGGTTTCCGCTTTACCCAAGGCACATTTCTTAGGGTTGGCTGTGAGCCCTGCCTCTCTTAGAGATTTAAGGACCGCTTTCAGCCTATTTAGATGGGCCCGCCAGTGTTTACTATAAATGACAATGTCATCTAGGTAGGCTGCGGCATAAGTCCTATGGGGCCTCAGTACCTTGTCCATGAGTCTCTGAAATGTGGCTGGGGCTCCATGCAGTCTAAATGGCATTGTCACAAACTGGTATAAACCCATGGGAGTGGCAAAGGCTGTTGTGCATTTGGACTTTTCCTCTAAGGGTATTTGCCAGTATCCTTTTGTCAAGTCCAACGTGGATATATATTCCGCGTTACCAAGGGCGTCAATTAATTCGTCCACCCTTGGCATCGGATATGCGTCAAACATGGATACCGCATTGACCTTTCGGAGGTCCACACAAAATCTTACCTTCCCATCGGGTTTAAGGACCATAATTAGTGGACTACACCACTCACTGCATGATTCCTCAATCACTCCTAAGTGTAACATTTCTTGTACCTCCTTCTCTACCAGAGCCCTATGACTTTCAGGCAACCTATAAGGACGGGAACTTACTTTTACCCCAGGTGCTGTCTCGATTGCATGGGAAATTAAGTTAGTTTGTCCTGGTAAATCAGAAAAAACATCCTGGAATTGAGTAATTATTGCTAACAAGTCCCCTTTTTGTTCAGAGGACAACTGTTTACCCATTGGGATTTTATCGTCACTCACGATGTTCTCCTGTAGAGGCTGAGGACCCAAGTCCGTTTCCTCCTCCACCGGGTGGATGAATAGAGACTGCTGCATCTTCCAGGGTTTCAGCAAGTTCACATGGTAAATTTGTTTACCCTTCCTGGACCCTGGTTGAGCGATCTCATAATCCACATCACCCGTACGGCGGAGTACTTCGAATGGGCCCTGCCATTTGGCCAGGAGTTTACTCTCGCAACTGGGTAACAATAACATCACCTGGTCTCCTGGGTGAAACACTCTCATGCGAGCATTCTGATTGTAATGTCTCTCCTGACTGTCTTTGGCTGATCTAAGATTCTCCCTGGCAAAATGGCCGACCACATCTAGGCGCTTCCTAAGGTCTAGTACATATTGCAGGGTATTGTATGTATGTATGTATGTATGTCTTTATTTGTATAGCGCCATAAAATGTACATAGCGCTTCACAGTAGTAATACATGTCATATAAATAACAAATATAAATAACACATCTTGGGAATAAGTGCTTCAGACATACTGTAAAAATTAACCTATTACGGAAGGAGTCCCTGCTCCGAGGAGCTTACAATCTAATTGGTAGGTAGGGAGACGTCCAGAGACAGTTGGAGGGATACTATTAAGTGCGTCTGCGGGGGCCAAGCTTTTTTGTCATGTGTCCATGATTATCCAGTGCATACTCTATGCTTCTTTAAGCAGATGTCTTAAGGTGGTCTTAAAGGTGGATAGCTAGGGGGCTAGTCGGTATTGAGGGGAAGAGCATTCCAGAGGTGTGGGGCGAAAGTGAGAAAGGTTAAGGGCGGGAGAGAGCTTTAGATACAAAGGGGGTAGAAGAAGACATCCTTGAGAAACGCAAGATGTCTTGATGGGCAATAGCGCAGAATTAGGGGCTAGATGTAATGAGGGGCAGAAGAATGTAAAGCTTTAAAAGTGAGCAGTAGAATTGAGTGTGAGATACGCGATTAATATCGAAGCCGGAGAGGGATTTCAGCAGGGGAGACGCTGAGACAGATTTAGGAAAGTAGAGTGATTCTGCGCAGTATTTAGGATAGATTGTAGGGGAGACAGGTTAGAGGTAGGAAGGCCGGACAGCAGAGGTTGCAGTAATCGAGACTGAGAGAATGGGGCCTGAGTCAGAGTTTTAAGCAGTTGAGTAACAGGAAAGGGCGTATCTTTGTGATATTGCGGAGGAAAAAGCGACAAGTTTTAGAAACGTTTTGAATATGAGAGGATAAGGAGAGAGGAATCAAGTGTGACCCCTGGCAGCGTGCTTGGGCTACTGGGTAATGATCGTATTTCCAATAGCATGTGGAAGGATGTAGTAGGGCCAGGTTTTGGGAGGTAGTATAGGAGCTCTGTTTTTTGCCATGTTAATTTCAGTCGCGGATGGCCATCCGATGATATTCAGAGAGGCATTCAGAAACTTTTGGTCTGTTATAGCAGTTGTAGGTCAGGGGTTGAAAGGTAAATTTGTGTGTCGTCACATAGAAGGTGATATTTAAACCCAAAGATTTGATTAGGGTCACCTAGAGAGAGTGTGTGAGAGAAAGAGAAGGGTCCCAGGACAGAGCCCTGGGGTACCCCCACAGAGAGATCAATAGAGGAGGAGGGAGTGTTAGCAAAAGAGACACTGAATGTACGATGGGAGAGTTAAGAGGAGATCCAGGATAAAGCTTTGGTTCCGAATACAAGAGTATGGAGAATGTGAAGGGAAGAGGGGTGGTCCACATGTCTATCCTGAAGAGTCTGGTAAGATGAGCAGAGTGTAATGACCTCTGTCTTTGGCAGTGTGGAGGTTCGTCAGTTATTTTAGTGAGGGCTGTTTCAGTAGAGTGAGCAGTGGCGGAACCAGATTGTAGAGGGTCTAGTACAGAATAGGGGTTGAGAAGTGTATCAATTCGAGAGAATACAAGACGTTCAGGAGTTTGAGGCAAAGGCAGGAGGGAGACAGGTCGATAGTTAGAAGGACAGAGAGGGTCAAGCTTCTGCTGTTTTTTTGAGTAATGGTATAACGGTTGCATGCTTTGAAGGATGAGGAAAGGTACCAGAGTAGAGGTAGAGTTTAAAGATACTGTGTGAGCCTAGGATTATATAGAAGAGCAAGAGGTTTTAGGAGATGGGAGGGAATGGGGTCAGAAGGGCAAGTGGTAGATGGGAGAAAGAGTAGATCAGCAGTTATCATCCTCCTCCGAGATAGCAAAAAAGAGTCAAGAAAGACAGAGGAGAGTTGGAAGCATTGTGGGATTGGAGGAGGCAACAATGGGATGTTTCTGTCTGCCGTATGGCACTCCACCTTTTTCTTCCACAAAAGTCAGCAAGTCTGAGGTGAGATAGAGGAAGAAGAGGATGCAGCTGGGGTGGTCTGATTAGAGAGTCAAAGACAGAAAAGAGACGGCGTGGTAGATTTGTAGTGTGTTGATTAGTGATAAAAGTAGGTTTGTTTAGCCTGAAAGAGGGCAGAGTTGAAACAGGATAACATAAAGTTGTATGAATGAGTCTGCGAGCGTTGAGATTTCCTCCAGATGGCGTTCACAGGAACGAGTGGAGGAACGCGCATGCGTGTTGTGGGAGTTTAGTCCAGGGTCTGGGTTAGAAGGCTAGGGCGGCAGAGAGAAAGTGGGCATGAAGATCAATGAGAGGAAGATAAGGCAGAGTTGTAGTTCCTGACCAGTCTGTCAGGGTCTGAAGCGGAACTGAGATAAAGGATGGAAAAAGACAGAGGGAAGATTGAGGCAGTGCGAATGAGGATGGGGTCATCGAAAAAAAAAAGGGGAGGGGAAAAAAAAACCAAAATAAATGACGAGTAAAGGGAAAAAAGAGCAAAGAAGGAGGGAATGATATGATGGAGAAGAGCAATTGAGGGGGAGTGTAAGACAGAAACGAAGTGGGCGAGACGGGTTGGGGAGAAAACTCAGAAGAGGAAGGAGACGAACGGGGAAGGAAAAATGTGGGGGAAAGGCATCGAGGAGCAAAGGGAGCAAGATTACGAGATCGCCGGACATTGGGGGGGGGTGTGGGGGGGGGGGGGGGGGGGGGAGGGGGGGAAGGAAGGTTGCGCGGGGGGGGGAGAGTTGGGGGGGGGTGGTGGAAAAGGGAGTTGGGGTTATGGTGAGGGATCAGTAGTGGGAATGGATTAAGGGGAAAGTGGGAGGAAAGAGGGGTAGACGGGGTCGGGGTGAAACGAAGAAGGTACGAAAAGAGGAAAGAGGAAAAAAAGTTGGGGAGCATAGATGGTTTATGGGAGAGGTGTGGGAAGATTATTTGGTTAAGGAATTGCGTACCATCGGATGAGTCGGGTTGGCGGATAGTCCATAACAGATAAGAGCGAGGGAGGGATCGTGGGGAACAATGGGGGTAGGTATGAATAAAAATGGATAGTGTGGGGAAGGAAGGGGGTTAGGTAGAGGAGTGGGGGACGAAGAGAGCGGATGGGGAGGGGGAGGGGTGGGTGGGGGTAAAGGAGAGGGTGGGAGAAAGGGGAGAAGTTGGAGTGAAAAAGGTGAAGAGCAGAGGAGGAGGGATCAAAGTATGAACAAGTTGAGAAAAAGGATAGGGGGCAATGACGTAAGAGAGGAGGCAAGACGAGAGAGTGGTGGGGGGGAACGAGAGGAGAGGGAGGAGCGTAAAGTGGAATCAAGAGCTGGTAGGTTAATAGAGTGCAGGTTTCTGCAAAAAGAGGGAGGGCGAGATGGAGATGGAGATGGAGAGAAGCGAGAGAGAGAAAATGAGATGAGGGTGATGGTCAGAGAGAGGAAAAGGGAAATGGAGAATCGGAGACGAGAGCAGAAGTTTTTAGTGAAAACCAGGTCTAAGTAGTGGCCATCCTTGTGGTGTGTGGCTGCAGTCCACTGTGAAGGCCAAAGAAGAGGTTAGAGAAAGAAGCGGGAAACCCAAGGGAGAGAGGGGTCATCAATGTGGCAGTTGAAGTTCCCCAAGGAGAAGAAACAGGGGAGTGAATAGGAGAGAAAGAAAGAGAGGCAAGGATTCACAATGAGAGAGAAAGACAGAGGGGGATGAGTAGAGGAAGGTGGGCGATAGATGACCGCCACTGGACCGGGGAGAGGAGAGAAGATCTGGACTGTGTGAGCCTCAAAGGAGGAAAAGCAAGAGGAGGGGTGAAGTAAACGTGTTCTGTAACGGCAGAGAGAGGAGAGCGGAGCCCACGCCTCCACCACCTGCCATCAGGGCGCGGAGAGTGTGGGAGAAGAAAGGCCACCGTAGGAGAGGGCACTTCCAGAGCAGACAGCACTGAGTGAGCCAGTTCAGTTATAGCAAAGAGAAGCAGGGAGTGAGAGAGAAAGAAGTTCAGGCACAGACGAGGAATTGTTGAGGGGTCGAGTCTTCCAAAGTGCACAGGAGAAGGGAGAGCAGGAGGGAGGGTGGCAGGGGATGGGTTGAGGTTAGAGGGTTGACACCAGAAGGAGTAGAATTGCATGTGGAAAGGCGAGGACGAAGCATGGAGCAAATAAGGCGGGACCAGGACTTGGGCAGAGATATCCCCAGAAGCAAGGAGGAGAGCATGCCAGAAAGCGAATGTGTTGGATGATTTTGTAGGGGTGTGTTTTATGCAGGGCGGCAATAACTGTGTGGTGACAGAGGGCGCAGGTAGAGAGGAGTTCTGTGAAATGAGAAGTGGTGAAGTAAGGAGAGATGGTGAAATATGAAGAGTTAGAGACATAAGGAGACTGGTGGAAGGAAGTGCAATAATTTGAAAATATGAGGGTTACAGTAAATATAAAAAGTAAAGGTGGATCACAGCATAGTAATGTGTTGAGTATGTGCAGTCTGGGATGATTCCTCCTTTCCAGCGTAGTTCAAATGCAGGAATCAGAGCAGTAGAGTGTGTCCACTTTTTCCATTCTTTTTTGAAACTTCCTTTTTAAACTTCCACTACTTGAAAGATTTACTTCCTTTTTTAAATTCCACACTTGAAAGATTTCTACTTAAAGCATTTCTGCTTAAGAGCAAAGGCTGCAAGCAGCAATGGCTGTTGTAAGTTTACTTATACATTTAAGAAATTCACTGGTTGGTACAACAAACTTCTTAGAAGGGGACTGCTGTCCTCCAGGACTCCTTTAGGAGGTCTAGG
Source organism: Ascaphus truei (assembly GCA_036426205.1). Lineage (NCBI taxonomy): Eukaryota > Metazoa > Chordata > Amphibia > Anura > Ascaphidae > Ascaphus > Ascaphus truei. The sequence continues at coordinate 286,967,942 of CM071568.1, read as the reverse complement.
ATACCCCGGGTTGGGCCATGGAGCAATTCACAAATGGAGAGAATCCCGTGGAGGCCTGGGGAACTTCCGCACCTGCAAACAGCAGAAAAGGGAGAAGTTCATCCCAGCTCTCTCTCTGAATCTACACAATTTTCCCTCAAGCATCCCTTTTAGAGTTCGGTTAAATCTTCTCCACCAATCCGTCAGTCGTTGGATGGTAGACCGATGTCCGAAACCGACTGTGACCTCTAGTAACTTTAAGACTCCTGCATCGTTAGCCATGAAATTTTTACCTGTCTGTCAACATAACCTGGGAAGTCCACCCGTGAGAATAGTCCAACAACTTGTTGGCTACTTGCTTCGCCATTGCTGTTCCAGGGGGAAGCCTCAGAAATATCTTGTCGCATAATCAACAATTACAAGGATGAAACCTGTGTCCTTCGCAGAAGGTTCTAGGGTCTACCAAGTCTACCCCAATCCTCTAAGGAACGACACCAAGGGTGAGGAACCAAGGGGCTGGTTTTTTGTCCTTTTGGACTAGTTGCTGGCACTCTCCGGACATCTGCACATAGCTTAGGCAATATCACTATGCATCCTGGCCAATAGAATCGGGATGAAAATACGGTCCAATGTTTTATCCCTGCCCAGGTGACCACCCAAGGGACAGTATGGCTAGAGTGAACACAGATTTAACAAACGCCTTGGGAACCAATATCTGTCTGGTGACCTCCCCTGTTTGTGTCTCCCATCACCCTATAGGATATCCTTTGATAGCTCAAAATGGGGGAACACTATCACCGCCTGTGCTCTAAAATCTTTCATCAATTTTCACCACCTGTCAAACTGTCTAGCAAGGACTGGTTCTTCCCTTTGCTTTCTGGCGAAAGTCAGGAGGTACAGGTCTGGTAAATCCCAGGCCCATATCCCCTCTTTTGGCCATCACCAGCCATCACTTGTGACTCTGACTACTAGATGGTCACCTTGAGACCCAGATTTCGTCAACCAGATCTTTTGTCCAAGCGTCTTTGCTTCTGAGTCTTTTGAACCGGGTGTCTAGGGGAAAAAGGTTGCCGAGAAGAGGGAACAGTTTGCCAGGTTCTCCGAACCTAGATGGAGGCTCTCGTGAAAGACTGGGGCCATTAGGTTCCGAAAGAAAGGCCGCGCCCACCGAAGCACAACGGGGGCAGGGAGCTAAGGAGCGACTCCTACTTCGAGTGTAAGCCTCCTGAACTTTACCTGTAGCGGATTTTGGGCCGTCGGATAGCGTTTTACATCGCCGTGTATACATTCTATGCTCCATGGGGAGGTCAAAAGAACACAAACGTTGGGCGGGCTAACATTTCCTGGGGAACAGAGTGTTTCAGCCAGAGCCTGAATCTACAAGGGCCTGGATGTTTTTTTTCTCCTTTCCGTTTTTTTCTTTTTTTTTTCTTTTTGTTTTTTCTTTCCCTCCTTTTTTTTTTTTTTTATTCTTTCTTTTTTGTTTCCTTTTTTTTTTTCTTTTTTTTTTTTTTCCCTTTTTTTTTTTCTTTCCTTTTTTTTTTTTTTTCTTTTTTTTTTTTTTTTTTCTTTTCTTTTCTTGATTTTTTTTTTTTTTTCCCTGTTTTTTTTTTTTTTTTTTATTTTTTTCTTTTTTTTCTTTTTTTCCAATTTTTTTTTTTTTTTTTTCTTTTTTTGTTTTTCTTTTTGCTTTTTTCTTTCACGTTTCTTTTTCCTATTCTTCTTTTCTTTTTCTAGTTTTTTTTTTTTTTTTTTTTTTTCTTTTTCCCCCAATCAGGGGATGAAGTAGCCAGGGCTTTGTAATTTTCTCCTCAGTGATAGTGCCGAGGCGCGGTTCCTGCTTGAGACCACGCCATCAGTGGATCAGTCACATACCGGTGGCCTTGTGGCGTCCGCAGGCAGAACAGGAGGGGGCTGTGGATAGCGCTCCGCTGGACCGGTTACTGGAGACCAGGCATCTGGTGGGTCCTGTAGGCGACGTCCTCGGAAGTTCCTCTCATTTTGCGATGAGCCGACATCCGGAAGGAGATGAGGGTCTCTGCAGGGACCAGCATTTGGACTCCGTCCTTGCTGGAACGACTGCTCCTTCCGTTGGACTTGGCGGTTCCGTGACGGGCCGTAGGTTCCCCATTGATCCGACCTCCCTCTTTGGGCGTCCGCAAGTGCTGGTGGAGTCGGGTCCAGGACACTCGCCTCCTGCTCAGCCCCAAGGAAGTTCTCCACGAGTCGGACCGCCAAAGCTAGGGTTTCAGCAGTGTGGCGTTTTACCCACGAGCGTGCGGAAGGGGGTATTATTTGTAGAAATTGTTCCAAAACCACCTGCTCAAGAATTGCCTCCTTAGTGCACTCCTCGGGTTGTATCCAGCGCGTACACAAGTCCAATAATCGCTGAGCGAGGACCCGGGGTCTCATCTTAGCGGTGTACTTCATGTTCCGGAACTGCTGCCGGTAGGTCTCTGGGGTTAGACCTAAGCGATCCAGTATGGCGGCTTTTACTTGTCGGTAGTCCATTGCCTGATCTGTAGGGAGGCCCTGATATGAGGCCTGGGCTTCTCCTATGAGGAGCGGGGCCAAAGCAGTTGCCCAGCGATCTGCAGACCAGCCCCGAGCTTCGGCGACTCTTTCAAATGCCTCTGGATCCTCGTTCGAAGCCATTTTCCTCAGGAGTATCGGTGGTCTGCTTGCCAGTTCTGCACTGGCAGACCCTTGTAATTGGGTCAGAAGCTTGGCAATCCGCTCATCCTGTGCTGCTTGTAGTCTTTCATCTCTCTCCGCTTGCAGCCGGGCCTGCTCGTACAGAAAGTCTTTCAAAAGTTCTTACATTCTTGTGTGTGTGTGTGTGTGTGGCCCTTTAACTGCAGGAGCCTTTTGAAAAAATCCTTCCCAATTCTTGACACCATATGTTGCAGGGTACATGCAACTACACACGCGGGTTTCTGGACAAGGCTTATTTATTTAGCCTTGACAAATATACAGCACACAAAACAAAAATAGCTTTCCATCAGCAACAAAAGGAAAATGGCTTTTCTTCAGCAGACAGACAAAAACAGTTTCTTTTTAGCAGACAGTGAATATGGCAGTTGCCCTTTTCTATGCAGGGGACAGACAGTTCACAATTCATCCACTTTTCTAATCAGACCTTGTATCAGGAAACTTTTAGCAATCTCCTTAGCAGCTTACTCCTCACTCCTCAACAGAGAGACTCCTCTGTCTACAGCCTGGGTTATAACACACCTTGATTAGGCAGCTGGGATCCAACTAATTGTCCTGAGGTTCCTAGCTGAAGTTAACCTAGTCAGTGCTGCACTGCAGACTAGACATAGGTTTTCCAGGCATATAACTGGTGGCTTTTGTTTACCCTGTCACAGTGATCTATCACGGATGATAATGCTTTTTCTTAGTCCTCATTTATGTACATATGCACTGCTATGTGGGCTTTGCTACAATGTGATATTTTCTTCTGTACTCTAACATTTGAGGTTCTAATATGCTTTGTTACTTAGACTTTTAAGGGGGACTATATACAGATGTAGCCAGGTCCCCCTCCTTTGTCCCCCTTGCGCACTCACCCCCTCCTTCCCCGTTGCGCGCGTGGTTGTGTTGCGGCCGGTTGTTAGGGAAGCGGATCGGGCGGTTGCCGGGGACGCGAGCGGCGAGCAGGCCGGTTGCCGGGGACGCGATCGGGCCGTCGCTAGGCCGCGATCGCGTTGCCACCGGCCCGGCGGTTAGCGGAGCAGGGCGCCGCCATGACAGGTAGCTCGCGCATGCGCAGGACTCCAGCTAGCGCGGGAGGTTCCAGATAGCTCGCGCATGCGCGAGAATAGACGGCCAGCCCCCAGGGTGCATAGGGGCAGAGACACCTGACGCCAGGGAGCCAATCAGAAGGCCAGATTCCCCTGCTAGCAAGGAGATACATTTCGCGGGGTTTTGCAGCCACGCACTCACTCAGGATCCGGACCAGCTAGGGGTAGGAGGGGGATGCAGGGGTGAGTGACCCTCTGCATTAGGCCAGCAGCCCCCAAGGTCCCAGTTAGGTCCTGAGTCATCTATTAGCTTGTGGAGCTTAGGGACAGGCCCTAGATAGGGACACTGCCCCATTTATTGGTTGAATAGACAGGGACACAGTGTTGAAGCCGTGCGGCCCTGTGAGGTGGGTTCTGGGCTCAGAACACCACCCAAGACCCTGCGACAAGGAGTGACATTGTTCGCGCTGGACTTTCAACCCACGCTGTGTGGAGGACCCCGTCGGATCGTGTGGATTTATATCGCGGTACCCGTGGCTGGAGCCCGGGCAGGTAACCTGCAACTCACGTGCACCAACCAGGCCTATCACCAAACACAGTGGCTGCGCAGTCACACACACACATGTACAGTGGTATTTGACTTCAAGAACACGAGACATTTGGGTGGGGGTTACTGGACACAGGGTGGGGTCACATTGTGGGTGGTTAGCGTCCGCCGTGACGCCTAGAGGTGGTTAGCGTCCGCCGCTGCCCGCAACGCACGCACACACGACTGACCGCGCACACAAACCTGACTGACGCACGCACACACTACTGGGGCACACACTGACTGGGGAAAAGGGGATTGAAGGAAGTAAACGAGGGGGGAAAGGAATGTAAGTAGTGAGCAAGAGGGGGGGTTGAGTGAACAATGAGGGACGAGAGGGGACGGTAAGTGAGGGAAGCGCTGGGAGATGGGGTGACGGGATTGTGGGACAGACGACTCGACGGGGAGGTGTGGGGATCAAAGAGTGAGATCGATGGGAGAGACAGAGGGGGGCAAGAAATATATGGGGAGTGTGAAAAGAGGAGAGAAATAGAGGGAGGAGAGGAAGGAACGGGGTGTGAGAGGGAGAGTGTAAGTAAGGAGAGGGGGTGGAAGGCCACCAGTATGGGGGACCCATGGTTGAAACCTCTATCCCTGGCCCGGGAAAGCTGTCAGACCTTGGCCACAATGACACAGGGAAGAAGTCCGATTTCTCAGCATTGAGTTTGACACTACATCTTTATATTGCTTTCAAGGGGCAGCCCTATATAGGGAGCATTAAAAAACAACCATACGCTATCCCTGCAAGGTCAGAACCCAAACCTACACCAACGTTGATATTTTTGTCAAAAGAGTGCTACTGACGATTGTGACCTCATGTATAAACCCTTACTTATGAGAAGAAAAAACAGATAAGTATTTAACTAAATAATTGTCAAATTGATGTAGCACTGAGACTTTTTATGTCTATTGTTTAAAAACAAAACAAAAAAAACCACCATGTAATGTAATCGGCTTTGTGAGAAAGATTGAATTCCCCCTAAGTAACATTTTCACTCACCATTGTCCTTTCCTCTAGATTCATTTCATTGTAATGTTATCGATATTATTGTTTATTTGCCATTATGTCTTTATATGCTGCCATCATTAGTCACCAACGCATCAAAGGGAAAGAGTCTGGATGAACTCCCTGCATATACCGTGCAAAAGTTCAGAAAGTTATCACAAACGTTGCAATGTACAGATCAGAACAACACATTAAAGCATTTAGTTACTATAGACATTGAAAAATATTTTAAAAATAGTGATTTCTTTGCAATAGTGTTAATCACGTTACAGTACGTTTAACCTAGTGACAAATGACACAGCCATTAGTTCCCTTTGGTCCTGGGACGGACTCCCACTTAAGTGTCGCTTATTTTATTTAATCCCACACATTCAAGGAGGCGCCCACCTATTTTCAGCATTAATGGTGCTCTAGGTTTCATCTGTTAATCAATAAAAAGGGGTGGATGTGTGGGGGGGGGGGGGGGGGGGGGGAAGGGGGTGGGGGAGGGGGCGGGGTGGATTGGGGGGGGGGGGGGGAAGTGGGATTTGAGAGGGAGGGGGATTGAGGTAGTGGGATTGAGGGAGAGGAGAGTGGTGAGAGGAGGAGGGGAGAGTGATGAGTTCTAGAGGGCGGGGAGAGGAAAATGAGTGAGGGGAATGTAAAAGAGGGGGTAATGTGAGTTGAGTGAGAGAGAGGGGAGTGAGCAAGAGGGAGGGGAAAAGGGGATGAAGGAGTAAAAGAGGGGGGAAGTAAGTGAGCAAGAGGGGGGTAGTGAGTGAACAATGGAGGGAGAGAGGGGATGTAAGTGAGGGAAGGGGGAGAGGTGAGGGAGTGAGAGAGAGGGGACAAAGAGTGAGATGAGGGAGAGACAGAGGGGGGAGAGAAATATATGGGGAGTGTGAAAAAGAGGAGAGAAATAGAGGGGAGTGAGAGAGAAAGGAGGTGTGTGAGAGGGAGAGTGTAAGAGAAGGAGAGGGGGCTTGCAAGGCCACCAGTATGGGGGACCCATGGTGAAACCTCTATCCCTGGGCCCCGGGAAAGCTGTCAGACCTTGGCCACAAGATGACACAGGTTGAAGAAGTCCCGATTTCTCAGCATTGAGTTGCACTACATCTTTATATTGCTTTCAAGGGGCAGCCCTATATAGGGAGCATTAAAAAAACAACCATACGCTATCCCTGCAAGGTCAGAACCCAAACCTACCACAACGTTGATATTTTTGTCAAAAAGAGTGCTACTGCGATTGTGACCTCATGTATACAACCCTTACTTATGAGAAGAAAAACAGATAAGTATTTAACTAAATAATTTGTCAAATTGGATGTAGCACTGAGACTTTTTATGTCTATTGTAATTAAAAACAAAACAAAAAAAACCCAATGTATTAATGTAATCGGCTTTGTGAGAAAGATTGAATTCCCCCTAAAGTAACATTTTCACTCATTTGTCTATTTCCTCTAGATTCATTTCATTGTAATGTTATCTGATATTTATTGTTATTTGCCATTATGTCTTTATATGCTGCCATCATTAGTCACCAACGCATCAAAAGGGAAAGAGTCTGGATGAACTCCCTGCATATACCGTGCAAAAGTTCAGAAAGTTATCACAAACGTTGCAATGTACAGATCAGAACAACACATTAAAGCATTTAGTTACTATAGACATTGAAAAAAATATTTTAAAATAGTGATTTCTTTGCAAATAGTGTTAATCACGTACAGTACGTTTAACCTATTGAACATGACACAGCCATTAGTTCCCTTTGGTCCTGGGACGGACTCCCACTTCAAGTGTCGCTTATTTTATTTAATCCCACACATTCAAAGGCCGGCCCACCTATTTTCAGCATTAATGGTGCTCTAGGTTTCATCTTTAATCATAAAACAGATAGCTTTCCTATTGCCAGGTATGACCTGTTCTTCGTCAAGAGCTGATGCAGGGTATCACATTGCAGATCCCTGTTAACTGCAATTGACTTAAATGGTAGTTAACCCAGGAATGTGAAGATTGATGATATTCATACAGTACTTAGTATACTCTGCTTGGTTTGTTAAGTCTAATCATTACATTGACTACACTGTCCAAGCAAGGAAACTCACTTCAATATACTAAACACTAAATACTAAAGAACTCACTTCTATTATCTCTTATATGTCTTCCACTATGCTACCTAGATTTATTCCGGCAGTCCATTCTGTCCGTTTGCTTTAGGGTCTGGTGCCTATGCTGTATATCTCGCCATTTATTTATTCAAATGCATAAAATATATTGTGAGGTTCAGTCCCAAGTAAAGAAGAATAAATAAGTATTCATTCTGCATTCTTAAACTGGTAAAAAAAAAAAAAAATTTAAATCAACAATGCTGTTCATGTTATTACAAACTGAAAAAAGAGGATCTCTAAAATAAAATGATGAAAAAAACAATTGGTATAGTACACAAAAAAATGCTAAATCAGTTTGTTTGAGAAGCTTGATAAGCAACCTATATACCGTAGGGAATTTAGGCAGCAAGACACGATTAAGTAATTTTTAATTGATCACCTTACCATGAGCTGCACGATATGCACATCCTAAACAAGCCGAATTAGCTGTGGCTATTGTGTACACAGGAGCATTGAAAACATCTGACAAGACCTACAAATGTGGAATAGATGACAAAAAATTGATTTGTAGCATAGATTTCCAAGACTGTCCCAGTGCTCAAAACCCTTCCAAATAGAACTACTGAAATGAATAGCACCAGCGCAGTATCGTCAATGGGATCCAAACATTCTTTCCACCATGGCGTAATTGTGCTGGCTCTGCTCCATCAACATTTATTTAGTCCTTCTAGTAGCCCTAAGTGAATTCAATATATTCAATATATTTCTTAAATTTACAACATCACTCCTAGAATGATCAAACAAAACCTTTCCGGCTCCTAATGCCTAATTACCACCATCACTACTACTACCATTAATTAGTCATGTACAAAACTAATGATGTATTTTTTCAATTACATCTTTATTGTTCTCCCTCACATTCGTAGCTATGTTTTCTCTTCCACATCTCTCAATTCCTCTCTACCTTTTTTCGTCCTGTCCTGCTTTTTTATCCCTCTCTGTTCATCTGCTTCTTTGGAGCTCGGCCCTCTTGCCACCTCTCTCCCTTTACTGTTTAAAGGGTGGGTCCCTCTTAGGACCAAAGTGTACTTGTGGCAGTGATACAGTTAAGGGGTTACACATAAGGGTTAATGACTTTTTTGAAAAAGCAGACACCTGTATTTTTAATATTTTTTTTTAAGTAATCGTGTATTATGTAGTGAGTAAGATTAGGGGGGGGGAGTTTGATTTCCTCTGGCTGTTTTTGTCTAATATCAATGTATATTCAACAAGCGTTTGTACAACCAACCCCTCCCCCTCTCTCCTTTTCCCCCCATTATAACTTAAGAGAGAGCCAAAAAATATAACACTTGATTGACAAACACTATCCAGCGACCCATAGGAAATACACTTTGTAATAAATTACTTTCCAGAAAAACAAAAGAAGAAAGATCTAAGCTCATTATAGATTGTAGAAAAGACTTTGACATCCCTTTGCTGTCTTGTTAAGTTCTCTTAGGGCTCCACAGATGTGGCCATATAAACACATATTTCTATAGTTCTATCCAGAGGCGGGACTAGGTGGGGTGGAAGGAGTGGCGAGCGAGGCAGCTGACTTGGGTGCAGGCTCTTGGGTGGTACAGATCAGGCCAGTGGAGGAGCATAGCAGCGGATGAGAGTGGTGGTGGCAGAGGATAGTAACGGAGGATGAGGATGGTGACGGCAGAGGAGGGCAGCGGAGGATGGAAATGGCGGGGGTGGAAGCAGCCCACCCTGGGGGGGAAGCCCACTCCAGCCATCCAATCCAAGAGGACAGTCACAACGTCCGGTGTCTGTTGCCACGACAACCCTCCCCCCCCCGTTCCAAAGGTAGGAACTGGGGACTTTTAACTAAGAGGAGGGGAGCAGAGAGAGAATGGGGAGAGATAGGGAAAGGGGATGAGAGAGAAAGGAGGGGAAAGACAGAGTGGGAGGAGAGAAATAAATAGGGGAGGGAGGGTGAAGGGGTGGAGAGAAAAGGAGGGGGGAGAAAAAGAAGGAAGAGAAGAGAAATAGGGTGGACAGAGAGAAAGGGAAGTGAAAGGGGAGAGAGAGAAAGAGGTAAGATAGATAAAGGGGGAGAGATATAGAGAAAGTGGGGAAGTGAAAGGGATAAGATGTGGAAATAAGGAGGAGAGAAGGGAACAAGAGAGGTATAGTGAGGAAGAGGGGAGATAGAGCAGGAGAGGTAGAGTGAGTGGGAGGAGAGAGACGGTTCTATAAATTGGGGTGGGGAGGTGGAGGCACAGTTGGTGAAATTTGCCCTGGGCGCAAAAATACCTAGTTCCGCCTCTAGTTCTATCTGTGATTGTAAGGGTTCCAGTCCAGTGTTTTGCTGGAACTTGCTGTTGTGGCCATTTTGGTTCCTGGCAAACCTCTTCCCGAACTTGGTAATTGGATGCACCTGTTCTAGGGCTTTAAACAGCAGTCAGTGACACCCAGACCCGGCCCGATCATGGTATTCTATCCCATGTGTTCCTGGCCCCCTTAAGTTCTTGTTCCTGTGCATTCCCTGTTGCTGACCCCAGCCGATGACCCCTACCACCTCTCCTGTGCTGTCTGCCTTGACCCCAGACGATTATCCTGACTTTGCATCTTTGCGCCTGCCTTGATCTCTGCCTGCATCCCGACTATGACTGCGCTAACAGGACTCCCACCCCTGGCTCTGGTTGGTGATCAGATACCCCTACCTCAGCTCTGTGGGTCCGCATCCTATCGGAGATGAACATCGTTATAGTGATATTCTAAATTCCCTGCAAATAACTGATCTGGTTGCGTGCCAAGACAGTCAAGTCTGGAGGTGACCAGTGTGTGGGTGACCTTCAGCAGGTCTTTTTCATTAAGGAGAGGCAATAGTCTCTTAATGGAGCGGAGGTGGTAAAGGCAAAACTTGACTGTCTGCTCGATTTGCTCTTCCATTGCGGGATTACTATCAACTGTGATACTCAGACTTTTCAGTCTTGAATGGTGCTCTAGAGTGGTTTTGAATTTGGATGTTTCTCATGTCCTTCAGTTTATTGTTTTAGTTTTGGCTTCCTATGATGATACTCACAGTTGTGGCCACTTGCTTGACAACATCATGCAGATAAGTAAATATCTGGCAGGACACAACTGTGTATATGCAGATATAAGGAGGATTGTTACTACGAACCATTTAGTAACATTATATTAAAAAGTTGTTGATGTTACAGAATACGGTTTTGTACTGTAATTGTTCCGCTCAGCTGCTGGTGGTAAATGTGATGTATTTCTGCACTGTGTTCTGCAAGTCCCTTTAAGACGAAAAGGTTCAATATAACATTTTAATGACCCTGGTATGAAAAGTTTGACAGCTGGAAAATTAGCTCTAGAAACATATTGCTTTTTCCTTAGTGCTCCCTGGATTTGGTTTTGTAATAAAACTCAGTACCCTAATATTAAATCTCATGTTTCTCACATTCATAATATTCCACCCACGACTACTGATGCCTACGCAGTCTTTTTACATACAGTAATAAGGTACAAAGCTGGTCTTATCTATGGATACATGTGTTCTAAAATAAACAGAAGATAAAGAAAATGAATACTTTGATGAGCCAGACCTACTAATTGCATTATTAGGTACCCACATAAATACAGTACATATCCAAAATTCACCTGCTACCCAACAGAAACCACAACCTAAAATAGTTTATTTCATTCACGTTCATTGGCAAATAGTGCTTTATCTATTTACATATTTACCTGCAGAATATCTAGATTGCGTGAAGCCCCACCAGTAGCCAAAATTCTTGTTTGCGGCACTAAAATAAGAAAAATATCACATTAATTATATTTTCCAAGACACCACAGTGAAGAGCTAAGCATTAAATGTATTGTTTGAGTAAGGCCGGGATTCATTAAGCCACGATGCAGGATATCGCATTACAATCTGGCATACTTGGCAATGGCGGTTACTGCCAGATCAGGGTGACCTTCCGCAGGTCTTCTTCTATAAGGAGAAGCTTTCATCTCTTTTTCTTCATTCTGGCTTACAGCGTACAAGGGTTCTAAACTCCAGTCCTGAAGACACCCCACAGTTCAGGTTTTCAGGATATCCCTGATTCAGCACAGGTGGCTCAATCTTGACTGAGCCATTGATAGAGCCGGCTTCAGCACAGGTTGCTTATCGACTGAGTCACTGACTGAGCCACCTGTGCTGAAGCTGTGATATCCTTAAAACCTTTCCTGTTGGGGGGTCTTGAGGACTGAAGTTGAGAACCTCTGGCTTAGGGATCTGCGGACTAGAAGGGATGTACAGAAGACTAAATGAAACAAACTATTTCTTAGTTTATCTCTTGCATAGCCCATCCTCCCAGCAGAATCCAATCCTCTGGCATCCTACCTGACATTTTCAGTGACCATGCAATAGTGTACTGTGTAAGGAAAATCAGATCACCCCAATCAAGCCCTAATGTTCTAGTCACTAGAACATTTAAGAGAACATTTAAGAGATTTAACACACAACAGTTTCTGGCTGATCTTACCAGCTGCGCTTGGTACAGAATCGACTTTATCCCCGGCCCCCATTCTGCGCTCGACTATTTCCAATCCGAGTTCTTAAAACTGTGATACCCATGTTCCTCTATGCAGAATAAGAGTACGTGGAGCTCACCTTCCGTGGGTTACAACCGACTTTATATCGCTCTAACATCTTAGGGATGCCTTGTGGAAAAGCTACAAAGTAACTGGCACTACTAAGGATCTTATTAACTACAGATGACTGCGGAATATGTGCACAAGGCACACAAGGGCCGCAAAAACACAATATTACTCTGACAATCTTCATCAGAATCCATCAAATCCAGCTAACTTCTGGAAGGTTATCAACAATATATTCCAGCCTTCTAGCCATCAACAACCATATAATATCATTAAGGAGGATATTACCCTGGCAAATCCCACTGACATTGCAAATGCATTCAATGAATACTTTGTGGGGTGTGCTACTAATTTATTAGCGAAACGCAACCCGAACTACATACATGAGCCTCATTCTGGGAGTACCACTATAGTCCCACCCTCTGTTAACACTACCCACAGTTTTCAATTTGTCTCAGTATCTGAAGAGGAGATTACGCAAGTACTCCTCAAATTAAAACTAAGCAGCCAATGTGGACCTGACTTACAGCAATCTAAGTGTTGAGGTGCTGTGTTGTGTGTGTAGAGCTGCTGTATGTGTGTGTGTGTCAGTGTCAGCAGCAGTGTTTATGGGTGTAGCAGCAGCAGTGTGTGTGTGGTGTGCTGTGCTATTGTGTTGTATGTGTGTGTAGCAGCAGCAGAGTTTGTGTGTAGCAGTAGTTTGTGCGTGTGTAAAGCTGCTGTGTTGTGTGTAGAGCTGCTCTGTGTGCGTGTTTGTGTGTGTAGAGGTGCTGTGTGTGTGTGTGTATGTTTCAGTGTCAGCAGCAGTGTTTATGGGTGTAGAAGCAGCAGTGTGTGTGTGTGGTGTGCTGTTTTGTATGTGTGTTGCAGCAGTAGCGTGTGTGTGTAGAGCTGCTGTGTTGTGTGTTGAGCTGCTGTGTGTGTGTGTGTGTGTGTGTGTGTGTGTGTGTGTGTGTGTGTGTGTGTGTGTGTGCCCTAATAACAGACTACTGCTCCTAATAAGGTGGTAATACTAGGTCAAATACACATAGTGATTGTCATAGATATAGTGTAATTCAGACAGAGACTAGAGGTGTATGCAGCAGAAAAGGTGGAACTCCCTAGGAGAGCAGGTTAATGTGGCAAAGCCTAATATCTTGACCCAACACTGCACCAGAGTCACACAAATATCACCGCAGATGTTACATGCGCATATGTCGCTATATTACGGTGGAAATTCTAACTTTTGAATGGATCGATGCACACATACCAGGAGTAGAAAGGCGCTGGACAAATAATATCCAAACGCATAGCTCGTCCAGACTCCCCTACGCCGCAATGTTGGTCAACTGCAGACATCGCTATTACTTCCAGTGCGCATGCGTGATAACTCAGTCTCTGCTGCTATTGCCTGAGACGTAATGCGCATGCGTCGCCTGATAGGATAGAATTTAATGCCGAGTGGAGAATATCTCTCCTCCACATACCAAACATTGCTGAGTTGCCTCTAAGGATCTTTGTGCATGCGTGCCGACACAGTAGTACTTCATAACAATTGGTAACAGCACGCATGCGTGTCCTGATAGCTGAAAATGCCGTTTGGCGTATAGTGAAGTGGAGTGGGGGGGGGGAGGAAATATGATGTACCATGATGGTACATTACTTATGAACATACGTAGTTCCTCCATACCTCCATCGTTTACCCCACCTCTTGGCCAAAAATGCATAAAAAATAATCAGCTAACAGTGTGTTATAGAAGCTAGGTTGCCTGCACCCTCTTCTTATTTGCAAAAACGTAGTGATGTCAGTACAGAGTGAATGTGTAACGGTCAAATGATGCGTGTATAAAATATATCCAATAGCCATCTACATAGCAGTATAACTCGCGTCATATGGTTACATTGGAACAAAATCTTAACATAGGCATTACCCAATGGCAATATAGTCACTGATATAGGAATAGTATATGTAAATATAATTACAACGTTGTTAGTAAATACCAAGTGCGGGGACAAAGCTTAAAAAGAGAACAACATCCAAAGAGGGAGGATACATAAGGATATTAAACTGTATATCACAGATACAGCAGCAAGAACAGGAGTTGAAGAGACTCAAGCCAAACAATAATGTTAGATTGATTCAAATAAAAGGAGTAAAGGTGAAGCCTTCATTAAGCCCATTCGGGCTACGTGTTTTAAGTTTGTAAATCCATTCCGCCTCTATGCGTAGCAGCATCTGGTCAATGTTGTCACCTCGAGCAGGGCATCTAAGGTGGTATATACCCATAAAAGTGAGGCATTTCACATAACCACTGTGAAACTGAGTAATGTGCCTGGCAACTGGGGTGTCATTAGCATGTTTGATGGAGTTAACGTGTTCTAATATTCTTCTGCGCAGTTGCCTAGTGGTCTTTCCCACATACCTCTTCCCACAGATACAGGTGATGAGATAGATAACATCTGTGGTTCTACAGTTGATAAAAGAATCCACTTTAAAGTTATAGGTGTTATCGTGATTCGCAAACGTTTTAGCAATAATAACGTGTTTGCAGGCCTTACATCCCTGGCAGCGAAACATACCATTCACGGGACTCAACCATTTTGCTACCTTTGGTCGTTGATAGTGACTATGAACTAAAATGTCACATAGATTTTTGGAACGTCTACTAGTAATTGTAGGTCTCGGTCCTAGGACCTTAGCCAAATCCTCATCAGTCAAAAGGAGATGCCAATGGCGGGCAAATATCTTTTTAATTGCCCACCATCTCTTTTTATAGGTACCGATGCAGCGTATAGTCGAGTCCTGCACTTTAGTTGTGTTAGAAGTAAGCAGAGATTCTCTATTACTGTGCAAGGCCCTATGATACGCACGGTTAAGCGTTTTAATATTATAACCGCGACTTAAGAACCGATCTCGTAACTCTTTGGATTGACAGATGAACTCTTGTGTGGTGGAACAGTTCCTCCTTAACCGGAGATATTGCCCTGTTGGTATTCCAGCAATAAGACTAGATGGATGTTGACTCTGTGCAAGTAGTAGGCTATTAGTAGCGGTACCTTTCCTGAATACCTTAGTTTGGATATTAAAGTCAGAGTCGACATAGATATTTAAATCCAAAAAGGTGATAGATTCAGAACTTAGCACGGTCGTTAGTCTTAAATTGAGGTTGTTGACATTAAGGCATTTGACAAATTCCTGAAGGAGTAATTGAGGACCCTCCCACAACAATAGAATATCATCTATGTATCTGATCCATAAAGTTATATGGTCAGTATACATAGATATGACTATGAACTAAAATGTCACGTAGATTTTTGGAACGTCTACTAGTAATTGTAGGTCTCGGTCCTAGGACCTTAGCCAAATCCTCATCAGTCAAAAGGAGATGCCAATGGTGGGCAAATATCTTTTTGATTGCCCACCATCTCTTATTATAGGTACCGATGCAGCGTATAGTCGAGTCCTGCACTTTAGTTGTGTTAGAAGTAAGCAGAGATTCTCTATTACTGTGCAAGGCCCTATGATACGCACGGTTAAGCGTTCTGATATTATAACCGCGACTTAAGAACCGATCTCGTAACTCTTTGGATTGATAGATGAACTCTTGTGTGGTGGAACAGTTCCTCCTTAACCGGAGATATTGCCCTGTTGGTATTCCAGCAATGAGACTAGATGGATGTTGACTCTGTGCAAGTAGTAGGCTATTAGTAGCGGTACTTTTCCTGAATACCTTAGTTTGGATATTAAAGTCAGAGTCGACATAGATATTTAAATCCAAAAAGGTGATAGATTCAGAACTTAGCACGGTCGTTAGTCTTAAATTGAGGTTGTTGACATTAAGGCATTTGACAAATTCCTGAAGGAGTAATTGAGGACCCTCCCACAACAATAGAATGTCATCTATGTATCTGATCCATAAAGTAATATGGTCAGTATACATGAATAATTTGTCCGAGAATACGTGAATACGTTCCCACCAGCCCATGTACAGATTCGCATATGTTGGTGCACATGCAGTGCCCATAGCTGTACCCTGGGTCTGGTGGTAGTATTTCCCGTCAAACACAAAATAGTTATGTGTTAGTATGTAGCGCAATAAGTCCAGGACAAACTTATTATGTTTGTCAAATCTAGGGCCTCTAGAAGACAGGAAGTACTCAACAGCTGCTATACCATTCTCATGGATAATAGATGTGTACAACGATTCTACGTCTAGACTAACGAGAATGGTATTGGGGGTGATATTGATCCCATTAAGTCTGTTCAGAGTATCTTTAGTGTCTTGCACATATGATGTACATTAAAATATAACCTTTATTGACATTACATAAAACATATATTACCAATAATGTAGGTGTAACCAAGATTAAAAGTAGATTAAATTAAATATGACGACTGTCTTCAATCTACTCTAGATATAAGTCGCTGAATAGCAAATGATGCTAATAATCTAGGAGATATAAGGCAGATGGATTAAATTAAATATGACGACTGTCTTCCATCTACTCTAGATATAAGCCGCTGAATAGCAAATGCTGCTAATAATCTAGGAGATATAAGGCAGATACAGCCGTGGTATAGGTAAACCACCTAGGACCAAAGCTAAGTTAGCACCTATAAATCCCATATATTGATAATAACAGATAGGTGCACAAAGTTACAATCATATGTGGGGAGCTCACTATATAGAGAGTAAGGTTGGAAAAGTCCTAATAACAGACTACTGCTCCTAATAAGGTGGTAATACTAGGTCAACTACACATAGTGATTGTCATAGATATAGTGTGATCCAGACTAGAGGTGTATGCAGCAGAAAAGGTAGAACTCCCTAGGAGAGCAGGTTAATGTGGCAAAGCCTAATATCCTGACCCAACACTGCACCAGAGTCACACAGAAATCACCGCAGATGTTATGAGCCTTAGGCACCGCACATATATAGACAGGCACAGCAAGTAAGTGCCAGTTAAACCCACACTCAAACTATGAAAGTGTAACTGTTGGTCAGCTGTAGATTCGTCACTATTAAATAAAAAGACTTCCAAGTAGGAGTCTTACAACATTACTACGTGCCCTACGCACGTTTCCCTCCAGCTATGGAGCGATACCCACCTGGACGCCCTATTGTCTCAGGTAACAACTGCCTGACAGAGGGAAGTAGTGTGTATATTGATAAGGTCCTTCGGTGTTTTGTAACTAGTCTGCCATCATATGTGCAAGACACTAAAGATACTCTGAACAGACTTAATGGGATCAATATCACCCCCAATACCATTCTCGTTAGTCTAGACGTAGAATCGTTGTACACATCTATTATCCATGAGAATGGTATAGCTGCTGTTGAGTACTTCCTGTCTTCTAGAGGCCCTAGATTTGACAAACATAATAAGTTTGTCCTGGACTTATTGCGCTACATACTAACACATAACTATTTTGTGTTTGACGGGAAATACTACCACCAGACCCAGGGTACAGCTATGGGCACTGCATGTGCACCAACATATGCGAATCTGTACATGGGCTGGTGGGAACGTATTCACGTATTCTCGGACAAATTATCTATGTATACTGACCATATTACTTTATGGATCAGATACATAGATGACATTCTATTGTTGTGGGAGGGTCCTCAATTACTCCTTCAGGAATTTGTCAAATGCCTTAATGTCAACAACCTCAATTTAAGACTAACGACCGTGCTAAGTTCTGAATCTATCACCTTTTTGGATTTAAATATCTATGTCGACTCTGACTTTAATATCCAAACTAAGGTATTAAGGAAAAGTACCGCTACTAATAGCCTACTACTTGCACAGAGTCAACATCCATCTAGTCTCATTGCTGGAATACCAACAGGGCAATATCTCCGGTTAAGGAGGAACTGTTCCACCACACAAGAGTTCATCTATCAATCCAAAGAGTTACGAGATCGGTTCTTAAGTCGCGGTTATATCAGAAAGCTTAACCGTGCGTATCATAGGGCCTTGCACAGTAATAGAGAATCTCTGCTTACTTCTAACACAACTAAAGTGCAGGACTCGACTATACGCTGCATCGGTACCTATAATAAGAGATGGTGGGCAATCAAAAAGATATTTGCCCGCCATTGGCATCTCCTTTTGACTGATGAGGATTTGGCTAAGGTCCTAGGACCGAGACCTACAATTACTAGTAGACGTTCCAAAAATCTACATGACATTTTAGTTCATAGTCACTATCAACGACCAAAGGTAGCAAATTGGTTGAGTCCCGTGAACGGTATGTTTCGCTGCCAGGGATGTAAGGCCTGCAAACATGTTATTATTGCTAAAACGTTTGCGAATCACGATAACACCTATAACTTTAAAGTAGATTCTTTTATCAACTGTAGAACCACAGATGTTATCTATCTCATCACCTGTACCTGTGGGAAGAGGTACGTGGGAAAGACCACTAGGCAACTGCGCAGAAGAATATTAGAACACGTTAACTCCATCAAACATGCTAATGACACCCCAGTTGCCAGGCACGTTACTCAGTTTCACAGTGGTGATGTGAAATGCCTTACTTTTATGGGTATATACCACCTTAGATGCCCCGCTCGAGGTGGCAACATTGATCAGATGCTGCTACGCATTGAGGCGGAAGGGATTTACAAACTTAAACACGTAGCCCGAATGGGCTTAATGAAGGCTTCACCTTTACTCCTTTTATTTGAATCAATATAACATTATTGTTTGGCTTAAGTCTCTTCAACTCCTGTTCTTGCTGCTGTATCTGTGAACTACAGTTTAACATCCTTATGTATCCTCCCCCTTTGGATGCTGTTCTCTTTTTAAGCTTTGTCCCCGCACTTGGTATTTACTAACAACGTTGCAACTATATTTACGTATACTATTCCTATATTAGTGACTATATTGCCATTGGGTAATGCCTATGTTAAGATTTTGTTCCAATGTAACCATATGATGCGTGTTATATTGCTATGTAGATGGCTATTGGATATATTTTATACACGCATCATTTGACCGTTACACATTCACTCTGTACTGACATCATTACGTTTTTGCAAATAAGAAGAGGGTGCAGGCAACCTAGCTTCTATAACACACCGTTAGCTGATTATTTATTATAGCATTTCTGGCCAAGAGGTGGGGTAAACGATGGAGGTATGGAGGAACTACATATGTTCATAAGTAATGTACCATCATGGTACATCATATTTCCCCCCCCCCTACACTCCCCTTCACTATACGCCAAACTGCATTTTCAGCTATCAGGACACGCATGCGTGCTGTTACCAATTGTTATGAAGTACTACTATGTCGGCACGCATGCGCAAAGATCCTTAGAGGCAACTCAGTAATGTTTGGTATGTGGAGGAGAGTTATTCTCCACTCGGCATTAAATTCTATCCTATCAGGCGACGCATGCGCATTACGTCTCAGGCAATAGCAGCAGAGACTGAGTTATCACGCATGCGCACTGGCAGTAGTAGCGATGTCTGCAGCTGACCAACATTGCGGCGTAGGTGAGTCTGGACGAGCTATGCGTTTGGATATTATTTGTCCAGCGCCTTTCTACTCCTGGTATGTGTGCATTGATCCATTCAAAAGTTAGAATTTCCACCGTAATATAGCGACATATGCGCATGCGCAGGGTAAACCTCTTTTCGTCATATTTAATTTAATCCACTTTTAATCTTGGTTACACCTACATTATCGGTAATATATGTTTTATGTAATGTCAATAAAGGTTATATTTTAATGTATGTGGTGTGCATCTAAGTGAATTGTGCTCGTCACCTTCTTGATTCACTTCAGTTCACAGGTTTGCACCCACGTGATAATTATCGAATTTTCATTAAATTAGTATGGTTCCTAGTTGATCACTCCCTATCCTTTTCTTTGTTTTATATGTAATATACAATTAAACAGGATGGGACAGGGGGATATTCTGATTGATGCTTGTAGTAAAGTCCCCAAACAGACCAATAATCCCTGAAGGGTCAGATAAGGGCTATAAACCCAGTCAAACCCTCATTGGGATGGATCCTGGACTCACAATAAGTATTTGAAGAGAATAATTAATGATACCCCCTGTCCTATCCTGTTTAATTGTATATTACATATACCATCATATGGAAAAGATCCAGCGTTGGAGCGCCTTTGTCACTTTAACCTCTGGATTGTACTGTGTATAGTGATGGCAGCTCGTGTCTATTAAGGATTCAGACATATTTTTTATTTGGAGTGGGTCCCAATTCTCCACTCATGTGGGGTTTTTCTTCTTAAATCTTTTCATGAACTAAACACGGTATCTCACTTTGAATTCATGTATTATCCATCTATAAAATGGAAGAAACTGGCAATTCGCAAGAATCCAAGTCCCCACCAGGTTTTGCATTGAGCTGTCGCTATGATATCTTAAAAAGGAAAAAAGCTTCACAAGTGTTTGACAATATCATTGATATGGATACTAATTACATAGCAGATTTAAAAATCCACTTCCAGAAACTAGAAAAATTATTGATCTTTTGAACCAGAGCATGGTGGGATGCCGTGGCTTTGGAGAATTACCTTAAAGTTAAAAGGATCCCGAGGGGCCTACGAATAAGAAAGGCACCAACCTTTGGGTTCCAAAGTAAAGAATTTGAGGAGAAGAGGATAATAGGTCTGAACACTTGTTCTCTTAATCTTATGGAACTTATTGTTCAAGAGAAATTAAAAGAAAAAGATACATTGGATGTGCAGATAACAGAACTACAGGAGAAATTACATAGATACAAAGAGATGAATGGTTTTAAAAATTATGACAGAATATTACTAGGGACAATAGAAGATATTGAGAGGGATATAATGGCCAAAAAGCAGAGCAAATTTGACCGTGACAAGACTGACTACGATAAGAAGCAGGTATATAGCTGGCAAAGAGTAACCCAGTATCCCGATCGGAAATATGGTACCCCCAAAGATAATTGAACATTCAGATCAACTCCTAGGAAATCCATCTTGAAGGGTAGAAGTGACCAGCAAAGTGGGGAATCAGAAATATCAGACGTAGAACCCTCTTCCTCTCATGCAGTTTCATTTGTGGATGTAGATGATCAAGCTGGAACTAATTCACGAGAGTCAGTTAGACAGAAGAAAGATTAAGGTTTTATCCAAGGTGGTTACCATACGAGATCCGACTTATCAACGCACAACTTAAGAAGTACACAACAGTCACAAAAGAACTTTGCTCTCTTTCAAAAAAACGACAGGGAACGAGGAGGGGAAAAAAAAGTGGAAGGAAAACGAAAGCCTCAAAAGAGAAGGAAAAAAGATCATTAATCAATATTGACAATACTAATAATGTGATCAATCTGTCTGGGGAGGTACTATCAGTGGCAGAAATTTCATTGTTAAATAAGGGTCTTAAATTTGCACCTAATGCGGACCTCAATCTGTTTGAAACAGTTATAGATGTCCGCAAATATATGCGCAAATTTACCCTAGAAAACAAATTTCATCAAAAATTTTTAGATAATGTTTCATTTTCTGCCATTGATGGTCCTCATTCGAATACAGATAGAGATTCAGCTCTCATTTCTAATCCTATAACATCAGGTCCATCTCTTCCTGTTTGTCCCCCTGTGGCTCGTCTGTCTTCCTTCAGGGAATTTTGTACCCTGAGGGACATGGACGAGCTATTGGTGGAGCAGGATGAACAGATGGACATTACAGACACTCAGTTCTTCAGTGACTGGAATTCACATTTAAAGAGAAAATCTATCTTTAATCCTACGTATGCAATGGGTCCCTTTATTACTATGTTTGAGAATTTGGTCATCAGAGACCTTAGGTTATTGTCACAAGGTTTCACATTTGGGCAAAGTGGTCGGGACAACCTTACCAAGGAGGAAAGGTTGGCGATGAGGTCTTTAAAGAATAATCAGACATTGGTAATCAAAAATGCAGACAAGGGGAAGGGGGGGGGGGCCTGGTGGTGCAGAGTAGGACGAATTATCTTGAAGAGGCTTATCGCCAACTGAGAGATTCTTCCTCCTACTCTGTACTCCCGCGGGACCCAACCAGTCTATTTATGAAATCTCTACTGGATCTTTTAGAATTAGGTAGACTTACCAATGTTCTTTCAAAAAATGAATTTGACTTCATCTTCAGCCCTACCCCGGTTGTCCCGATCTTTCACCATCTCCCAAAGATCCACAAGACTTTGGTCGACCCTCCGGGCCGGCCAATAGTCTCCAGCATAGGATCTTTGGGAGATGGTCTATCACGTTATGTAGACAAATATTTACCACCCTTTGTTAGAGCTCTGGCCTCCTTCATCCTCGACTCTGGGGACTTACTACAACAAATCCAGGAGATCAAATGGGATCAATCATATGTATGGGTCACACTTGATGTGACCTCTTTGTATACAATAATTAGACATGAGTTAGGGTTGGCAGCAGTCAAGTATTTCTTGGAGGGTGTTCACCTCCATTTTTTAAGATGGCTTAATAAAGAAGATTTTTTATATGTTCATTTGGGACCCATTCTTGGCTGTGCGCCAGTTTTCCTTTTGTTTGTTTTTGAAGATACATTTAGCCTATAATAGTAATAATCCCCTCAGAACAGGGCATTACTGGCCAATAATGCCCTGACTGGATTAAAGCCTTCAACTCTACCAACCAGGGCATTATTGGCCAGTAATGCCCTGTTCTTTGGGGATTATTACTTAATTGATGCATCTGATCTGCACCATGTTTGCCCTATCTTTCTCACCCTGAGGGAATACACCACTCTAACAGAAGACAAGGTCTTACCATCTATCACAGCCTGGAGAAAGGTCCTATTTATACTTACCTCTGGTAAGTAGAAATTTCATACGAGCCAAGTTGTATAGCACCAGCTATCTGTCACATCAGAAGTGCACTACATTTTCATTTTTCTTTTTTGGGATATAATCGCGCTCCCCCTGGAATTTGTGGAGATATACGGGGAGGGGGACTTCGGAAACAAGTCCTCACCAGAGGTTTATAAGCCATTTTTATACCCATCCTAATCACTGTACAGGCATACCCCGGTTTAAGGACACTCACTTTAAGTACACTCGCGAGTAAGGACATATCGCCCAATAGGCAAACAGCAGCTCGCGCATGCGGCTGTCAGCACGTCCTGAACAGCAATACCGGCTCCCTACCTGTACCGAAGCTGTGCGCATGCGGGGAGACTATAGAGCCTGTTACAAATGCATTATTTACATCAGTTATGCACGTATATGACGATTGCAGTACAGTACATGCATCGATAAGTGGGGAAAAGGTAGTGCTTCACTTTAAGTACATTTTCGCTTTACATACATACTCTGGACCTATTAACACTTTAAAAAACTATTATTAAGTCTTAATCACTGATTTATTTAACTTTATGATACACTGTGTAGTAAGCGCCGTCCAAAATCACTGTGTGGTGGACACAGACTATGACACATCTCATTATAATCTGTGCACCATGTGACTCCTCTCCAACTCCTCCAACTGGCACTTCCCAAGGTGCGAACTGGGACAGACGGGGCAGATGGGGCAAAATGCTTTAATACACACTGTAGGTTAGGGATGAAAATGTCCCAGTTTTTCTCCAACATCTTGATACGCAGAGCTCTATGCAGGGGGGGTTTATTATACTTCCGGCATGGTTAAGGCTTTTAATAGTAGTAGAAGAGGAAGAATGGCACTCAAGGATAGATTTGTGTATATATGCAAAATGAAAGTGATGCACAGACCAATAAACTCTGCTAGTTATTTGAAACCATGCTGGTCAATGATCTCCTTTTTCTCTTTCTTTCTTTGCTCTTTCATTGGCATCATATGGGGTCTGCATCAATTTCTAAACCTGCTGTTTTTCTTTTCAGTTGACAGTACAAACGTTATTTGAACTTGCTTCTCTTACGGCCAATTAACGTTGGATCGGGGGTGATACCCCGCATCAATCCTGGCATCAAGACCATGATCCCAGACACATCGCCTTCCAAAGAAAATCAGTGAGATTTGGGGGTTCTGGCTAGAGATGTGCCAATTTACCAATATCCGGAACACACACTTCCCGCCCCCACCCATCCCCCCTCAAAAGACATTAAAAAAAAGTTCAGAAATATACAAAATGTTCGATGGGACTTTATCCCTCTTCCCCCCTCAAATCCATATGTTTGGATTAAAAATGCTCAGCAAACCTGTTTGATTTTGTGAAAATTTTCACAACTGAAAATGGGAAAATTTTGCCTAGTTCACAAGCATAGGCAAAAAGTACACATATCAATAGTTCTGGCCCAGAAAATTACATTTTAATAGAAAATCACAGATTTTTTTTTATCAGTGAGACGCCGCTGAATTTTGTGAGAGGCTGACTCCAAATCAGCGAGAGAGTTGACAATAATCCCCTTTCTGATATTCTTCCGACATACTGTACATACTACAAATTCAACATAATGGGAACATTATCCAATTGTACTTACAGTATAGAGAAGAAGCATCCAATACCAGATAACAACAAAAGCTCATTTCTTTGATATATTGATACATTTGCTTTTTCGTTCCTAGGAGCAAAGGTGTTAGGCTACGCTTATAGTGCCGGCGACGCGACAGTTGCTGGAAAATCAAATAGAGATGACTTCCAGCGATCGCGACCAATCAGTCGCTCTGCCCTTACTATAAGCGCACGCGACGGCGACAATGCATTTGTGTTGCCGTGACTTCGCGTCGCCGTCACTATAAGCGCAGCCTTACCGTCATATGCTGAGCTTTACTTTTGTGGGAGAGTGACGACACTTTTAAAACATCACTGGAAATATGAATTCATTTATATGGCGTTTGTCAGCAAATGCATTAAGTGTATTTGAAATCATATAAAAAGAATTTCCTAGAAAAATTTCTGCTGCATGAAATGATAGAAAAAAAAAAAGGCAATAAAATACATTACCCTTAGCAGAGAAACATATATATTAAAAAAAAATAATAAATGAATATACAGCCCACCAGATGATTTATGACATGCTAAAAACAATGACTGGACAGGGAATTGGCAATAAAGAAAATTCTAGATTATGTTTCTGAAAGTAAATTATAACAGAAAAGGAATGAGGACATACAAGACCATACCAAAATTAATGGCCATGAAATTGAGCAAATGCTTTACCCAGTACGGATGATTCCGACTAAATTCTAGTAAATCTTTTCTGTGGCTGCCAAGTTTTCACTCTCCCCCTCTCGCACATTAGGAGTTTTAGGAGTGGGTTTCCGGGACGGGAGAGTATAGTACGCATGGAATTCTGAGTTGGCTCGTATAACAGAGACATGTTACACCAAAACATTAACTACCTTCAGATGGGGCACATGCATCAAGGGCAGGTAATTGCACCCGGCGAGGCATTAACTTCTATTAAAGCCAATGGGAGTTAAAGCAGCAATATTACGTTCTGCCCCCCTCCCCCCCCCACTGCCCCCTTTTTTTCTTCTTTTAATATGTAAAGCACGTGACAATGTATAATTCTACATTCTTACTGTACCTAAGCTGGCAATCGTTTGGTACAGTTATAAAGCTATGTGTGCCTAACATAATGGCTGCCTTTCAGTTTCAATTAATCCTTCAGTCAGTGTAACTCAGCAGCTAAAATGTATCCTTATGTTACTAAGGTGACATTGTTTATTCTTGCAGTTTGTAGCTCATATATGTGTAGAACGCCAGTGCATCAGATTAAACAAGTCCTTTGAATATTTGAGCATCTGCAATAGGACAACTCCCAATAAGCTGTAGTGTGCAATAAAGTTACCCTAATAGGGTTTGAGGGACTAGTACTTAATGCCACAGGCACCAATGAATAATAGTACAACCATTGTCCCATACAGTGAGAATAAAGGGTATGGCAACCCACAAATATAACTCACTTTTTGAATTCCAGGATCCAGGGAAGTATTCCACAGCAGGGATAAGTAGCGTGCAGTCCACCAGTGTAAGGAGCAGGAACAGGTAGAAAAAAGGCAGTGCACTGCCTAGAAAAACAGGAGGAGGCTCACGGAAGCAAAAACAAGCATTTATTTCATAAAAAGATCAGACAATGGTCCCCCATAGCTACAGCAGGTATCCACCTACGCGTTTCGGGCTCTATGCCCTAGCTCAAACTGCTGGGAACATTGGCAACAAATTAACCCAAACAGGAAAGTGTTGCAAAGATCTTGCACCGCTTGGGAGGTGGGTTAACACCTGCTATGAAAATGAAAGGATGCTTTAAAACTCATTAACAATTGCATTAAGCGTTGAATAAGAAATAAAAAAATAAAAAAACAGTCAGCATTATCTAATACAGTGTTTTTCAACCAGGTTTCCTAGTAACCTTGGGTTCCCCCGGGCATCCTTAAAGGGTTCACTTGTAATTTTCTGGTCATTTGAAAATTGTATCAAATACACTGGCGACACACTTTATTCGAGCTCGGCTAGTCCCACGAATTCGGGAATACCCGGGTGTATTGAGGTTTGTGACTGTTTTCTGCCCGAGTGCATTGAGTTATTTTCCGGCAGGGATTGAAGCATTTTATTCCCGCTGGCTGCAATACTGCACAGTATATATATATATACTGCATTACAATTCATGTATTTATGCCATCTGGTAGACACGCGAAGCATTGCAGCCTATTAAATCCTAATCATTATCATTTAACAGATCAGCCGCCCGTCAGCCAGGCATGAACCCAGGCTGGGAAGGCAAATGCAACGGGGCTTGTCAGAGGTGAGGAGCGGCGCATTCCAGGTATCTGCCAGGTACATACTGGGTATTTGCTCGAATAAAGTGTGTCGGTGCAGTACTCATTCATCCCAACCTTGTGGTCATTTTGTATTCATCTACAGTAGTAGCGCATTTGTGCTTTGTTGCCAGTACAGTAACAGTGTTTCTTATATGAGACAAGGATTAGTAGCCTGTGTAAGATTGATAAAGTATGCATGAAAATACAGCTCCTGGTACATCACTGGTACTCAATTGCTGACCTTCCCCGCTGTTCCACCCACTACAGTTCAACAAGCTCCCGGAGTCCCACTGTGGCAAAAAGGGCATCTGGGCGTTCGCCTGGCAGTAATTCAACAAGAATACACTGCAGGAAGAAATGACATCAAAATGTTTCTTTTTCTTTCATATTTTGGAAAATAATGAGCCGTTGTCTTTTGGAGAAAGTCCAAAGTTTATTTAAAAATAATAATAATAATAATAATTGCAAAGGCACCTCTGTAAAAATGACATCAATGAGCAGGAAATGAATATTGCTAACCCCTTAACTGTCTGAGGGGCCCACAGCACCTTACATACAATACAAAGGGAACTTTAAAAGGTGCAATCAATCACACATCGTTGGCCTGTTGAATTTCATAGGGACCCCTGAATGAGGTTGTTTTGTCTGTCAAAGTGTTTTCTTTCCTCTTATCCCACCCCTGTCCTTACCAGAGAACCAATAAAGTAAGGGTGGGAGGGGGGACTCGGGCTGTGCAAGCCCTTGCTGATCACACAGTGACATCACACAGTGACATCACAAACTGACATCCAACAAATACTCACCTATTGTTCCACGATTTATAAATAATACTACCTATTACGCATTTACATCCCGGGCAACGCCAGGTCTCTCAGCTAGTATACTATATTCATATGTATGAAGAACCGTGCATGTTACTGTTAATAAATACATACTAATTTTAAATTTTTTGACAAACAAATGTATAGTAGAAATGATACCTCTAATGGCTATTCCATGCTTAAAAAGAGTGCAAGCTTTGTGAACCACAAATGTCCCATAAGAAGGGACCTCTGTGATCCTGAAAGCTTCCACTCTTATCAACCATGGGTTAGCCTTAAAAGGACTTCGATCCTACTTTTGTTTGTCTATTCTACAGGCTAAAACGGTATCTTCTATTTGTTTTCATTGATACAGTAGCTGTCTTTAAGTACAGAAAGAATACTGTATAAATCACTGAAATATACATTCTGGGCTTTGTTTCTACCCTGCATTAGGTGTCTAGAATCAGTTTGCATTATTGGCCTATAAATGTCTATTAGCTCTAGTTAACACAAGTGATAAACATCTCTAATCTTCTGTTCGCTCACAGCTAAATCCACATTCCAGTGAGTGATCTCTTACAGTTCTTCTGGCATAACACACGCCTCTGCCACTCTACATATCTGCTGTCTAGGTTAATCCTTTGCTATCTAATTGGCAATTTTTCTTCATTTTTTTTTTTAACTCTACTACACTTAATTAATCTACAGCCACTAAATAAACCTATTTTCTTATATCTCCTCACAATGTTGTACAGCACCAGCAATACTTTTTCCTTATCTATTTTTTCACTACAACACGTACATCGTAAACTCTATCGTTTCTGTTTATGATGTGAGTAAATATGTTGACACAGAAAGTTTAGTTGTCAAGAGTAACCGACAGGTGTGCGAACAGGTCAACCCATACCCAAGCTGTCTTCATCATTAGAGCAGGCTTTACTGTTTAATAAAATGTTCATTTGAGAAGTTTAGGAAAAATTGATTGTTGTTTGTTCTTGAAGACTCAAATCGAGGAGGCCTGCCCTATTCTGTCTTTTAAAACATATTTGATTGCATTTAAGTTAATGGAATATTCTGCATCGTTAATTGTGTGTGACCCCACTTTGCACTTTATTGAGCAGCAAGGCCTTACGTTTCCTTTGCTCCTCAGGTTCTTATGGAGTAACATATATATATATATATATATATATATATATACACAGCTCAACCCCCTTATAACGCTGTGCTTGGGGTCCAAAAATCACATTGCGTTAAAAGCGGATCGCGTTAGAAATAATGTACAATTGAATGCAATGTACACTAAAGTATTTAAAATACCAATAATCGTGTTGTAAAGTATTCATAAATACAAAAACTGGGAGCCACGCTTGCATCTCGTTATAAGCGGATTCGCGTTGTAACGGATCGCGTTATAACGGGGTTGAACTGTACATATATAGTAACAAACAAGTGATGGAACCATTGGTGGTGGAATCAAAGCCAAATGATGAAAACAATGGAATATTTATAAAAGGCCTAAAGGTAATACTGGTGTAGGCCCCACGAGATGAAACAAGTAGGGGCAATGAAAGGTTAAATGCTGATAACCTATTGCCAACACAATTATTAAAAGTGAAATATTAACTGATCTAAGCGCATGTAATATCCCAAAATAGCAGTTGTGAGGCGTCTGGGACCCGGATGCCATTTGGTTCAGGCTGACTGCTCCATCAGAGCGGTCAGCCCGATGTACCCCATGAAAATGAGCAAGTGCCCATAACGTACAGATGTAGCAAAACACATGGTTTGCATATCCGCCGCTGCGCACCGTTCCGCGACGATCGCGGCCTGGATGGATTAATACTGCGGGGGTCTGATCTAGAAGCTTGGACCCTCCACAGCACGATCGTGGTAGCAACTGACACCAGCGCCGTGACCATTTACTTTTTAGGCCATGACGTTGGGGACAAGTCTTGCTACATCTGCACCTGGTAGTCCAAGGCCCATGGCGTAACAGATAAATCATAAGGGTATTGTGCAGGTTAAGATCACCGAACCAACTGCATTGTGTCTATCACTATATTTGAATTTTATATTGTATTATAAGACTTTAAATTGTAATTTTATTTCAATCCTTTGCAAGATACTGTACTACGCTTATCCGTGACATCACACCTGGTAGCACATTGGTTAAAACAGGCAATGAATAAATACATAATGATGTCCAAAGTACAGTACATACACATTTCTCCACCTGACATGCTGATGGCATATATATGTAGAAGCCTTTACAGCACCCATTAACGTGATGCTTTGCATTAACTCTGGCGCGATATTTCACGCAATTCTACTAAAACAAATGGTAACCCATGCAATATTTCCTTATCGCATTACTCGTGAGCTCCTACGGCATTACCACATGTAATAATGCCTGCTAGATGTACACCAAATGTTTCCATGTTATCCATATAAATGTGCAATTGTAAAGTCCTTTTGGGCTTTATCCCATAAAATCCGACTTAAGCGATTAAATAATATTTTCCATGTAACGAGAGAATCAGGTACAACTATTGTAGTTTGTAAGCACATTTTTGCACAGTGTTGTTACAAAATGTCCTACTGCATTTTAGTCTGCATTTAAAGCAGTAATCTTGCCTTTTTTGTATTGTTTTTATATCATTGGAACCAGGGAACCCCCTTAACTGATCGGCGGCTCAATCTGAGGACCCAATATGGCCACTTACATTATGCGTGATCCACGGGCCAATATGAAAGCGCAGCGTCATCTGTTATGTCTTCCTATTGTTAAACAGTGGTGGTCACGTAGGATTTACCATAAGGGACACCCGCAGTGAGCCAGTTATGCTCAGTTAATACATAATAACAGTAACTACCTTTTAAGTGACACATTTTCACCTTATTGTTAAGAGACTAATTATTTCAAACGCTTGAAATGTACTGTATTACTGTATGAGGTCATTGGAAAGACGTCTAACAAAGGATTATGAAATACTGTACATTTTAAAGACACATTAATTAATGTACTAAAACTACAGGGTTTTTCATTTCAGTCAAACTGCATCATTCCATGTAACCGTTTTTTAGGGTACTTATAATGAGACGTCTTGAAATTACTAAATACACCTAAAAGTTACTGAGTAAGAGCCTGGGAAGATTTTACAGTCGTTCCAGATCATCCTACACAGTCGAATTGAGACAATCTCTTCTTCATCAATGGGAAACAGCTTCGCATTGTATTGAATCGTGGCCTAAACATCAAATAAAATATATAGCTACTTTTATCTCCACCTAAACAGCGGGCACAGTTACTTGCAAAATAAGACCATTTTCTCAGTTGATCATTTTACTGTTGGGAGTGATACAACTCTATTCTCTATCTACCTATAATGCGGTCTGTGAGGTTCAATTTTCCCAAGATCATCACGCCAACCATATCATCTTGCAATATGAACCTGTTTACTGGACTTTAAAACAAGTACACATACAGCTACTCATAAAAAAAATATGTTAACCGAACACAATGAAAATCTTGTCTATCCCAATTGTATATTTTTCACATCCTACAGGGCCATATTTTTCCGGCACTGGAAGGTGTCTTACGGAGCACTTCGTAAATATGGATCATAATGTTATTTCAAATTCATACGGGTTTATTCTATAAGCTGCGAGTGCTGTTTTGGCACTAGGACATGGAAATATTGACTTCTGTGGTGCTTTCCATGCACTAGTGCAGAGCACCAAAGTCTCTAAATTCCTCACGTGTTATAGTATCCAGAGCCGGCTGGGAATTTTGCAGGGCTCAGTGCGTGGGGCTTTTGTGGGGCCTCTTACTTTGCCTTATCCTCCGCAGCTGACTCAGCGTCATGATGTCGTAGCGTCACGTGACATTGTGGCACCATGCGGCACCACATTGTCATGGCAACGCGATGCCATTTGACGTCGCAGTGCCATGATAACGAGATGCTGTAGGAAGCGATACCACTGGACAAGGTAAGAGACATTTACAGAGGTCCTGCGCTCACCCCTGGCAATCAGTTTAATTGTTGTGGGGATGACCGTTGGGCTTCTGTAAACGCGGGGCCTGGTGTAGTGACACCGATGGAACCACCATCACGCCGGCCCTCAGAGCATCCACAAACAGGACTATGATAGGATTTTTGAATTAATAATAAATCCAGGAGGGATTTTGTAATGCATTTGATGAGTGTGTTTGCGGCATATACAGTAGGCATATACTTGCTGTCTGTCTACTATGAATTGAATCTTTATGCAAATTCAAAATTAAATATATCAATTGACATTCGCTGTTATCTAGGAAAGATGAATGTGGCAGATAATTTTGGTAGCTGATTGAAGTCATTTATTCAGCACAGGATATTTCTGGAGAGATAAATTTAGATGACGGATATACAGTATGCTCTAGAAATGTGCACGATATGACATCTCATACGCACTGACCTTGGCCCCTTGCAGACACACTTACCAGAACACCCTCCTACTGTCTCTAAGTTCTTCCTACTTCCCACTTAGATTGTAAGCTCTTCGGGATGGGGACTCCTTTTCCTATTGTTACTTTTATGTCTTAAAGCGCTTATTACTATTATCTGTTATATTATTTCACACGTATTACTGCTGTGAAGTGCTACAGTATGTATAGCCTCAAAATATGTACTAAACCAGTAATGCCGTCATGTGGTATATGATATACTTGTATTCACAAGTTAAAATGGGGAGAGCTTAATTTTAACCTCCTGGAAACTTAGTATTCCAAAGGTTTAATGTAAAACAGCATTAGAAAGGGGAAGAAGTAAAGGAAAATTAAAAAGAAATGGCAACCAGCTCGGACCACTGCTTTAAATCTGACTAATAGAACAACTTATTAAACCAGTTAAACAGTTTGTTGTCTCCCGGGGTCTCAAGTTCGATACATTGCGGATCGGGTAGACAGATTGGTGGGAGGGGCTGGGATTGACCTGGCGGTCTTGGTATATGTTGGCACCAATGACAAAGTTAGAGAAAGATGCAGGGTCCTAAAGAATGATTTCAGGGATCTAGGCCACAAACTTAAGGCAAGGACCTCCAAGGTAGTATTTTCTGAAATACTACCAGTGCCATGCGCTACACAAGCTTGAATTCATATCTACAAGGGAGCAGTATGATATCATAGGCATTACTAAAACATGGTGGCATGAAACTCATGACCGGGCAGTTAATTTAGAAGGTTATTCCCTTTTTCGGAAGGATCGAGCAAATAAAAGAGGAGGTGGAGTATGTTTATATGTTAAACCGGATCTAAAACCTATTATAAGGGAAGATGTTTATAAAGGGAATGATGAAAATGAATATACCTTGTGGATAGAAATTAGCAGGGGAGGTAAAAATACAAAGAAAATGTTTGTGGGAATATGCTATAAACCACCAAATATCTGTGAGATAGAGGAAGCCAAAATACTTTAGCAAATGGAGAAGGCAACAAACCTAGGTCATGTTTGCATTATGGGTGATTTTAATTATCCAGACATAGACTGGGGCAATGAGATTAGCATTACAACAAAAGGAAACAGGCAATTACATTACCCAAATTATTGAGGAGCCAACCAGGAGAGGGGCAATACTGGATTTGCTAATATCAAACAATGTAGTAGTAATGACAAATATTTAAGTCCTGACAAAATTTACGCGACCCGGGTTATAACGCGGTCTCATTATCGTGGACCCCAGGGACCATGTTATAACGGGGTTCAGCTGTATTACCGTACATATTTTACTGGCCACAAGATGCTCTATCACTGCGTGTTGGAATAAGCAGACTTGCCCAGGATTACTGTCTATCAAACGTAGGATATGGCATATCCTGAAAATGGAGCGGATTACAGCATACCTACGAGACAAATCCTATAAATTTACTCAAGTGTGGGAACCTGTGGTTGACACAAGAGGGTGGTGTGGGGCTTACTTCAGAGCTAGCATTATTGTAATAATAGACAAGGTGACATAAAAGGGGCAAAAAGAAAAAAAGACAGAGAGAGGGTTTCAGGGATGGAAATAGGACTAGGTATTGAGATGTAATTTTAAGAATAATGTGATATTTTTCCCTATATAGTTAGTTGTTGTGTTGTAACCCCCATTGATGTTCCCTCCCTCCCCAGAGGGTTGACCTTTACAATTCTTGTTTAAAACTATGATTATGAATATATGTTAGGTGCAGTTCTCTGTGTTTAAAAAAAACCTGTCAATATATTGTAATGATTAACAGCTTCCCCTGCCCCCTTTTCCCTTCTGTATCCTAATAATATACCTCAATTTAAAAAAAAAATGTTTAATAAAAAAATGTAAAATAAAAGAGGGGAAATGAGCACTACAGTATATAGAAATGTAAAATGCTGTTTTAGATCTCCAATAATATCTTTGGTGATGTGTTTCTACAGCAATGCATTCATATAGCTCTATTTATCAACATGAATAATCTGATTTATGAGGAGAAGCTAGCATTTAGATTTGTTTACATTAGAAAAGAGGCATCTAACAGGGGATATGATAACTATATACAAATATATTCAGGGACAATACAAGAAGCTTTCAAAAGAACTATTCATCCCAAGGGCAATAAAAATGTCTCGGAATCAGCCCTTAAGTTTGGAGGAAAGGACATTTCACTAGAAACAAAGGAAAGGGTTCTTTACAGTAAGGGCAGTTAAAATGTGGAATTCATTACCCATGGAGACTGTGATGGCAGATACAATAGATTTGTTCAAAAAAAGGTTGGACGTCTTTTTAGAAAGGAACGGTATACAGGGATATACCAAATAAGTAAACATAGGAAGGATGTTGATTCAGAGAGTCATCTGATTGCTATTATTGGAGTCAGGAAATAATTTATTTTCCCCCTTATGAGACATCATTGGATTATGTCTGCTGGGGTTTTTTGTTTACCTTCCTCTGGATTAAAATACGGTAAGTACAAATATAGGATAATGTATCTGCCGTCTAAATTTAGCACAGGTTGAACTTGATGGACATATGTCTTTTTCAAACTTATCTACTGTACTATGTAACTATGAAATTAAGCAATCTTGAATAATTTTCCTATTTTTGATGGCTGCCTTTTCAATTATCTTCCGAATAGCGTTAGGTAAAACTTGCCATCTTCAAGTCTCGACTGAAACTCCACCTTTTTAATACAGCATTTCAATAGGCCGCAGGAGCCAATATATTTACCCAGTCTTTTGCATTCAAATCCCAAATGCACTCAATTATACTATCACATTTCTCACTATATCTCTTGCCGCCTGTAACAGGTGCTCACCACAAACAGGACAGGACCGCGAGGCTGAGGTGGGGATATTGGTAACCACTGACTTGCAACCGAGCAACCAAGTCCGGAATGCAGAGTGAAGGTCGTGTAGCCGGATCAGGGTAGGAGATGTCAGAGTGGTTGTGGTACTTGCCGTGGTCTAGGATAGGAGAGATCGGATAGTCGTAGTGCGGGGCCGTGGTCCAGGAGTAGAGAATTCAAATACGAGCCGAAGTCAGGGATCAGAGAAGGTGGAGGTCCAGATACAAGCCGAAGTCAAACACGAGCAAGGCAAGGGTTAACAAGGCAACAGCAAGGCAGCAGTGTGCTTGGGGCAAGCACTTTGTTACATAAACAGAAGTTTATGCTCAGCCAACTTGCAGCAGGTTTGGCTGAGCATTTATGGAAGAGGTAGCCAATAGCTGGTTAGCAGAAGGTTGTAGAGTAATGAATGAGAACTGCCCCTCAAACATATTCAGTCCACTGATAGGCAGGGGCGGGGAGAAGAGCAGGTGAGGAATAATTAGAGAGAGCCAGACTTCTCAGATCCGTGTGGCATCTGTGTGTAGCTTGTGCACCATGCGCATCACCCGTGACATCACGGGGTGGAGCCTGAGCGCAGTGCGTGCGGTATCCCCTGGCTTGGTAGTGCGGTGTGCGTCATGCATCTCGTCACGAGGCGTGCCACGGGGCGGAACCTGCACACGGTACGTGCGGTGTCTCCCAACCTGGCAGCGCAACATGCATCACCCGTCTCGTCACCGGACGCGTCACGGTGGCGGGGCCGAAGTCCAATCCTCACACCGCCAGAATAAACACTGCACAGGGATTTCCTTCTTCCAGTTTTTATTTGTGGTGTTTAGAGTGGAAACAAATGCTAGTTTGCTTTTAACTACAATAACTGCCCATAGTAATTGACACATTAATGTATGCAGTTATGTAAACCTGTCATTATCACTAATAAGGTCCCAAAACCCATTTGATAGCTAAAGACAGGTACACATAAAGTGAACCAACTTGGTGCTCAAAAAGTATATATCAGTTGCTGAAAAACGCCAATTCCAATATGTATACTGTGGGTCTTAGGCAACACTCACCTGGTGATGGCAGTTTCTAGCAATAATTTGGCTCCCCCGGAGCACTATGATATAAATATTGAGGGACTCACCCAGGTGTAGCGGTCAATGCCGTGCCCGTGACTGTCTTCTTGATTTGCAGCACCGCCAACCCTCGAACGACTCATCCGTCGTGAGGGCGGTCTATGACCGGCGGTGGGTTGATGTTCGGCTGATCCAGCAACCCGGCGTGCGACCGGAAGCAACAGATGAATGAAAGCACCTCGTGAAGGAGAAGGACGCGATGCACCGTCGTGCAAACAGAGTGAAGGCTGGTCAGGTGACTTCAAAAAAACGTTATTGCTACAAGTGTAGAGCTAGCAGATACTTTGACGCTTTTCAGCCGATTGGCCTTTGACAAAGGACAGGTCAGGTTTTTTAAGGCTAACCCTGCTTCAGCACAGGTGACTCAGAGGCTCAGCTAATGACTGAGCATCTGATTGAGCTATCTGTTCTAAAGCAGGGACTGACTGAGCTACCTATGCTGAAGCTGGGACTGATTGGGTCACCTGTGCTGAAGCTGGGACCGATTGAGCCACCTGCGCGGATTGTAGAACATTTTCCTGCACACAGAAATATGTGCGTTATTATTTATTATTCTCACTCAATAGGCCTATCACTTGGGTCCTCAGTACTCAGACCGCTTCACCTTCCTTCACTAGGCATATAACTTTTAGGATGTATTTCAAGCTGCGTGTCTGCCCACTTAAGAACATAATGTTCTTTTATGTGAAGTGCAAATTGAATATCCCATGGATACAAAAACAAGTTCAGAAATGTAATAACTGTCGCCTTCTCACAGCATGTTATTTCAACTACAGATTACGCCTAACAAATAGGATTACTTTCATTTACTTGTCAAAACGGAGTCATTTTCAGTGCAGCTCTATACATTTCCACCTATTGTATGTAACAGTCTCTCTCAGGGAAAAGTACACTCACCATAACAGTTTGTGTACCAATATTTAAATGCTTCAATTGTTTTAATGTCACGCGTAAAATTGGTGACACAATTATTTGTTCTGAATGAAGAGTGATAATTTAAGAAAGTTTTTCACAAAAATAGTCTTCATTTTTGTAACAAGGTAAATCTGTCCCTTAAAGGTGTTAATTAGTACCCATGTACAGGAGACATATAGACATTTACTGTAAATATATGCTTACGATAAAGAATATTCCGGAAAAGGACCTCCTCATTTAAGCATGCAGTGATCACACCCGTTCTCGAAAACACCCTAGGCCAGGAGTAGCAAACTCCAGTCCTCAAGGGCCACCAATGGCTGAGTCACTGATTGAGCAACCTGTGCTGAAACAGGAATATCCTTAACACCTGAACTGTTGATGGCCCTTGAGGACTGGAGTTGGCCACCCCTGTCCTAGACTCTACATGACTTAATAACTTCTGCCCTGTATCCCTGCTGCCTTTTGCCTCCAAATTGCTAGAATGTCTCATGTTCTTCCGTATGATCAACTTTCTTAATTCACACTCCCTCCTGGACCCTTTAAAATCTGGCTCTTGTTCAGCTCCATCAGAGACTGGACTCACTAATGTAGCCAATGA
Source organism: Ascaphus truei (assembly GCA_036426205.1). Lineage (NCBI taxonomy): Eukaryota > Metazoa > Chordata > Amphibia > Anura > Ascaphidae > Ascaphus > Ascaphus truei. The sequence goes on along the minus strand of CM071568.1, from coordinate 286,930,392 downwards.
TCTACATGAAGCAAATTTCCATGGTAATTTTCCCCTGCTTCTCCTGCTCGATCTCTCTGCTGCCTTCAATACTGTTGATCAATCTCTTCTCCTTCATATCTAAACTCTCTTAGTATCCCCAACAATGCTCTATCCTGATTCTCATCATACCTCTCTCATTGCAAATTGTTGGTCTCTGTTGCCAACATCAACATGTCTAGGTCTCCTGTTGATCTATCTGCTGGTGTACCTCACAGCGCTGTTCTGGGACCTCTCCTTATCTTGTTCTATACAATATCACTTGGTGACCTCATCAACGCTTTCGGCCTTAGGTATCCTCTCTATGCAGATGATGCACAGTTATATCTATCCACCCCTACCCTCACCACCTGCCGTCCAATCCGAAGCCTCTGATTGCCTCCTGGTTATAGTCTCATGAATGGTGCTCCGCTACCTTAAACATAATATGTCTAAAACTGAACTCATATTTCTCCCTAAAATTGGCCTAATATCCCCTTTTTCATCACAGTAAACAATACTGTCATCAAAGCACGTTTCCTGGTAGTGACGTTTGACTCATCCCTTTCCTTCTCTAGTCACATTCACAGCATAGCTAAAGTTTGTCGCTTCTTTCTCCATAAAATTGCTAAGATTCGTCCTTTCTTCTGCCAATCTCCTGCTAAAACTCTAATGCATGACCTTATCTCCTCCCATCTGGATTATTGTAATATACTGCTAAATAACAGGTCGGCCTGCCTCACAACTTGCTCCTTTGCAATCTATTGAAAATGATGCTGCTACAATAATTTCACTTTCTCTCAAAACAGTCTCTGCTCATCTACTCCTTAAATTCCTCTTCTGGCTTCCTAACAAGTTTCGGATCACCTACAATGTGTGACTGTGCTCGTCTCCAATCAGGAAGCGAATGGGCAGGACTGAGGTAGGGATGCAAATTAACCGACCAGAGCCCAGGGACAGAGTCCTGTAGCAGTATCCATAGTAGGAGGTCAGGGCTGGTGACAGTGGTGCAAAGTCCAGGCAACAGGCAAAGGGGCAGGGCAGGCGGCAGGCAGCGAGGTCGGGCTCACGGTCTGAGGTCAGCAACAGGGATTCCAAATGAACAGGCTAGCCACAGCAACAGGCTAGCCTCTGAAACAGGGAAGCCACAGGGAAGGCTCACGAACAAGGAAGGCTCAGCTACTAGAACCCAAGGTGGCCAGGAACACAGGGAAACATATACAATGCTCAGGCAGGGGCTGGAAGCCACTGCTGCTATTTAAGCCCCTGAACAGGTGCCAGTAATCAAAATGTCCACAGCAGCCAGGTAAGGCCAGGTTCCAGCCAAAACCTGGACTGGAACCCTTACACAATGTTCTCCTCCTTACCTTTAACACTCTTCACTCATCTGCTCCTCCCTACTGTAGTGCCGATGAGTATTCTAAAACAAATCTGGGGCAATCACCAACAAGACCCAGGTACATTCTGGGTACATCCTGGGTACATGCTGCAACATTTCAGTGGCATTTCTGCAGACAGACTAATGGCCCATCGGATTAACAGCGGGAGTCCCTGGTAGTCCCATTCAAACTGAATGGGACAGCCAGGGAGCCCTGCTGTGTTAATCCGATGGGCCATTAGTCTCTGCTGAAATGTCACTGAAATGTTTGCAGCATGTACCCAGCATGTACCTGGGTCTTGTTGGTGATAGCCCCAGATTTTCCAAGGCAAGTTTAAGGCAAGTTTTAGAATACTCGTCAGCGCAGCTGTACATATCCGCTTTCACCTCTCATTATGCTCCTGCTCGTCTTCTGCGCTCAACCCATAACGGTCTTCTTTCCACCCACTTCCCTTCTGCTGCCTCTCTCACCTCAAACTTTTTTCCCTCACTGCTCTTTATCTGTGGAACACTCTCACACTCAGTATACACCAAGCACCTTCTCTCCCAACCTTTAAGTCAAACATTAAAACTCACCTTCTAAATTAAGCATTTCAATAGCCTAGACCAGGGGTGCGTAAACAGGAAGAGCTCAGGGCCTCTGTAAGGGCCGCACCTCCCCAAAAAAATCTTGTGCCCCCCACCCAGTTTGCGTACCTCTGGCCTAGACTCGTGGCTATTGTTCCACACCCACAGTCCCTCCTATGACTCATTTTGGTCAAGCCCTGTCATCTACTGTACCATAATTCCCTCACCTGCTGTCTCTGTAAATCTCACATCATACCACTTAGATTGCAAGCTCTCTGGGGCAGGGATTTTCCTTTTTTTCCTTTCCTATTGTCTCATCTTGTTTGTTGCACTTGCAGTATTGTATAATAATTCGCTGTAGTGTATTGTCTGTTTTGTAAAGCGCTGTGAGTACACTGTGGGTTCTATATACCGTATTTCCTCGATTCTAAGACCCACCATTGATTTAATTTAAAAAAAATGTGGGGGGGGGGGGGAGTGGAAGAAAGCACTACGTTAAATGTGCACCACACTACATCACACTATACTACAGAACAACTTAATGCTCAGCACTATGGGAGCCTCAATAGGGTTGTCAGCAACGTAATTAATTAATTCATTCATTGGATCATGTGACACTTATGTTGTCTCCCGTGATCTTGTTGCGCTCACTCTGCACCTCCTGCGGTTCCGGTCCCGCTGAGTCACCGAGGGGGGGTGTGATTGGAGCCATGGTCTGAGCCAGGTGAGTGTGCCAGGATGCTGCTGGGCGCTCAAAACATCCCCACTGCGGCTGCTCCAGCAGCGCCCCTTGGCAGACTGTTTTTTTTTTTTTTTAAACATCAATTCTAAGACGCGTCCCAATTTCCGCCGTGTAAGCATGCGCGAACGAAAGCCGACCACGCATTCGCGAGCGATGAGCGCCAACTGCACGTCTGTGGTCGGCGCACGCACTTTCCCAGTCAGAAATCCCAGACATTTTTTAGTAATTTAAAAATGTCTCCCGCGTAGCGACTTTAAATTAAAACTCAGGAGACATGTCCAGGAAAATACGGACATACGGTAACCCTATCTTAACAGTATATTTAATAGGGGCCCCGAGAGTTAGAAGTGTTGCTCTGATATACTGAATTGCCATCTGCAATTGTTAGAGATGATTTTAGCAGTTCAAGCCACCCTCATTGAAGTGCAGTCGTGCATACTGCCTTATTAAAGCTGCAGTTCAAGCAATATCCTGCATGTGTGTTTTTTTTTAATAAATCAGTTCTGTAGTAAGAAAAAATACTTTTAGCATTTTCTGTTTTAAAAAAAACAACTTTGAAAGACCAATTTTCTTGTATTCTATTTTAACTAGCATTCTTGTTCCGATAGCAACCATTTACATTCCCCAGATCTAAAGATGTCGCCAAACTTCGCCGATCAATAGACGGAGAACGAATTGACCGGCAGCTATGCAGTTTTTTTTAGGTAAGAAGAGATTGCCCACATGAAACTATTGAAGTAAAAAAAAAAAAAAAAAAAACGGGAGCTTGAACTGCAGCTTTAATTAACCTGTGTCAGTGCCGATCGGGTTACTTGAATGGAGTTTTTGTGCAATGGTGCAATCATCATGATCGCAGATAAATAAATAACTCCCTTTGGGATAAATGTTAAAATATAACATCATGATAAACCCATAAAAGCAGGCATAGTCTAGTTTTAAGCAGGAAGCCGCTCTATCCAAACATTTGTATTTGGGGGGTTGTCTCACACCAGGGGTTTTCTATGCATCTCTGCAAATATGAAGTGTCCAGGAGGTAAAAATGGAGCTCTCCCCATAGCCCAAGTGCAGCCTCATGTTACTATGGTAGCCTCAGAAGTCATAAATGAAGAAAATCATAAAAAACTGAAAATTGCAGGACATGTTCAAGGGGCAAAATACTGAATAGGTGAAACAAGAATCCATTTTAAAGTCCCACTGTGAAAAACGTCGGGAAAAGACAAGTGGCCCGTGATTTCAGCGATTGGTGTAATAAAAATAAAAAGTGTAATGTGTGTCAATGTGTCAAAGATTCACTTAAAAATAACACAGGCAGTGTTGTTGGAAAGTGTAATGTGTGTCAATGTGTCAAAGATTCACTTAAAAATAACCCAGGCAGTGTTGTTGGAGTTAAATGACATACACATTAATAGCAATACAGATCAAAGAAAAGTATATGCTGAAAATGGCTCATTTCCGATAAGATCCGCTGAAGCAGTGATCAGCGGAAGGATGTGCCTTATAAGGGTTTCTACGTCACGAGCGGGAATACTAAAGGACCATATTCGGTCTTCAACATCATCTTGGGTGTTGGATTGGTGCCAAATAAGCGCATATACATAAGCAGGGAGGTCAGAAGTGAACAGAGAGGAGGTGCGGGGGTTCCACATGACTTATGTCAGTAGCTGGGATACAATCAGTATATCGGTTATGCTGGCACCTAGTGGTCACCGTTTACCGGTCACCAATTAGTAAATACAAAGCATAACCAAGTACAAAATATAGCCTGTTAGTGCACAGTGTTTGTGAAGGTACCTATATGTAGCACAGCGTACTGTATAACAACGGGATCTGACTAAAAGGTATATAGAACATAAACACCCACGCAGATCACTGTCCCGGAGGGATTTATAACATCAGTGAGCTGTTTAACTCAAATCAGCCTTTGGAAGAATGATGTACTGTAGCAGCCATAGCAGGCTCTGCTCTTGCTTATAAGCTGCCCTATTGGGTCACTTTATATAACACGAAACACAGAAGGGATCAGGCCAAGGTTATGAAGATGCCTTTGACTGTACACCAACGTTCTATACCAGCGTGGTGGACAGTAGAGGAGACGACATATCAACTTGAGCTTACAGATGTAGAAAGTCTTACTGTCTTCGGTGCTGCTGCCATGTGGCAGTCGCACCAAAGGATCAACGCTGCGGGTGATCCCATTCAGAATCATGGGGCCCCCCTCAGCTCGATCGCAGCAGACTGACCCCGGTGCCGCGGTATTTTGTTTATTCGGCCACGGTACTGGGGACAGAAAGTCTTGCTACATCTGTATGCACACAGGATTGTCCTAGTGTACTCTCAAACTCTCAGGCTGTAAATAAACAATCCCAGGCACGTTTTTAGTCTCATCAGGGTGGCAGTGTTTGCAGAGGAATCATGTAAAAGCTCCCTCTCCCCACAAACTGTTATTAAAATATATATACTGTATTAATGCTGCAGACCAAGCAATATCCTACATTTGTTTTTAATAAACCAGTTCTGTACTATGAGAAAATACTTGTAACATTTAAAAAAACACACAACTATGAATAACATTTTTAATGTATTAAAATGTAACAAGCAGTTTTTGTTTCTATAGCAGCCATTTACAAAGTCATATCCCCTTCCTCTTCTGAAACAGGCTCTCCCTTTCCCTGCCCGCTCTCTAGCAGTGCACCAATTGTATCTAGTGACTGCCTGGTCACATGATCTTCCCCACAGAACTTTGCATCTTTGATCCTCTTCTGCTGCACTGACAGCCATTTAGTGAACCCCCGAGTCGAATCTTCGCCTATCGATAACAGGAGAACGGATCGATCGTCATTGGCAACTTAGCTAATTACTTATTGTGTGGATTGTATTGATGCACATATTAAAAGGGAAAAAAACACACAAAACATACAAAAAAACGGCAGCTTGGACTGTTGCTTTAACACTGGTTAAAGGCTCACACAAATCAACTTCTAGCACTTAAACACTGGCAATGTTAGGACAATATATGGATCATTAACACTATGCAACATTGGGTTCTATTGCTAATTTAGGTTAATGAAGAATATATGACTTTTCCTTGTTTATGGGTGTGTAGGAGGTAACAGCTTACGCATTGACTGATACGCACTTGCATTCAAATGTACACACCAACATAATAACAGGAAAACCAAGGTGTCTCTCAAATGAAACAGACAATAGTTTGTCCCATAGTTAATCATGCTGAACAGCTCTGTATAAAAAAGACACAACCATAGAAAAAGAAGACATTTCTTTATTCTTACAGAATAGTTTGGCGCATCGGCAACATTTTTAAGAGCGTTATTTCCTGACAAATGTGGAAACTCTAGTCCCACTAGTCTGCCAGGAAAATGTTGGTAGAAATCATTACATTGATTTCTGCTTTACAGGAATAAATGTGGGTTTGTTACACTGCTGCACCTTTATAAAGAGCTGGAGTTCCTGACACATAGTTGATGCTCCCAGGCTTCACTGAATAATAAATTGTCACTTCGTATGCAATAAAATTGACTGCAGCTGCTTTTTAAGTGTGTTATATACTCTCCTAAAAGTGCCACCAGGATTGTTGGTCTTTATACAATACCATAAATGTGCGAAGTAATTGATGGCTTGTACCCATCACCAGGCAACTGTAAATATTGCTTTTATATGGCTAACTGTTTGAAATAGCTATAAGGTTAATCTATAGTTCACAAAACACATTCTACATATCTGTCAGTCTGTTCTGTAAACACAGTAATAAAAGAAGAGAGCGGTAAATCAGTCAGAACAATGGGATGTACTGACAGCTTGGCCATAGCAGCTTGCTGTGGAAAAAAAAAGCTTTGTGTCTGGGGAAAAACATCACTTTAAAATGCTATCCTACTGTATGCTGGGCGGATTTGCAGCTTTTCATAAAAGTAATCTTTCAAATTGGTTTCCCAATATGTAGTATAATTCTGTTACACATATGGACAGCAGGCCAAAAACATAATGTTATAAAGGCCTTCAGCGCTAGAGTGGTGTGTTTCAGCACTGAAGGTGTGAAACAGGAGTCAAGTCAGTGAAAGTTGCTAAAGGGCCAGTCCCTCTTTGTATAAATATGTATTTCTACAAGTCTTGTTTTTCATCCCCTCCGTCGTACATGATTAGCCAAGCCCTGTAATAGTTCTCTATGTCAAAGACAACCTTGTTTTAAATTACATTAGCACGACTCTACCGATGTACAGTAGCCAGACTTACGCTCTCCGTGACCGCGAGGAAAAATGCGGCGGGCCGAACGCAGCCCCCTTGCGGCCACAAGGACAGTGAATCTTGCAGCCTGGAAGGATAAATGCTGTGGGGGGGGTCCATGATTTTGAATGGGACCCCGCAAGCATTAATATTTAGCTTGATGGTTGGGGAGAGAAATACTGTACTCGCCTTCCAGATGAGCAGCGTACTCTCGCTTTTTATTATTATTTGTTACATAGGATGGAAGCCGGGGCTCTCTGCTTTCCGAGGTTCCGACCTCCGCAGGGAGTGCCGGTATCTTGTCACTGTTTCAATGTCCCAGTCACGTAGGCCGTGACGTGGGAGTTTCACACTTTCAGGAGATATTGGCACCTCCTACGAGTAGTAGGGGGTCCCCTGGAGCTGAAATGAATGGGATTCAGCTGCGGTGACCCCCCTGCTTCAATCCTATGTTTAAAAAAAAAAAAAAAGGATAATAAAAAGCGCAGGAATTGCTTTAAGAGCTGCGCGGGGAGACGCAGAGAGAGACTGCTTCTTTCTGCGCAGCTCTTACAGACTGGTGGCTGGCCCCGTAGGATTAACGCGGTGGGAGTCCCATTCAGAAGCAGGGAACCCCACAGCGTTAATCCTTCTGGGAAACAACGTATGCCCTGCCGGTTGCGAGGCCGCCGCGCTCCAGCCGCATTAGCCGCTCCAAACCGCGGTCACGGAAAGTGTTTGTTTAGCTACATCTGTATATTTCAGAGTTGCGTTATTATCCTAACTGCGGTCTCATTTAAATAATTCTAGCTTTCTTTTTATTTTAACCTATACTCTCAAAGCAAAAATCAGCAGAAACTGGATGTTGTGTGGCTTTGTCAGCTTCAATCAGGAAGCCTCCCAGGCCCTGGATTTCAGGTTAAAAGCCACATACTTTATTCCAACAGACTTGCTGTACAATATATTATTTTAAAAGGTTTCAGTAGAGTTCAGCAAGAACACAAGTTTATATCAAGTGATGTCATCTCACCATATATTCAAAAACTTCATTTTGGTTTTTTTTCTCGCCTTTGTTCGAACATATGGTGAGATGACATTACTTGCTATAAACTTGTACTCTTGCTGGAACCTTTTAAAATAATATATTGTGAGCCTGTAGAAATAAAAGTGCGTCTTTTATCTGAAATCGAGGGCTTTGGCGGTTTCCTTAGTTTCAGCTGTTGAAGTGTAACCCCTGCTGGCTGGGATCGGATTGCTTTGGGATCGATTTTCTGCAGTTAGATCTTGTGAGTGCCCTTACCCACCATACGTACCTGGTTATTCAGTTGAACTATATGTTTGTGAAGAGATTTTGAAGTATCCACACTAGTGGTGTGTGCAATGTTCTACCCTTCTATTTCCCTTCATTGTATTGCTTTGTATTGTGTCTTGCCATGCAAAGTGTGTCTTGGGGCTATAGAAATGACACTTACATATTGAATTATGAAGTACTGTATTAAGGCCCATTAATTTCATAAGACACTTTCCAGCGCTGGAAGACACCGTTATGTCTCATTGACGTGAAATGTGTGTTTTGGCACTGAAGGTGTCTTATAACATACAGTAGCATCACTTAGAAAAATATAGACCAAAATGGTTTTTGAAGGCTGTTATTTGAATACATCTCTGTAAGACAATGTTGTGCTTTGAAAAGTGGGCAAATGGTTGATAACAGTCACTTCACAGGACTCTACACGGTGGCAAGTGCGCCTGTTCTATAATGGGTCTGCTTTCATGAAGAGCAGAATACAGTGCAGTTAACAGATAAAAGCATTATCCATTTGTCAAAAGCAATGAAACATGTCAGCTACACTCAGCGCAACTTGAAATCCAGCTGGGAAAAGAGCAGCACGGCGACACGTTGGTTTGAAAGACAAGGTCAGAGCATTCCCCTTTCCCCTTTCTTTACACTTCTACGACTAAATACTCAAGGTGGTGTAAATTAATTTGTAAATATGTAGACAGGCCATTTAATATGATTAGGTGTCTCTCTCTAAGCCAGTCAAATGACATACAGAAGTACTGGCAGAATTAATAGTGGCTATTGTAAAGGAGATATGTTACTATCAGCATTACAGAAAAAACAAACATTTTCAGTAAGTTTTGATTTGCTGATCTAGTATGGGTCATGGACTCCCAATTATATGTTGCGGACTCCCAGAGGAAGAACTAGGTATTTTCGCGCCTGGGGCAAGTTCCACCAACTGTGCCCCTCACCCCCTCCATCCATTTCTTGTTTCCCCATCCCCCTCCATCAATATCTTGCTGGCTGACACCCCCCTCCATCCCTTTCTTGCTCCTTCACCCCCTCTCCATTCCTTTCTTGCTCCATTCTTGCTCCACCACCCCCTTCATCCAATGCTTGCTCCCCACATCCCCCAACATCAATTTATTGCTCCTTCCCCCTTCTACATCCATTTCTTACTCCCCCAATCTCCCTCCATTTCTTGCTCCCCCTCCTGTCGTCCATCCATTTCTTGCTCCTCCACCCACCACTCAGCTAAAAATCCACTGTCCCTACCTGTTGGATAGAGTGGAGCCCGTCCTGGCGGCAGACACTGTAAGTTGTGACTAACTTCTGGGTCAGATTGCTGGGATGGGATCCGCCCCACACTCTGCTGCCACCATCTTTCTCCTTCCTCCACCACCATCCTCCTTCTCATCCGCCATTCTTCACTGCTGCCCTGACCTCACTGCTGGTCTCACATGCGCCGATAAGCGGCTACACCCGGGGCAACTACCCGCTCGCCCCCACCCCCTATTTTGACCTCTGCGGAGTCCCATAATTCAGCCCTACTCTGCTTTACAGTTACATCACCAATGACTTTGCAAAATATAGCCTTCCCCTGACTTTGTATGTGTACGGTCATAGTTCTACTGTAAATACATCTTGATGGATAAGCAGAGAATAAAATAAAGCCTCGAAATACATTTAGTAAAACACTATTCATTTTGTAAGGGGATCAAGAGCCGCGGGACACTAATAAACCATTGGTAGGAGGTAGAGATGGGTGAACAAGTCCAAACCTATTCCCTGGAATTTCACGGCCTTTCTCGGGGTAAAATTCACCGATGGATTGATTTAACTTGCTTGGGCAGCTTTAAAATAACCGCCACAGCGAGATTAACCTAAATCCATTCCGCGGATTTTGTTTATTTATCATTTGTCATTGTAATGTAAGAAGAAAGTCCAAAGGATTAGTCAGTTGTAGGAAATTAAAAAAAAAACACTAGCGAATTAATCATTAAAAATTACAACCGGAGTAACATCCTTTTTGTAATCATTTTTTTTTTTACATTGTCTACAGTGAGCCCATTTTCGTCTGTCAACAATCAAATAAATGCTATGCACATTCCTGCTATACATTGAGCTAGGAAACACGTGACTATCAATTAAATAGAGTATGTGTGCTAGACAAGGAATGTGTGTCAATGATGCAGTATGTTGCCTAGTTCCACTGCTACACCTAGTTTAAAAGTGTTGTCCTCCGCCACATACCTAACCTCTAGAGCCCTGGGACTGGGAGGGAGAGTGGGAGTTGATGTCATTTTTTTTTAAATAAAACATCAGGACTCGGAGCTGTATGGGTGTTTTTTTAATCAAAACTATTCATACATACATTTCATGTCTATTGAACGTGTTGCTGCTGCAGATGCTGACTGTCTTTTTTTTTTTTAAATACAACATGGGTGTAATTGGTGGGTGGCTGCCAGATGAGAATTGTCAATTCTGACAGATGTTAGGGACAGGTGTAGCACTGCCTGCCTGGCACAGCACATATAGCCCTTAAGTAGCTGGGTCGTTTGGGACACCACTACTACTAGATGCTCAACATTCAAATAGGAGTAAGGCCGTGCTTATAGTGCCAGCGACGTCGCCCGAAAAAAATGCATTGTCGCCGCTGCGTGCGCTTATAGTAAGCGCGACGGCGATGTGGCGACGCGATTTTTTTTTGCAGCCGGGAATATTTGATTTTTCAAGGGCCGTCGCCTCATGTGACAGCCCCTGAACCAATCAACGGCCTGGTCGCCCGCGCCACCGCCGCAAAGTGAATTACAACTTTTGCTAGCGACGACGGCTGACGTCACGCGTCGCAGTCGCGGGCACTAAACACGCGGCCTAATATATGATGCCAAAATTGCTTGTTAAGATAAGGATGATAGTATGGTGGTTCTTTTGATGCTCAAATATTTTTTTAAATATGTCCTGGGATCTGCACTTTTATTTCTGCTCCTCCCCAGATCACGGTTTTTGGTTCAGATTATTAATCCGTCACGCTGATTGTCAGCAATAGAATTTTTTTTTTTCAGAAAAGTCGAATTGCTTGTTTTGAGACTGTTCCACGGATCAAAGGAACCTGGCAGATCCAAATCCATACAATGTTTTGCCCATCTCTATTAGAACGTGGTCAGAACACACTATGGTAATAGACATTCAAAACTCTTTTGCTCGTAATTAGAGATGTTTGAATCTGTCGTGGTTCACTTTGCAAAAGTTCTGGTCCATTTTCTAAGAAATTTGCGAACTGGTGAAACATTTAAGCGAAGGTTATTTCTCGATTTGCAGGATCAAAAATGCATACTTCTCGATTTCTATTAAGACAATGGCGAAATTCACAGATATTTACCAGCTTTCGGCAACGTGCTACAACTATTTCCACAACATTTTCATGGATCTTGCTGTCAATGTGATTACTAAATAAGATATAGTTGGGGTGGGCATTTTTTGGTTTCATATCTTTGCAACTTTTGGTCTTAGGGAAATGTCGAAAAATTAGGCAGAAGTTTGCAAACTTGTGTTATATAGTCTCCCATTTATTTTCTTCGTTCCTTATTCTCAATGAAGACAAGAGAATAAATCACTGATACATTTGTAAGAATTGTTCCTTTTATCAAGACATAGACATGAAAGATTTACCATGAATACTTCAAACAACTATTCCTAGTTGAAGGGAAATGCTATTATACCATTAAATGTCAGCAAGCTGAAGTATGAAAAAAAGGATGATAGTAATATACAGTTTGCTTCCAATATGCCCTCATTGAAGGAATATGGAAAAAAAAGGGCTCACTTAACAATTCTGTGATGTTCATTTTGTGTAGATCATACCTGTACTCATATGGATGCACTTACAAATCCTCCCTCATCCTTTGATACACTTAAAACGCTTTTAAAAGGTTTACAGCAGCTTTCAGAAATTCTGACTATACAAAGTGTAGTCTATACAGAATTTCTCTATATAAGATTAACCTAATAGTTTTGCTATTGTTTGTATTGACTCAGTGAATCACAGGTAGACCTGGAGAAAAGATCCATTCAAATGAATGAGACTAACATATTTTCCAACAAGGGGAAAGCATCATCTCGGCATATGGAATAGTTCTCCGATATGTAAACTAAGAGTTAATATTCAGTTCACATTCAGAATAAAAATAAAAATAAATCACTTATAAAAAAAAACTACCCAGTAGTGTAAGCAACGTGAAGTTATTTAAACTGAATTAACAATTGAGTAAAAATATTATAGGGAAAAATACAATAATAGTGAAGAATAAATCCCTTCAAATAGTGGGGGGGGGGGGAGAAGCAATAATTGATGCAATAATTAATACAACCCTTGCTCCTTCACAGTGAGACGTTTCCAAAGTCTCTCGAAACATATAGTAAGGACATTAGTGAATGAATTTCCCACAATATCCTTTATTTGACATACTGTATCAGCAATGGAACATTTTTATTGACTAATGTCCTGTCCTTCCTTTGTTTCGCGTCCAGCTTGATGACAATTTGAAAGCCTTAGCGAAATACAGAGGAGCATAACACTAAATTAGAGAACAATGTCAGTACTGACATATCTTGAAATGTTAGGCTGGCAAATGGGGAAGTTACATTGACTGTTTACTGTATAACCATTCAGCCACGCTAAAACAGTTGCAATTATAGACAATAGCTAAACTTTATATTGTGTTTAACAGCACACTAAGTGCTATACTTTTCAGAGACCCATGAACTGTTGCTGTGACGATCCTACTGTACTGTATATGATGACAGTCATCCCATGCCTTTAATTGCACCCTGTTATAAAGTAAACAGGCAAACACGTTATACATCCAGAACATATATCTATTGTATAGCTTATTGAGCAGCTTGTTAGTCCCTCCCTTTCCAGGTATATATAGCTCCCAGTAAGACCCCTGTAAATTCACTTTCCATTTTACTTGCATACATGTAAGTATCTTTACTGGTGTATACTAGTTTTTAACTGCACTAAGTTACATAAGCTTATGTTTATTAACCCCTTCAGGGTATATTTTACAGAACATTTAGCATAGGGACCTGCTATTGAGACTTACCATGACGTTGGTTAACAGGCTTGTCATTATTTGATCAAAAGGATGCAACCAAAAGTCTCCATTGTCTTACAGACTTAGGTTTCACTATGTATATTTATTTCCCCATTTATTGTTAGCTCAATGGGAGAAGCGCAGGGATTCACTTTCTGTTTTTTCACATACGTATGGCCAATCTTTTCACCAGCAGCATGCTCCTTACACGGAGAAGTGTAGTGAATATATCTACTATATATTTCTGAAAGCACTGTATGTCTGCATGGCCTGTGTCCCTAGCGGCAATCTCATTGGTCCCTTGGCCCGCCCGCCCCCGCACACCTCTCATTGGCCTGAGGCGGAGTGACGGGCCAAAGGACACACAGGGACACACAGGGACACACAGGGACACACACACACACGTAGGGGGGGTGTTACCTACATTAGCGGGGCTCACAGTGTTAGCAGCACCCGCGCGCACCTCCTCCTCGCCCCGTGAATCCCGCGCTTTCACCCCGCCCCTCCCCCTCCCCCGGCGCCGCTACAGTCAGCGGGACACACACACTATTATTACCCCTTCAGCGCCCCCCCAAACCCAGTGTCAGCGGCCGTGCGAGACCCCCCTTCTATATCTCCCACCTCTCCCCCCCCCCCACACATATATACATGCCCCCCCCCTCCCCGGCGCTACAACTCACCCCTTCCCCGGCGGGGGAACAGCCAGTGGCCAGGCAGGCTGCCTCGCGGCGCTGAGTACCCAAGATGGCGGCGCCCGGGACACAGCGGGGGAGCGGCCACAAAATGCTGCCTCCCGCCTCAGATCCACGTGGGACCTGCCGGATGGGTGAGTGAGCGGCCTTCACCTCCCTTCCACCCCCCTTCACCTCCCCTCCACCCCCCCTTCACCTCCCCTCCATACCCCCCTTCACCTCCCCTCCAACCCCCCCCTCCCCTCCAGTGTCAGTGTCTCCCCGATACCCCCCCCCCCGGCGCCGCTACAGTCAGCGGGGAGCGAGCGAGCGCCCGGACACAGCGGGGGAGCGGCCACAACACGCTGCCCGCCCTCAGATCCACGTGGAGACTGCCGGACGGGTGAGTGAGCGGCCTTCACCTCCCTCACCCCCCCTCACCCCCTCACCCCTTTCACCCCCTCCCCCCCTTTCACCTCCCCTCACCCCCTTTCACCTCCCCTCACTCCACTTCTCCTCCCTTCCACCCCCCTTTCACCTCCCCTCCCCCCCCCCTTCACCTCCCTCCCCCCCTTCACTCCCCTCCACCCCCCCCCCTTCACCTCCCTCCACCCCCCTCCCCCTTCCCTCCCTTCCCCCACCCCCTTCACCCCCCCCTCCACCCCCTCCCCTCCACCCCCCCTTCACCTCCCCCCTTCACCTCCCTTCACCTCCCCCCCCTTCACCTCCCCCTCCACCCCCCCCCTTCACCCTCCCCTCCACCCACCCCCCCACCTTCCACCTCCCCCTCCACCTCCCCCCCTCCCCCCTCTTCCCTCCTTCCACCCCCCCCTTCCCTCCCCCTCCACCGCCCCCCCCTTCCCTCCGCTCCCCCCCCCCCTTTCCCCCCTCCCCCCCCTCACCCCCCCTTCCCTCCCCCTCCCCCCCCCCCCCCTTCACCCCCCTCCACCCCCCCTTCCCTCCCCTCCACCTCCCCCCCCCTTTCCCACCGCCCCCACTTCCCCCCTCCCCCCTTCCCACCACCCGCCTCCTCCCCCTTCCCCCCCTCCACCCTGCCCCCCCCTTCCCACCCCTCCTCCCCCCCCCCCGCCTTCCCAACCCCCTCCTCCCCCCCCCCTTCCCACCCGCCTCCCCCCTCCTCCCCCCCCCTTCCCACCACCATTCCCCCTTCCCACCACATCCCCCCTTCTCCCCCTTCCCACCACCTCCCCCCTTCTCCCCCTTCCCACCACCTCCCCCCTTCTCCCCCTCTTCAGGGTAGGGTCTCCCTTTGCCTTATGCTATTATTTACTGCTGGACTCTCCAGTGTAAAGCACTGCATACATTGTTGGTGCGCTATAAAAAAAAACTATACATACAAAGCTGCAAATAATTGAAAATTAGATTAATATAGAATAGTTGGGCAACAATTACTATGGATATTGTTAACATCTATAAATATTTTTTTTTTTTACGATTGATATGCTTTTAATGTATTATTATTATACAGTGTCAATTGCATAAACAGAAATGACATACAAACAAGGCAATCAGATACAAAAGGTAATAAGGGTCATGCTTGTAAGAATTTACAATCTAGAGGGAATAAGGAGCAATGTTGAAACAGGCAAAGTGGCTGCACATTGTGCAAACGCACATTGTGCTTTGCGAAACGCGTAGTGTTGCCGTGGAGACCAATTTGCAAGAGCACAGAGACCTACCGAAAGTGACGAAAGACACCGGCGGGAACGGCGATAGTCGCGATGAAGGAGGAAAACTTGCGTGCGCGTGATTGGTGTCCCTGTTCCCTCTGCAGTGTATACCTGTATGTCTCTTTTTATTATAAAGAGTTGGAATTGTACCATCTAAAGGCTCCAGCTCATCTGTATTCGCTACACAAAGAAACCTTTACGTGCCTGGTGCAGGCACTTAGAAGTAAGTGCATATCTCACCAAGCTATATCCATTTGGATCTGCTAAATCGTGCTTCACTATTTTTTGTTTTTTTCTGTTTCATTCCTTGGAGGTGCGCTGATTTTCCTGGATGAATCTTCAATCAAAGAACTAGGAACAGTTCTTTTTTTCAAGCAGCACTTTGTTATTTATTGTAAGGACCCGCGCTAAACTCCCGCTACCAGCGCCTCCTTACCTTTTCTCCCTGTTGCTTCTTGTCCACGGCAGCGTGCCCCGGTCCTCAACGTCTCCCCCGCACTTCCGGGGCGCGCGCTGACCCAGGCTTCCCTTTCTTGGAGCCAGGAACCTGACCCCACCTCCTCAGGTGCGGCGCGCGCGCATTGGCGTGTTTCCCTGCCCCTGCTCCACCAGGTCCGCCCCCCAGACTATTCTCCCCTATCGGCCCTTCCCTGGGGCCGCACCTCTGCTCCTCCCTTTCCTCCGATAGGCCCCAGCCCACTATTTAGTCTCCCCTCGCCATTACCACATTGCTCTGCATAGCTACTGTGCCTTGGTGCTGTCTACTTCTGCCTGGCTTTCTTGTTTTTCAGCCCCTGTTCCTGCCTCTGGATTCTCTGCTGACCTCCCTGGATTTTGACCCTTGGCTTTGGACTTTGACTACGCTGCTTTCTGGAACCCTTTGGATTTGGCTTTGGACTCTCTACCTTGCAGTCTTCTACATCCCTTGGACCTCTACTACGCTGCTCTCTACGCTCCATGACCCAGGCTTACGGACACTCTACCACACTGCTCTCCATTCACCTTGACCATTGGCTTACGGACTTTACCATTCTACGCTGGAGTTGGCAAGTACGGTACTCTTTCTATTTTTGTTCCCTGGACCAACTACGCTACTTCCACACTACGGCCGTGCCCCCGTTTACTGTTAGGTGTGTGGTATTTCTCCTTTCCACCACAGTCCCGGGGTCTCGTCTGGCTTGTGGGCAGGCCGAGCGTTACATTATACAGAACCCATCAGACCCAGACCCCCCTGAGGTGGAAGATACCCTAACCACTATCTCCAAACACTTTACCTTTTTGGACAACCAGGTTACCGCTCTTAACCAACAGGTTGCTACCTTAACCTCTCAGATTTCCCTGGCTAAAATCTCCAGTGCCGTTATCCCTCCCACTGTCTCCAGTGAAGGAACTGGTTCTTCGGAGTTGCGTATCCCTACGCCTAGTAAATACACTGGTGACCCGCTTGCATGCCGTGGGTTTTTAAATCAGTGCAAGATACAATTCGAACTGTCACCTCCTCGCTTCCCCACAGATCGTACCAAAGTAGCTTAAATTTTTTCCCTTCTCACCGGGGACACCCTGGCCTGAGCATCACCAATCTGGGAGCTAAAACCTGAACTCACTTACAGCTTCCCTAACTTTAAAAGAGAATTTCGTTTAATCTTTGATACCCCTGAACGTAGTGATTTGGCTGCTTCATCCTTGTTCCACATTTCACAGGGTCGGAGATCTGTGGCATGATACGCTCTGGAATTCCGGACAATCGCAGCTGAGACTGACTGGAACGATGGGGCACTTTCCACGGCTTTCTGGCAGGGACTTTCGGAATCCCTAAAGGACGAATTGGCGGCTCGTGAGAGGCCATCCTCATTGGAGGCCTTAATCGCTCTGTGCATCAGGGTGGATCAACGACTTCTGGAAAGGCGGGCTGAACGTCAACGTCCTCCTACTTCTGTTCTATGCCTTCTGCTTCCAGGTCTCCTGCTCTTGCTTTACCAGCATCAGACGCTCCTGAACCCATGCAACAGGGCAGCCATCAACTTTCCACTACGGAACGACTACGTCGGAGGAACGAGGGGCTGTGCTTCTATTGTGGATCTCCTGGGTACATCCTGCCGCGTTGTCCCTTGAGGCTGGGAAATGCCCACAACCAGTGAGGTATGAGGGGATCTCACTGGGTACCATTTCCTCTTTCCCCTCTCCCGCACAGGATCTCCCCAAGCGTATCTTACTTCCTGTCCTCCTTAAGTACGCCAGCGATCAAATTCCCGCTCTGGCCTTCCTCGATTCTGAATCCGGAGGGAATTTCATGAATCATGCTTTTGCTATCCAGTACAACATTCCTCTCCGGGAGAAGGCCTTTCCGGTCGGCTTGGAGGCTATCGACGGGAGACCTCTTCAACCAGCTTTATTTCCTTGGAGACACTTCCCATGGAACTTTCTATGAAGGATGGACATTTGGAACTCATTTCTTTTGATGTCATTCATTCCCCATTGGTTCAACTCATTCTGGGCTTACCATGGCTACAACTTCACAATCCCATTATTGATTGGACTGCCGAATTCCCCGTCCAATGGAGATCACCCCATGTGGAGTTGCCTCCTCTGTCCGCTGCGGTATTGGCCGTCTTGGAAACCATTCCCCCGCAGGACGTCACCCTACCGGACGTTTATTTGGAGTTCCTCGATGTCTTCAGTAAGACCAAGTCTGAGGAGCTTCCCCCTCATCGACCTTTTGACTGCCCGATTGACTTAATTCCGGGTGCTCCTTTTCCTTAAGCCAGGTCATATCCATTATCCTTGCCTGAGACGGAAGCCATAGTCAAGTACATCACAGAGAACCTTCAAAGAGGCTTCATCCAGAAATCCTCCTCTCCCGCTGGAGCAGGATTCTTCTTTGTCAAAAAGAAAAATGGGATGCTTCGTCTGTGCATTGATTTCCGTGGCCTAAATAAAATTACCATCAAAAAATCGCTACCCTTTGCCTCTTATCCCCGAGCTCTTCGATAGGCTGCAAGGTTCGACGATTTTTTCTAATCTTGA
This sequence comes from Ascaphus truei, assembly GCA_036426205.1. Lineage (NCBI taxonomy): Eukaryota > Metazoa > Chordata > Amphibia > Anura > Ascaphidae > Ascaphus > Ascaphus truei. The sequence goes on along the minus strand of CM071568.1, from coordinate 286,911,720 downwards.
TTTACGGGGGGCATATAACCTGATTCGCATCTACAGTTGCGACGAATGGAAGACCGCGTTCAACACACGCAGTGGTCACTATGAGTACCTGGTGATGCCGTTTGGGTTGTGCAATGCCCTGCAGTCTTCCAAGACTTTATGAATGAGCTTTTTCGTAATCTTTTGAATTCTTTCGTGATTATCTACATGGATGATATCCTCATTTTTTCTAAGTCCCTGGAGGAACACATTCTCCTTACCAATATGGTGCTCCCTCGTTTATGGGCCAACAAGCTCTACGCCAAGATGGAGAAGTGTGTCTTTCATCAATCCTCTACTACCTTCCTGGGATACATTGTCTCGGACCAGGGGTTCACAATGGATCCAGAAAAGCTCAATTCTGTACTCGGATGGCCACAACCTAACTCTTTGAAGGCGATTCAGCGTTTCCTTGGTTTCGCAAATTATTATAGGAAATTTATTGCAGGTTTTTCTACTTTGGTAGCACCCATTTCGGCCCTTACCAAAAAAGGGGCCGATTCTTCCTCTTGGCCATTGGAGGCCAGCCAGGCCTTTGAGTCTCTTAAAAAAGCCTTTGTCTCAGCCCACATTCTGCGACGTCCCGTTCCCACCCTCCCCTTTACCTTGGAATAGTGGGTAAAGAAGTAAAACGAGCATTACTTCTTTACCCACTATGCCTTACCTTTGGAGCTGATGCACGCGACGGAGCAGGGGATTGAACAGCTGATCCAAGCAGAGAGAAATGCAGCAAAGAAAGCAATCAAAGTGTGAGTATACACTCTTACATTTTTTTGAAGTTATGAGAGGCTAATACCAGTCCACCCACAGAGGGACCACCGGGTGGAGTTTTAAACTCACCGGATAGGTTAGCAGGCTGCCTCCCTTCACTGAATGGACTTTGGAGGAGATGTGAGAGAATAGGATCAAGGGGGCAGGTTGTAGGGTGAGATAATGAGAGGAGTGCGGAGACCTCCTCTTCAGTCAAAGGGGAAAATTAGTTGAGGGTGGATTTAGGTGTGCGAATGGAGGTAGGTGTTGCCTGTGGAGCATAACATGAAGAGATGTCATGTCTGATGGACTCAATCTTTTCTGTTAAATAAGCGGCAAGGTCTTGGATTGTCGGGTGGGAGGGGGCAAAGGTGCAGTTGGGTAGAGAAGGAAGTTAAAGGTGGCAAATATGCATTGAGGGTTAGATAACAGAGTTAGTATGAGAGAAGAAAAGTAGACATGGCTTGACAAGGGAAAGGGAGGATTATAGAATGAGTAGGAATTTATAGAGAGGGAATCAGCTTTTGAGCACAATTGGTAACATTCAGCAGTGTGTGAACACTTTTGGTGGTAGTGGGTAGAGCTAGTGTGTCATGGTTGTAATGTAAGTTATCAGCGGCGATGGGCATGTTGGGCCTACATATGTATCCATATACCTATATTGGGCATGTATTCATACTGTATACCTGCCAACTATATCCAGTGTGATATGGTCATTTAGTCCTGTTTTTTCCCAAAAATGGTCTGTTATCTGCTATAGTATAATAGTGCGATACCTGAAGAAAAGACAACCTGCATCATTTTCACACCTGGACTTAGTGGGAATGTATGAATTATTCATGATGCTGTTAAATCTAAATTGTTCCTTGCAACATATTCCCGTTTGTAGTTTGTCACCGTTGTCTTTAAATTGCTTTTTGTCCAATATGTGTGTGTCCTTCACATTGTCCTTTGTGTATTACTTTAATCAGACTTTCTAAGGATTTCAATAATAGCAAAGAGCTGGTTGAAGTACCATTCACAAAGAAACGATTATGAATGGATAGACAATGATATTCTGTTTACAACCAGCACCAAACCTTATAAATGCCTCTAATATAATGTTTCACATTTGATGTTAAATCAAGAATCAAAACCAATGAGATATAATTGGAATTTGTTCTGGCTCACTAGTCTACATCAATGAAAAAAAAAAAAATCGGCATCAAGGTTTCAGTCCACACCATTTGCATCTAATTTAGCGGCTGGCTAATTTAACCACAACGATTATATATCTCAAATAAATATCTAAACTGCAATGAAATGGATTATATTAGCTAATAGATGCTTCATTAACTTCAATCTCAATTAATATTAACTCACTTAATGGCATTTTAAATAAATACTTCTATTTAGCAAAATAAACATGACGTTTACTCCTGTGTATCCAAGCTGTAGACTGATCTGTTTTTTTTTTTGTATATGTATATATACACATTTTAAACAATTCGTTAATGCAGTCTATAGTCTAGTTATAAGGAGGCATGCATAGAATGGCAGTTACTGTACTGTATATAATCAAAGCTGTTTTTCATGAAGACAGCGAGCATTGTATTTGTGTATTTAGCATAGCTGATGAGTGGCTTAGTTACAGTCATTCTCATCTTTACACACCATGAAAGTGATTCTGTGCAATTACAATTCTTTCTACAAACAGGGATATCCATAAAACCTGACCTGAAGTGGGTTCTTAAGTACTGGTGTTGGGAACAACTGCCATAGAGGATTGTAATACATAATAATGCAATGAATGGTTGCCCCCTCCGGCATTGAAGGAGTTAAAGCAGGGTTTCATGCTTGGGGAGGAAAATGTAATTTCTCCAAAAAACAGACACATTGACATGGACAGCAATGCTCGGTAATGTTATAAGTAAGAAGCATTTTAAACCAAATTATTGACTTTGTTTAAGATGGGCTTGCCAATAATGCCCACAAACACTCATTTATGGAGGGCATTAACAACAAGTGACACAGTGTGTGCCAGAGCTGTAAGTCACTCATGGTGTCACGGGAGACCAGGCAATGTCCACCTTTTTATCTGGATCATGCATTGAGCAAAACAAGTTAATGAAATAAATTGTAAATGTATTCACAAGAAAAGGCATACACACAATGATACACAAACTACAGCAAAAAGACACACTTACTTGGAAACGGGGGTAACAACCTAGACTCTCCTAGGTGCAGGGAATCCTAACCCTGATAACAGTTGCAAAAACAGGACAGAAAATATTCCAGGCAGCTCTCGCTGAAGCAGCCCTTTTCTTGCTGGAGACTTGAAACTGGAAACTTAGAATCAGAGAATCTTAGAGGACTGGAGACCTAACTATCTGATGGGCGTAGGTTTTTTTTTTAATACTTCTGAGTTTCATTCAAAAAATACTATAGCCCAATCCAAAGTGTGAGAAACTTCTCCGCAGCCACTCAGACCAGGGCTCATCTGGCTGATGATGTTAAAGGCAGGGGGCGTCTTGAGCTAGCTTGATAAAAAACGGATGGGCGGGAAATATGAATCAGCCAATGGATAATGTGCCCATCAGCAGCATCTCCCCCCACCCCCCCCCCCCAAGCGAACTCAATTGTCGGCTCCACCAAGTCTGGTGGGGCAAATGGAAATGCAAAGAGTGCCCATTGATCCCAGGACGTGGATACTGGAGTCCTTCCCTCCTGTCCAAATGGTCTTGACACCTCAGACATCCGCTGGGGCTTTCATCTCCAGATGAACCTCTAAGCAGGTTCTGGGTTACCTGTACAGTAACTGGGTGTATCCCTAACCTGGAGATTCCTTATAGTTACAGGGATACTTTACATCCCTTTGCACCATTTACCTTTCTGGGCTGTGCTGAAGCAGGGACCCCTAGTGGTGAGTCGCGCAAGTGTTTTCAAGGAGAGCTATTACCGAGACACTATGTCTACATGCATCCAGGAATCCGACCTGATTCCTAGATACATTTTTAGGGGAACCAGCAACTCTGACTAGATAGACACATTCTGACAACACTTTCTCCGCAAAATCCCCCTTGAAACTCATACTACAGCAATCCCTGCTTGCTGGCACCCCTGGAAAGGTAAAAACACAACAATACTTTATTGTCGCATAATTACAGGTAATGCTTTTACAACAGTTGAGTCAAAGAGCTGACACTCCTGTACCCCAACACATGGGTCAGAGGTAACCAAACGGGCTTAACCTTTATTAGTGACCCTGGCTACCTCTTCACCGTCACACTCAGTTTCTTAAGTTAGACATTGGGGAGGTACAAGTTTATATACTGTATCATTGTACTGCTGATGCCTGCTCATTTTCATAGAGAGTGGAAATTGCAATCAGATTGCTTTAAAAACGACATAAGGTACACTTTTTAAGGTTTGGCTTTTGTTAATTTATAAGTGCATCCTTGATTTTTTTTATTTATTATTTAACTAGCGTGCTGGTGACCATTTCTACATTCATCAAAAGGAAGTACTGTACAGCACTTGCACACAAGAGAACCTGCTCATTGGCAGCAAGTCTAAATCCAAAAATCTCCAATGTGTTGAGTGTTCCCAACCTACCTCTCTGTCATCATGAGATTGTATTCAAGTTCTGGATTTTCCATGCTCGTGTTCTCCGTAGGATAGTGGAACTATTGGGATCGAGAATGCACCAGGATCATCATAAGAAAATATGGACTGGATTAAAATCTCATGATGACATGGAATTAGTTTGACAATACTGTTTATTTAGTTCTTATTGACACCCTCAAAAGAAGGCCGGTTGGGCGGCTTGTACCTTATGCACTTTCTGTACATGTTGTTCCTGTGCAGTCATTCACATGAATTAGTGATGACAACGTGATTAAGGGAAATGTAAGAACTGCACATACAACCAAATACATGTTATTCTTAAATGAAAGTATCATTATAAGGTCTCACTCAAGCTTTTATTAATATTGGCATTACTTTTCAGGCTCATAATTCCTTACTGAAAAAACATATACTGTAATTGATCAATTATTAGTTACTTGGCAGTCTCCCGGCTGCAAAACTAGACCAACGCTAATGGAAAGAAAACAATACCATATTCATTAAAGAAAATCTATTTGAATTCAATAGTATTTTTCATGGATAAATTCTACTGCACTGTTTTTGCAGCACTTTTTTCAACCATTTTGTTGCCTACAGATGTAGCCAGACTTGCTGTTTTCGGTACCGTGACAAGGTGCGAGATAAAGCCGCGTGAACACTTTGTTCACCGCGGGCCGGCTACGTTCAGACAGCAGAATTATTTGTGGGGTTTATTTATGTAATTGCAATTCAGTGTATGTCCGGCATATGGCGCACTGAATATCTTTAGCGGTGCGAATAATGTCATATGGGTTTCTATACAACATACAATGTAACAATGTCACTAGAAATGTCTAGAAACACTTTATTATTAAGATGGCAACCAGACGTCGAGGCCCCACCAAACATCTCATCATTCCTGGCCTGGGAACCCACGTGACCCGATGGACCATGTCTGGATGGTACTTTTCTCTACATGAGTGTGTGAATAATACGGTACCTCCAGTACTCTAATAATTGCATATTGTTTATGTACAAATTATATATATATATATACACAATATACTGTTGGGTTTAAAGTCTCTTATTACTTTATGTTTTGTAGAGGGACACTGGGCAAGCAAACACTCCTGCTACGACTCAGCAAACAGCAGGTGGAGGAGCAGGGATGGCCTCCCTGACACAGCCATGGCACCGACGGGGACAATTACCTCCCATGGTGGCTGGAAGAGGGGCAAGGCAACTACAGTATGATAGGCCAGATGGGGACTGGCTGATTCTCTACACTGATCCCGTGAGTACCATTGTCTGTGTGTTGTATTGCACCAAGTGCTGTTTGCAGATGCAGAATGTGTATTGAATTGCTTGTTTTCTTTTAGAACTGTACAGAATTTCGTATCCTACTCCTCCAGCGTGAGGAGGAGTCCCCATGCACCGCCCAGGTGTAGCCTGATCCTGACCCCTCCTCCAGCTCCGACCGAAGGAAGAGATCCCTGCCCACTCCACCACCAGCCAAGAAGAGGGCCATTAAATAAATGTCAGTTTTATTTTAATTTTATTAAAATACCAATCTTTAAACAATTATAATAACTTCCTACTTTTTATGTTCTTGGAAAAGATGAATGAAAATGTGCAATGATTCCTAGATTGTGGAACTGTTCAGATACTTGTACAGGTGCATTAATGAAAAGAAGTGTGAAAGTGTAAGGTACATAGGAATTATTTAAAATGGACTGAAGAAGTCGCTTAGCGGTAAAAGCACTGAAACAGGGTTAATTTTGGCCACCATCTGTGTACCTGCTCTTCTTGTGACTATTGTCTCCTAAAATTAGGTAATTAATTGACAGACCTGTATGATTAATGTATTGCTTACGGCAGATGGCGCACTGAATATCTTTGCCTATGTCTGTCAAAAACTTCACACTTGTCCTTATACAAGATACAATGTAGCAATGTCACTAGAAATGTCTAGTTTGAAACACATGGCATTCTTCATTCTGACCTTGTACCTTCATCAAAAGAAGCTACTGCTGCGACACACTTTATTCGAGCAAATACCCAGTATGTACCTGGCAGATACCTGGAATGCGCCGCTCCTCACCTCAGACAAGCCCCGTTGCGTTTGCCTTCCCAGCCATGGTTCATGCCTGGCTGACGGGCGGCTGATCTGTTAAATGATAATGATTAGGATTTAATAGGCTGCAATGCTTCGCGTGTCTACCAGATGGCATAAATTCATGAATTGTAATGCAGTATATATATATATACTGTGCAGTATTGCAGCCAGCGGGAATAAAATGCTTCAATCCCTGCCTGGAAAATAACGCAATGCACTCGGGCAGAAAACAGTCACAAACCTCAATACACCCGAGTATACCCGAATTCGTGGGACTAGCCGAGCTCGAATAAAGTGTGTCGCCAGTGTACAGTAGATGTTTTCTCACACCGTATTTACCAATATGGCATTCGTAGCACAGAAATGCAATGAGGAATTGTTGCCTACAGCAGGGGTGCGCAAATTGGGGGGGGGGGGGGCGCCCCCCGATTTTCCAGGGGGGGGAGCAGCATTTGCAGAGGTCCCGCACTCTTCCCCAAGGTATTTAAATTAAATGCCGGGGGACCGCGCGAGGCCTCTGTAACTTCCCTTACCTTGGCTTCCAGCGACGAGTCATCATGGCAACGCGTCGTCAAATGATGCCGCGGGGTCATGTGATGTCACGTTACCATGGTAATGTGACATCACATGACCCCACAAAGTAGATAGTCGCCGGAGCCAAGGTAAGGGGAGTGAGGCACATGCAGGGGGGCGCAGAGGGAAAAGTTTGCGCACCCCTGCCTATACCACCTTATAGTTATGTGACTCTGAAATATTTGCCTTTTAGGATAGTTCTTAAGTAGTTAACAGTCTCTGAGATCTATCAATATCAGTACCAAATACCCCTTCTACGAGAACAACAAAAAAGGATAGAAGAATAGTATTTGACACAAGTTAAGCTTTGATTGCTTTATTAGAATAATTGCATACGGGCGTGAGGAGTGGGGTACTAGACACTCCATCCCTCTTGGATGGATATTTTCCATCTAAGCAACTTCAGAACAGAGAGAATGATTGAATAGACCTTTCCAATTCCTTCCCAATGATCCGCTCGAGAACGAGTACGTGCAGTACAGCCCAACCAACTACGAAAACAAGATGATTACAACTATGCTGAGCACTGCCTGTTGATCAACTCATACAACTTCTACAGCCACGTCTTGCTGCCACCCAACTATCTGCCTCCATCAATGGATAATTAAGGTGTTAGATATTAATGTGTTCCATACAATTCACATACGGTGTACACGCATACGCACAAATTCAATGAACCACATATTGGTTCCGTACAGTTTACATAAGACACGCATGCGCAGAAATGAACTGCTAATGCAAACTTTGATCAAAAGACTTAAATGGTTGAAATTACTGCAGGGTCTTTTAGTTAAAAGGCAATTGTAATACAACGTACATGTAGCGGTCATGTAAAATGCCTACAGTCACTATCTGCCTGGGGTAGTACAGCAGTAAGGCATGGTCCTTGGTAAGTGTGGGCATGCCAGCAGTAATCATGGGGTTTTCCCTCACACCCTGGGGGTGTCTCGTGTATGGGGGGACTGGTCAGCATGCTCGACTCCATGGTTAGTGATGTCAGAGATGTGTCAGCCTCAGAAGCTTACATAAGGCACAGCACTGGTTTCTAAAGTTAGTTGATGTGGAGTTGCAAAGTAGTGGTTTGCTAGTGTTGCTGGAAAGCTCTTGTCAGAGGTGAGGAAGGAGTTAAAGTTCTATGAGTGTCAAGTTATGTTGTAGCTAACTCCATGGGAGGCTGTGTCCAGGGACCCGGACACAGGACAGTGATTCCTGCGGGAATAGTAATCCTGATCGGGTGACATACCAACTAAAGGGAGCACTGGCGAGATGAGCGGTGAAGATACTCCTTGTGGAGGGCAGTTGCCTGCTGTGTAAATAAATGAGTTCAGCAGAAAACCTCTCGTGTATCTATCTGGAATTGAGGTGTACAGAGAGGAGCACAGGGGAGTTCCTCGCCAGGTCATCTCCATGCGGAGAGGGACCCTGGTGAGGTGGAGGCGCTGCACTGTAACTAGGTGAGACTCAGCACACTACCTCAGCTGCCTCTGACGGGTCCTCCCCACACACCATCTACTGGGGAGACTCAGGAGTCCTGTAGCCAGCAGGTGCACCATATGACATATCCACACTGTAATGGGGTTAGACCACAGGGGCAATGTGAGATTGGGTGGGTAGACGCGGCCAGAATACCGTACATTTGGAGGCGAGCTGCTGAGATCAGATCCGTCAACAGGAAGGCTTTTAGCTAGGTCACTTGGAACAAAGGAGAGTGTTGCGCCACTTTGTGCTGCGTAGGGACGCGACCTAGGGGTGGTACGGGGGTGAAGGGATATTGTCAGGTGCTCGGCGGAAACCTAGGGGCTGAAGGGCTAGTGAGGGGTCTGTGAGCGGGATATAGCTGACCGAGTCCTTGAGGCAGTGCTAGTTGGTAGGATTGCAGAAGGGACAGCCTGTTAAAATTGGTCAGGAGTCCTGGAGAGGGTCTCGCGCTAGGCGACCAGACAGGTAGACGCCCCAATATCTGCATGGAGAGCCAGCCAGATATCTAGCCATTCAGACACTCACGTAGGAGCAACAGACTGGGAGGAGGAAGGAGTCCAGCAGACATGAGGAGAGTGAGCCTAGCCTGAGGTAGTGCAACACTGGGTCACACTAGATAAGGTAACATGTGGTGGGTGATCTGAGCTAATCTTTATTTGTACCGCGTGTGGTGGTGCCGTCAGAGTTGGAGCCTCATTGTACGCCTTTGTTATCAACTGTTATGAGGAGTGGAGGATCCGCTGGCGCGGAGGAAACGTAAAATGGCGGACAGAGGCTGATGGGAGGGCACACGTGTGGCGCAACCACTGAAGAGATACTGAATGCGTATTGTTCCTTAACGAGTGTTTGTCTGGGAGCGAGACAAAGGCCGTGGCTGGCCCCGTTTTTATCCTGCCGGGACAGCGAGGGGCACCCTTGGAAGAGTGTGAGGAAATTGTCATAATTGGGGGAGAACCCGCTTGAGGATGAGCGAAGAATGGACTTTTTGGGTGCTCACAACACCAACAAATGGCGGTCCGCTTGGCTAGGGAAACCGAATGGGCAGGCGCAGAAAAAATGCTGCTGCAGGCATATCTGCACAGAGCTGGCGGGATGGCGCCAAACAGCAGAGTCCCCGCCCTGATGGGGGGGCATGGCGCGAAAGACTATGGCTGCGCCGCGGATGGACAGTGACTAATTCAGCCCTGTGCTTGAGTCAAACCGTTGTGAGTTTATGAGACCCTCCCCTGATTTCTAAAAGGGGGAGTGACTTTCAATATGGAGGCCTGTGGGATGCACCCCTGGGTCCCAGGGACTGATATCCAGACGGCGCCACTACAAAAGTAGTTCCGGCGTGGATGGTGATGTGCAAGCAAAGGTACCTTGTGCAAAAAGCTGCTCAAGGAGAAGGCGGGATAGACATGCGCTGGAGTGATTGTCCATCTCTTTGTAGAAGAAATGTGTCGTCGAAAGCAGGTCAGACCGCGGCCACCAGACTGAATAGGTGCGGGTCTTAATAAGGGGTCATGATAGTCCCCGGATGGGAGATCTCCAAGAACTTGGTATGAGAGGCTGACAATCAGCCGGCCAGTGCGTATGGGCGTGCCTTTGACGTCTAGCCGTGCGAAAAAGATTGGAAGAGATACTTGGGATGGAGAAGAAGAAGGGCCAGTGGCGGGAGGAATCCAGCAACTTCCACCAGTCAAGTTAGCGGAACAACAGAGAGAGAGACCTGTGCAGGAAGTGACTCCTGTACAAGAATTGGCCCTGCTCCTACAATTGGGCACCTATGCGTCTACACCCAGCCAGGGAAGAAGGAATGGAGCGGGGGGCTCTGACTTTGAAGTGCATTCCATCTATCCCGCTGGTCAGCGTCGTGGTATCCTTCCTGGTCGTGTCAGAGCTCCCTCCCGTGTCATGGCACATCGTCTTTCTCTTGTTTCAGATAGAGTGCAGGTAGTAGGGACTTAGTTGGCTCGCGGGTTAGGCGCTGGGCGAGCGCGCAGGAGAGGGCGCGGGGCGCAATACTCCAAGAACAGAGACGTGGCCTGGGGTAGACGAGCCGTGGCAGGGGAGAGGGGTAGAAGGTAAATAAAGTAGTATAAAAGGTGTCGAGGAGGATTATTTTAGGGAAGAAGAAGAAGAGCAGAGAAATCGAGACGGGTTCAGATGGAGTTAGCGGAGGACAGGAGAGGAGGGTTTCGGATTGGGAGAGATAAGTAGGGGAAGAGGACGAGTGAATCTCTTATAGCCAGCTCTCGAATGGTGGGTTCCCGGTTGTGAATACCTGAGCTGGGCACTGTTGCCATCATTGCGGGGACTTTTGATCTGTGGCCTATGCCCACATTCGTCCCCCCAATACGGCCTGGGTACAAACACGTTGGATTGTGAACAAGGGAGATATGATGAGTAAAAGGGTTCTGAGTATGTCGGATAACCGTGAGAGTCCGTAGGGAAAGGGGATATGGATGCAGGTCAAGCTATGGTGGCGGGCTTAACTGGCCATTGAGCGGATGGATTAATTAAAACCCCCCGGCGACAGGGGCCATAAAGAGGACTTTCACCCCGACCCGAGAAAATAAGGTTCGGCTAGGCGAACGGGGACTACCTGATGAGGACCATCGTGAGCTCCCCGGCGGTTTAGCAAGAACGGAGGCGGAAACAGATCAGACGGAAGCCGACCCCACCTCGCCCCCCCACGAACGAAGGACAATTATGGAGCCGTGTCCGGTGGTATGATCGCAGTGACCAGACGTCACCCGCAGAGAAGGCGATATCCCGACCGACGTGAATCGTAAGTCCGCCATCCCCGGATCCCTGGCGGAAGATGGGAGAGAGAAGCTACAACTCCAGAGTTGATGGTGTAAGCCAAAAAAGCCATATATATTACTGGTCACAACATGAAGGCGAAGCGTGGACATTATTCTGTGGGGATCCAGCGATTGAGAAAGGCACGAAAGGAACCGAGAAGCCGGGGAGGGAGATTGGCATAGAAAGGGAACTAGTACACACCTTTACAAGGGTGGTATTGAAGGAGGAGAAAAACTCTAGCCGACGCGTGATGCGGCAGGGGAAGAAGAGATGACAAGCTCAAGCCCCATCTCATCTTATGGCGGAGGAAAACAGAGATGCTAGATGGAACGAAGATTACAGGGCGTAAGGGCGCCCAGTTCGAGGACCGTCACTTCACTGGGGGGTGGCGACGGCGGAACCCAGGAAGGGGATTAAGCAACTTCATAATTAGACGACGCAACGGAGGACGAGTGCGGGGGTAAGTGAAAAGTAGATTTCTCAAGATCGTAGGGCAAAAGGAAAAGGGATGGATGAGAGAGAAAGATGGTGACTTTTTTTCCTTGAGACGGTGTCAGGGACTGAGGAAGGGTGATGCGACATCATCCTTGGACCATATACGGACAGCCAGGAGCGGTCGTAAATACTTCCTGGGGTCCCCCAGAGGAAAGACTAATACACACAACATGTCCCTAATTTAAGGCCCCTACCCCTATCACCCACGGTCACGGGTTCACCGCCCCGCTTTTGTAACTTGTGAGTCATAACCTTTGGGGGGGGAGGAAAAACGGACTGGGGAGAGGCAGCTCAGTGGAGCTACGGAAGGTGGCTCACGGGGAGGAGGGAATTGAGGTGTGCGTTGAACTACCACACCCCAACGGCAGTAAAGGCTCCGGGTCTCGCGGTGGTCAGATCCGCGATCCACAAGGTTCGTCAGGGGTATTTTCGTTTGGATGACGACAGGGAACCAGGGCCTAATCCTTTAAGGAGACCCGTGTGGTGGGCTCCACTATTTGAGGGGTACTCCGCATGGATGGACCGTACTCGGTTTTCCTCATCCGGCGGGAGGACGTGGTAGATTTCTGGTGGAAAGAGGGAGAGTTACCAAAGAAGAGGGACAGTGGGAGCTACAGAAGAGGTGGTTCCAGCCGGAGCGTAGGGACATAGCGCCCATGGTCCGGACACAACTGTCAGATCCTGTAGATCCTGATGAGCCCCTATCATGGGTGTTACCTGGGAGGGGCAGGTAATGCTGATCTGACCAGGGTCAGTAGGCGGGAGAGGGGCTATAATAGTCAAATTAAAAAATCCCATGGGTTGGAGTATCCCTATGTTCCGGAGCCCTGATGGTGAAATGAGGACAATAGGAATTGTGGCTCAAGAAAAATAATAGAGCTGACTTAACCAATAGGGGGGAGCGACATAGTAGGTAAAAGGCGGAAGAAAGAATAGACACCCTGATGCGAGTGTGGAGCATAGGGAGAAAATGTCACACAAACATAGGGTGACCTATGTGCCAGAGAGAGATCACCTAGCATTAATGTTACGGTCCGGATCTTAGGGTAACAGGGGAACAACGGGGGAGGAAACCTGACCCAGATCACTATTTTTAGGGGGTACTGTGCATCAAGCGGGTTGTGGCTGCTGGTGGCTTGTGGCTGTGCGGGCGGCTTGTTGCGGAGAAATGTATCATGTATACTGATTTGAATCGTGTGATGTTAATTATGTTTCCGTTACAGGCTTCCTGGAAAGAGGTATACAAATTTATCGCGTCAGAGTGAGGAGATGGGATTTGCACCAGGGGAGGAAGAATGTAGGTCGTGTAAAATGCCTACAGTCATTCTCCTGCTGGCAGTAAGGCCTGGTAAGTGTGGGCATGCCAGCAGTAACATCGTGAGGTTTTCACTCACACCCGGTGGGTCCGTGCTGGGTATGGCTGGGACTGGTCACATGCTCTGACTCCATGTTAGTGATGTCAGAGATGTGTCAGCTCAGAAGCTTACATAAGGCACAGTCACTGTGTTCTAAAGTAGTTGATGTGGAGTTGCAAAGTAGTTGGTTGCTGAGTGTTGCTGGAAAGCTCTTGTCAGAGCTGAGGAAGGAGTTAAAGTTTTCTACAGAGTGTCAGTTATGTTGTAGTAACTCAATAGGGAGAGGGTTTCCAGGGACCGGACACAGGACAGTGATTCCTGCGGGAATAGTGAATCCCTGATCTGGTGTACATACTAACTAAAGGGAGCACTGGCGAGATGAGCGGCTGAAGATACTCCTTGTGGGGGCAGTTGCCACTGCCGTGGTCAAATAAAGATGAGTTCACCAAACACCTCTCGGGTTATCTATCTGAAGAGTTGTACACAGAGGAGCACCAACGGGGAAGGGAGTTCCCGAACCTAGGATCATCATCCATGCGGACGCAGGAGACCTGCTGGTGACGGTGGAGGCGCTGCACTGTTAACTAGGCTGAACCAGCACATACCTCAGCTGCCTGTCTGAGGTCAGTCCTTCACCCACCAAAACATTCATGCGGTGAGGGACTCAGCGAGTCCTGTAGCCAGCAGGTGCACCATATGACATATCCACACTGTAATGGGGTCCGGTTAGACCACAGGGGCCAATGTGAGATTGGGTGGGTCAGACCGGGCCAGAAATACCGTTACATACACATACGACCATACTTTACAGGCCTACTAGCAAAAGGTGACTCACTGTGAATCTTCATTTGCATATTATTACCCAGAATCCCTGGCTGCAGTAGAAGCACTGTATGCTAAGAGATAATGGGGAAAGGCAGGGTTGCAGACCTATCGGAGACATGAACGTGCTCCCAAGTGACATTTTTATTTGCTGCAGCTCTCCTATGAAAGATAACGTATTCACTTCCATACACTAGTGAGCTGCTTTTCCCAACAACATGATATAATAATGTTAAAAACTGTTGGTCATCATTAAAAGCTACTCACATACTGTATTTACCTTCCGAGATAAGTGCACCCACCCGTCGAGCCACACTGATAACTATTATCACTTCATTATTACCTAAGCAGGATCAATGCTTCTTAGGCAATTAGTGGTCTGTTCAGCATAAAAACACAGGCATACTCCCTAATCATCTACATAACATCATACAGCAGAAATTCATAGTCACCAAAAGTCTACAAAAATGGCATAAATAATAAAACCGTGCAACCCTAAATGAGCTAAGTTGGTAAAAAAAAAAGGTGTAAGAACAGTCAGACAGGGCTGACTGCCACAGAATGTTAATGCATTCTCATTCGTCTGGTGCCTTGTGTCAGTTATAATATCCCCGGCTGACTGTTCCGTGCCTAACTAGTTATACAGAGTAAGCGCAGCGTGACTGGAAATCAAAACGTTTCTGGGCCAGCAACAGTTGACAAGTAATGAAAACTTCTCTTTACATCAGGGTTAGAAGTACCACCGTTTTGCTGACTGAACACTGCTTAAGCTATTGCCGGTGACACCATTTTTAAAACATGTCCGGAAAGGAAAGCTTATGTGTAATTTTTTTTTTTTTTTAATCGTTAGGGATTGAGGAGCTTGTGGTGCGGTAGTGGGGTTTAATTGTCGTTATTTACAGTCTCTTGAAGAATCAGCTCCACTTACACAATAAATAGATAATCAATTTCAAAATTATTTGTACCTAAGCCACGATCACCTCAATATTAGTATTGCACAGAAACAGAATATATTTTGAATTTACAATTATTGGTCAAACAGCACATCCATATATAAAAAAAAATCAGAGAATAGTTTTTTTCTATCAAAATACCATTGTACTTACTGGATGTCACCATACGTTTCAGCTGCATTAATTGATTAGCTATATACTGTATATGCTTAAATCACAATACATCATATTATTTTTCATTCAAATTATTTGCTTACAGCGATTCTTTGAGTGCTGTGACCCTACACAACACTACAGAAAATATATGTGTGTTTCAGGTTAATAACCATTGAGCATTTTACAGTTAGGCTGAGTCCCCGCTAGCGCTGAGCGGACGGCGCTTACTTACATATATAGATATGTAAGTCCCCGCTGACGCGGTGCGCGGGCACACCCGCTCACCCGCTATCGGCGCTTAGGTAAACAAAAAACCTATACTTACTCGCCAGCTCAACTACCCGCAATGCCCCCCCCTTCCCCCGCGCGCACATACAAGCAGGACAACCAGCGCTCATACTTGGAGCACTCTCCAAGCATGAGCGCACTCAGCGCCAGCGGGGACTGAGCCTTAAGGTTTATCGTCTAAGTCTTCAAAAAAGATCATCAACATATTTTCATTTATGAAGCAAATCTCAAACAATTAGGGAAGGTGTTATATTGCGGAGGGATTTTCATTTCTATTTGAGAAGAAGAACCAAACTTTTTACAGGGACAGAGCAAAAACAAAGGATAATAAGGCAAAATATTATAATTAAAAAAAACTAAGTATCAATCAGAATCTGATCTCTAACTCTAATCTGCTTCAGCAGGTCTCCTCCCAGAAGCCCTGATCAATTTGCTGTGAAGCAGCTTGCACGGGCTGAAGACAATTTCACCTCCATTCTAAGGCTGCGATTATAGTAGCCGCAACGGCGCGCACCTCGGAAACAAACCAGTGGAAGTCAAGGAGGGTGGCCATAGTGCACGCGTGCGCAAGCGCGATGCATTGCGGGCGCGTAGCAGATTTTTCAAGCTACGGATTATTTTGGGGGTTTTTTTCACGCGGCGGCCGCGTCACGTGAGCGTTTCAGCCAATGAAGGTGAACCAGCCTTGTGACAACTCCGCCACACCTCCTCTGAGCACAAATCGCTCGAGCGACGCCATGCGCTCCGTCGTGCCCACTATAAACGCGGCCTAACGAATGGGACAAAGATCTTCTCGTGCAAGTGGAGATGTCTTTGCATTACATTGAATAGGGCCCCATGAGAGAGGCTCGAAACTGCACTGATATACAACCTATGTCCAGGAGGCTCGCCAACCTTGGCAGCGATGGGGTCAAGGTCTTAGAATTATAAAAGTATAAACCAGTTGCGAATACAAGAAATACCACAGATAACATAGAGTTCTGGAAAACATTTTTGTCTAAATGACGGATTGTAATACAAATAGGTGATAACTGAACCCAAAGCTCTTATGTACAGTAAGCTACAGTAACGCATAAATGAATGCAGAAGGATCTTAGGATCTTAGAAGGATCATTTGCAGGATTTGTGCCATTTGTAAAAACAAGAGACTGCAGTATAGTACCTGCTGTTAAATTACTGTGAATCTATCGCCCTCTACTGCCAGCAAGAAAGAAATGCACCCTCTAAAGTAACCCACTTTATTTGCCTTTATGAAGGTGTAAAATGAATTAAAGGTTAGTGACCAACAAGCATTATGCTTTAGAACAGCAGAACAATTAGAGAATTGCCAGCGAGTCATTAAACCTCAATACTGACTTTGCAAAATGAAGCTTAGGATAGGTTTCACCATACTTAGTTAAGTTATGGTGGGTAAAAAAAGTGACAAAAACCCTCCACAGTATAACCAACCCCACACTGATGAGACCCATTAAGGTGGAAACGGCTGTCTGTGGGTGAGTTTACTGGCTATGCATCGTAACCCAGGCTGTGCTCAAAGCTGTGAAATGCAGCAAGCATAAACTTACAGGGGACCATGTTATATGGTTTTGAGGTAAAAGGTGGCACTGTGTGCTTTGCATGTCATTTCCCAGAATCCCTTGCTGCAGTGGTAGCACTGTGTGCTGGGTGATAATGGTGAAAGGCAGGGTTGCAGACCTGTCTAAGACATATAAAAGTGCTCACAGGTGATATTCTTTATTGGCTATATATATATAATATATATATAGTATTATAATATATATATATATTAGATATATATAATATAATATATATATGCAAATATAGTCTGTATGCTCATCTGCATGTCTTAGGCAGGTATAAAGAAAAAAGAACATAAAATACTAGCTAATGTCTCTAAAGTGATACAATGATTTAAAAAAAAAGAGTACTACTGAGACCTTTATACTGTATGTGGATTTATAAAGCTCTTTATGAGCTATTCCCTGAATAAGTTATTATGCAGACTTCTTCCTAAAGACAGCTTGTGGCGCTGAAAGATCCCATTACAAATAGGCAAACTTGTCAAAATCTGGTCCATCTGGTCCATCTCCTAAAGCCACCATCATTTTGGATCTGCCTAAATTATACACAATCGGCGAGTGAAATCCACCAGTAAATCTATCATTCAAATATGCCCAGAACTTTTAGGCCCTGAAATATGAGTTTCGCTGAAGAGTGAGGGAGAGAGAGAGAGAGAGGAGAAAGAGACCTATTTTAGTATAGTTTTAAGATATATATATATATCCTCAAACCTCCCTCCAAATAATATGGAGACACCTGTGCTCAAAATGAGCATACCTTAGATACGTGGTGGGGTATGCAAAGAATATTTAAATGACTTTTGACTAGCTTAAGGCAGAGGTCTTGTACCGGCGTCAGCGGGGTCATGTGACGCCACGTTGCCATGGCCACGCGTCACAGCAGCCTTCTGAAACAAGGTAAGTTGAGTTGCAGAGGCCTCACACGATCCCGCGGCATTTAACTTAAATGCCTTGGGAAGAACGCAGGGCCTCTGCAACCACCGTGCCCCCCTCAGAAAAATCTTGCCCCCCCCCCAGTTTACGCACACCTGGCTTAAGGCACTTAGTGATGAAGGGGGTACTGGTGTTAGGCCCAACAGGATCAGAACCCACAACCTCTGCTATTCAAACCAACAGCTCTAGCAGTGTGAGCTAAACTGCAGTTGCTGAATACTTTAGAGCTCTACTGCTCACACCTGTAGCTAATTCTATTAGCATATCTGACAGGTATCTCAAGTCTGCTCCTTTTTGTGTACAAGGAACATTGATCTGGCAACCAGGAAGTGGAAGTAGGCTGCTTTTGAAGGAAGCCAGGGGGAGGGGGCTACAGGTGTGAGCAGTGAGAAGTAGAGCTCAAAAGTATGCTGTGAGATCAATGCTACCCAACAGCTAGTTTAGCTCACACTGCTAAAGCAGCTGCCCAGAATTGCAGAGGTTGTGTGTTCTGATCCTGTTGGGCCTGGCACAAGTATCCCCTTTCCTCACAAGGGGCCTTAGATTTGTCAATATAGTTTTTATGGAAATCCTTTTAGAAGGATATGTATTATTTGTCTTAACTCTGTGCCCAGGACATACTTGAAAACAAGAGGTAACTCTCAATGTATTACTTCCTGGTAAAATATTTTATAAATAAATAAGAAGAGTGGGATGAGTCATTTAAAGGTACTTTGCATCTCATTACCATATCTCCCAGGTATGCTCCTTTTTGAGCCCATGTGCATGGAAAATAGCTCTCTCCTGTAAACGGATTTGTAAAAATCCGAATCTGCAGCGTGGATTTTCAGTGATAGAAAAAAAATAAGAATCTGCCTTTTAGAGACTGGTCTGCGGCTGAAGTGTAGGATCAATGCACTTTGCACCAGAATAGTCCAGAAGAATATGTGAACGCTCTCTTTACTTCAGGATGGTTGGGTGAGGTACCCATGGGTCACTGTAACAGCAATCAAATGACCCCAAACCCAAAATATTCGTAACGTTTTGAAAGAATGATTGAGTTATTAAGCAGCTATTTGTTCATATATAATATCCAAATTTGAAAAACTTCTCTGAAAATCATGATCGTGCCTATATTTGTTCTTTTTGTAAAATATACAATAAGAAGTTGGCATTAGTTCTGGGCAAATTTAGAACTACTGTAGTGCCTAGCGCTAATAACAAAAATATACATGTAGTGACTGTGAATTCTGCAAACCTGTGACAAAATACTACATGCGTACCCCACATTAACGTACGCAAAGGGACCGGAGCATGTATGTAAAGCGAAAATGTACTTAAAGTGAAGCACTCCCTTTTTCCCACTTATTGATGCATGTACTGTACTGCAATCGTCATATACGTGCATAACTGATGTAAATAACACATGTGTAACAGGCTCTATAGTCTCCCCGCTTGCGCACAGCTTCGGTACAGTTAGTGAGCTGGTATTGCTGTTCAGGACGTGCTGACAGGCGCATGCGCGAGCTGCCGTTTGCCTCTTGGGCGATATGTACTTACTCGCGAGTGTACTTAAAGTGAGTGTCCTTAAACCGGGGTATGCCTGTATAAAGTGCACAATAATAACAATATAATAAAGTGTTGTGAATGTCCATGAGCTGCCAAGAAAGTCAACTTGATTTTCCTTGGAAATCAGAAATAGTAACAGTCCCAACAAAATGACTTAAATAGCATTATAATTACCAAGACCACCTACCGATGCACCTCATTTTCCTCTGGGCTATCAGTGTCGCCTTTTGATACATATATTTTTGTATTTACTATATACATCTATCCCCCATAGGTATTACACTATGTATATGTTTATTCTCTTTTCCATATGATTATCCCTGTGATCCAAGGAGAAGTTTTCCACTGCTAAACAGACTAAGGCCGCGCTTATATAGCGACGGCGATGCGACATCGCCCGAAAACAAATGCATTGTCACCGCCGCGTGCGCTTATAGTAAGCGCGACGGGGGCGACACGATTTTCGGAAGCCGGGAATATTTGATTTTTCAGGGGCTGTCGCCTCATGTGACAACCCCTGAACCAATCAATGCCCGGGTCGCCCGCGACGCCGCCGCAAAGCGAAATACAACTTTCGCTAGTGGCGAAGGGTGACGTCACGCGTCACCGGCACTATAGGCGCGGCCTAAGATTTCAAAGATTACCAGCTGGTGTTGGGTTTGATCACTTTTATACTGTTTCAATTACATTTGAACTTCTCCTTAGCACCATCGAAGTCGTTTTGTCGGGATAAGTTCTGGGCAGATGGAATTTTTTAGTAGTAAAGTAGTAAAAAAGGGTTGTGATCAAGAGGAAAGCACAATGTTTAAATCATGAGCCCAGAATGGCAACATCTTGTCTTCTTTCAGAGAACAGCACTGGGTCCATGTGTGTGCCTGTTCCTTTGCAGTTCTTGGAATGGTATAAGGGCACTGTAAAGATTAAAGAGCTAACAGCCCGTTAAATTCCTACTCTACCAGGAATAGCTCTAGTCTGTAAAATACCAGTCAGATGGCAGCCAGGCCTTAAAATCATCGATGCCTATAATAATACTGTATGTTAATAAAGGATCATTGCTTCTGTCTTCAAGCCTTACTCACTTACTGTATCAGTTAGGGAGGAATTCTCCTTTCAGCACAACATACAAGATTGTACATGTAGCGCACTTTCCACCACCCCCTGGGAGATATGGCGGCTACGGTGTGTGTGGTGCATTACCTGTGGCTCACAGGAGGGCAAAGCCTTTGCTGCTGGGAGCCTGGGGTGTGTATGATCCATCTGGTGACAGCGCCTCCACCTGCACGGGATCCTACTATGTTTGATAACCGACTTTCCACTTAGAAACAAGCATTGGAGCTAAAATAAATTTAAAGCACAGTACTCAGCCATTTAACACTTTCTATCATTTGTTTCAACATCATTTTTGTTACTTAAGATGTGCTTAGCGCCATTACTGCAATGGGGGCCCGCAACACCAAACTGCAATGCATGCCCTGGACTCAGGGCCAGCCCCATCCATTAGGCGAACCTAGGCGATCGCCTAGGGCGCAAAGGTCCTAGGGGCGCAGCGGGAGCTGAGCAGCACAGGAGTCAGGGAGCGGAGCAGCAGTAAAAGACAATGTCAGCGGAGGGAAGATGTTGAGACAGCGGGCGGCCGTGGCTTGGCTGTGGCAGGCGAAGACATCCGATCAAAGCAGGAGTAGGAGCACAGGAGACGGCAGGGAAGTACACGCTGTAACACCAGAAGTTGACCGGCGTCTGACTTTCAGTGCTGGAAGTCATGTGCCGGTCAACTTCCAGTGTTACAGTGTGTACCTCCCTTGCCGTCTCCTGTGCTTCTACTCCTGTTTCGATCGGATGTCTTCAACTACCACAGCCAAGCCACCGCCGCCCGCTGTCTCAACGTCTTCCCTCCGCTGACACAGTCTTCTACTGCCGCTCCCTGACTCCTGTGCTGCTCCCGCTGTGCCGCCGCAAATTTTAAGGTTCGCCTAGGGCGCATGAAACGCTTGCGCCGGCCCTGCCTAAACTTCATTGTTTACGATCGAATACGGCCCACTGCGGCGGATATAGAATAAAAGTGACACTTTCAATTGAGACCCAAAAGCTGCAAAATTCAGAACTGCAAATTGGAAAATACAATGCAAACTGTTTTGTTAGAGGCTTGACTGGGCTCATACCTCTCTCTATAAAGGATGAAGCAGATACAGTGATGAAGGGGAATGTCCAACGAGAATATGCACACCATTATGGGACCGAAACACTGGAAAATTGTGCAATAAACTAACTTTTTCATGGCAACCAGGGTGTGTATACTCTTTTTGGACATTTGATGCTGTATATATCGTTTGATAAGCTTTCATAGTTGCATAGTAGATGAGGTTGAAAAAAGACATACGTCCATCAAGTTCAACCTATGCTAAATATAGACAACAGATACTTTATCCTATATCTTTACTTCCTTATTGATCCAGATGAAGACACACAAAAAAAACCCCAGTGTCATATCATCCAATGGAATCTCATAAAGGGAAAAAAATTCCTTCCTGACTCCAAGAATTGGCAATCAGATTATTCCCTGGTCAACATTCTTCCCATGTTTACTTATTTGGCATATCCCTGTATACCTTTCCTTTCTAAAAAGATGTCCAACCTTTTTTGTATCTGCCATCACAGTCTCCATGGGTAATGAATTCCACATGTTAACTGCCCTTTCTGTAAAGAATCTTTTCCTTTGTTGCTGGTGAAATCTCCTTTCCTCCAACCTTAAGGGATGCCCCTGAGTCCTTTGTACTGCCCTTGGGATGAATAGTTCTTTTGAAAGCTCCCTGTACTGTCCAGAATATATTTGTATATAGTTATCATATCCCCTCTTAGACACCTCTTTTCTAATGTAAATAAATCTAATTTAGCTAGCCTCTCCTCATAAGTTAGATTGTCCATCCCCTTTATTAATTTGGTGGCTCTTCTCTGCACTCTCTCTAGTTCGATAATGTCTTTTCTAAGGAGTGGTGCCCAAAATTGTACTCCATATTCAAGGTGTGGTCTTACTAATGCTTTGTAAAGGGGCATAATTCTGTTTACTTCCCTTCCATCCATTGCCCATTTAATACAAGATAAGATCGTGTTTGCCTTTGCAGCTACTGCATGGCTTTGGGCACTATTTCTAAGCCTGTTGTCTACAAGCACTCTTAAATCCTTCTCCATCAAGAATTCCCCCAATTTATCCCCATTTAATTTATAAATCGCCTGTTTATTCCTGCATCCCAAATGCATAATCTTACATTTATCTGTATTAAACCTCATCTGCCATTTACCTGCCAAAGTTTCCAGTCTCTCAAAGTCCTTCTGGAGAGAAACTACATCCTGCTCTGATTCTACCACCTTACACAATTTAATGTCATCAGCAAAGATGGAGACTTTGCTCTCAATGCCAACCTCAAGGTCATTAATAAACAAGTTAAAAAGCCAGGGTCCCAGTACCAATCCCTGAGGTACTCCACTCACGACTTTAGCCCAACCTGAAAAAGTTCCATTTATGACAACCCTCTGTTGTCTATCCTTCAACCAGTTTTCAATCCAGGTGCATATATTTTTACTGAGTCCAATTTTCTTTATTTTGTTCACCAACCTCTTGTGTGGAACGGAATTAAAAGCATTTGCAAAATCTATGTAGACCACCTCAACTGCATTACCCTGGTCTAAATTCCTACATACCTCCTCAAAGAAACAAATAAGGTTAGTTTGGCAAGATCTATCCTTCATAAATCCATGCTGACTATTACTAATAATTTTGTTTTCCATTAGGTATTCCTGAATATTATCCCATATTAAACCTTCAAGTAGTTTCCCCACTATTAATGTCAAGCTTACAGGTCTGTAATTCCCCGGTTGTGATCTACCCCCTTTTTAAATATAGGCACCACATCTGCTTTACGCCAATCTTGTGGTACTGAGCCTGTGGAAATGGAGTCCTTGAATATTAAATGTAATGGTTTGGCCATTACTGAGCTTAACTCCTTGAGAACTCTTGGATGTATGCCATCGGGCCAGGTGCCTTGTTTACTTTAATTTTTTCAAGCGCCTATGAACTTCTTCCTCAGTTAACCAATTGTTCATTTATATGGAGGTTGTGGCTTCCTCCTGAGGCACTACTATTGAAATTGATTCATCCCTGGTAAACACAGAGGCAAAGAATTTGTTTAATACCTCTGCTTTTTCCTTATCTCCAATAATCTGCCTGCCCATCTCACACTGAAAGGGTCCTATATTTTCTTTTCTGATTTTTTTGTTATTAGGATACATAAAGAACTTTTTAGGGTTGTTCTTACTTTCTATTTCAATCCTTTTTTCATTATCCATTTTTGCTCATTTGATTGCCCTTTTGCAATTTTTGCTACATTCCTTATAATTCTGATACGATGTCTCTGTCCCTTCTGACTTAAAGAATCTAAACGCCTGCCCCTTCTTTTCCATTTCCTCCCCTACCTGCTTATTTAGCAACATTGGTTTTGACTTATTTCTTTTTTACTTATTACCCAAGGGTATACATTGATGAGTGTGCTTTTCTAACAATGTTTTAAAGACTGCCCATTTATCTTCTACATTTTCCCAGCAAAAGCATCATCCCAATGTATTCCTTCTAGATCAGTCCTCAGTTTATTAAAATCTGCCTTTCTAAAGTTTAAGGTCTTTGTTGAACCCAAGTAATCTGTTTTTTGATCATTTATTTCAAATGAGACCATGTTATGATCACTGCTACCCAAATGTTCCACGACTTGAATATTTGCATAAGCGGTGGTGAGTTCTGTCTTTGCACCCAACAAAGTCTTTGGAGTCTATTTCTGTTCTTAAGCGAGCATGTATATATTTTTCTTGTGACCTGTGATAAAGCTGGTTTTAGAAAACGATGACATGTATATTTAAGAGTCTCGTGAAAAACTGATTGATTGTAAAAGCAGCTCACCCCACTGCCCCTATAAATGTTGCTTGCTCTTTATTATGCATTGTAAAATATATATTATTAGTTTGGGCACTATTGTTGAGCTACAGTGTACCTGCTAGATAATACCTAGAGATACACTACTGTCCTTCATAGCTTAACTATAAATGTGAAGTGCTATATTTAAAAAAAGTGTCCTTAGTGAAGCATAATGTTCCAATGTATCTGTTCAAGGTACAATTACAATTTGTACAACCTACATATGCTTCGCAGCAATATGATATAATGACTCATTAAGTTTAAAATCTATTTAATCTCTTAACTGCTTTTACAGAGTGCTCGGTCACATTTGACATTCTATGGGGCAGAATCATTAAAGTCTATTGTGGGTTTACAAGCCCGAACGGGCATTATCTGTCATGTACGTGGATCAGAGTGCGTGATCTGGAACAGACCTTAATGAATGACCCCCAATGTGTGTGTACACAAATACAAAATATAAGGGGATATGTATCAACTGGAGAATTTCTCCCAACACAGGTGGCAATTGCATTGCATCAATGTGAAAATGTTTGCTCTGTTTTAAAGCAAATTGGATCATTTTAATAAATATCCCCCATATAGTCATAATCTCCAAAACTACTGTTGTACAGGGCTGCCGACAGGGGGGGGAGAGCCGGGACAAGTGTCCCGGGCCTGGTGGTTGCAGAGGGCCCGGCTGGCCGGCCAGCCAGCCGGCACTGCATGTTGGGCCCAACCTCTGGCCAGGCCCCTGCTCTCCCTAGCTGTGGGCCTCTCTCACTGACTGTCCCACGCTGAGCTTCTGATGTTGTGCGCGCCGGGACTTTCTGACGTCGGCGCGTGCTGGAAGCAAGCTGGGCAAGAGGAATGGCACCCGCCGGCATGAGAAGTTCCGTGTGAGACAGTCAGTGAGGGAGGCTCGCAGCTGGGAAGAGCTGGGCCCGGTGGCAACAAGAGGACCACATCCGAGCCCAACCAGAGGTCGAGTCCAACTTGCAGCACCGGCCGGCCGGGCCCCCCGCAGCCAACCGGGCCCGGCCAAAAGCCTAAGGCCATCCGCAAGGTAGGTACGTTTGTATTTATTTGGGGGGCGGGAGCCTGTATGTATTTGGGAGGGGGGGTTGTATGTACTTTGGGGTTGGGGGTTTCTTTGTATGTATTTGGGGGGTAAGGGGGTTGTGTGTATTTGGGTGGTGGAGGGATTTGTATGTATTTGTGGGGTGGGGGGTTGTATGTATTTGACGGGTGGGGGGGTTGTATGTATTTGACGGGTGGGGGGGTTGTATGTATTTGGGGGGGATTTGAGTATTTTGGGGGTGGGTGGATGTATGCATTTGTGTATTTGGGGGGGTAGGAGGATTTATATGTATTTTGTGGGGTGGGGATTGTGTGTGGGGTGGAGGGAATGAGTGTGAGGAGTGGGGTAATTGATGGAGAGAGGGGGTGTAAGAGAGAGGGTGAAAGGTAACAGTGAGATGGGGGAAATAGAGGGGGCTTGCGAGGTTTGAAATGTGGGGCTCGCAAGACCGGCGAAACGGGGGGCAGTCGTAATTCTAGTCCTGGGCCCCGGGAAATCTGTCTGCGGCCCTACTGGTTTCAGCCTTATTGGAATGTGTTGGCCTATCGAGATATGTTACAAACTTCGCTTTTAGGAACTTGCTTTTGTCTGAAATATATATATATAATAGTATATAGAATAACAAATACATATACATATATATCTCCTCTGCGCGCTCTCTATGCTCTCTCTCGCTCTCTACTCTCTCTCTCTGCTCTGCGATCTCTCTCTCTGGCTCGCGGCAGCATCTGCTAGATGATAGACAATCACTCAATCATGTACCTACAGCAACCCATTTGTGTTAGTTAACATTGCCCCATCGCAAATCCAACGTTTCGATCCCACAGAGGGATCTTCTTCCTGGGGTGTGCAGTGATGCCTAAGACTTACTGTGACTAAATAAGGGGTGCCTTGTGCTCCCCCTTTCTTTCTGTATCCCTGTACCAACAAGGATCCTGGATAGAGCCTATTGGGGTCAGAGCCATAGGACGAGATGACGAAACTTAGGGGACCCTTGTATATGTTTTTAAGGTTGTAAACATCTTGTTATATTTCCCCGGTCACACATTTTGGAGGGAGCGCCCGGGTTTTCCCCTGTTCCATTGCACTAAATAAGGGGGCAGTGTGGTGGTCATGTCATATGACTACTACAGGCAAGAGGTGTTATCACAAGAACTTTTTCCAGTTCGAATGCTCATTCTATCTTCAGCTGATGAGGACAGCGAAGGGGTCAAATATGGCCCCATCATACGCCAATCTCTTCATGCATGAATATGAACAGACCCATCTTCTCCATGATGCTCCGCATTCAGACTGTATCAAACTCTACTCCCGCTACTTAGATTACATCTTTATGATGTGGGTTGGCAGTGAGGAAAAACTACTGGATTACATTACTCATATCAACAACATTCCCTCTACTATCCGGTTCACTTATGCCTACAGCAAGCAGGAGATAACTTTTCTGGATAAAACTGTGTACAAACAAAACAATGTGCTGTGCATGAGGATGTTCTGCAAACCAACCGATAGGAACACACTTCTGGATACTAGGAGCCATCATCCAATACCACTAAAGAAGGGGCTGCCATATTCCCAGTTGATCAGAGTCAACAGGATTCCGAGTAATCCAATGGAGGTGGAGGATGCCTTAAACAGAATGGCAGATCGCTTTCATGAAAGAGGATATGATGAGGGCGAGTTAATGCTTGTCCTAGCTAAAGCCAGAACACCCACTAGAGAGGAGTTGCTGGTACCAGTGAACAGACCTCAGGACAAACGCTTCAATATTGTGACTACTTACAGCACGGCCTCTAAGCTAATCAAGAACAGTATGACCAGGCAATGGCAAATCTTGGCCAAAGAAAAAAAAAAATTGGTCAGCATTTTTCCAATCCTCCCCTCTTTTGTTACAAGAGGGGTCAGAGCTTGGGTGATTTACTAACTAAGTCTGATCCTGTAGACAAGTATGTGGTCAAATCATCTTGGCTGAAGAAAACAGTGGGGGTATTCAAATGTCATGGCTGTATCAATTGCCAGTACACGATGGTGGGCAAATCATTCGCCCACCCACACAATGGCAATTCCATCAAAATCTCGGACTTCCTCAATTGTGAGTCGAAGTTTGTGGTGTTTCTTATCAAGTGCCCCTGTGGACTATGCTATGTGGGTAAAACCACTAGAATGTTAAAGGAGCACATTGCCATGCACAGGTTAGAAAAGCTACTATTAGAAAAGCTCTCCTTGGTGCAGACGCAGTCGACGATTTTAAACACCTAACTGTTGCTATGTACTTTAAAGAGAAGATGCACAGCCTTGCAACATTCAGGTGCATGCCCATCTTACAAGCACATGTCCCCATCCGTGGAGGGTATAGGGTAAACTCCTGCTTATACAGTTTGGACACCATGTCACCTAGGGGCTTAAATGAGGACCTCAATTTGGCTTGCTATTTGTGATTTGCGCCGTGGACATGCCCTGTGTATATTTTTTTGACTCCATCAGTATTTATGTTTATGTTTGCCTGGAGTTTACTGTCTTTGGTGCTCTTTGTGTTCATTCATGCACATTAGTTCATTGTGTATCTTGTTTTCACAGAGATTTACTCCCCCTCTCTTACTCTTTACTCTTTTTGTGTTTCATTTATACACTTTGTGTCCACTGTACTGCACTTCCCTGGTGGCTTGTGTGTTATGCAGGTTCTGCACTTTGATGTCTCGCCTCGGATACTGCTTGCAGCACTCATACTGTGCTGCGCCCTGCTCACGGAGGACTGGTGGTTGCCTAGGTGATGGAGGACGCCTGAGCTTGATCAGCTGGCACATTCAGCAGCTGGGGCGCGCTCCGGAGCAATGACTGCAGAGACGGCTAATCCGAAATGGTCGACTGCAGCAATTAGCAAAGCAGGCTGGTCATCACGTGGCTCCAATCAGCATTTGCATTGTTTTCAGGTGATGGGATCACAGGGGTATAGGGTATTTAGTCACAGTAAGTCTTAGGCATCTCTGCACACCCCAGGAAGAAGATCCCTCTGTGGGATCAAAACGTCGGATTTTTGTGTCTGTTACAATACAATTTTTTGCTTACTTACCTCTGAGTGCAGGGCAGCTGGATGATAACGTACTCTTTACATTATTTATGGGATTAGCACCAGGCTTATTTGGATTTCAACATTGGAGTGCTTGCTGTATATTGCCGTGTATATATATATATATATATATATATATAATGAATAAACAAGAACAGTAGGCACTCCGTCGGGGAAATCAATATGATGGGTGCAAATCCTATATAGAACAAATAGGCAATACGATACCGTGTTTGAGACGAATATCAAGAGGCAGCACTCCAAAAGGTAGTCAAAAGAATATTGTATTAACAAGACATCATATCCAACGTTTCGGTCCTTCGTGTGGGACCTTTCTCAAGGTGATGTGAATACAGAGTGCAATAGAACACATATAAATACCCTCAAAACCCATGACAAACAGGTGTAGCACATGATTACAATAAAACAATACCTGGTATGCATAATGATGGACTCTGCCATGTCTCTGAACCAGCCAGTGTTGTCTGAAACGCAGGGAACCGCCCTGTGTGGTGAAACGCACTCACTGCACATGCGTAGGTCAGGGGTGAAAGGCAAGAAGTCAAGTAACCCCTGGCGCGTGTCTCAGAGCCAGAGAGGGCGCCTGCAATGAATGGAACGCATGCTGAGCAAAAACGAAGCCATCTGCGCATGCGCGAGTCGTAGCAGGGCAAAAATAAATAAAATAATCAGCGCGTCTGCAGGGGAACTGATCGCCCGCGATCTGAATGCAACTGCGCGTGCGTGGGAGTGCTGATGCGCGCTATGGCATAACAAATACACTAGATATATGCAGACGTGAACTAGAACGGGCAAATTGAAGAGAGTAAGCCTAGAAAAGGCTAAACAATGACTAGTTAGTAAGCCTAATGTTGCCTATATGGTAAAAAAAAGTTCCCCTGCAGACACGCTGATTATTTATTTATTTTTGCCCTGCTACGACTCGCGCATGCGCAGATGGCTTCGTTTTTGCTCGGCATGCGTTCCATTCATTGCAGGCGCCCTCTCTGGCTCTGAGTCATGCACCAGGAGTTACTTGACTTCTTTCCTTTCACCCCTGACCTGTGCATGCGCAGTGAGTGCGTTTCACCACACGGGCGGTTCCCTGCGTTTCAGACAACACTGTCTGGTTCAGAGACATGGCAGAGTCCATCATTATGCATACCAGGTATTGTTTTATTGTAATCATGTGCTATACCTGTTTGTCATGGGTTTTGAGGGTATTTATATGTGTTCTATTGCACTCTGTATTCACATCACCTTGAGAAAGGTCCCACACGAAGGACGCAACGTTGCGATATGATTCTTGTTAATACCAACATCTTTTTGCACAACCTTTTGGAGTGCTGGCCGTTTATTGATATTCTCTCAAACACTGGTATTGTTATTGCCTATATTATAGGCAATACAATACGTGTTTTGAGACGAATATATATATATATATATGTAACACAGGTCCAGGATATTTGGTAGCTTCGTGTGTCGATTATACAGATCATTAAAGTGGGTTATGCCATTTGCGTCGTGTGATCCCTGTGATATGACCGCTGGCACCTTACAGTTGCACGAGTTACTGGGAGGGTGGTTGTGAGGGCCAATCCCACCAGGCAGTTTTCACAATGGTTCTAATTTCTCTTCCTTATTTGCTCTCCTAATAGCAGGAACAGGTACTTTATGGCAGATAGTGTTTTGCTGCCCTCTTCTCTCTCTCCTCTCTACCTCTCTACTCTCTCCTCCTAGAGCCTGGGAGCACCGCTGCCTTACAGGTCTCCAGATTAAAAAGGTCTTTCTAACTATCACATCCTTCGTCTTCATTTCAAGCTTAATTTCTATCAAGCGCTGTACATTTATTAAATCTATTAAAGCAGCACTCCGGTTGCATTTCTTGCTTTTTTTGTTAGTAAGGATTGAAGGGCAGCGGGTCTCTGGAGCTTTACCCCATTAATTTCAGCTCCGGGATCCTCTGCTTTCTTAGCTTCTCCTTAATGGATGCCCGTAAGCAGCTTCCGTCTGGGCTGCTAACTACGAAATGGCGGCTTAAATACCAGGCTCATGTGGGCAAAATGAATTCCCATGACGTCCATCCTTTGTGGTTTCCTATTGGCCCCGCTGACCAGTGAACTTTTAAACTTCACAGAGTTTACCAGCACCCCTCAGAGTAGTATCTTCAGGAGGTGGGGTCTCTGCACTGAATTAAATGGGTTTTCAGCTCTGGAGACCCCCTTGCTTCAATTCTATAATAACAACAACAAGCAAAATAATGCCACGGACTGTTAAGAGCCCTCTTCTTTGGCCCATCACTGTGAGTATCACAATCTTCATTAAATCTCTGATTCATAACACACTGTGTTATCCTCTTCCCTTCCTCCTAACCACTAAGAGAAAAGGGCAGACAGAGGACAACATTCTTAACAAGTGAATGAGCGTAGTAATGAAAATACAAAATACAAGAAGAAAGCAGCATAAACACAAGATGATTGAAGACAATCCACAAAAGATTAGATGGGTGATGATGTGTAGGAATAAGCAGACAAAACAATTACCAACCATTCCGCCATAACCAAAAAGATAGCGCAGAAACGTTCCTCATATGTTTTTTCAACATATCAACTCTTTACATCATGCTTCTTTCACCTATCCATTCTAGCAATTGAACTTACTAATTCTATAGCCGAGTCTTTCAGCATGAATCCTCTTGGGCCATAAACTGACCCTCAACTAGAGCTCGATTGTCTCCACACCTT
This sequence comes from Ascaphus truei, assembly GCA_036426205.1. NCBI lineage: Eukaryota > Metazoa > Chordata > Amphibia > Anura > Ascaphidae > Ascaphus > Ascaphus truei. The sequence continues at coordinate 286,880,448 of CM071568.1, read as the reverse complement.
GGGAATTCTGACACCTAAACAAAGTAGCAAATACATTGTATTGCTATCATGGTATTCTTCTGTAATGTCTGATACGGAGAGAAACATACATGTGCCAACGTGTACATTCATTCTGCTATTTAATGGCTCATAAAATAACCACATTCTGTGAATCAATGTGATGTTACCATTCGTTATGAATGTAAATGTATTTTCCGATACCTGAATGAAAAAGTGTATGAGGTCTCAAGCATGCTGGAACAATTATATATGAAGATTATCATAATGGTTTGCATTACGGTACCATGCATCATTGAATACTACTTTAAAAACAACGTTAATTCAAATTAAAGACTGAAAGTTGTTTTATAATACGGGGGGAAAACTACATAACATTTATGTATCCTTAAATTAATAATAATGATCCATTCTTATGTAGCTTGAAATGGTGCATATGATTTGGAATATGGGCGCACTTAACTGCATGGTATCACATATCAGACATTGTACACTGATATTCAAAGTCTATATTTGCACAGTTAACCCAAGAGTACACATTTTCTTATAAGCGACATTTCGATTAGTACAATTTGTCCTTTTCTTCGCATTTATCACCCTAATCTCTGTGTGGATACACCCAAATTAGAGCAGTCATACCACCACAATCTAAGGTTGATGTAAGGATAAAACACAGCCCCTATAAACTCAGAACCCAAATGCACCACATCATGTATATTGTGTCCAAAAAGAGTGCTACTAGATTGTGACCTCAGGTACAACAAAAGACAAAAGGCGGAGTGCTACATCTAACGACATATTATATGGTTAAATTACTTATCTGTTTTATCTCCTCATAAGCAAGACTCATTTAGTTTAATTTTTTGGACAAAGTATTTTAAACCTACAACCCTTTACGGTATGGCCCCATCTGTAGGTCCAACCTTGCTGTAACCTGCAAAAAGCTCTCCTCACTCTCTAAATGGATGGGAGACCTGTCCTAATAACTATCATTCACAGGTGTTTAGCAAGAAACGCCATTTAAAAGAGTGATGAGTGAGCTTAAAAACAGGTGAGGAGGGGGTCACTAACCCCCCATTTTGGTTTAACACTGAAATAACAAAACACATACATGCCCCTGGTAAATCTCAGAAAACCAAATCCACCACATCAATGATGTAAGTAGGACAGTTTCAAGACAGGGGCTATTGCTATAACTTCCTGTGGACGCAAGTGTTTTTTTGTCTTATGCCAGAGCAGTACATGCAGGGAGACGGGCCCGCCAGTCATGTCACATCATACAAAGGGAAGATTTGAAAGTTATACGGAGAAACATGTTTGCAAAGGGCTTGTGCAACCAAGAAGCTTTGTGTTGCTCTTCATAGTTTCAATCAATAATGGCCCCGTTAATATAAGATTACCTCTGTCTTTACATGTCACAAAGGTTACTCAGTTATTCCATCTTATAATTGCACAGTTTGTCACAGATATACCTTCCTGGGTCCCCAGAACATTTCATAACTATACAGTAGTACACCTTGTACACTTGGTCCACGCACAATACCCCATCACAACATCTCCTGTTACAAATGTGTTTTAACTATTTATTAATCATTTATAGAACATGGACAAATAATCAGATTTGACAGAACAGATTTTTTTTATTTCCCATGTCTTTCCCCCTTATAGCAGAGCAGTGGGAACAATTGTCCCTCGAATCAAAGTGGAGTCGACAGTCACGTTCCTCTTTGATTTTTGCACAGTTCCTTGCGCCAGCTGCTGATCATCTACTTTTTAACATTTATATTTTATTTATATAAAATATTTACCAGGAAGTAATACATGGAGTTACCTCTCTGTTTCAAGTATGTCCTGGGCAACAGAGTAGACAAATATAGCATGTTTACCAATTATTTTACATTGAGGCAGGGTATCTACTAAGTATTTCTGACAGATGTTCTATAGGTGTCCGGGTCTGTATGTGTCTCCCTGTGTCCCTCCCTGTGTCCCTAGCGGCAATCTGCATTGGACGTTGGCCTTGGGCCAGCAATGATATTCGTCTCCGTTGGTCCGCCCGCCCCCCTCTCCATTGGCCTTGAGGCGGGAGTGAAGGGGACACACTCCCACGCACACACCCACAACCCCCCACATACCCCACACCCCAACAGCAAAAGCCACCCCACACCACACACACACCCACTCCTCCTCTCCCGGTTCTTTCCCGCCTCACCTCCCAGTTCTCCTGTTTTTCTATTCCTCCCCTCATTTCCCCCCCCCCCCCGGCAGCTCGCTACATCTACAGCTGGTGAGCTTAGCGATGCTCATCGCCCCTGGACAACAAGCGTTGGACTCTCACCCGGGCGCCTCACGAAACCCCCGCCCCCCCCCTTAATCGCATACACCCCTTCCCCACCCACCACCCCTCACCGGCTCCTGCATCCTTCACCAGAACCGCCGGCTACTCTCTCTCATACCTCATCATCGATCCCCCATCCCCCCCCCCCCCCCCATCCCCACATATATCCCGGCTTCTCTACTCCCTCGCTCACAAGACCAATGCCTCTACTCGTCACCCTTTCTCTTGCCTCTCCTCATCCGCCGACCCTGCTCTCACAGTCCCCCGTCCACCCCCCATCACACCTTCCCCACCCTCTCCCCACACCCCGCCGTCCGCCGACGCCCCTCTCACCCCCCCCAGATGAGTAGCACCTATCAACATCGTCTTCGTGCAGCTCTTCCCTCCCGCCGCCTTCCCCTCTCTCACCCTCCTGCACTTCTCTTTCCAGAAACAGTCTCTCTCACCCGTCGACTGCGAATCTACAGAGCCAACCTGGCTCAACCCGCAACTACCATAACACGAGTGAAGCCAAGCGTGCCAGGCCTCACTACCCACCCGGCTCCCAAACCCCCCTCAAGACCCGAGCCCCCCCCTCGGGCTCCAAACGATGTGGAAGGCTGGTGACCCCCCCCCTCACCACATATAGAGCACGACGGCTCGTCCCCTCACACAGGGCCGCTTCTCCGGCTGTCCTTCGCCTCCGCCTCTCCTCTCCCCTGAGGAGCCCGGGTGGAGGAGGAGGGCGCCGGGTACCCGCACGCATGTGGCACAGGTGAGTACATGTCAGAGGAACTTCCTTATTTAACCGCGTCCCTGACTCCCCTTGGCCCCCCCTGCCCTCCCTCCGCCCCCCCTGCCCTTCCCATCCCCCTGCCCTTTGCCTGGCCCCCCCTGCCCTCCCTCCCGCCCCTCACCTCCCCCTGCCCTTTGCCCCCCCTGCCCTTCCCCCCCTGGACGCTCACCCCTTTCCCTTTCCCCCCTTCCTCTCCTCCCCGCCTGCCGCTTTGCCCCCTCCCTGGCCCCTCCCTCCCGCCTGCCTTTTGGCCCCCTCCCCTGCCTCCCGCCAAGCGCACGATAGGACCCCCCTGGCCCTTTGCCCGCCCTGACGCTGTGCCCTCCCCCCCCAGGGCCCTTGCCCCCACTGCCCCTTTGCCCCGCTGCCCTGTGTTGCCACCCTGCCCCTTTGCCCTTGCCCCCTCTCTCCCCTGGCCCTCCTTGCCACCCGCTCCCTTCCCTCTCGCCCCCTCCCTTCCTGCCCTCGTGATCCCCACTGATCCCCCTTCCCTCTTGGTTTGCCCCCCCTCCCTCGTCTTCACTGCCCTCTTGCCCCCCCTCCCTCCCTGGCCCCGTCAGTTGCCCCCCTCCACTCCCCTCTTGTAGTGCGCCCGCCTTCCTCTTGCCCCCAGCCGGACGGCTGCCCTTCCTTGCCCTCTTTCCCGCGCCCGTTTGCGCTCGGCCCACTGCCCCTCAGCCCTACCCTCCCTGCCCTCTTCTTGCGCCCACGCCCCCGCCTGCCCTTTGCCCCCCTCCCTCCCTTCCCTAATTTTGCGCCCCCCAAACCCCCGCCCCATACGCCCACTACGCTCCCCCGCTTCTCTTCAACCCCCCTTGTGCCCGACCCTTGTTAACTTGGTTGCTCCCCCTTAGCCCCCTGCCCTTTTCGCCACCCCTGCTGCCGCCCCCTTCCCCTTTGTTGCCCCCCCCTACCCTGCCCTCTTGCCCTTGCCCCTGCCCTCTTGCCCCTCATTTGGCCCCTCCCTGCCCCTGCCCTAGCCTTTCTCTTTCCCTGCCCTGTAGCCCCCCTCCCCTTCCACGCCGCCTCCGTCTAGCGCCTCCGGCCGCCACACGCCTAACCTAGCCCCTGTGCGACACTTCCCTGCTCCCTTTTATCACCCCGCCTTACCAGAGCCCTGCCCCTTCCCTGTCCCTTTTCCCCCACCCAGCGCCCCGGACCATACCCTTACCACGTTTTACCCGGCCGCAACCTCACCCCGGCACACCCCCCAAGTCCCCCGATCCCCATCCCTTAGGGCCCTTTTTTGGCCCCCCCGCCCCCCCGCACCATCCCTCCCCTCCCTATTTGACCACCCCCCCCCCCATCCCTCCCTTCCCTTTTGTCCCCCCTTCCCTCCCTGCCACCTTTTTCCCTCCCCCACCAAACAGTTTTCTCACTACCCCCGCCCTCCTCGCCCCTTCCCTCCTTTTCCCTTTTTTCCGCCACGACCCTTGACCGCACTTCCGCGTGCTGGCCGACTACCAACCCCTCTCCACATTGTCACCATTCCTCCCATACTTCTCCTTTTTGCCCCCACCACCCGCGCCCCTCTCCTGCCCTTTGGCTGCCCCTAACCGCTATCTTCATGCCGCCTGAGGTGTGGGGTATGCCAGGACGCTAACTATTTGCAAATCCTCACTCCGCTGCCACGGAGAGGGTATGTGGGGCGCGGGGGGGGGGGTGGCCGGCCCTGTCCCCTCCTAGCTTCATCATGACATTATGATGATGCCGCCAACCCGCCACCTCCGTTATGGGTGTGGGGAGTGGGAAATCTCACCCAGTTCACTCACCGCATACCTCCGCAACTTTCCGCTCAAACAACCCACCCCACCGCCGTCAACGTTAACCTGCACTTCAACCCCACTTCACCAGCATCACTCACTCCCCCCACCACCGTCACGTAACCTTACGCCACAATCCTCTACCTCCCACTCACATCCCCACCGCATTCCACCCCTCCAAACGTCCCCCCCGCGCAAGCAACATCACTTCGTCCCCGCCCAGCCCCAGCACACCCCCCCCTCTCTCCTCAGCCCTCGCACGTCGACCCCCGGGGCTGCAGCCCCACGGAGTGCAGGCTCGCCATCCGCATAGGCGCCTCCCGGGCGAAGACCCACATACCCTTCCCCCGCCGTACCCACCTGTCTGGCGCCTCCCTCCCACGGCCAAACCACCAAGCGCTGTGGAATCACCTCCCTGGCAACGTATTCCTCCGACTAGAGACACGTCAAAATCAGAACGCTGTAGACAAGAGGGTGCAGAGTGACTCCTTCCGAGGCCTGCGGCCCCAGGGGCAACACGGAGCGGCACTTCTCCGAACCCCCCCCCTAAACTCCCATCCCGGATGGCGGCGCGCGGTCCAAGAACTAGACCCGCCTTCCCAACAGCACCTGGACAATCCCCTCCCCGAACCCTAAAAGTCAACCTCCCGCCAGTCCCTCCCCACATCTCCCGCAGAGCAGCGAGGTAGTTAGGAACCAACATCCCCCTAACACCTGCGAAATCCCTCCGCCACGCGCCCGAGGCCATAAGCGGGCATAAGTAGTCCAGCGTCGCGAGGCCTCCGCGTCGCGGGGGAGCGGAGGTTGTAAAGGCTCCACGAAAACTCCGCAACAACAAACACTACCAGGACATTGCACCCACCCTTGAGGGGATTCCGGCAGCTCGGCAGCATCCCTTAACGTGGCTACGAGGGTGGTCCGTGACCGCAAATGGTGGGACAGTCGGTCACATTCCACGTGTAGACACCCAACCGCTCCTTGCGCCCCTGGGGGGGTCTCAAAGGGGAAAAGTACAGTGATTCCGGGATAAGTCCCCCTCAAGATCCCAGGCCTTGCCCCAAGCAATGTATGCCGCCGGTTAGCATCGCCGCAAAAAAACCGTCTACAAGCCCTACTAGCAAATCAGAATGGGGGCAGTGGGATGTTTAGGCTCGACTGGGCGAAATACCCAGATCCCTTCCACCCTTCCCGCAGGGAATGTACAACACACCGACAGAAGCCACCTAGTGGGGGACCCCGCGACCCTGACGCCGGTTTGAAGCCGGAGACCCCCACCGTCCTTGCGGGCCATACCAACAGACCGCAACGGTCCACGATACGGACCATCTGGCAAAGCTCTACCCCATGATCCCCAAGAGAGCACTAGAGACAACGGGGAGAGTACCAAAGTAAAAAAGTCTCCAAAAGCTACCATGCCAGGAAATGACAGCACGAAACCAAATAAAGTCAAAGAGAGCGAGCGAGCTAGGGAAGATAGAGGCACAGTTTGCAGGACAATACGATACAACAAAAGAGAAATAAACAAGACAGAATGGAGGAACAGGGGGGCAATGTATGGGACCCGTAGGAACCCTGCCAAACAGATGATCGGAGAAAACCAAAAAAAGAATGGGAATGTAAATTGACGATTGAATGTTACCCCCCCCCCACGCCGCGCACCCCCAACCCCCCGCAACCACCACCCACCGCGCACACCGCCACCCCAACAAGGAGACCCCAGCCACCCGCCCCCCCCCCTCCAAGAGAGGTCAAAGTTCCAGGGGGGAGATTGACTTTAAGGGCAGATAGTCGGCTACGTCCCGGGAAACATGCACAGAGGCTGGCCGTCAATGTGTAAGCATCATACGCCGAGGTGAAGCCATCAACTGAGAAGATGACCGTCCGTTGTTGTTGTAAATGCCCTCCCACCTAATTGAGGTACACAATCTCCCCCCCCAACACACTAAATCTGCCATCAAACCAAAGATTCCCAGCCCCTTCCCCCGCTGCCCCTCTCCGCGTTACCTCCGAGCCGCCGCGCCCCTTCCCTCCCCTGGATGAAACTACCCACCGATCCACACTCCACCGCCGCCCCCCGTCTGTTCCCTCCCGAACAAAGTACCGACCCCAAAGCGATCGCCGTCCCTTCCCCCCCGCCACTGTCCCTCCCTACCCGAAGCTTCTCCCCCCCCCTTATCTCTCCGGGCAATCCCCCTCCCAAAGGTTCCCCACCCACCCCCACCGTTCCCCATCGCGCCGATCCCTGACCCCCCAGCCCGCGTAAGCGCACGCCGTACTAACTCACCCACCCATCCCCCAGTCACTACACCAGTAAACACTCACTCGCCCACCCCACCCAGTCACTAACTCACCCACCCCACCCCCATAACTACACCCCAGTCACTAACTCACTCACTCCCCCCAACACCACAAGCACACAACACACCCCCATTCACTAGACTCACCCCACCCCACTCACTACACCTCACGAACCACCCAAGACTATCACCGTCACTCACCACCACCCAGTCACTATACTCACTCACCCACCCACTTCACTACTAACTCACCCCACCCACACCAGTCACTAACTCACACCCACCCCCATCGTCTAACTCACCCACCCACACACTCACCACTCCCACTCACCCCGTCACTCACTCCAAAGTCACTAACTCACCCCACCCAGTCACTAGCTGAGACCCGCCTCCACTACTCACTGTACAACCGCCCTCACTAACCCGCCCGCTCACAACATCCACCCACCCAATCACTACTGACTAACTCACCCCCGCCTAAGTCACTAAGCTCACCAGTCACTAACTCTTCCACCACCCCTGAACCAGATAGAGGCAATGGGTGAGCAAGATAGTTGTTAGTGGACATAGAGGGTGAGTCGGGTGACATATCACTCCCTGCAACGCCGGGTCTCTCAGCTAGTACATTATATACAAGACATTGCATGCTCAGTTAAAGATAAACATGTAAGCGTGTGTGCAATGAACCTTTGTATCATTGTAAAATATCATATACAGATCTGCGTACAATGCAAATTCCAATTTTTAAATTTTTTTTTTAAAGAAGCTATTTTTATCTCGTCTCCTTTCAATTCGCAGTAATATTAATGTTCTATACAACAATGTACCAGACAGTATGACACTCCAAAACTTCATTTGACATAACATTTCTCTAAGGAAGTTGTACTGAAAATAATAATATCACTTGTGGTGCATTTGCATGTCTCAGGCAGGTCTGCAACCCTGCCTTTCTCCATTATCTCTTGGCATACAAGTGCTTCCACTGCAGCCGAGGATTCTGGGTAATGACATGCGAATGAGCCCTCACAGTGTCACTTTTTTGCTACTGTACATGTCCATTTTAACATGGACCCCTATAAGCTTATGTACAAATGGGAGAGAAAAGATCCCTAAATGATGCACTCTACTTAATCAAAAAGAATAAATTTTTAATTTGATACGATAAACATAAAAAATAATTAAAACCTAAAGGGATGTGCTATAGGAAATCCTATATACAGATTTCTCTATTTGTCGAATGGCATAGGTAATTAACCCCAGAGTAGCCAAACATGCTTGGTGTATCTTGCAATGAATGTAAGATGCAAGATTACACCTAAACGTAAATACAGTATATAAACAGTTGCTGAGATAGACCCCACAGCTTTTCAGCATAGCCTGGGTTAAAGAAGTGCATAGCCTGTAACCCTACTCACAGAGAGAGGTTTGGAGCTTCAAAGGAAGATCAGATTTAATTTACAATTTTATATCTATTCTAATTTCTTTTACTTTACTTACTGCTATACTGAGCCTACACACAGTATAACTGTGCAAGCATATTTATGCTGTCTTTAATGTTGGCATTCTAAATATTATATGCTACTATGTGATAAAGGTCATACTTACACTATGTAATAATACTGTACAGTATATACTTTAGAGAAATGTATCATCTATTCCTATCCCCTTTTTTCTCTTTTATACTCCTTTCTGTAATTTATGTTCATACTCTCAACAAAACAAGTTTTTTTTTGTTTTGTTTTTAATCGTACATACAGTAACATGCAATTGCCCAGTAAAACAGCACAAGTATATTTAAGATCCCTGTGTTAGTAGTATTAGCTGGGCGGGTGCACTATGAATGCACCATGTAAGAATGCTAGCTAGGGACATTGAGGGCACTAACTTAGGACACCAGTTTGAGGGAATACAATCTTCTGTCCGCAGGTCTGTCATAGCCCTGCCCCTCACACGTGTCACACTTGCGTCATTTTTTACCTCATCGTCGATGATGTCATCTTTGCGCTGCCACTTTTGGACATGCCCACCATAAACCTCTTACCCGACAGAAAATGATCCAAATGCAGTTTCGCAGTCTGAAAAACCACTACCCCATTTTCGCTTTGTTTGTTTGTTTCTAATGCATCATCTCATAACTCACAATTAAAAATATCCCTGTGATTAGTTCAATATGGCTTTAAAAGAGTCAGCACTTTTGTAAGACAACTTACCTTCTGGTTGTCAGCATTGAACCTATGAACACCAACCGCTTGTGGAGTGATTTCCATGACATCAAAATAAAAGCCTAAGGGGGGAGAAAAAAAAAAAAACACCATTTTGTTGTCTTCAACATAAAAACAGCAGTAATCTGTGCTGCTGTTTTGTTCTTGTACCTTAACTGAACTGGAGTTGACAAATCTGTCTGATAAACACAATATGGCCACTGGGGTCAGTCTCATTCTGGCAGCCAATAAAAAGCTGTGATGTCAACAGCAGATGAAATTGCAGCTTCCTAATGGGTGATCCATGCCATGGAAAAACGCTGATAACTCAAGCTCCGTAGAATCCCCAGAGCTTAGAATACAGCAGGTCAGCTAATATACATCATACAACATTTGAAGAGGTGTGTGTGTGTGGGGTGGGGGGAGTGGAGAAGGGGTGTATGCTGCTTTATATCATAAAATAAGAATGTTTTTTTATAAATCTAACAATCTGGGCCTGCATTTATCTAAAGAAATGTCTAATCTCAAAAACAGCTATTTTCTTTCATATTTCTTTGCTTCATTTAAATTAAGGGTTACTATACGTACGTAGAAAGTATTAAGCAAGCTCATCTGCCTGACATACCTCTCTTTAGATCTGACCGTGTTTTATGTCGACATTTATGTGCCTACCTATGTTTCCATTGTTTCCAGGGGAAGTTGATCTGAGCGCTTTACAAAAGTCGTCCCAAGAGCCCGATGAACAGTCATCTCTGATTTTCTCTCTCATCAGGGAGCCATTTTTAAAGCTGAGAAGCAAGTAAGACCATTAGCTCGACATAGTGTACTTTTGTCCCACAACTCTCTCTCTCTCTGTAATGAAATGTTGACCTCTCTTTGCCTCCAAACCAAACTGGTTCCCAAAAGTGTATATGACTCGAGGGAAAAATAAATCCATGAGCTGTGATAGTGTAACTGTTACACATGAATGGTAGGATCGTGCTGTACCATCCAACGGGTAATAGGCTGACATTGATGTGATTGATATGAAGATGGGAAAAGATAATCATGTCAGGATCCGAAGTTCAGGTTACGTGGCCATTTATGGTTTTATTTCTAGCTGGCTGTAAATCAGGTTTACTGGTTTGGTCAGATACAGACATTCTTTCAATCTACAGTAGTATGAAGATACAGTAGCTTCGTTACAACAGTTCATGCCGCGGAAGAAATATTGTGAACACGTTTTTCAGTGGGCTAACTAAAGCCCTTTACTACAAGCCGAGACTCTGCTAATCATATAGAAACAAACAAATGTAATTATTATTTTCTATATAACCCACTGTGTGCAAATTTGTTTGCAAATTTTGTGGCTTTTTTTTTTTTTTACCACATTTCATAAAAATATCCATATGTACAGTATTGTTATGTTACTAATTAAAGTAGGAATACCTGATTTTATAACATACAGTACATTTTTATGGGCGAAATTCCATCCTTAGAAAAATGCCCATGTCCCGAATATTCAAATCTGGTAAAAACTATTACTCAGCCATTTAGAGTTGTGTTAAGTTACATAGTTGCATAGTTACAGTTACATAGTAGATGAGGTTGAAAAAAGACATACGTCCATCAAGTTCAACCTGTGCTAAATATAGACGACAGATACTGTATCCTATATCCGTACTTACAGTACATTGATCCAGAGGAAGGCAAACATTGTCAATAAGTTAAGATACATTAGCTATTCGTGTACCTTAGTTTATTATGCATCTGTGAATTCCTGTCTATGTCTGTGTGACTCATTGTATGCTGGGGCCACTATCAACGGTCGAGTGGCAAGCATACAATGAGTCAAGGACTAGCCTTTATGTGGGGCTAGGTGCAGTACTTCGGGACAATAGTGAGGTTGGGAAGGACGAAGTCACCTGCTAGGAGAGTCCATGCTTCCAAAGCAGAGGCATTGTTCTCCCCTGGCAGCGAGGCACCTATCCCTGCGTGAGGTATGTAGCCATAATTGGAAACCAAGGCCTGGGTCCTAACCCCATCGGCTCAATTCCCATTGGTTAGGTCTAATTTCCCACGCTCCCAAGCCTCGCCCCTATGGGCGGTCCTTGGACACTGGCACCACTCATGGTCCTGATTGGTCCGTTCCAGACCAGCACTCGGCTCCTGACGGGCTCAGGGGAAGAAAGGTCTCCCCTGATTGGTCGGCACCAAGTGCTATTACATAAGCCACCTCCCGGCGCCGCAAGATACTGAATGACCAATTAAAAAGTGAATGGGCTGTAAGGTGTCTTCCACCGCTGGAAAGTGTCTTATGCAATAGCACCACTTCGTTAATATGGTCCAGAATGTCTTCACAACCTGAGGTTCCAACTAGCTTAATATTTAAAATGGATAATTTAATGAATATCACAATGAATAGTGGTTTTGTATGTGTGTGTGTATATATATATATATATATATATATATAGAGCGCCATTAATGTACATAGTGCTTCACAGCAGTAATACACGTGACAATCATATAAATAACAAATAATAGAAATAACACATAACAGAAAGAAGTGCTTCAGACATAAAAGTGACACTTAGGAAAAAGAGTCCCTGCTCCGAAGAGCTTACAATCTAATTGGTAGGCAGGAAGAACGTACAGAGAAAGAAGGAAGGTGTTCTGGTAAGTGCTGTCTGCAAGGGGTCAAGGTCGGTGTATGAGGTGTAAAGTATCAGCCACGGAGCTACTCATATGCTTTGATAAGGAGGTGTGTTTTAAGATGGGTCTTAAAGGTGGATAGAGAGCGTGCTTATCGGGTATTGAGGGGAAGGGCATTCCAGAGATGCGGGGCAGTCAGAGAGAAAGGTTTAAGGCGGGAGAGGGCGTTAGATACAAAAGGGGGTAGAGAGAAGACATCCTTGAGCAGAACGCAAGAGTCAGGATGTGCATAGCAATTAGGGCTGAGATGTAAGGAGGGGCAGGAGAGTGCAAAACTTTAAAAGTGAGGAGGAGAATTGAATGTGTGATGCAGGATTTGATAGGAGGCCAGGAGAGGGATTTCAGCAGGGGAGACGCTGAGACAGATTTAGGAAAGAGTACAGTGATTCTGGCAGCAGCGTTTATGATAGATTGTCAAAATCACTGTACATGCTATGAAGCTTTAAATGTATTCTGATTTAGGTCCTCTTACCATAGCAGTGCCATGTAGTCGTGAGGTTGAACTGGATTGCAAAATATATGACCTTCTAAAGCAGGTGTGGGTTCTTGAATCCAGAGGAATAGAGTGTCACTTGTGCCAAGGCTGACCTGGGGAGTTAAAAAGGGAAGGACGTGTGAGAAAGTTAACCTCTTCAGTTAACATGGAGCACACAATGCATTACAATGTTTTACATTGTATTATTTTATTTATAATTTTTTTCATTAATCATTTGTAAAGGTTTAACTTTTGCATTGAAATACTACTGTCAAGAGCCTCATTAAAAGCAGTATGTAGCCAGGTACCACCTGGGCTACTAATTTCCCTCCCTAACACATAAGTCCTGGTACCAGCGCAGGCAGTGTTAGGGTTAAATCTATGCCCTGCTGCAGTAAACAGCTCCCTAGAGTGACAGCGGGGTGTGCCTAAGGCCTAGGTGCTGCCTACACCGGGGCTAAGACCTCGGGCCCTCCCCTGGTAACAAAAAGGGGCTACAATCCAAATTATAGCGTTCTATCCTTCCCCCTCTGGGGGAAGAGGTGTTATTCTACAGCCAGGGATCTGGCTCTGCCTGTCCTTCCCTCCCGCAGGGGAGTGGAAGCATCTACCCCATACTCCACCAGGGAGTGTGGGAGACAGGGAGAGACTCCTGGGGCCTCAGGCTCCTTGGGTTGACTCCAGGGACCACAGAGAAGAGATTGCTGTGTTATGTCAGTGTGCTGTGAGGTATGCTGTGCGACAAGGATAAAGACCACTGTTATGTTTTACTCCTGCCTGAGGATGCAGTCTTTCAGGGGGAGGGAAAAGAGGTTTTCCTGCAGGGACTGCACCTATCTCTGATAGGCCCTGTGGGAACGGAGGCGCTGCACCGAAGATAGGAGCTACAGATCCGAAAGCCTGTCCTGTCTATCCCCACTAACACCGGCGGACACTCAGAATCCTGTAAGCCTAACAAGTGAGCAGCACTACACCCGGTAACCAGAACCAAAACTCCCTTCAGGTGGGGGAAAAGGGGTTACAAGTACATATTACCTCCATGATCCCATAATATAAGGTGTGCCTCACTATGAATAAACAGTACACATACATATCGAGGGATATATAAAACTGTTCATATTCAAATAGCCACGTGAAAGAAGTGATACAAGTAACAGGCAAAGGAGTAAAAAACTTCACTTTGCTGTAAACAACTAGTGTGGTGGCTCCTGTGGTAGGGACTGTGGGAAATCCCAACTGCAAAACGTACTATATTTATCAAAGGAATAAAAAATATTTTTTCAAAAATAAATTTTTCATTACAAAGTTTATGGTGACAAATTTCTCAAGTAAACTTGAGCCTAATTACTATAGCTCCTAAGGCTGCGTCCATAGTGGAACGCGCTAGCTTCCGCGCGCCTTGGCACGGCGCACGCTCGCTCGCCTGTAGCAGGAGAGATTTCCTATCCTGCAGGCAGAGGCTACAGAGAGGCGTATCGGGGGAGCCCCGCCGCGATCTCACGGAGCTGGTTCACCCTCATTGGGCCAACCACTCACGTGAGACGGCCGTCGCGTGGGAAGTACAAACTTGTTTGTAGCGCGAAGCGCCGGTCTCCCCGTCGCGCATGTGCACGCGCTAATACATTGTAGTCCTAGTGTTTGATCCGGCGCGAGCTACGTAGCTTGCGCCGTATCCTGCACTGTAGAAGTAGCCTAATGTTTTCTAAGGCCGCGTTCAAGGTGAGTGCGACCACGCATGTGACGGCGCATTAAAAATGCCGCGTCTCTATGAGGCAGGCCATAGAGCGCCGGCGCTCGCGATCCATGAGCAGACAAATAAATTTGTTTCTGTCGCGCGAAGGCCTGGTCTCGTGAGCGGTTCACGCAATGAGGGCGAACCAGCTCCGTGACATCATGGCCACATCTCCGACATGCCTCCCGGTTGCGTCTTAGGCCACAAATCGCTCCAACTACAGACGCGCGTGACACCACAAGCATGGCCGCGCGCTCACCATGAATGCGGCCTGAGAAAGAAGTGCAGGTTCAATATCACAAGTGTATTCAAACTTCGCTCTGTTTTTGTCATCCAAAATACTATAACATATTGGTTAATTGTGACCATACTAGAACTACTTGTTTCAGATTCTTAGTTGAACTATGTGTACCACATTTCCATACTATTACTACCTCTCGGTAGCAAGCCTCACACAGGCAAGTAGAACACTTAGGGGGTAATTATACATAGTCAGAAGCAACGGTCCGGGTCGTCTTTGGATTTAAATCCCCATTAACTTCAGATAATGTAGAATAAGGCACTTGGGGGCAGATTCACTAAGGTCAGTTGCAGGTTAATGCCCCCGATCTGGCGTTACCTGCCGTACAAGTGAATAACCGTTAACACCGGATCGGTTGCGTTAACCGGCAATGGACCTTTGTGAATACCCCCCTGAAATGACAGTCATAAATCAACAAAGTCACCTCCCCACCATTAAACCCAAACAGTGTGCGCTTTACAAAGAACTACTGGCATTATTAGATGTATTGTAAACTTACCGCAATATCGCCTTCCTCTAGTCTCATTCCAGCCAAGGATGCTGGAAAAATAATTTATTTTTAACACCAACATGTAGAAACGTTCAATGGGTAATCATAACTTGAAGCAAGAAGTATCAATGTGCCAAATGTAGTGTTTGCGAATTAAATGTACAGCAAGTGAAAATGTTCACCATTCAAAGACAATGGGATACCCTACTGTACATACACACACTGACCCATGAATGCAATGATTTGCTCAACAAATAGATATCATGTTTTTGTGCAACAGTATAACACCAGGTACCTTCTGCCATTTTTGATTGCAGAAGACTTATTGTATGGTTATTATATGACTGGCTTTAGGCTACGGCCCCAGTCACTGCATGCACGCGCGCGTCGGAGCGCCTGGCTGCACTTGCACCAGATTTAGCCGCGATCTGTGGGCTAGGGGTCGCGATGGGACACATGTCTTGGCAAGTTAGAGAAGAGGAGTGGGAGCAAAGACAAAATCTAGGTTACAGCCCCGGGGAGGCGTGGCGGGGCATGGCCATGATGTCACGCGGCTGGTTCGCCCTCATTGGCTGAACCGTCGCTGTGACGTGGCCATCGCGCCAAAAGACAAAAATTGTGTCTTTTGGGAAGGTGGCCACGCATCGTGCTTTCTGCAGGCGCGCAGGCAGTGACTGGGGCCCGCCCCATAGAGGGCTGTATCTTGTTTGCACCGCGCACACAGTAGCGCATGCAGTCGCGAGCAGTGGGGCCGAAGCCTTAGGCTAAGGCCCCGCTGCCTCAGACCACGCGCGCGCACTGCAGACAGGCGGCGCGTGGAGAGGCACTTGGGGCTTTTTCCGGTCCAAAGGGATCATTTTT
Organism: Ascaphus truei; assembly: GCA_036426205.1. Lineage (NCBI taxonomy): Eukaryota > Metazoa > Chordata > Amphibia > Anura > Ascaphidae > Ascaphus > Ascaphus truei. Next base: position 286,864,530 of record CM071568.1, on the reverse strand, counting down.
GCGAGCAGGGGGGAGGGCTTGGCCAAACGGGTCAGGGGGCGCGGCCATGATGTGAGGGGGCGGGACCGCCCCTCAGCCGTTCAGCCCCTCAGCCCTTCAGCCCCTCAACTGTTCAGCCCCTCAACTGTTCAGACCCTCAGCCCCTCAATTGTTCAGACCCTCAACCACTAAGCCCCTCAGCCGTTCAGACCCTCAACCGCTAAGCCCCTCAACTCCTCAGCCGCTCACACACACAGACAGGCACTCACGCACTCAGGCACACACACAGACAGGCACTCACAAATACACACGGGGGGTGGGTGGGAGCCCGGGGGTCGGAGCAGGGGGGAATCGGAAGGGGGACCCCCCCAACCCCCAAGAGGAGAGAGTCTGTGGGAGGGAGCAGGGGGGACTTCCTTGGAGCTGCAGAGTTTATTTAAAATCGCTGTTTTCCCCCCACACTCTCCTCCCCGCTCCCCGAAGCCTCCCCTCCTCATTGGCTCACAGCCACACCACGTGACGCGTCGCCGCTTGGGATTACAATTCTCTTGAATCCACTAGCGGCTGACGCGTCACAGCGTGTAGTGAGCTGTGCAGCGTGGGGGGACTGGGACCGGCTCGGGAGGATTCCCCTGCTGGTGGGGAACGCTCGTGCGGCCGCCCGCGCCGCCGGGCGCAGCGGGTCCCAGCCCTTAGACAACACGTCGAGAGACACCTGAGATACCTGGGAAATGTGCTAATCAGTCATTTGCATATCTCTCTCGTAAGACAGGCGTAACACGAGACATGTTAAGCTAATTTAACATGGCATTAGGCTTATGTTATTGAGATCATTAATGCCCGTTGTGTTTGGATATATTTAGCTTTGTGTATTCCTATTAACCTCAGGGAACAGAACGTCCGTCACTGATTTTGGTAACAGTAAGTAATGAGTCCTGAGTAACAGGAGATCTGTGGATCTGGGTCTAAGAGGTGCACAGAGAATGCACGTTATTTATTTCTCACACATTGGCATCAGCACTTAATATTGATTCAATTACTCAATTTAAAAAAAAAAAAACACAGGTTTTTGGTCAAAAGCATATTTACTGTGCAGATTTAACAACCCTCAATGAGAAGTGGCAACACATATTTCTGCAATAACAAGGTAATTATCTGTTTCATTTTGATATCTTACTAAGGGCTAGATCCACAGGGCTCTGTTAAATCAGTTATACAACGTAACTTATGATTCTCCGCTCGCCAAAATATAAAATAATATCTTAAATAGTCAATTGAATTGCAGTTGGTGCATAGGGATAATGTTATGTATAAACACAAGTCAGAAGATCACAGGGTCTCCCAAAGATCCCTAATAATGGCACTCTGTAGCTGCTATAATAGAGAGGGTTTCAAATACTCCTCAACATAATGTCAAGTTGGCTTGTGTAAGTACATAAAGTAACTGCTCCCAACACTGTGGGAGGACAGTACCTCTAAAAACCTAAATAGGTCGAAAATAATAAAGTTTTATTAAACCAAAAACAACGGCGCAAACTCATAAAATTCAGTTAAAAAATGGGTGATGTAGTAACTTCAACAGGGAGCAAGGAGAGGTCTCCAAGTAACCATCTATGTAATCCTGTTAATAGATACTAGGACGTTCCACATAAGTTACTCACTAGGGAGGTAAGTATGTGAACGTTAATGTGGGTGTTCTATTGAACCCTTTAGATGCAAAGAATAGGATATGTATCCAAAAATAGGAGTAACTTTGGTATCACTAAAAAGTTATCCTCACTTTGCATGTAGGTAGTGGGTGATAATATAAGTGCATATAGAGTATGTAAATTTGCATTCAGTCATGTGGAAATATCAGATCATACAGAATGCAATATAAGTAATTGGACATTGGTATTTATTCCCATAGCCTCGATATCACTGTGGATGTAATCACTATATCTCAGACTCAGATATAAGGGTATAGGATAACCAGGCATAATACATTTTCTTCCTACTTCCACAGTTGTCAGTGTATATCAGTGTATATATACCTAGGTAAGTCACCACGCAGCAGTGTGTCGCAGTAAATCACAGTAAATTACAGTTATCACAATGTTATGGGTAGTGTGCATTGATCACAGTGTTATTGGTGGTATATAGCAATATACATCAATAACTTCTATGGTTGTAGCCAATGCCCGTCTGATCATACTCTGTGTGCGCTTCACATCGGCGCTACAAACACCCACCACATATCCGACACATCTACCCCCTAGCAAGCCGGAACAGATTCACCCGTAACTCGTGACCTCCATGACGTCAACGCGATGATGTCATACCCGACGTACGTTTCGCGCTACGGGATTGGCGCTTTCTCAAGGGAGGAGGTGGCAATTAGGTTAGAACCCGTTGGTTATATACCCAGTGGTGGGCGGTTCAATTAAAAAGTACTTATTCACTGATTAAAGTGAAGTACAGCCAAGGTGTGCTACACGCACAGTATTCATATAGTGATTGATTTCATAATGAATCGTGAGTAAGGTAAAGACAGGGGAGAGTGTATATCAGTTCCTCAATTTATATGGTCACTGATCAAAACACTTAATGTTTAGGTGGATAGATCCTAGTTCTAGGTGACTGTAGACAGATGTTATGTCAATAGTTGTTAAATACAGAACAATGTATATGTGGATACACATGAGTGTGAATGAGGTTCACCAACACTTCAACCAATCTCCTCTAAATCTGATATATGGGAGAATTGGGAACCCAACATTATATAGTCACATAGGTATTGGGGTGTAGGAATGATCTAACCTGGGCTGTCCGCCCCTTAGGTCAAAACGGACATCTAGGATTATGCTATATACCTGGATCCCCCTTAGAAGACACCAATGATGAAATGCAATGTATACCTAGGATCATAGAAATGAAGTATAGATGTAACCCTCATTCAGACCCATTCGTCTCCCAAAAAGAAACCTTCTGGATACATAAATTACGTACACTTAAGCCAGGTGGTCTTAACATCGATATTGCTCTGATTTCTTTTTTTACATTGATGTTTATGTGTGCGTTTTTATACTAATTCCTTATGCGCATTATATTAACACATATATATTTACATTTTCTTTTTTACATTAATTTTTAATATATGCTATTTTTTAATGTATGCCATTTTTAATATGCATTCTTAATTATTGCTTGTGCTGATTTTCTTTTTTGTCTTCACTTAGGTTTTACCTAGATCTTTATTATTATCTATGTATGTTTATTTATATATATATATTTTTATTATATTTATTTACATTTATTATTATATACTATGTATGTCCATTTTACATTGGCTGCTTTCTGTATGTTTATACTCTTGCATTGTGGGCATGGCCTGTTCGATAGATGCTGATGTGACTCTCGCCTTTTTCTTTCCCATCCCCCCTTTGGGGACTATTTAATGCTGAGAGATAGTCTGTATCCATACACCCCTGAAGAAGTCCGAATACCCGGATGAAACGCGTAGGGTTATTTGCAATTGCGCAGTGATTCGTGAGCTGTGTGGAGCCTCTTGCCGTTTTCTGTGAAACAGCTGTCCTCCCGCTGTAAAGACCTTAGCGCTGACGTTGACTCCGTAGCCTGCCACCTCCCTTACCATTGGAGGAGAGCCGAGGAAGTCCCGTGACGTCAGACGCTGTTCGGATGCGGATGAGACTGATCCTACCCAGAGGATTCGTGTGTAGCTGTATTTGCTGTATTATCGGTGTCGCTCCTAACCCTGAGTTGGTTACACTGCCTTTTATGATCGTGGAGCATGTGAGTGTACTGGAGCTCACTGCTAAAAGGATTTTTTGTTTATTAAACTTTATTGTACCATGATTTTTTCTCTTTTCTTTTAATACATGTTGATCTGATTCCTGTGAACTACCATTTACCCACGAGAGGAGTTCTTGCGCTCTGTGTACTCCTCCTGTTGCCTATTGAGGGATTGAGAAATTCCTCACACCAGCAGCATCTCCTCTTGGTGATATCATTTTTTGTGATTCATTTATTTGTGATATATTATTGGGTTTACGCTTACCTTTTCTTGCACCATTTCTGTTTATCATTGTCAGCTGCACCCGATTATATATTTATATATTTTATATATCTTTAGCACTTCACTATATTGTGTATTATTATTAATTTTTCACATTGTTTACCTTATATATTTTGGTTTCACTGTCACTAATTTTTATACACTTAATATGGCTGATGCACCTTGTAATGTTTTTTCCCAATGGAATCTTAGACATCTTAATCTCCATCATATTTTTGATTGTGATGATATATCTGATGTAAATGATCACATGGATACTCCCCTTGAGGAGGACCTGTCCCCTCATTTCGTTGAGTAAGAAAAACATTTATTTTCTGAAGCCAGAAAATTATGGGATATGGTAAGTTTAGAGAAATATTTAAAATGTAAACGCATCCCACGAGGCTTGCGCATTTCTAAGCAGCCTACTTGTTACTTAACTGATCAAGTTTTTTTGGATAAATGGAACACTATTATTGATACTTGTTCTTTTGAACTAATGGTACTCCTTGTCTCTACCCATAAAACATTTTTAGATACTTTGGATAAATCAATCAATGATCTTCAAACTAAACTAGAACCATTTATGGATAGTAATAGTTTTAAAGATAAAGATGATAAACTACAAAACAGGATTGATAAACTACACTCCACAGTTATCTCTGTAAAAGTGAAAAAATTCCAGAGAGATAAATTAGACTACGATAATGGTACTATTCGTAATTCGTCTAAATCTAAAGGTGTAATTAAAGATTCTAAGGTTGTAGAGGTTGAAACTAAAGATGTAGAAATTCCACCTAGAGTGGCGGCGCGCGGCTTTTTTTTTTTAGTTTTCCCGCGCCGCGGGCGCTTTCAATGATAAGCGCCATTAGCGCTTATCTGCTGAATGCGGCCGACACGCGGGAAACTCCGCTAGAAATGGAGATGTATGTATGTATGTATGTATGTATGTCTTTATTTATATAGCGCCATTAGTGTACATAGCGCTTCACAGTAGTAATACATGTGGTAATCAAATAAATAACAGATAATATAAATAACAGATCATGGGATTAAGTGCTTTAAACATAAAAGTAACATTTCGGAAGAGGAGTCCCTGCCCCGAGGAGCTTACAGTCTAATTGGTAGGTAGGGAGAACGTACAGAGACAGTAGGAGGGAGTTCTGGTAAGTGCGTCTGCAGGGGGCCAAGCATTATGTATCGTGTTTAGAATATCCACAGTGCTATTCATATGCTTCTTTAAGCAAGTGTGTCTTAAGGTGGGTCTTAAAGGTGGATAGAGAGGGTGCTAGTCGGGTACTGAGGGGAAGGGCATTCCAGAGGTGTGGGGCAGTCAGTGAAAAAGGTTTAAGGCGGGAGAGGGCTTTAGATACAAAGATATCGCCCGGATAAATGCGGGCAAGTAGGAGGTTAAAGGCGGGCGCAGCAGTACCACACCCAAGACATGCTATTATGATAGATCTAAATCCCCTCGTTCATATAGGAAGAAATATGACAATAAAAATCATTACAGGGATAGAGAATCAGAAAATAAGCGTGGTAAGCAGATTTATCCAAACAAGGAATACAATAAAAAAGATAACACAAAAGAGATAGTTTCCTCTTCCTCTGCCTCTTTTTTGGAGAAAGGACAACAATCCAAGGAGAGGGAGGAGGAGCGTCAGTTCCCATGGAGGAAGGCTCTGAAAGATTGGGAACACAAGAATCGGTTCATAACCCTGGAGGAGAAAAATCCTCAGACCCCACAGGGAAAGAGAACCAGAGAGGAAAGTATAGGAGGGGAACCAGAGGAGGAAGACATATTAAAGAAAAAAGCAAAGTAGTAGATACATCAGGAATTTTTAATATTAGTAACACTATTTTAACTGATCCAGATCTACAAATACTCTCTAGAGGTTAAAAATTTGCGCCATCTGCTAAACCAGATGCTTTTAAACTATTCATTGACGCGAATAAATACTTGAGGAAGCTTACATTAAAAAGGCATTTTTTAAAAAGGCAATTTGATTTGCCCAAAATTGATGAAGGAATCGCACCTTCTGTTAAAGTTGTAACATCCGATTTTTGTCATACACAACTTAAAAACAAATCTACTTTTTTTCCACAATTTGATAAGGGCAATTTTGTAGATACCTTCTATAACCTCATTATTAATGATTTTGAGGACTTAGCTAATCACTCTAAAAGTAAGAGTAATGTGACACCAAAAGAAATTTTAGCTCTTAACAAGTTGGCCAATGATAAAGGTTTGGTGATAAAAGCGGCGGATAAAGGAGGTGGTACAGTAGTCATGAGCAGGGACTACTATTTAGAAGAATCACTTAGAATCCTTGGTGATCGAAGTACATACACCATTTTACCCTCCAACCCCACCAAATCTTTTTTGACCGATTTAGACGTTCTGTTAAATAAAAGGTAAAAATATTGGGATTTTGAGTGATAATGAATTCACCTTTTTAAATTATACATTTCCTAAAATCCCTATTTTTTACTTTTTACCTAAAGTACACAAGGACAAACCTCCGGGTCGTCCAATTATCTCCGGGATTAACTCCCTTACCTCTAATTTGTCTCAGTATATAGATGTTTTTCTTAAGGATTTTGTAAAAACCTTACCTTCTTTTTTGAGAGACTCTACTGAGGTAATTAATAGTTTTGAAAATTTAGAGTGGAAGGAGAGTTACATCTGGTGTACTGTTGACGTTACTTCGCTGTACACCATAATAGATCACTCTCAGGGATGCAGCGCTGTTAAAAGGATTTTAGAACAGTCTAATAAATTTGTACAGGACCAAATTGATTTTATTATAGAAGGTAAAGAGTTTATTTTAAATCATAATTATTTCTCTTTTGACAATAAATTTTATTTACAGACCAGGGGTACTGCCTTGGGACCCAGGTTCGCGCCAAGTTATGCAAACTTATGCATGGGTGTGTGGGAGGAGGATTTTATCTTCCACACCAACCCATTTGGCGCAAACCTGGTGTCATGGAAACGATATATAGATGATATCGTTTTCATATGGGATGGTTCTAGCATGCTGATGGAAGATTTTATAATTTATCTTAATGAGAACAATATGAATCTTAAATTTACCCATCAATCTGACCACTCTAGTATTGAGTTTCTTGACCTTGCCCTTTACGTAGATAATATGAAGGTTCTAAGCAAAACACATTTTAAATCGGTTGATTGCAATACTTATATTAGTAGAAAGAGCTGTCACCATTCCAATTGGACCTCGAATGTCCCCTGAGGCCAATTCATGCGATTACGCAAGAACTGTACTGACATTGGGGTGTTTGAGGAGCAGTCTGCTATGTTGGAACAAAGATTTTTAGAGAAGGATTATATACTCACTGATCTAAGTACGGTAATAAAAAAAGTGAGAGAAAGCGATAGAAGTCTACTTTTAAAACCAATTCCTCGAGAAGAGATGAAGTCCAATTTTATTACATTCATCACCCAATTTAATAATGAACATTTTAAAATTAACCAAATTTTAAATAAACACTGGCATATTTTAAAGGGGGATCAATTCCTTAAAAATTTTTTACCTGATAGGGCACAGGTTGTCTATACCAAGGCACGTAACATTAAGGATAGGATCGCTCCTAGTATGCTCAGACCTCTGTCGATGGGAGACACATGGTTAGGCCAAACACCCAAGGGCTTTTTTAAGTGTACAAGCTGCAAGGCTTGCAAAATTTGCCAGACAAAAACTAATCACTTTACCTCCCATGTGACCAAAGAAGTACACAATATTGACAATTTTATTAATTGTAGAAGTACTTTTGTTGTTTACTTATTGCAATGCCCATGCGGCCTACAATACGTGGGCCGCACAACCAGACCCCTCCTGGTGAGGGTCCTGGAACATATAAGGAACATTGTGAATGGTTTGGAGAATCACAGTGTTCCTTTACACTTTAAAAAGTTCCACGGCTCAAACCCGGAGGGTCTGAGTTATTTAGGCATAGATTTGGTCACTTTACATTGGGGAGAAGGCAATCGTATCCAGGAGATTTCCCAAAAAGAAACCTTCTGGATACATAAATTATGTACACTTAAGCCAGGTGGTCTTAACATCGATATTGATCTGGTTTCTTTTTTTACATTGATGATTATGTGTGTGTTTTTATACTAATTCCTTATGCACATTATATTAACACATATATATTTACATTTTCCTTTTTACATTAATTTTTAATATATGCTATTTTTTAATGTATGCAATTTTTAATATGCATTCTTAATTATTGCTTGTGCTGATTTTCTTTTTTGTCTTCACTTAGGTTTTACCTTGATCTTTATTATTAGATATGTATGTTTATTTATATATTTATATTTTTTTTTATTATATACATTTCCCTTTTTACATTAATTTTTAATATATGCTATTTTTTAATGTATGCAATTTTTAATATGCATTCTTAATTATTGCTTGTGTTGATTTTCTTTTTTGTCTTCACTTAGGTTTTACCTTGATCTTTATTATTATCTATGTATGTTTATTTATATATATATATTTTTATTATATACATTTTATGTACATTTATTATTATATACTATGTGTGTCCATTTTACAGTGGCTGCTTTCTGTATGTTTATACTCTTGCATTGTGGGCATGGCCTGTGCTATGATGCTGATGTACTCGCCTTTTCCCCTCCCCTTTTGGGGACTATTTAATGCTGAGAGATAGTCTGTATCCATACACCCCTGAAGAAGTCCGAATACCTGGATGAAACGCGTAGGGTTATTTGCAATTGCGCAGTGATTCGTGAGCTGTGTGGAGCTGTGTGGAGCCTCTTGCCGTTTTCTGTGAAACAGCTGTTCTCCCGCTGTAAAGATCATCGCGCTGCCGCTGACGCTGACTCCGTAGCCTGCCACCTCCCTTACCATTGGAGGAGAGCCGAGGAAGTCCCGTGACGTCAGACGCTGTTTGGATGCGGATGAGACTGTTCCTACCCAGAGGATTCGTGTGTAGCTGTATTTGCTGTATTATCGGCGTCGCTCCTAACCCTGAGTTGGTTACACTGCCTTTTATGATCGTGGAGCATGTGAGTGTACTGGATCTCACTGCTCTAAGGATTTTTTGTTTATTAAACTTTATTGTACCATGATTTTTTCTCTTTTCTTTTAATACATGTTGATCTGATTCCTGTGGACTACCATTTACCCACGAGAGGAGTTCTTGCGCTCTGTGTACTCCTCCTGTTGACCTAACTAATGCAACGTTAAGTCCCTCCATTAACCTTAACACACTTTAGTGGATGTGCTCTTATCGTAACGTCTCATTTGCATGTCATTACTAAGAGCTGTTGCACTGTCATTAATGCAATGGCTTTTATGGGAGAAAATATGATTTAATGTTACATTATTGGCCTTTAATGTAAGATAACAGAGCTTTTGTGGATCTGGGCCTGCAGTAAGGTGATGTTTGCTTGTTCGAGGGCATCTATACCCTGCAGTAATTGTGTTATGCCGTATTAAAACTAAAAAATGACTATAATTAAAAATGAATGTAACGGAATTTCACTGACCAAACAAAATTTCACACACTATCTCAATTATTAGCAGAAAAATACACGGTATGCTTTATATCCTCACCTGGATTGTCCCCTGTGAATGCAACAACTTTACAGCCAGGACTAAACCCAAAGCGCTGGACATAGTACGTAGATACAGGCCCCTGGGGAAGATATGACACATAGTAAGAGCAGTACTGGTTAAACTGTAGGATTAGACCTGTATTTTCCAATGACGCACCAGTATTGAGCTTGAGGGAACAACAGAGCCCAGTTTCTCCTTTAGGCCGGGTGCACACGCATCTAGACATTTCCCAGACCACATTTTCTCATAAATGTGTAGTAAATTCATTCCAGAACCTGCAAATCAAGAACAACAAACAGAGACAAGTAAATATTGCCTTTAAAGAAGACTGCCTGTTTAAATCCATATATTTATATCAGTGTATCCATATAAGTGTTCTATTACTTTATGGTCTGTTGCTGTTTTGCTCTTCTTGCACTGCACTTTGGTCTATACTATTTATTAGCCATTGAATATACTGTCTCTCATATATTGTGTGTACAGTATTCTGTCGACAGACTAACAGTCCATATGTGGACTTTTTAGGTTTTTTTTATCTGCTTTATGTGTATTTTGGATTGATTAAAGTTGTTTATTTTTGATACACTATTTGAGTGCCCGGATTGTGGCAGTTTCTGGTGCACCCGATGCAGGGTTCACCCCCGAAATGCACAAAGTACACGCTTTTTCAGTAAAATAAACCACAAATTCAAATGCCAATTTAACTTAAGAGTGGCCCCTGTTGAGTGCATCGCTGTTTCCACATTTCTATTAAAGTCACTTTATCTCCATGGGCTACAGGCACCAAAATTAGTTTGCGAGCTCTGTGTGGCAGGGATACCAGCTGCAAAATTGTGTACACTGTTTGGGCGATATAAGAAGAGTATATATATATATATATATTCATGATGTTACCCAAAAGGTCAATTCATTATAGGTGAATTCCTTATCCGTCAGTGATATTTATTTTAGTCAATATTCGGAGACAGTTGCAAACGTACTGTAACGTGCAAGGGTAACAATGCGCTATGAACTGTTAATAACCACTTTAGGTTTACCTGATATTGGGGCAGAAAAGATTATAAAACGTTAAAGGTCTAAAACTGGCATTTGCAGTATTACCTGACCAAAGGTGATTTAATCATAGGCCAGTGTTCTAATTCAGTAATCTGCACTTCAAATAATTACATGAGGTCAGGTCTTGAGATGTCTTTTCTTTGAACAGTGATTGCTGTGGTCAGTAGATAATAAGAATACGTTTTAGAGTATGCACTCACGACCTCTTAGAAATGTAAATGCTGCACCAGATGTAAATGCTGCACCAGATGTAAATGCTGCACCCGCTGCAGGAAGCTTCCTGTGAGGTTTCCCATATGTAGTATTGGTAAGTAGAGTAAGGCATCGGGCAATCAAAGTTGCAATGAAAATTGGGAAGGTTTATTCAGTTACATGGTGATAGAGCTCGTCCATCCTCTCACTTAACCCCGCCGATGGTCCCGGCTGGGACCGAAAACGTGTTGGATGGACAATATGTATGTGAGGATTGGGCCCCGTCAAGCTCCCGTCGCCTGATTGGTTCTAGCTTCTCTCCTGCCTGCAGGAGTAGTCCTGCATCTGATTCGTCGACCCTGCTATTTAGGCTCAGCCTCTTCCACATGGAAGTTTGCTGAGCATAAACTTCTTGTGATGTCGTGATGGTCGCAAGCACTCTGCTTGGCTTGCATTGTTCTGCTTTTGACTCTGCTGACTTCTCCTAGTGACCCCAATGATCCGCAGCTCTCCAACCTTGACCCGGCTACACGACATCGAACCTGCACACTGGACGCGTTCTCGCGGCTCCAGGTCAGTGTTAACAAATCCCCACCTCGGCCTTGCAGTTCCGTCCTGTTTGTGGCGAGCTCCCGTTACAATGTATCACCAAGTAACTCTAAATCTTCTAAATTTTCTTTGCAACTTTGAGTGCCGGTTGCCTTACTCTACTTGTCAAAAGAGAATGCCTATCACCTTTTACTGTATAACCTAGTGTAACACCCTTTCCCTATCCCTATGGGAAATAGCGGTAATTACGGTACTGGTGCTACCTGTTTGAATTATACAAGGCCTGAACCTCCGCTCATGGGGAGCCTGGGGTGACGGTGTGTTCTCTCTCTCTCTGGTGCAGCGCCTGCACTAATGAGGATCCTGGATAGAGGGATGGCTCCTCATAGGAACATGTATACATTTATGGTACACCCCAATAATACAACACAACAGGATTTTATAATAACTCCTTTACTTCTGTGGTCCCACAGTAGGCCGAAACTTTACCCACAGTCACAATACATAATAACAATAGAAATGCCCAGGGGTAGCATGCCCCAATGATACCAAGGGTGCTTGGGCACCTATACCCTGGTGTTCAGCAAACAACACTTCCCAATGTGTGGATGAGGGTAGCGCTAGCCTCACCCTTGAGTTGGTGCACAGGTACCTTCCTGGTTGCAGCCTAACTAGGGAGTACTCCAGAAAAGGTGCGGCCAGCGACGGGGTCCCACGGAGTGAGGTCTACAACAGCAGCCCCTCACGCCTCACACCCGGATACTGCACGAGGCTGCTGCTGAAAAACTCCTCTGCTGCTTGGATCCTTCACTGCTGTGATCCCTTACTACAGGGAGATCCCTAATGATATGACCGGCCCTGCACACTTCACTACAGTGAGGGGACTGTCTGGGGCCTAGGGGTGTATGTCTTAGGTCTAGTCCAGGAGCTTGCCTGCTCCCCGGACACTACCTCACTCCTGTAGGCTCCAGATCAACTGTCAACTCTCAACTGTCCTCGGAAAGTGGAGGAAATCCTGCTTAGCCAGGACATCCTCTCTCTCTCTATCCGGTTTCGGTGTACCAACATGGCCACCACACCATCTGTATAGGAGTCCCATAGCCCGATCTGAATGTACCAAGATGGCCGACGCAACTGCACTGTTTCTCACAGCCACGGAGTTGATCTCCCCAAGAAGGGGGAATCCCTGCTACACTAGGAAACCTGGGATAATATGACTACTCCTAATATCGATCCTTTGAAGAAAGTGTACACAATAAGTGAAACACCTAGAGACAGAAAAATAAAGAACTCCTTACCATCGCTGTAATCAATAGGTGCATAATCGCCGAGAAAAAGTGATGCCGCAAAACTGCTCACTAAAGAAATCCTCTGTAAAAGATGTCAACAGAGTGGATTACAGAGAGAACTACAGTAGTTATTATAAAAGCAAATGACATGATATTAATATCAATAAAAATAATTGAATAGATCATACAGTATTAACATAATTTTTTTTAATTAACACATCTTTGTCCATTATCATATTATTATTATTATATGTTTTTTTTTTTTCCATTTAGAAATTTGCACGTACAGATACAGCAGATGTTCTTGCTCCAGTTAACGTGTTAATTAAGGGAGGGGGGAGAACGGAAAAATACACCATGCGTTAAGCAGACAACGCACACGCTGCCATTGTTTTCAAGGCGATGCGATAACAGATTTATTAATATTAAATACACTTGCGTTAATGCATCACATCGGGTTAATCGGGCAAGAACATCTGCTACATGAAAATGTCATTAACTTCAAATTAGTCATTGGAATCAATCCTCTGTTGCCATGTAAACTTTGTAGTGCCGGTCCCAACTCTGTAATGTGCCGCTGGCTGCAGGCTTGTAATGTGTATGGCAGTGCGGCTTAAAATCATCAGCAATGTAATAAACGAACCTCAGTTTGTGTGTAGACCTCTGGCTTCTGCTTATACACCTTTGCGATCTGGTTTCCTGTAAAACGCTGGAAAATAAATGGAAATGCTCCTTACTCTAAATCCTAAAACTAGTACTTCAGTCTCTTTGATAAGTTCATCAGGTTGTGCTTAGTTACAGTCTAATTATATAATACAAGCACAGACACATGGTATGATCATTATAGCATTAAAGCAGCAGTCCCATATATGCATTTGTTAGCTAATTGAAAACGGAGGATCCTTTGAAGCTGAGCCGCGTTATTTGTAGCTCTGGGGACCTCCCGCCATAACATTTGGGGGACCCCAACCCCCATAACTTAACATTGACATTACTGTAACTTTATAAAACAACTTTATGAAACACTACTCATTTTGATAAAATCATTTCTTTTTGTGCTTCTCATGTTGTATATTATAGTGTGTTTTACTTATATACAGACTGTACAACAGGGTCTGTATCAATGGTGTATGCTTGTTACCAACCTTTTTTAGTAGCATTCAATAGCTCGTTCTGTAGATATAATCCACTCATTGTGGTCTTCACAATTGCTTAAGGGCCTGGGTATGATGTCTATGAAATAAACTGGGTTTTATTGATCAGTTACTACAGTAAGTTGGTAAATTCCAATCTTGATCATTATCTCTTTTCATTTTCACGTAGCGTTTAAAGCAACCGTTCCAGTTCCCGAGATACTTACAATTTTTGGTGCCCGTGTTTAAAGCTCCAATTGGGAAATAAAAATGACTGCCAATAGGAACATGCAATATCATTGGTTGCGACTTCCTATTGGTTGACACCATCGGCCATGTTGGATTTCCCATAAAGGAACGCCAGCAACGAAAACCTTAACTACCTTGGGAACCGGGACTGGTGCTTACATCCCCATGTGAAAATGGAGAGGTGATCATCATCAGGATTGGCCTTAACCAATGTACCAACTGGTCAATAAAACAAGGCTTATTTAGTAGACATAAAAGCCAATTCTCAAGCAATTGTGAAAACCTTTAGTCATGTGGAATCTATTTACAGACTGCGCTTCTCAAAAAGGTTATTAAAATAAAAAACCATTGATAAAGACCCTGTTTTATAGTCTGTATATAAAAAAAACACACCATCAAAAGCCAATATGAGAAGCACATAAAGTACTGATTTGGACCAAATGAGTAGTATTTAATAAAGCTGTTTTATAAAGTTTAAGTCATGTCAAAGGCTCTTATTCGTAGTGATATAAAACCAGATACATATTTCCTTGTGTTGTGGGAAAGCAAATGATCACAGTGGGTGTCTCTTTCCCACTTGGCACAATAACATTGCATGTTTGTACCATGGTGCACGGTGAATAGCTATATTTAGAACTCACCACTAGGTGGTGAACTATGATGTGCTAAGCTTATAACAGGGATAACCAAACATTGTCACAGATTCTTGGACAGTAAGTAAGAGAACGTGAGCTCCGTGTACAGTAGATGCCTCGTTTTATGTTTTTCTATATTTTGACATTGTTTTTATTTTTCAGTGCTAGCTCAATAATGGGGGGGGGGGGGGGGGGAGGGTATAGAAGGGAGGGGGGAAAGGGGGGAAGGGGTACAAAATGTTTCAGTACAATGCCAGTGATACATTATTTATTATTATTATTGTTTATTTGTAAAACGCCAACATATGCAGCAGCGCAGTACAATGAGGGAACAGAGTTATGTATATTACATAAACAGTTACATACAGGTGAGGACAAACATGCACAAATAGATACAGAGAGGTAATGAGGGCCCTGCTCATGAGAGCTTACACTCTAGGGAATAAGGGACAATGTTGAAACAAGAAGGTAAGGTGGCTGCTCATTGTAGGATAATCTATGGCTCGGGTTAGAATATGGTCTAATCCAGGGGAGCGTAAACTTTTTGAGCTGCGCCCCCCTGCCTGCTCCTGCAGCTAGTAGCTGTTAGACCGGCGTCAGGTGTGACGTCACACGACCCCATTGCCATGGCAACGTGGCGTCAAATGACATTCTTTTGCACCATTTGACGCTGCATTGCCATGGCGACGTGGCACAACACTCCTGCTGAAACCCGGTACGTAGGTTACAGAGGCCTCACACCTCCCCTGGCATTTAATTTAAATGCCTGGAGAAGAGCGCGGGGCCTCTGCAACCGCCCGCGCTCCCCCAGAAAAATCTAGCGCCCACCCTGGCTTAGTGCAGGTTGCACATACCCTGGCTTAGTGCAGGTTGCACATACCCTGGCTTAGTGCAGGTTGCACATACCCTGGCTTAGTGCAGGTTGCACATACCCTGGCTAATTTGCCACCTTCCTCTCACTGACCCCCGAGATACTGCATCAAAACAATCTTCACTCCATTGTTAGTCAGTCTCTTTTGTATTACAATCATTTTATTATATAAGGAATCACCTAAAAAAAATTTGGGCACCAACCATTTGCTTTATTCAGCTTCTATAATAATTCTGTGTGAAATAGAAATCGCTTTAGTCCTCAGAAACACTTCATGAAGGTCAGGCACCAATAGATGGTATTGCCCTTTTAAGATTATAGTGGTGCCATCGCGCATGTAACGTCAGAGCGCCATTGCCGCTTTAACGGGATGAGAAGGTACACTCTGTTTTTCTGCTTCCTGCTCACAGCATCTTACCCCAGCCATGTGTTCAAGTCTGCCGCATTCCGAGACGGTTCTCCAGTGTTCTGCTCGGTTGCAGGGCCTCCGGCTGGCCATTCCAGATGGCGTTTCTGCCGGAGCTTCAGGGGGATAGGGGCTGACATCCCCCTAGGATGAACCGCACTAACAGAGTCCTGGTGAGTCCCAACTTAACAAAATAACAAACACTATTGCTATGCTGTAGATCAGGGGAGCGCAAACTTTTACTGCTGCGCACCACTATCTGGCCTGCTGCAGAGCTCGCACCCCCCCTCCTACCTTGCATCTGCGTCAAATGATGCTCCGGGGTCATGTGACATCAGGTCACGTGACCCTCTGCGTCATTTGAGGCCTGTCACGTCACATGACCCTGTGGCGTCATTTCATCAGCGTTGCCATAGAGACGAATCACAGCGTCTCAATCCCAGTAACTTTTATTGTTGCAGAGGCCTCATGCGATCCCCTGGCATTTCATTTAAATGCCTTGGGGAAGAGCGCGGGACCTCTGCAACCGCCTGCGCCCCCCCAGAAAAATCTCCCGCCCCCAGTTTGCGCACCGCTGCCGTAGCTGTAAAGTAAGAGACATAAATCTCTAATATGGTGCTCAAAAAAATCTTAGTAGTGTCAAAGCAAAAGAGAGACAATTTAAAGATGGACTGAGTACATTCTGTGCTGCTGCAGACCTGAAACAGATGATGAGCATGCAGAAAAAAGACCAATATCCGAAGCCCCACAATCAAGCAGCACAACAGGTAAGGTCAAATCCTGCCTTCAGCCCTAGGTTCAGGCAAATAAAACCACCCTTTGATAAAGCGCCAGCTACGACGGGAAACACATCAGAGATTCCTCTCTTTTTTTCTACTGGCTGCATGCTGCAATACATTTTGATTTTTGACCCAGTGCCTCCAGTTCTCCTCTTTTTGCAGTGCTCCTACTATTTTTGCTTGCTATGCTGTAGAACAGGAAAAAGACTGCCTCTGCAGGGAAAGGGAGGGGCTTATATACCAGGTCCCTGCAGAAGAGTTTCCTGTCCTACCTATGCTGAGGGAGGTGTTAATCTCAATTAGTACCCACTGCCATGTGGGGAACAGGAAAAGGGCGTATCTTGGTGATATTTCGTAGGTTGAGACAGCAGGACTTTGTGAGGGTCTGAATGCAAGGAATGAAGAAGAGATCAGAGTCACAGATGGCCCCTAGACAGCGGGCTTGAGGTGTTGAGGAGATTTTGATGTGATTGACATTGAGGGAGAGTTGGTGTAGTATGGCAGTGGAAGGGGGAAATAATACTAATTCTGCTTTTGACAAGTTAAGCTTCAGGTAGCAGTGAGACATCCAGGAGGATATTGCAGAGAGACAGTTAGAGACACGGTACAGGTGAGAGGGGGAGAGGTTAGGTGAGGAGAGATAGATATGGGTGACATCAGCATAAAGATGATACCGAAAGCCAAAATATTGTATTAGTTCAAGAAAAGAGGTGTACAGTGAGAAGAGCAGAGGGCCAAGGACAGAGCCTCGTGGAACTCCAACAGAAAGAGGGAGTAAAGAGGAGGAGACACCAGATAAGGAAACACTGAAGGAGCGGCTGGATAGGTAGGAAATGAGCCAAGAGAAGGCTGCGTCACGGAGGCCAATGGAGAATATTTAGGAGAAGGGGGTGATCAACAATGTTGAAGGCAGCAGAGAGGTCCAGGTGAATTAGTAGGGAGAATGGCAGTTAGATTTAGCTGTGAGTAGGTCATTGGTCAATTTTCTTAGTGCTGTCCCAGTGGAGTTTAGAGGACGGAAACTAGATTGTAAAGAGTCAAGCAGGAAGTTGGAGGAGAGAAAGTGACTCGGGTGGTTGTATACAAGTCACTCAAGTAGCTTGGAGGCAAAGGAGAGAAGAGAGATAGGGCGGAAGTTGAGAGGGGGGGGGTGAGTCAAGTGAGGGTTTCTTGAGAATGGGCGTGATGAGTGTATGTTTTAAAGAAGGTGGGATTGTGCCAGAGGCGAGAGAGGTTAAAAAGGTCAGTTACGGAGGGGCTTAGTGTGCCAGAGAGGGTGAGGAGATGTGAGGGAATAAGATCAAGGGGGCAGGATTTAGGGCGAGATGATGAGAGGAGTATGGAAACCTCATCCGCGGTCACAGGGGAAGAGTTGACTGAGCTACTGATTGAGTCAGCTGTATTGAAACAGGGAAATTCTTAAAACCTGACATGTTGGTGGCCCTTGAGGACTGGAGTTGGCCACCCCTGCCCTATTTGGAACAGAAGTGAGAATCTGCTGACAAATGACCAGGGAGAAGTCCCACCACAAGTTCAGAGATCCTGCTGCGGCACACAGGTTTAACAAGGTATACAAACTCACTGGGGGTCAGAGGAAAGTCAGAGCAGGATTGACAAACAGTCTAGTGGCGGGGCAGGCAAACCTTGAATATTATTATATATCAACCAGGCTTGCCAGACCCTTAAAAACCTAGATCAAGAGTCTCGTAGGAAGCTCGTCAGTCTTTCCATTTAGAGATCAAATGCCTTGTTTGATGTCTATGAAATGGGTTTTCGACAACATTATTTCATTAAGACATGCACTTTTTATATATATATATATATATATATATTTATATTTATATATACAGTATTGCCACTTTACTAAAGGAATTAACTGATTCTGGTTGTTTTCAACTTTAAAGCAAAGACCGCTCCAGTATCAAACAACATGAAGCCATAACATAAATGTTTAGTGTCTACCGTGCTGATCTATTTCTTGCTTTTCATTTTGGCTGAGACTTTCATTTTAACCTGATTCCCACCGTTTATTATTTTTTTACATTCCTGGCAAGGCCATTTTTAGCAAATGAATATTTCCCAAATGCAGCTACGGAATTGAAAGTGACATTGCAACCACAGAAACAAAAGGACTTCAAAATGGTGAAAAGAAGGGAAATAGTTATTTACTGGTGAATAGAGGGAATTGCCCCTTTAAATGTAACCCTTGTTGCATACTGTATTTAATATATATGTATATTATAGCTTTGATGAGGGTCACAATTTTCATAAACATCTACCCAACTCTTACCTCATATGCCCGTGATCCAGTCAAATTGGCCAATTCTTGTGCCCCGCCAACAGCTTCTTCCAGGTACGGCATTCTGCCGTTGTACTAGAATCCATCCATATGGGGCTATCCTGGAGGGAAAAACAAACTGGGAAGGCCTTTTATGTAGTGAACCATGGAAAAATAATGAATCATGTTATGTTTGAATAATTAGGAAAGCTTACCTCTAATAGCTGTTGACAAGCGGACGCCACTGATAGATTTTGTAGTAACTCTCTGGTACTTCTTTCCAATAAACACTGCCATGTTGCTTTAAACTGAAAGTAAGCAAAAAAACGGCGAAGTGCATGATTCTCAGCACCTAAGGAACTTTAATGACTTTACAGGCTGTATAAATGATATTGTCGCTGTAATTTCTTATTTGCAGTTGTAGCACACATGATGAAGTCATGAAGCGGGCCCTCTGTAAATTTACTATTGACATGCAATAACATGGATGCAGGGCCCTTATTTCATGTTATTTCCTGTTAAAATGTTTATTGTGAGTAACATAGGTTTGAACCCCAAATTAAATTCTGCCAAACTAATTAGATGTCATTTTGCAGTGAGATACTGAGTTACAAATCACTGAGTATTCATAAGGCAGCCAGGGGGTTAATATACTTTTTTTTTTTTTACTGCATGGAAGTTTGCAATCAAAATCAGTATGACTCCCTATGACCTAAGTCAAGTAACTGTGGGGCCTATGCAGAGAGCACAGCAATTAAAAATTGCGAATTTATTAAAAGTAGCTTTTTTGGAGAGTTTTATTCTCCTATGCAGAAAAGGGCGAATTCTGCATGTTTAACATGACTGCGCGTGTGGCACAGTTTAATTGGCGAGATGCGCGCCTTCAGAAACGTGTAAAAACAAATTCGCGCGAGCTTTTTTTTTTCCCTTTGCAATGGCCAGCGAGCGGCAGCTCTCTTGCCATTTTTTTTCTGCGAGGAAAAAGGACAATCGCCCATTTATTGGCGCGAACAGCCGCTATATGCCCGTCGCCCCCTCTCTGCATACGATATTTTTAAAACTGGCGAGATTGAGGTTCTCGCCAGCCGCGAGGCGAGTTTTACACAAATAAAGAAAACTTGGCGCGTTTTTTCGGAACTCGTCATTTCTCTGCGTGCTTTCTGCGCGATTTTTCTCCAAAAATGGCGAATTTCGAAATAGCGCTGCTCTCTGCATAGGCCCCTGTGTGTCAGGTCCAAAACATGAAAGCCGAGTATCAAGTTCGAATATGAATGGGAAGTATGAAAGGAGCATCTAAAGCTTAGCACCCTTTTGTCTATCTCGGCCCGTGGCAAGTAGAGGCGTTAATCCGTAAGGCACCTTTTCTTGTGCTTGAAGACACCTTATGGTTTTATTCGAGTGAATATAGTTATATTTACTAAGGCCGTTCTGGAAGATGTCTTATGAAGAAGCACGGCTTAGTAAATGTGGCCCCGATCCTATAAACCGGCCATGTGCACTTTTACTGTATATCCTAAGGCTACAGCCAGGTGATGCTGGAGCCGGGCGCTCCCGCTTGCACTGGCCGCGATGAAACACAGTGCTGCAATGTTTGGGCCAGCGTGAGCGAGAGCCCGCGCAAGCAGCAATTTGATTTACCGTCGCTCGCACGGGCGTGTCACGTGAGCGGCTCGCCCAATGAGGCGAACCATCCCGAGTTGACTATCACATGGCCGCTGGTGTCCCACCGGCACCGTACCCCAACACACCACCCCCAATTCCCCAACCGACCCTACCCCCTCCGCGGCGCGACATCTAGCCGGCCACAAATCGCCCGCCACGCGTGACGTCACCTGTGGATCATGAGCTCCAGCGCGCTCGTTATCCTGCCTGGCCGCAGCCTAAGAGAGATGCTGCACAGTTTTCACTTTACCTGGCCAGCCCGCAGACCTGGAAACGCTTTGACTTCCGAAAAGTTGAATCCATAAGCTTCATTTATCCAAATAACATCAAGTGCTGAAAAGAAGAATCGTTTTGTAATAACCGCAAGCGGATGGATTTTTTGACTGACACAGAATCGTTGGTGCAAAACGTCTGTTCTTCAACTATATTCAACTACAATGTACTGTAATTAGATTATAACGTATTTATGGACCAGCTGCAATCAGAGAGTAGGAATCAGATACAGAGTTGTTACTGATCCCATTGTGATTGAATAGCACATAAAATGACATGATTTAAGCCCTATCAACCTGGTTGTGGAATATTGCCATTCTTCTGGATATCCCAGAACCAGTGGGTAGTGCATGACTGTGCATTATTATCACAATATCTTACAGGCATACCCCTAACGTACGCAATGGTTCCAGACAGTATGGTAATCGAATGTACGTAACGTGAGCACTACCTTTTCCCCCCTTTATCGAGCATTTACTTTCTGCATCGTCATATACGTGCCTAACTGATGTAAATAACGCATGTGTACAGGCCTGTATTCTCCCCGCTGCGCCAGTCTTCGGTAACAGGTAGGGAGCCAGTATTAGTCTTGTCTAGAGGTGTGCTGACAGGCGCTTGTGCGGAGCTGCGTTTGCCTATTGGCGATCTGTTCCTTACTCCGTTAGTGTACTTAAAGTGATTGTACTTAAAGGGAGTTTCCTTAAACCAGGGGTATGCCTGTCACAACATATCATAACAATGAACTTTATCATAATATATGATTTTTCTCATGGTAATGCCTGCACGTACGAAATATGATCGCAGGCCGTTACACTTATGCACACATCAGCCAATTGTGCAGTGGACAATCTGTGACCTGTAATGATGTCAAGGTTACAATAACAGATTACCACCCTCCACCGCGGGTTGTGTTAGCTCGTGCTAAATGAGGGTCATATCAAAACAACTGCATTGCTCATTTGGATATGAAAAGTATCATTGAAACAAATTCAATTGCAGCAGTTTGAGATACAGATGTATCCACCTTTTGGTTTTTTTTTTTCGGCACCGGGCAAGCTGTGGGGACCGGCGAACGGACCCGAATGTGTGATGATTATCGTTTTGGGGGCGCCCAAAGCCACGAGTTACGCGTGTTCCCCAACAAAACGACAAGTTTGATACATCATGTACTTGGGTGTGTCTAGTGTTTGTGCTCGGGGTAACTCACCCTTAGTTGTAGATAGGATGTTTGGGAAGAGGTAATATAATGTAAGTCCGTACTGGGTCACTTTTGTCACATAGGACACATACCTCACTCTCTTCATATTTTGTGTCTGGAGGATCAACCCACCTGGTATGACTTAAATCAGGTTAAATCCCGCAGTTACCTATACGATGCTACTCTGGATAAGCGGTTATGGGGAAAACAATAGGCGCTTCCGTCCAAAATGTTACTGACCCGACGATAGTAGGAGCATTAAAGACTATTGAACAGACACTGTCAAGGCATATAAAAAAATATCAATTGCAGCTAAATATGAGATAAGCAATAGATATTTAAAACCATGCGGCCAATTTTAGGGATGCAGGCCAGGCTGGGAGTATACCACAATATTCTTATAAAGGACACAGTGGTCCAACCCTAATATTACAGTGTGTTTTAAATGTAAATTCTTTTTACAACCATTAAACTTTAGTGCTCAAGAAAATATAACTCAAAGCACGTGGTACCCAACTAGGCCCAGATTCACAAACTGGACTAAGCTTTGCATACCTCTTGCCCTTGATAGATGTGGAGTAAGCATTGCTAAAAACTTACACCTTTTGTGGGAATTTGGGCTAAATATCATACAAGCGTACACTAACTTTCGAAGTACTCCCAGCCAGGAAGTGGATAAAAAGGCTTTTTGACTGGCAGAGTGGCGGTGACATCGTGCCCATTTTGACGGGGACGTACCGTTTTACAACTATTTCCCGGACCGCCCCGCGGACTTTCTATATAAAATTAAATTTTGTCCGCTTATCAGGTCCACCCCTTCACCTCCCCCGAGCGCTCCAAACTGTAACGCGGAACGCATGGACGTCATCTAGCGCGCTCCTCCCTCGCTCCTGTGCGAGTACGCGGCAGGCGCCCTCCTCGAAGACATAACGCGCCTACTGTGACCCCCAGAGTTCGGCTTCCAGGGTCTGAATGAGTACAATGCCACCGTCGTGGGACACGATTGGCCCGCCGGCCGATCAGTAGGAGCCCCACAAGTTATATTTTATCGGTAGGATTTGCTGCTCCTCTCTCTCTACTTGAAGTGGTAAGCTGGCGGACTCCACCTCCCAAGTATATATGTGGGGGGGGGGGGTCGGGACTGGGAGGCTGGAGGTAGGGGAATGGTGGGAGATGCGAGGTGGGGGAGATGGAAGCGTGGGGAGTTGAGGGGCGGAGGTAAGCGGGGGCGATGGAGGAGATGAGCTGAGAGCGGTGGGAGCGGTTGGGAGCGAGGGCGGGGGAGCGGGGGGTGAGCTGAGGCGGAGGGAGCGGGGAGAGTGAGGCGCGAGGGAGCGGGGGCGAAGACTGATAGGCGGAGGGAGGCTGGAGAGGCTGAGGGGGAGGGGAGGCGGGGAGAGGGATGGCGAGTAGGGCGAAGGGGGTCGGGTAGATGAGGCGAGAGGGACTGAGGCGGGGGGAGCTGAGGGTGAGCTGGGGAGGAGAGGGGGGGGGAGCGGGTGGTGCGCGGGGGATGGGAGCGGGGGAGACTGGGAGCGGGGGGTAGATGGGAAGGCGGGGGATGCTGAGGAGCCATGCGGGGTGACTGGGCGAGGGAAGTGGGGGGAAGCGAGTGTAGGCGTAGTGGGCGGGGAGCTGGAGGGAGGGAGCTGGAGCGGGGGAGCTGGGCGGGCAGCGGAGGGAGCGGAGGGACGCTTAGGGGAGATGAGAGTGCGGAGAGCAGTGCGGAGAGGTTTGAGGTCGTGAGGCGGAGGGGGTGGTGGGGGGAGATGAGGGGGAGGGGGCTGAGGGCGGAGGGAGTGGGAAGATGCTAGGGGGGATGGGAGGGAGCGAGGTGGAGGGGGGTGGGAGGAGATGAGGGCTAGGGCGATGAGCGTGTGGGAGCTGGGGTGATGTAGCTGGATCGTGGCCGTGCGGGGGAGAGCTGGGAGCGGGGGGAGCTGGGAGCGGGGGGAGCTGGGAGCGGGGCGAGCGGGGGAGCTGGGAGCGGGGGGAGCTGAGGGCGGAGGGAGTGGGGGGAGCTGAGGGCGGAGGGAGCGGGGGGGAGCGGAGGGCAGGGGGAGCGGAGGGCAGGGGAAGCTGGGAGTCCCATTTTTGCCATCCCAATGTCCCGGTTCTGTCTCAAGGAAATATGGTCAGCCTACTGGAGAGAGAAAAAGAGATAGAGACCAACTTAGTAGGAGGGCCCATAAACAGATTAACCTACATGCCATGTGGTGAGACAAAAGAGACATGTGACCATACCTGAGAGCGATACCTGGGAAATATGCAAAGAAAAAGGAATATTTTGTACATATTTATTTGTTTATTTATTTCCCAAGTATATCAAGTATTCTCCCAGGTATCTTTTTTTTCTCTCCCTACCTCCAGAAAAATCCGTTTCCAGTCTGGCTGTGAATAACACCATACTCGATAGTTAGGTATGACGTAACATTGGTTTCCTGTGTTAACCATAACAGATCTTAGTGACTCTACGATGAATATCATTTAGGCTGTAATGAACTCATTCAATAACATTCATTAAAAATAACACCAATCTTTTACAGGAGTAAAACCTGGTTACGGTCACAATATTTGCTTTAGTGAAGACCCTGTTAATAATAATGTGCGTTGACCTAGGTCCTAGGTTAATATCACATTAAATAGGCTACTGGAGCTTAGTGAAGTTGAGTCTATCTGTACATAAAAATCGCAGTTATCCAGCTCAGTGGGTTGGAAATGAACCACATTTTTATGAAATGGGACAAAGCTGCTCTATGGTAGAGAATGTGCAGAACAGAGCATTGCAAAATGTAATCATTATAGTTCGTGCGATCACCAGTACTGTGGTGTTGGATATAACAATGACATATTTTCCTCTCACTTGGCTGAAATTACAAACTGCTCAGTGATTGTTCATTATGTGAATAACATCATTCAAACAAATATAAAGACATACCAGCGGTAAATATAGAATCAAAGCGAGTCAAAAACATTTTTAAATGGTTTTCTAACCTTAATCCACATTAACACCGGAGAAATCACTGTCAGTTTGTTGCTCTGGACATAAACACCCCCTTGTGTCCTGCAAAAACACAAACATGTTTTAATAGACAATAGGTACAAACCATTTCAGTCCTGCCTCACTGAAATCATGGCAACTGAATGAATATGAACCCTTGCAAACAAAGAGGCAGCTTTGAAGTCTATGCTTCCATTTCAATATACTGCAATTGTCTCACTCGTTGAAGACATAATGTTTGCCAATGGATGTCAATTTTTGGTCCATAACCTGCAACTTTTACTAATTTGTGTCATTGGAGATCAACATCTTTACAATGTTAATAAAATTATGTATTAAGCTCAAAAACTATTTTTATTTGCAATCAAATTGACACTACCAAAGGCATTCTGAACACGTGTGACCATATCAAGCTAATACAGTACAGGCAGGCCGTGGTTGCCAACGGAATCCGTTCTGGAAGTAGTGTTGGATAGTGAAACCGTTGTAAAGTGAGTCCCATGTTAATCAGTGGCAGTGAGCGTCGGATAACGCATTCAGGCGTCAGATAATGCATTCCGGTGTCGAAAAACGGCCCATAGGGAGGCATTGTAAAGCGTTGGATATGCCATTCGTTGTAAAGTGAAACGTTGGATAGCGAAGACTACTTGTATGTGTCCTATAATTGTGTTTTGGGAAGAGTATAATAGCAGGAGTTACATAGAGTAACACACATACTGTACAGTGTATTGAATGAATGTACATACATACATCAATGTGTTTCCTTCTCTGTGTCAAAAAATCTATTATATCTGGCTAACATTTTTGTCTTTCTTGCATCAACACACATCTGCATCAGAGTGTTTACTGTAGCTCAGTTGTTTCCAACCTTTTTTGGAGTAAGGAACCCTATAATTATATTGTGAAATTCTGCAGACAGCAACCCTCTCTAATAGCGCATCTGAGATCAGATGCATTGTAAGGAACCCCAACCCTATCTAATAGCGCGTCTGTGATCAGATGCATTGTAAGGAACCCCAACCCTGTCTAATAGGGCGTCTGTGATCAGATGCATTGTAAGGAACCCCAACCCTCTCTAATAGCGCGTCTGAGATCAGATGCATTGTAAGGAACCCCAACCCTCTCTAATAGCGCGTCTGAGATCAGATGCATTGTAAATTCATCTGTATTTAGTACAATTTTCAAATAACCTGAAAATTGCAGGGAACCCTTTAGGGACGCCTGGTGTAGCTTATTCAGTGCTCCTGCCATGCATTTCTTTGCAATGTGCTACAAACCCCTTTAGCATTAACGGGATAATTTTTGCTCAGCTTAATATATTACAATTACCACACGGACTTGCCCGCTGCTCATACATGCATCCCCTCCTGCGCCTTCCACCTAGACCCCTAATGACAAGCTTATTGGGGGGCTAGCACACTGTTACAGACACCGCACACAAAGAAAGCCTTTCATAGATCCTGAATTGGTGCCCCCCAGAATCTTGTCATAGACCAGGAGAATGGTTGAAAAGATGTTAAAGAAAAAAAAATGGCATATAGAAGACAAAAAGGGAGGGCCGAATATTTTCTGAGAACTTGGACTCCTTTTTTGCGAATTTGCACCGTAAACACCTGACTTACCCAAATTCTGGAAGATCTTTGTCAAAGTGAACATTGTCCTCATAAACCACTTGCAGGTGTTCATTAACAGCGATAACCTTTAACTGAAGAGAGACATATGAAAGTAGTGAGACTACGTTTATTATATTTGTTAACAATAAAAACAGACCCTACAGACCCAGTATCTTCTGTGTGGTATAGAAAACCCCAGAAATTGAAGGCAAATCAGGACCCCCTATTCTGCTCATAGTTCTGATAGAGCATGGTGAATCTATCCCTTCAGCTGTTAGCCTAATTTATATAACACTAGCTGATATACCCGGCGTTGACTGGATGTAATTTTGGGGGGGCGAGTGACAGGGTTGGGCTTCCCCCCCCTTGACAGCAAGGTGGGTGACTGAGTTGATTGAATGGGTGGTTGAGTTTGACTGAGTTAATTGAGTGGGTGGGTGGGTGACTGAGTTGATTGAGTGGGTGACTGAGTTGATTGAGTGGGTGGGTGGGTGACCTTGACTGGGTGGATGACTTGGTGGGTGGGTGACTGGGTGGGTGACTGGGTGGGTGGGTTGACTGAGTTGATTGATTGGGTGGGTGACTGAGTTGATTGATTGAGTGGGTGGGTGACTGAGTTGATTGATTGAGTGGGTGGGTGGGTGACTGAGTTGATTGATTGAGTGGGTGGGTGGGTGACTGAGTTGATTGAGTGGGTGACTGAGTTGGGTGGGTGGGTGACTGGGTGGGTGACTTTTGACTGGGTGGGTGGGTGAGTGAGTGGGTGAGTGAGTGGGTGAGTGAGTGGGTGGGTGGGTGGTTGAGTGACTGGGTGAGTGGGTGGGTGAGTGACTGGGTGAGTTGGGTGAGTGGGTGGGTGAGTGACTGGGTGAGTGAGTGGGTGGGTGGGTGACTGGGTGAGTGGGTGGGTGGGTGAGTGACTGGGTGGGTGGGTGAGTGACTGGGTGGGTGGGTGAGTGACTGAGTGAGTGGGTGAGTGACTGGGTGAGTGGGTGGGTGAGTGGGGGGGTGAGTGGGGGGTGACTGGGTGAGTGGGTGGGTGACTGGGTGAGTGGGTGGGTGAGTGACTGGGTGAGTGGGTGGGTGAGTGACCGGGTGAGTGGGTGGGTGAGTGGGTGAGTGGGTGGGTGAGTGGGTGAGTGACTGGGTGAGTGGGTGGGTGAGTGGGTGGGTGGGTGAGTGGGTGAGTGACTGGGTGAGTGACTGGGTGAGTGGGTGAGTGAGTGACTGGGTGGGTGAGTGACTGGGTGGGTGAGTGACTGGGTTGGTGAGTGGGTGGGTGAGTGGGTGGGTGAGTGACAGGGTGGGTGAGTGACAGGGTGGGTGGGTGAGTGACCGGGTGGATGGGTGAGTGAGTGACAGGGTGGGTGGGTGAGTGATCGACAGGGTGGGTGGGTGAGTGATCGACAGGGTGGTTGGGTGAGTGACAGGGTGGGTGGGTGAGTGACATTGAGTGACAGGGTGGTGGGTGGGTGACAGGGTGGGTGGGTGAGTGACAGGGTTGAGTGAGTGACAGGATGGGTGGGTGGGTGAGTGACAGGGTGGGTGGGTGAGTGAGTGACAGGGTGGTTGGGTGAGTGAGTGAGTGACAGGGTGGGTGGGTGGTTGGTTGACTTTGACTGGGTGACAGTGGGTTGGTGGGAGATGGTGGGTGGGTGACAGTGGGTGACTTACCTTGACCGGGTGGTGGTTCCTGGCGGCAAACGGTTCCCCTCCTGGCACTGATATCCCCGTGGCATCTGGCTGGGGCAGGAGGTGGGTTCGGGAAGTTGGCAGGGGGGGGCAAGAGTTGCAGGCTGGGGCAGGAGGCCCACGCCATGCTTCGCCTCAGTTCCTCGTTGGGAGCGAGGGGGGAGGAGCCTGGAGTTGGCGCAGGAGGGCCGCGCCGCGCTTCCCCTCCGTCCGGGAGCCGGTGCAGCCGGCGTCGGGAGGAGAGTGAGTCGCCCGAGGAGCGTGAGCAGCCGCACGTGCGTGCACCGCCAGGCCGCTGGACGGCTCAGAACACGCAGGTGACAGGGGGGCACCGGGGAAAGGGAGGGGGGACCGACACAGGGGTCAGGGGGGGGGATTTACACCCGTGGGCAGGGGAGGCAATATCCGGTGGGGGTGATACCCGGGGGGCAGGGGGACTCAGCAGGAGACAGGAGGGAGAGGGAGAAGAAGAGAGTGGCCAGGCGAGGCTGAGACGCTCCGGTGAGGAGGTGCTGTGCCTTGCACGGGAGAGGCGGAGAGAGCCGGAGGAGCGCTCTCGGGGATGGGGAGCTGGGGGAGCGGCCTATGAGAGGGGAGAGCCGCAGAGAGCGTGCTCTGTGTGGGAGAGGGGAGGGGGAGCGCTGGGGAAGGGTGAGAGTCGGGGAGGGTGAGAGTCGTGGGAAGGGAGCGGTGTGTGTGAGGTAGAGCGCCAGGGAAGGGTGAGAGTCGGGAGGATGTGAGTGCCGGCGAAGGGAGCGGCCTGTGGGAGGAGATAGCAGGAGAGCGCGTTTTCTGGGGGGCCAATGAGAGCCGTGGGGGGGCGGGACACAGGGGGGGGGCAGACACATTGGCCAATGAGAGCCGTGGGAGGGCGGGCGGACCGACGGACCAAGGTCTCCAGACACTCTCAAACAAGATTTTTGATTATATAGATATAGATTAGCTAGCCTATGATAAACCTCCATTAATCATAGCGCAGTATTGAATAAAGAAAATAACGTTGCAAAATCCATGATTTACTCCCATAAAAAGCATGGCACTGTTTGTAACGTGTGAATAAGCTCACTACAACTTAAATGATATTCATCCCATATTTACTAAGCTAATAATAATAATAATAATAATAGCATGTTCCTGTTAATAATAGCATGTTCTTGCTGCTAGTTTTACGTAGCGCTTTACAGAGACATTTTGCAGGCACCGGTCCCTGCCCCGTAGAGCTTACAATCTATGATTTTGGTGCCTGAGGCACAGGGCAATAAAGTGACTTGTCCAAGGTCACAAGGAGCCGACACCGAGAATTGAACCACGAGGTTCCCCGCTTCAAACTCACTGAGCCGCTCCTTCTCCCTAAGCTCAGTTAAAGTAAACACCGGTAAATTCTGTTATTTAAGTTATATCTACGATGGAGTTACTTCAAACCAGACACTGAAAAAGTGTTTGAGGAGCAATATGGGAGATGGACTGGGAGTAATTCCAAGGATTAAGTAACGTCACATTATTTGAAGATAATGCAGTGTTATCCTGAAACAACATGACGTTAAGTCCAGGCTAATAAACTCAATTATGGCTGTTATTATTGCAAATACTTACCATGCTGAATATAGTGTTACATTCCTGGTTTAAGTTACAGTATGTCACATTATTAGCCTTGATTTAACATTGTTTAGTAGATCTAGCCTTAAAGCCTTATTCACGCACCTCAAATATTCAAGAAAATTGCATTCTTCAGGCTTCATGAAGTTAAAAGGGTTGCAATGATCGTGATGGGTCTATATACAATTTTATTTTACATCTTGCATACTATTAAAGAGGGAATCCAAGCGGCACTTTAAAACAAAAAGAGATTTACATTTTTTTTATGATTGCAGCCTTTGATTACCTTTATTGAAAACGCATTACCTAACCTGCCGATAGATTAGTTGTCCTGAGATCGATCAGCAAAATCCTGCTTCCAGGGTTCACTAAATGGCCGCCTTTCAGTTTCCATCAATCCTTCAGTCAGTGTAACTCAGCAGCTACAGTGTATTTTTATATTACTATTGTAACATTACCTATTGTTACAGTTTGCAGCTCAAACTGCTGGGAATATTGGCAACAAATTACCACAAACAGGAAAGTGTTACAAAGATCTAGCAGTGCTGGGGAGGTTTGCTAAAACCTGCTATAGAAATCAAAGGATGCACAGTATATTCAAACTCCTAAAAAATGGCATTGTTGAATAAAAAAAAGGTAGTAAGTAGTACCTATTACTACAGAAGTGATGTATTTAAAAAAAAACATGCAGGATATTGCATGGATTGCTCCTTTAATCTGCATAGCACTTATTGTATAAATTAAACATATATAGCTCCATTATAAAATAATTCAATTAACAGCCATAATAATAACAATATAGTATTAATACAATAATGGTTAATGATGTTCAGGATTGATATCCAATCAAAGTTATACATATATACTATTGTATATGTAGCCCGCCTCTGTGACTACTAAATTATGTAAGGGGTTAAAGGCCTTAATGGGTTTGACTGGATGGGATCACCCTGGTATTGCCTCTCCCCATCGTGGTATGTAGGATGTCTTGTGACCAGTGATGTCACCATATGGAGATAGAAGGGTGTATATAGCTCCTCCCAATGTTCTAGAACAGGTCCCTCTAAGTTCTGAGAGCCTCACAGTGAGTCCTGTAAATATGTTTGTGTATAGATATGTATTTTAAGAGTGTCCTGTCCCTGTTCATTGTTTTAAGTTAAGGAACGTGCCCCATATAGTGACAGCTCATAGTAAAGGCAACAAAGGTAATGTCCTCAGCACTCTTGAGAATAAACTGAAAAAACCACTGGAATGGGCCAAGATTCTTCTCATTCTGGAAGAGTAAGCATGTGCTCGGAGGGAGTTCTCAGAGTAGTAGCTCTAGAGCATAATCGGATTGGCCCCACTGGATGGTCCTCAGTAAACTCAAGAGCCAAGATTTATGGACTACAGATGCAGCGTCATTTACTGCCTCCTTGCCACGGACCGACAGGCTGAAATCTGCGGCATCCGAAAGCATTGGCATTTTGCAACCCGGAAAGATTAAAGCAGTGTTAATCGTCCATGCCCAGACAGTCTGTAATACTGTAGCTGCGCAGAGGAGTCCCAGAGAGAAGCTGTCTCTCTCTGTGTCTCCCTGAGCACCTGTTATAGCGATCAAATGTTTTATTATTTTTATTTATATACTGTATTGAAGCAAGGGTCTCCAGAGGTGAACCCCATTAATTTCAACTGAGGACCCCCTGCTTCCGGAGATATAGACCTCCGTAGGGGGTGCCAGTAGTCACTCCGGCTAGGCCCACGTGGTGTGTGGCGCGGGAGCTTTTAACCCAACCCGGAGCAGCTACCGGCACCACCTACAAAGGTCTATATACCCGGAGTTTAAATTAATGGCGTTCACCTCTGGAGAGCTTTTATTATACTTATATGCTATATAAGTATAATAAAGAATAATATAAGTATTAAGAATAATAAAGTATATAAGAATAATAAAACATTTGATCTCTGTAACAGCTGCTAAGGGAGACACAAAAGAGCTTCTCTCTGGGACTCCTCTGCACAGCTATTACAGACGCATGGCTGGTCCAGTAGGATTAACTCAGCGGTGGTCCCATTCAGAAGCAGGGACCACTCAGGAAGTTTACCATCCCAGTTTATCGTCCCAAGCAGTTTACGGCTTTCTTGGTCGCAATCTGGTGCCACAACCTCACGCGCCCAAAGAGGCAGTAAGATGTTGCTACATCTGTAGGTACAGTATGCTGTCCACAGCAATGGATACTGATCCCAGAGAGAAGAGTGTGTACCCCCAACATGGGACATTATCGATGTCATGCAGGAGGTTGCCAATCTAACCAATTCTAATGGAAACAAGCATAAATACCTCCCCAGCGCAGGAGGGAGAGCTACCAGGGGGAAAAGCTTAGCATAACCATACTGTTTTCCACCAGTTAATGTCCCAAGTGAAGTATGTCTTTTGTATGGCAAGCATTATAGACAGATGTGAATAAAGCTCTTGTGAAAAGTTCCTGGCGCCCATCATTATTCTACCTGCACATCCACGCCCAGCCTGCACCCTGAACAGGTATGAGAGACTGAGCATTGCTATGTATATACAGTAGTTGAACTCTATGTAAACCCCTTTAATCAAGGAGGGTTACGTTTGGCGCCCAATGTGGGACTAGACATGCAAAAGAAGGTTTTCCCCTTTAAAAGAAGCACTGCTGGGGAAACTATTTTGTATATATACATACCTATATACAGATAGCAAAAAATACTGTTTGCTCATTTGCATGTCTTAGACAGGTCTGATACCCCATCTTTCACCATTATCACCCAGCACACAGCACTTCCACTGCAGCAAGGGATTCTGGGAAATGACATGCACATGTGCACACAGTGCCACCTTTTGTCTCTAGCTCACATTACATGAACAACCCTTAAGCCAAGGCATGCTGCTTTAAACACAGCTTTAAAACATAGCCTGGGTTGAGATGAAAAGCCAGTAAAACCACTCACAGACAGACTTTTTCGACCTTGTGGGTCTCTTAAGTGTTAGGTTGGTTGTACAAGAGCCAGTACCTCCTTTGTGATGCTTTGCCAGGCCTTTACTGCAGCTGTCTTCAGTTGTTGTTTGTTCGTGGGTCTTTCTGCCTTAAGTGTTGTCTTCAGCAATTGAAATGCATGCTTGATCGGGTTGAGATCAGGTGATTGACTCGGCCATTGCAGAATATTACACTTCTTTGCCTTAAAAAACTCCTGGGTTGCTTTCGCAGTATGTTTTGGGTCATTGTCCATCTTTAAAGTGAAGCGCCGTCCAATCAACTTTGCTGAATTTGGCTGAATCTGAGCAGACAATATATCCCTATACACTTCAGAATACATCCGGCTGCTTCTGTCTTCTGTCACATCATCAATAAACACTAGTGACCCAGTGCCATTGTAAGCCATGCATGCCCATGCCATCACACTGCCTCCACCGTGTTTTACAGATGATGTGGTATGCTTCGGATCATGAGCTGTTCCAAGCCTTCTCCATACTTTTTTCTTCCCATCATTCTGGTACAGGTTGATCTTAGTTTCATCTGTCCAAAGAATGCTGTTCCAGAACAGGGCTGGCTTTTTTAAATATTGTTTGGTGAAGTCTAATCTAACCCTCTATTCTTGAGGGTTATGAAAGGTTTGCACCTTGTGGTGAACCCTCTGTATTTTCTCTCGTGAAGTCTTCTCTTTATGGTAGACTTGGATAATGATATGCCTACCTCCTGGAGAGTGTTCTTCACTTGGCTGGATGTTGTGAAGGGGGTTTTCTTTACCATGGAAAGGATCCTACGATCATCCACCACTGCTGTCTTCTGTGGACGTCCAGGCATTTTTGTGTTGCAGAGCTCACCAGTGCGTTCTTTTTTTCACAGAATGTACCAAACTGTTGATTTGGCCACTCCTAATGTTCCTGCTATCTCTCTGATGGATTTTCTTTTTTTTTTTTTTCAGTCTAAGGGTGCCCTGTTTCACTTGCATTGAGAGCTCCTTTGACCGCATGTTGTGGGTTCACAGCAATAGCTTCCAAATGCGAATGCCACACCTGGAATCAACTCCAGACCTTTTACCTGCTTAATTGATGATGAAATAACAAAGGAATAGCCCACACCTGTCCATGAAACAGCTTTTGAGTCAATTGTCCAATTACGTTTGGTCCCTTGAAAAAAAAGTGGCTACATATTAAAGAGATGTAATTCCTAAACCGTTCCTCCAATTTGGATGTGAATACCCTCAAATTAATCAAAGCTGATAGACTGCACTTTAAGCCCATATTCATTATTTAACTGTAACTTGAATTTATTTTGGTACCCAGCCGAAATAACAAAACTTGTATCAGTGTCCAATTATTTCCGGACCTAACTGTATACACTGGCGACACACTTTATTCGAGCTCGGCTAGTCCCACGAATTCGGGTATACCCGGGTGTATTGAGGTTTGTGACTGTTTTCTGCCCGAGTGCATTGGGTTATTTTCCAGGCAGGGATTGAAGCATTTTATTCCCGCTGGCTGCAATACTGCACAGTATATATATATATATACTGCATTACAATTCATGAATTTATGCCATCTGGTAGACACGCGAAGCATTGCAGCCTATTAAATCCTAATCATTATCATTTAACAGATCAGCCGCCCGTCAGCCAGGCATGAACCCAGGCTGGGAAGGCAAACGCAACGGGGCTTGTCAGAGGTGAGAAGCGGCGCATTCCAGGTATCTGCCAGGTACATACTGGGTATTTGCTCGAATAAAGTGTGTCGGTGCAGTATATATTATTTTTTTTGAAGCAGTGGTCTCTGGAGTTGCACCGTGTTCATTTCAGCTCCAAAGACCTCCTGCTTCCTGAGATACTTACCTCCGAAGAGGTGCCAGTATCTCTGCGCAATATAAATGATCCGCGTCACTTGGGCCAATAGGAAGCCGCAAGGGATGATGTCACAACTTCCTATTGGCTCACATGGCGCGGGACATTGAACGTCACCATTTCGATAGCCCAGACTAGCCCCGACTGGGCTGCTATCGGCACCCCCTTCCAAGGTAAGTACACAAAAATGTGTCCACCGGAGTGCCTCTTAAATGCTTCTCTTCTGCTCCAAGGTCTTCTTTGTTGAAAGGTCACATTGCAGGAGTGGGTGTGTAATTACTAAGGAGGAGGGAAGCTAATGGGCACCTGGAACTTATGAAAGACCCTCAGTAATTGACATCTAAAGTTTTATTTTTGTGTTATGTTTTTAAGCACAATCAACAGAGAAGATACTGTACATGCAAAGCAGGACTGGGTATGAAGTTGCCATAATGGGGTGGAGGAATCCTTTGCTCCTAAGGAACTAACTGGAGCCTCATGAAACATAAAAGCCATGGGCTGACTAGCACAGAGAGCTTTTTATTATTATACGTTAATTAGCAAATTGACTCATGATTGTACCAACAACCATAAATAGAAAGTACTAGCTGATCTACCCGGCGTTGCCCGGAATTTAATTTTCCCGCTCCCCGTCTCTTTCTCTGCTCCCCCTGTCTCTTTCTCTGCTACCCCTGTCTCTTTCTCCGCTCCCCCTTTCTCTCGACTCCCCTCTCTCTCTCGGCTCCCCTCTCTCTCTCTCGGCTCCCCCCTCTCTCTCTCGGCTCTCCCCACTCTCTCCGCTCCGCCCTCTCTCTCCCCATTCCCCTCTCTCTCTCCCCCACCTTTCTCCCCCCTTTCTCTTTCTCCCCTGTTCACATGAATCTGTTCCCCCCCCCCCTTTGACATGAAGGCGCCCTCCCCGTTGTCAGCTCAGTTCCCTCCCCCCTGCACAGCTTGCCCCCCCCCTCACAGCTCCGGCACCCCCCCCCCTCGCATGGCTCCGCCCCCCCCCTCGCACAGCTCTGGCACCCGTGGGGGGTGGCGGGGGCACGCAGGGGAAGCGTGCTGTGGGGGCGGGGCTGGTTCCCGGCGGGTGGTGGCGGTGCCCTGTGGGGGAGAAGTGAGGCAGTGTGCATTGGTGGCGGCGGCGCTGCCGAGGAGCTTGGGTAGCGGTGCCGGCGGCACCGGGGAGCGTTGCTAGTGGTGTGACCGGAAGGGGGGAGAGAGGTGAGGCGGACGTGGGTAGCGGTGCCGGGGACCGTTGGGGGGGGGGGGAGAGAGTGAGGGAGCGGGTGGAAGTGTAAGATCAGCGGCGGTGAAGTAGCTTTGTGAGAGGAGTAGCAAAGTAGTCACTGTGTGGTCCTGACAAGTGAGCTGCCAAGTCGAAGTGAGGCCAAGAGGCGCACGCGGTGTGAGGGGGTACGCCCTGCTGTGCCCTCAGCCCACCCCGCAGGCCAATGAGCTGTGGCCGGCCGCCGGCCAATGACAGGGGCACAAATACACACACAAACACTATTTCAGTCTTATATATATATATAAATAAGATTAAAAACTTCTTCCCACGTTGTCGCTACTGAATTAAAACACAGTTTATATTTGCACTTTCTTGGGGGGAAGGGGTGAAGGTATGGATGTATTGTGTTAAGCTTTGTTAATAGGTAAACTGGTGTTGTTATAATGTTGGCAACATCTGTATATACTCATGAATGTGTTCATGCGTATTGTGCATATCCCCAAGCCTGCTTCACTCACCGTGTTATCACAACATACTGTTGTTAGGCTTCAGACAAGGATTTTGGGTAGTGATGTGCTCCCAATTGGCAACGTTATTCCATGCATTCATTTATAATGGTAGAATAACGTTTAAAAAGTGTAAATCTTTTTTTGTTATATTGTTTGAGTTCTCTAAATTTATTGCAATTATTTCTGCCACACAAGAAGGTACCTTTCAAGTAACAAAGGTCTGTTTGCAGACACAACAGCAGGAACCTCTGAAAACATACAGGTTACTGTACGTGCAAACACAGGAGAGCTACTGTACCTATCAAAGTTTCCCAGCTGCAGGGAAATTGCACAAATTGGCTTTTTTCTTTGACAAATCTAGTGATGTCTTGCTTCCAGAATATTTCCTAAAGTCTGCTTCAATGGAAAAAAAAACAACAGGGACCGTTTAGGAGGACCACATATGGATATGAGAATTGATGCTTAGAGAGGTATTTTCACCCTGCATTAAGTTACAGTACAGTATTGCTCACATCTTTTACTCCATGCTTTTGGGGAGCTGTTAGATGAGTGATGGGGACACATGCTACAAAGGCATGTACTGTATCACATTCTGTATCTTTGTCTGTCACTTTTTTGCCCTTAGGATCACAAATCTCCACCAATACTTGGCATAAAGATCTGCATGTGATATAAGACAGATGCAAACAGCATGTTCTCTACCTTTCTGGAATGTCAAACCTCCTCCTTTGTGTTCGGTACAGTATGAAGAATGAGGGAGAGAAGTGTCTACTAGGCATACCTGCTGAGTGCTGAAGTCAAACCCCAGGTAATATGCAGCAGATGCCATGGGAGAAGAGTCTTGCTTGTGTTTCAGAGATCACAAACAGTGCAGCCAACGCTCAGATCTGCACCTTCCAACTCCCTGTATGTCTGACACTGATGCCTGTGCTGCTGCTGCTTTCTTTGTGATAAATTAGTAACCAATTGAACTCTGGTTTGTTTTAGTTAAAGTAAACGACGTGACGTGACGGCACTGAACGGTATGGTAAATGGTTTATTCTTAAAACACACACACAGATTTCAGCTCCCCCGCCTCTTCTCTTGACTTCCTGTAGTGTAACAAGGTTTCTTTCCTCAGTCTCACATATGTTGCTGTAATATGATTCCCCTTGTGAAATGGTCTATGGTTCCAGCAGACTAAAATGACACAGGGACTTGTGCACTAAAATCATACTGGTTTATTTTTGTTGTGTGCCTAATTGATACAATTTAAATAAAAAATTCTCTGTGTTTTTT
Organism: Ascaphus truei; assembly: GCA_036426205.1. Taxonomy (NCBI): domain Eukaryota; kingdom Metazoa; phylum Chordata; class Amphibia; order Anura; family Ascaphidae; genus Ascaphus; species Ascaphus truei. Next base: position 286,826,568 of record CM071568.1, on the reverse strand, counting down.
TTTTAAATATTTATAATTAGTATTAATAAATATACATAATTACTGTAATATTAGTTGGAACAGCCACACTGAGAATATATTTATATTTTGCTAACCTACATACAGTAGTGAAACATTTGTGCTGCATCACATACATTTTTGGTTGATAAATACTGTAGCAACGTAATTCTGCACTTAGAATACAAACCGGCTTTTTAGGGTTTATACCAGGTTCAACTTGGCAGTTGATTTTGTTGCACTTTACGCCTAGCGCAGACCCGTTCAATGTGGCCAAAAGAATTTAAAAAAAGAAACATTTGCATGCTGATTGCGCAGATTGATAAATTAATGGTTAGTTAGTGCAGTTGTGCGCAAACTGGGGGGCGCAAGACTTTATTGGGGGGCGCGGCGGTTACAGAGGCCCCGCGCTTCTTGTCCACACGTCTCCATGGCAACGCGGCGTCGAATGCCGCCCATTACCATGGAGACGTGGCGTCAAATGACGCTGCGGGTCACGTGACGTGACATGACCCTGCAGCATCATGTGACACTTCGTTAAAGGTAAGGGGAGGCGCGATCGAGCACAAGAGCAGGCCGGGGTGCAGCGCAGGGAGTTTGCGCACCCCTGAGTTAGTGCATAGCTGCACACAAGTGCAGTTTAAAATGAGCATACTTGTGCCACTTTTTGCCCCCAAAAAAGCCATTTGTGATGCGAAGTACAGACTCACATAATCTGTGCAAATGTGCTGTCTGTTTATCAAGGGCAGGGACACCAATGTTAACTTCACTTGCACTTTATTTATACTATTCTCCTCTGTAGAGATCTCTGAAAACAAAGCACTGAGCCCTTTGTGAAATGCGGGTCCAGACTCTCTCTTTCTCAACACCCCCTCCCCCCCACTTTCCCCTCTTGATCACTGGTGACGCTCTGGAAGGGGATATAGGGAGGCAGTGAATGGTGGTAGATCATTTGACGCCCCTCACTTTGTTTTTTCGATGCCGGAGTTGTTTGCTCATCGTGCTCGTTGGCAGCTGCATGCAGAGGGCACTGCCTGGTTGAAGGTTGGCTGCAGTGCCAGCTTCAGGGGCTGTCGTCTTGATCGACAGCGGCTTTGGGGTCCGCAGGTGCGGAGTGCGCTAGGTCTACCACAGCCACCGGCCGGCACAGCAAGGGGTGTAAGGAGGCCGCTGGGGCATATGGGCGCAGACCCTTCTTCTGATTTGCAGGATGTCGGGTATCGTTCCTATCCTCTGTGTGTAGGAACTATTCTGCTTGATGCAGGCTGAGGCCACACTAGGGTCAATGGATGGCTGCTATGTGGGCAGCTGGGGTGGCATGCAAGGCCTTCAGCAAGGCTGGGAATCGAGGGGGCAGAGCGTGCAGCATCAGCGGCCCACGTGGATAGGTTGGGGTAAGCATCCAGGCCATGTTCAGGCACAGGGAGGATAAATTGGGATCTCTAATCCATGTTCCTGGTGCAGGTAACATTTGGGTATAGCAGAACCCTGCTGTAACCCGCCAAAGGCGGCAGAGATAAAGTAAAGTGCTGCTGAGATGGATGTCCTCTTGTGGACACATGGAGGTGTCATAGTTAAATAGTAGATGAGGTTGACATATACGTCCATCAAGTTTAACCTATGCTAAAATTAGACAACAGATACTTTGTCCTATATCTATACTTCCTTATTGATTCAGAGGAAGACAAACAAAAAACCCCAGTGTCCTATCATCCAATGATATCCCATAAGGGGGAAAATAAATTCCTTCCTGACTCCAAGAATTGGCAATCGGATTATTCCCTTGATCAACATCCTTCCCATGTATACTTACATGGTATATCCCTATATACCTTTCCTTTCTAAAAAGATGCCCAACCTTTTTTTGAACAAATCTATTGTATCTGCCATCACAGGCTCCATGGGTAATGCATTCCACATTTTAACTGCCCTTATTGTAAAGAACCCTTTCCTTTGTTGTTGGTGAAATCTCCTTTCCTCCAACCTTAAGGGATGCCTCTGAGTCCTTTGTACTGCCCTTGGGATTAATAGTTCTTTTGAAAGCTCCCCGAATATATTTGTATATAGTTATCATATCCCCTCTTAGATGCATCTTTTCTAATGTAAATAAATCTAATTTAGCTAGCCTCTCCTCATAAATTAGATAGTCCGTCCCCTTTATTAATGTGGTGGCTCTTCTCTGCACTCTCTCTAGTTCCATAATGTATTTTCTAAGGAGTGGTGCCCAAAATTGTACTCCATATTCAAGGTGTGGTCTCACTAATGCTTTGTAAAGGGGCATAATTATGTTTACAAATTTTGATGTTAGGCGCGGGATGCATGCGATCTAAGCTGCAGTCCCCTCCCCTCTGCTTGGCATATTGCTGAGTGGGAGGGCCTCCTTAGTGGTCCTGGTGCTGTTTTGTCTCTCAGCGTGGAAGCAATAAGGGGAGGGGCACCACCTTTGTGGGTGGGCTTCAATTCTCCCCTGGTTGGGTTGAACCTGGCATCGTGCCACGGCCGCTTCAGAGAAGAGACAATGTACTCTTCTTCCACCAGGGTGGTGGTCCTGGCTGAAGCCAGGAAGGTTTCAGATGGCTCGAGTGGGCAGGGATCATTGTGCTTTGGGTACCTGGGGCACATCTCACAACTGACAATGAGGTAGGTGATCGGCCGGGCCGATGCAATTCCTGTTTTTTAGGTTAAAGTTGCTTATACATGTGTCACCAGTCCTTCAGCTCATGTTTGGAAATGTTATGCAGGTCTGGCGGTTCTGGGCTAGTTTAAGGGATTAAATAGTCCTGTTAGTGGTGGCTGGTTGAGGGTAAGTGCAGGGTAAACTTACCAGATGAGGCTCAGTTACGGTAATGCCTAGTGGTGGCATGGTTGGCGAATGGGCAGGGCTCATTAGGCTTTGAGTACCTGGGGTTCATCTCGTGGCTGACGTGGGGTCAGCTGAGCAGCTGGGACTTGGGAGGGTCCTGGCTAGCAGGCCATGATTTAAGAGTCATTGACAATACTGGTCGGGCCATGATTTAATAGTCATTGGCCTTACCTGTGGGTGTGTCAGGGTGTCCTAGCCCTCCTGCCTAGCCATAGTTCTTTCCTTGTCCACCGGGTGTGCTGCTGCTTTCTGTTTGCTCTGGGTTCCTCTGTCTGTCTGTCTGTCTGTCTTCTTGTTGCTCCTCTCTCTGTCTTATAGTTCTGCTTCCTGTTGGTTCCCTTGGCTTTGTTTTGAGTCAGACTCCTATGCACATGCTTCTGTCTCTGATCCTGATCTGTTCCTGTACCAGTCCTGTATTTGATTCTGTTCATAGTAAAGGCCCTTGCTGGTAATCTGGCTTGTCCCTGTTTGTTCCCTTGTCTCAGTCCCTGCTCCCCGGTCTCAGTCCCTGCTCCCAGACCTGTTCCTGCTCCCCTGTAATGTTCCAGTCTCCTCGTTGCCGACCCCTGCTTGTTACCCGACTATGCTATCTGCCGCCTGCCTCGGATCTCTGATTGTGACCCCTACTACGCTCCTGCTGTTCCGGCCACCGAGATCCTACCCGCCACAGGAGTCCCCCGTGACAGGGTGGAACACTCTGGCAGGGTTAGCACCCACCCTTTGCTGTATTTGAATAAAATCCACGGCCATAGTACCTCCAGACCTGTATGTGTATGCTTTATTTGTGGGATGTTCTGGATTGAACACACACCCCGCACCGATAAGCCTCTGTCACCGGACAAGGGGACTTTGTGAACAATGGGGTAAGTGCTTTAATTTAACCCTGTGCCTTTAAGGCTACTAATAAGAGATCCTAGTTAGCCTGTGTTACCTATAATGTTTAGCCTTATCCAAAAATAAAAATATAGATGGCTTTATAGTGTATTCATCTATAAAAGTATTGTTGGCTTATAATAATATAATTATATGGCAAACTATTATTTAGGGAGATGAATGTGTAGATATGTGTTCCAATATGAAACACATTCGCACATGCATGTCCTTATTTATAAGAGTTATGGCACGATAGAGAGGCTTCAATTATATAAACATATTTATTAGACCAACAACAGAATATAACAATTTACACAGTAATACTACATATACTTCCTTATAAGGTTTGTACTTATTACAGGCCTAACAAAACAATACAATACAGTTCATACTACCTAACAATACATTGCTATAAAACACAGATATATACAGATTTACAAGTGCACAAGAATTATGATCATAATTACCTTCTGAGCTCTGATTCTCTTTCCTCTCTCCTCCTGTACTTCTCTTTCTCCTTCTCTCCTAACTAACTACCTGACAATCCTTCTGGTTTAAATGTGTTTTCTACACTCATATACATTTTGTAGGAGGTTTTCTTTGGTTGAGGATGTATGCTTAAACCAAATTGTGTTTTTCTCTTTGAAGATCATGGGAGAAACCTAGAAATACCAGATTTATCAATAGATTTTGGACAGGTCAACATACTGAGGGGAAAGAAACAGCAGCTCTTGCGTGGGAATCTAGATGTTAATTCGGGAACCACAGTATTGTTTGTTGAAGTCCCTGATAATCAACAAGAGATGTTTGGACAGGTTGTGAAGTAAAGAAACCATTTGTTGTCAATATCTCTCTCCTGAAATATTTTTCCAGGTGAAGATAGAGAATCTATTTTAAAAAGACCGTTTATGTTTTCCTGCATTTAAAAGCATTCCTTTAAGCAATTCTCTTGGGTAACAGCCTGTGAACGAAGGAACTACATGTTCAATATGTTATCGTTCCGTATCAATCTTTTATTTAACATGTTTATTTTTTACACGCTAGATCCCACAATTGAGGTGTGCATTTATTATTACAATCTATTTTTTTTGTGAGTGAGGCACAGGGAGATAAAGTGACTTGACCCAGAAGGATCCCGGACACTTGGATTCAAGCCAGGTTCACTGACTTCAAAGACAGTATTCTCACACTAAGCTATTCCTTCTACCCTTTCATCCATAGCTATACAAGGTGATCATTTGTATACAGCAACTTAATAAAGGCCTGCAACAGACAAACGCAAATGTGATAATAAACATTGCCTTTACAGTATACAGGTGACTTCCCTTTATATTTAGAGTGAACCTATGGACACACAGGACTTTGGTTGCAAGTGTTGCAGACACAATATTTGATGGAAATGGGAATGCACTTTTTTCAGTCAGTTAATAGTGTGGGATGGGCACATAGACCCAATAAGAGATTAGAAGTACCAAACAGAGTAGGGAGTTCACATGAGTAGAATCTGTTGGGTGCATAATAATAGTTTGCTTGTTTTACCTTCTGATGTTGTTGTTGCCCAATTCTAATCACACTGTTTTCATTACTACTGTACGTACATTACAACTGTAATTGCAGGATTGGTTTCTGAAATCCTTTGTGATGAATTTCTTGCATTGCATTGTGTGGCAGTGTTGTTCCATTTTCAGGCATATGTGTCGTAATTTTTACACTAATGTGTTTAGTTTGGGATGGACTCAGTGGTGGGATTAAAAACTGTTAGCAACCGGTTCTCTCACCTTACCGACCTTTCATAGTGAAAAATCACCATCAGCTTCTCCCCCTCATCATCATCCTTCTTCCCCTCATCATCAGATCTCCCCCAGTGCCCCTCATCAGATCACCACTCAGTCCCCCTCATCATCAGATCGCCCCCAGTTCCCCTCATCATCAGATCGTCCCCAGGCCCCCTCATCAGATCACCACTCAGTCCCCCTCATCATCAGATCTCCCCCGGGTGGCGTCTGCCAGCTTGCTCCGGCATCGCATGTTCCCTCTGCAATTTTTTTCAATATGGCTGCGTGGCGTCACATGACACTGTGTTGCCATGACAACGCGACGCCGTGTAACGTCACGTGGCTGTAACTCGCGTGCTTGCCACAAACCGGGACCGGACCGCGGGGCTGTGGTGGGTATGTGAATACACCGACCTTAGACCACGAAGCCGGTTCTGGATTGCGCAGTTCATAGTCATTCGTAGCCGGTTCAGGGTTGGAGAAGGCAGGGTAATCCAAGAGCGAGCCGGGTCAGAGTTGCAGACGTCAGAATAGTCGATGTCCAGGCTGGAGTTCGGCAACAGGGAGTCAGGTACACACCGCTTCAGCGTAGGAGCTGAAGCATGGGAATGGCCTCTGCGCAAGGAGCGGGAGCGGTCCATGATAAGGTCTCTGCAAGGGGCGAATGCAGCGGATCTCAGGAATGAGGCAAGGCTGGCGCTGGGGATCCAGCGTTTCAGCACAGATACCAGGAAGCAGGCCTCTGCCTGGGGTGAATGCAGGAGGTCTCAGGAACCAGGCACTGGGAAACCAGCGCTTCCGCACAAGAGCAGACCTCTGCAGCAGGTCTCAGGAACAAGGCAGACTAGCACTGGGGATCCAGCGCTTCAGCACAGGAAGCAGACCTGCAGAGGCAGCAGGTCTCAGGACCAAGGTAGAGTAGACATTGTAGGAGTTTGTTGCTGCTGTAGGGAAGGCCTTTGCAGTTAGGGACTTTGCCCTTTAGCAGTGAGTTAGAGTTCAGGGACACAGCTGCAGTGCTGCGCGGCCCTGATGGTTGTGGTCTGAGAACAGACCCCTATGAAGAGAGAGATTGTTGCAGAGTGGGATCCCCCAGCGGACAGCTCTCGCGTGGAGATCACGTCGCTGAGGAAATCACGGATCCTTTGCGAAGAGATCAGCGGGCCCAGGTGCTGGCGCACTGGGCAGGTATCGTAACTAAGTGCACCAACAAAGTACACACACATTGTGGGCAGCGCTGTCTCACATACCAAGGAGGTGGGGTGTGGGACTTTGGGGTGTGGTGGACACGGTGTGGGGTACATGGTGTGAGGTTACTGTTGCGGCCAAGCTTAATCTAAAGCTTGCCCGCATTTGTCCCGGCCATTTAAATTTTGGCGCCGGAATTGGCCGCGTGCCAGCCGCATCTCACGGCTGCGCTCGGCCGGTTCTCCAATCAGTGCTAATGGCGCTGAACAATAGAAGCGCCTGCGGCGCTGGAAAGGAAAAAAAAAGCCCGCGTCTTAACGCGTTTGTAAATTAACCGCGGAGGGGGCCGCCGTAGACTAAGGGCGGCCGCCACTGTATAGACCTGCGAGGCAACAGGGTAGTTGTACTATTAGGGGTACAGAGTGATACAGTTGCTAATGTTATTGTCTGTTGCCTATACAGTAACTGTTATATTGTGGGTCTGTTACAGTAAGGCCTTTCTATTTTATTCCTTTGTGAGTAATGTGATTGTGTCCTGTGAGGGGCTGCTTCCACTCGGCTGGGATCCATCACAGGTGGAGGCGCTGCACCATATAGTAGTAAGTGGTAAGAGTAATTCACCCCAGGCTCCCAGCGGCAGAGGCTTAGGCTCCTGTGAGCCAACAGGTAAAGGGCAGCACAGTAGCTATTTACAGGCACCCCCCTGATCTCACTCAGGGGTGGGGGAAACAGGGCTACACACATATGAGTTTCTTTGTCTAAAACAAGTTGCTAGGTAGAATACAATATCTCCTCCCTATTCTAAACCAATCATTATAAAGGTCACTAAATAAGTAAAAACTGGGTTCAAACATCTTAATACAATGAACAAAGTATATTAGAATGCAATGTTATCTCTAAGTCTGAATATGCTGCAGAATACGGGCTTCCCCCCTCATTTCTGGGCATTGAGCCATAGGACGATTTTGTCCTTGAGTCTCCTGGTAGATAAACTGATACACTCACAACATGCACATTCTTTCACACACGAATGATTGCAGGAACACAGCATGAAACACAAGACCGAGACTTGTGAAGACAAAGACAGACAAGATGGAGACAAAATGGATTCTGCACACCACCAACAACTTCATCTCCAGAGACACCCCAGTCCATTTCATCAATATGTCATCCATTTCTACAGTATGTTCATTTCAACACTGTTAGATTAACAGTACCTTAATCTGTGGTGTTTCCTCTCTGCAGCTGTCAGCTTTTTTTCTCTTGCCGATTTGTTAGCAGTACCGCATCGCATCTCCATTACTCGTGCCATATGCATACAAGAGAAAACAACACCGCAGGTACAAATACAAAGGTGTAATTTTATTGAAGTTTAAAAAGCGAGTAACAATTAGCTCACATGTAGGTGACCGCCTCCGGTGAACGCAGCTGACTTCCGCACTTCCATGCAGTGCTCTCCTGGTCCCGCGCCCGGTGATCAGGACTGCAGTCAAGGCACTTAGGCAGGCCACTGTAGCCGTGTGCGGTCAAAAAGATCCAGGTTCAGGTCCTTACATGAAAAACGCGTTTTGCATGTGGTAATGCGTCGTCAGGTTCCCGTTGGCATGGCAACGTGGCGCCATTTGCCGCCACACGGCCATATTGAGAAGCTATGCAGGGATAGACGCTCACCGCCCGGACAGGTGAGAGAATTAAGCACCGGTTCGGCGAACTTGTGACATTTTAGTAACAGATTCACATGAACAGGCAGAATCCCACCACTGGATGCACTCTTAACTCCAGAGTTGCTTACTGCATCCCCTCACTCTCTCTTATACCCCCTCCCTCCATCTCCCAACTACAGCCACCTCTCTCCCCCTCCCCAATACACACGCAAAGCCTCCCCACCCCCAATACAAACAACCGCCACCCCAATATATATAATAACCATGCCAACACCCCAAATACACATAACACCCCACATCCAAATACACAACCACCATACCCCAAATACACATAACCCCACCCCCTCCCAAATAAACATAACCTCCTATACCTGGGGGGAGGCCTCCGATCACACGGGCGAATGAGGCAAATGTATTGGACATTGCTTTATTAAAGGTATCACTTCTACCCTCCTTTTCTTTGTCTAAATAAATGATAATAATAATGATGTAGCACACCTGTGGGATCGCTACTTACTTGAGGGGTTAATGGGTTCTAGATCGGTTAACTGGAGTAGTAGCTAGAATGGGTAGCTACAGTGTAACAGTCTCCCATCACATGGTGTGGAGTTGATGGGCAGAAACCTAGCCATACTCACCTTCTAGAAAGGCCCTGGTAATGTAATTAAAGTAATGTTACAAAGCAGAACGTCCACACCCCTACCCTATTGTCATGGTAAATAATGATGGGTTTGCCTAGAGGGGATGGAATATTCTAGTTCAGATCCCAGGAGGAGACGAAGATGGGGAATCTCAATGTAAATAATGTAAGTCTTGTGAGTCTGTAACTACTGTATGTGTGTTGGTATCAGGACCCCTTTGTTATTTTCTAGTTTAGGGAAAGTGCCAGTCCTAAATACTATGGCCTCTCTATATGGCCTTGAGGTGTGTTCCATCCACAAAAGGTTATGGATAGGTACTTTATAGGAGGTTCTTCAGTAAAGGCCTCAGAGTATCACCCCATAGTAGCTCTGATAGGGTGATAAGGTGGGCATCCACATGCAAGAGGTTACCCAGGCTAGGGATCATAGTGGAGGAAGGAACAGCCCATAGCTAGGCATTAGATTGCAAAATATAGTGACAACAAAGATACATAATGTGCCTCTTTGGGGAATCCTGCATGAGCCCCCCAAGGAAGAAGTTTATATGTTTATTCCTATAATAAAGAATAAGAAAAGTTCCTGGCGCACTCTATCGTTTCTTCTAATGCTTACAATACCAGCCCTGCACGGATGCCAGCACCATGAGAGACAAGGTAAATAAGAGACGCTGAGCATCACCTACGTATAAACACCACCCAAAAAGACATTGGATCACTTTGGAGTGGCCCTCTTCTGTTGGCCAAGGGGAAGATGTGTGACAATAATAATTAAAATACATCTTTAGCAAAAACCTTCCCTCACAGGGATTATGTTACTAATTATTTAGAGTGCAATATGTGGTGCCCACTGGGACATAAACCTTTTAAAATGTTATAACAACAACCTCATTCCAAGATGCAAGATGCATGTTTCCTGCTGAAAGATCTTTGCTTACCCTTATACACCGCCATGTCAGGAAATAGCCCTGACATATTTTCATAAATCTCCCTCTCTCCCAGTACCTTTCTCTGTCCACCTGGTGTGCTGCTGTTTTCTGTCTGCTCTGGGGTTCCTCTGTCTGTCTGTCTCCTCTTGTTGCTCCTGTCCTCTGTCCTTTATAGTTTCCTGTTTCCGGTTCCTCTCTTGCCTTTGTTTTGTGTCCAGACTCCCATGCTTCTGTTCAGTTCTGTTCTGTATTGAGTCCAGTACTTATTAAAGGCACTTGCTAGTGTTCTGGCTTGTCCCCATTTGTTCCCTGATCCCTGGTCTCAGTCCCTGCTCCCTAGTCTCAGTTCCTGCTCCCCTGCCCTGCTCCTGCCTTCCTGTTGCTGACCCCTGCCTGGACCACAACGATCCTGCTTGCTAGCTGCCTCCGTCCCCAGCCCATGACCCCAGCAATCCTTGCCTGCTCCTCGATGTTCCAGCCACCGAGGTCCTACCCGCTCCAGGAGTTTCCCGTGAGACACGCCAACTTCCTTAAGTTTCATTAGCGCCATCTTTTTGCTAGGGACGGATTGCACCTCAATGAAGAGAGATCTTCTGGGATAGGAGGGAGAATGTTAAAAAGGTTGGAGGAGATTTTAAACTAGGATGGAGGGGCGAGGGGAAAGAAACAGATAACAAACTAAATAGAATAGATGAGGAAACATGAGGTTATGGAGGTAGAATAGGGGCAAGTGTCAGTTTGACAAGTAGCGAGACACCCATAGTAAATACAGATAATACTAAAAAATTTCTAAAGACGAAACCAAATGGGAGCAGAAAGGAAGGAGCAGATAAGATAATAGTACAGGCTGAAAAAAAACTTACATGCATGCTTGCTAATGCAAGAAGCCTGACATAAAATGGGAGAGCTTGAATTAATAGCTGCCACGGAGCTGTATGATATAATAGGCATTACTGAAACATGGTGGGATGAAACTCATGACTGAACAGTTAATTTATAAGGTTATTCCTTTTTCGGAAGGATCGAGCAAATAGAAGAGGAGGGGAAATATGCTTATATGTAAACCGGATCTAAAACCTATTATAAGGGATGATGTCTATGAAGGGAATGATGAAAATGTAGAGACCGTGTGGATAGAAATTGGCAGTGGAGGTAAAAGTATAAAGAAAATGTTTGTAGGGAATATGCTATAAACCACCAAATATCTGTGATATTGAAGAAGCTAAAATACTTTTGCAAATGGAGAAGGCATCAAAACTGGGTCATGTTTGCATAATGGGGGATTTTAATTACCCAGACATAGACTGGGGCAACAGGAAACAGGTTTTTGGGGGTGCTTAAAGACAATTATATGACCAAATTATTGAACAACCAACCAGGATTTGGTCATATCAAACAATGTAGAAGAAATAGCAAATGTTCAAGTCCTGGAACATTTTGGTAACAATGATCATAACATGATCTCATTGAAATAAATCATCAAAAAACAGATTACTTGGGTTCAATAAAGACCTTAAACTTTAGAAAGGCAGGTTTTAATAAACAGGACTAATCTACAAGTAAAACATTGGGATGATGCTTTTACAGGGAACAATTTAGAAGATAAATGGGCAGTCTTTAAAACATTGTTTGAAAAGCACACTCATCAGTGTATACCCTTGGGTAATAAGTATATAATAAATAAGTAAAAACCAATGTGGCGAAATAAACAGGTTTGGGAGGAAATGGAAAAGAAGAGGCAGCGTTTAGATTCTTGAAGTCAGAAGGGACGGAGGCATCGTATCAAAATTATAAGGAATGTAACAAAAATTGCAAAAGGGCAATCAAATGAGCAAAAATGGATAATGAAAAAAGGATTGCAATAGAGAGTAAGATCAACCCTAAAAAAGTTCTTTAAGTACCTTTAATAACAAAAAATTGAGCAAAGAAAATATAGGACCCTTTCAGTGTGAAATGGGAAGGCAGATTATTGGAGATAAGGAAAAAGCAGAGGTATTAAACAAATATATTTGCCTCTGTGTTAACCAGGGAAGAATCAATTTCAATAGGAGTGCGGCAGGAGGAAGCCACAACATCCATATTAATGAACAATTGGTTAACAGAGGAAGAAGTTCATAGGCGGCTTGAAAAAATTAAAGTTAATAAGGCAACTGGCCCCGATGGCATACATCCAAGAGTTCTCAAGGAGTTAAGTTCAGTAATAGCCAAACCATTACATTTAATATTCAGGGACTCAATTTCCACAGGTTCAGTAGCACAAGATTGGCGTAAAGCAGATGTGGTGCCTATATTTTAAAACTAGATCAGAACCGGGGCATTACAGGCCTGTAAGCTTGACTTCAATAGTGGGGAAACTACTTGAAGGTTTAATACTGGATAATATTCAGGAATACCTAATGGAAAACAAAATTATTAGTAATAGACAGCATGGATTTATGAAGGATGGATCATGCCAAACTAACCTTATCTGTTTCTTTGAAGAGGTAAGTAGGAATTTAGACCAGGGTAATGCAGTGGATGTGGTCTACGTAGATTTTTTAAAAGACTTTAGATACAGTTCCACACAAGAGGATGGTGTACAAAATAAAGAAAATTGGACTCAGTAAAAATGTATGCAGCTGGATTGAAAACTGGTTGAAGTATAGACAACAAAGGGTGGTCATAAGTGGAATTTTTTCAGGTTGGGCTAAGGTCGTGAGTGGAGTACCTCAGGGATTAGTATTGGTACAAGCTTTTTAACTTGTTTATTAATTACCTTGAGGTGGCATCGAGAGCAAAGTCAACATTTTTTCTGATGATACTAAATTGTGTAAGGTAGTAGAATCAGAGCAGGATGTAATTTCTCTCCAGAAGGACTTGGAGAGACTGGAAGCTTGGGCAGGTAAATGGACAGATAAATGTAAGGTTATACATTAGGGAAGCAAGAATAAACTGGCGATTTACAAATTAAATGGAGGTAAATTGGGGAATCCTTTATGGAGAAGGATTTAGGAGTGCATGTAGACAGCAGGCTTAGCAATAGTGCCCAAAGTCATGCAGTAGCTGCAAAAGCAAATAAGATCTTATCTTGCATTAAACGGGTAATGGATGGAAGGGAAGCAAACATAATGATGCCCCTTTACAAAGCATTAGTAAGACCACACCTTGAATTTTGGGCACCACTCCTTAGAAAAGACATCATGGAACTAGATAGTGTGCAGAGAAGAGCCACCAAATTAATAAAGGGGATGGACAATCTAACTTATGAGGAGAGGCTAGCTAAATTAGATTTATTTACATTAGAAAAGAGGTGTCTAAGAGTGGATATGATAACTACATACAAATATATTCGGGGACAGAACAAGGAGCTATCAAAATAACTATTCATCCTAAGGGCAGTACAAAGGACACAAAGGACACCCCTTAAGTTTGGAGGAAAGGAGATTTCACCAGCAACAAAGGAAAGGGTTCTTTACATTAAGGACAGTTAAAATGTGGAATTCATTACCCATGGAGACTGTGATGGCAGATACAATAGATGTGTTCAAAAAAAGGTTGGACATCTTTTAGAAAGGAAATGTATATAGGAATATACCAAATAAGTAAACATGGGAAGGATGTTGATCCAGGGAATAATCCGATTGCCAATTCTTGGAGTCAGGAAGGAATTTATTTTTCCCCTTATGAGATATCATTGGATGATATGTCACTGGAGGGGGTTTTGTTTGCCTTCCTCTGGAATAATAAGTAAGTATAGATATACTGTAGGATAAAATATCTGTTGTCTAAATTTAGCTTAGGTTGAACTTGATGGACGGAAGTCTTTTTTCAACCTCATCTAGTATGTAACTATGTAAGTTTAACACAGAAGTAGTAATAGCCTTCTGTTTTTTTTTTAGAATGGCTTATGACTGTCACAGGAAACCAGGACAATTCTCTAGGACAAGACAAGGTGCCAAATAAAGGATATTTATTCTGGCCGGAGCCCGCAGATATAAAAAGCTTACACTCACCAAACAAGGGATTACGTAGGGAATCCTAGCTAACTAGGTGCCGTTTCAGAAGGCTTACCCAGGAGTACTTTCACGTCCGTAGGGGTTCCAGGTCTCCCAAACCTTGAGGATGCAGTTCGCAACAAAGCACTTTCAAATCTCCCACTCGCAAGCCTTAGTCTCAATATCTCCAGCAATTGCAAGAATAAGTTTGAATCTCCCACTCGAATCTACACTGAGCCTCATTCTGGGGTGTCTACAGCAAAGCCCTTTGAGCAAACCGCCTGGTCAGCCTTAGTCCAAGACAGTCTGTGGAGCCCAGATTGTCTTCTCCTTAAATAGTTTCCCGGTCTCTATAGAAAAGCATGGAAGATGGGATTACGACCACAATCACAGCACGGATGCTATGTGGGGATCAATCACAGTGCAAGGGCTTGTCTGTATAAGTCACATCCCCAGCTTGGATTGACCATGCAGCCAGGCCAGCCTCTTGGGGTGGTCTTAAGTGAAAGCGGGGATTATAAACCAACCAATTAGAACAACACCTACGGGGCTCATACCCAACCACTGTTCCCGCTGAGATAGACGTCTTGCTGTCTGGGGCAGACAATGGCTCTGTTTTCCAGACCAACGTCCCCCAGGCATGAGGAATACCCATCCCCGCTCACCCTTTTTTCCCCCGTACTGGCCCTCCCCCTTATAGAACCTGAGAAACAGGGTCCCTTAGTGTGCAGGCTAGACAAGTGTATTACTAGGCTAGCACACAAAAGGAACAACAAAATACATTTCTACAGTACCATAAGCATTATATACAAAATACAGCCACACATTGAATAAAGGTTTACATATACAGAAATACATAGCACAACACAAGTATTTGGGCCAGATGAGCCCCATAAGAGGGATCTGCAGGAGAAATGCTACAGGTACATCTAGACGGACAGGGGTTGGACTTAACCTTTAATATGCTAGCCATTTTGCCCCTAACATCACAATAATAATGATCTTTTTGATAACTCCTGGCTGGCACTACATTGAAAGATATAATATATTAAGACAAGGCCAAGCCTTGGGCCCGGCACCTTCGGGGGCCCTGCCCTCTCTCATCTCCCTCCTGATGGAACCGGTATCCACCTTTCACCTGACCGAAGGGCTGAGCGTGGGGGCCCCCCTCCTCCAGTTGGAAGTTGGATTCCGGTGCCGACAGAAGGAGGGAGCGTGAGACCCCTCGGAACGGCAGAGAGAGGTAGGGGGGGTGGGAGGGGTGTGTTTTTTTCTCTCCTCTTACCTTATCCAGAGCGTCCACCTCCTGTAGCATCGCGTTGCCATGGTGACCGACGTCAAATTACACTGCAATGTCATATGACGCTCCTTTGCCATGATGCCGTGACGCTGCCGGAGGAGGGCTGCCCGTCAAAGTAAGGCCTAAAGAGATAAGAAGGACAGAGGCGAACAAAGAAACTGGTAAAAGCGAAATATATACACATGCTAAATAGGAATGAAATTGTACACCTGGCTGGTTTCATACAATGGCTGGTTTAGTGGTCAGTGAATTATTAAACTTAGTAAATTATTCAACAAGAACATTCTTAGAACTGCAAGTGGTCTTGTTGCTTTGGAGAACATTCTGTAGTCGTGTTCTGTGCAGTAAATGTCACCAGGGCCCATAATGCATTTTCTCATTTAACTATACACAGAGGTGAACAATTATTGTATTTATTATTATTATTATTGAGAAATAAACTAACCACATCATTTGAAACTCCCATCTATTATATATTGTTCACTTGAATCAAAGGGCCGGATACATCAAGCTGTGGTATTGTAAGATATCCATATATCTGAACGAGATTAAAGGCAGAAATAACACAAATATCACCTACCCCAGGCTGGCGTTTGCCCTATTTTGCACATGTATATAATGGCCAATAAACCCCCCATCTAAATTAAAGGCCAACAGTCCTTTTAGCCAAATGTGGCTAATAGTGCTTTTGCCATAAAAAAAAAAAAAGAAACACTGAAAAAATACACCACAACATTAAAAATACTTTAAAAATAAAATGTGATCATAAACCCATTGCTTGTCACTGTGGCTACATAGGCCCTTTCAATGGTGACCTAGATATCCACAATATCAATCAATGGTAAGCTATGTCAATTTTCTTTATAAATTAACAATATTAAAATACATAACTTGTCCCTCTTGGCTACATTAGTGGCTAGTAAAGCCTTGCTAAGCAATGTTTTAGTCACCGCTCAGGTAATGAAGGGGTTAACCCTGCTTAGCAATGTTTTACTAGTTGCTAGGGGGCTATGTAATGTATTTTCATATTGTTCATTTATCATTTTGTTATTATAAATGTAGCCAGGTACCCTCCGGTCTCCCCGCGCTCCCGGTTTCCCCCTCTCCTAACCCTGTATATGTGGGGATGTGCTGACAGGGCGACGGAGTCGCCGGTGGCTCCTTCCGCAGGGCGCCGCCATGTTGGGCATGTGCGCTCATAGTGCAGAGTCGCAAATGCGCAGGAAGCGGCGATAGAAAGCTAGGGGTCCTTGCTAGCTCAGGCATGCATAGGGCACCCCGCGCCAGCCAATGAGAGTTGCGCATGCGCAGTGTCCTGTGCGCACGCAGTCCCAATGGTAATTGTGCAGCCAGAAGACTACAACTCCCATGATGCTCAGGGAGAAGCTGCCAGGTGACCCACGATAGCCAATGGGATGGCTGGATTGCTTCTAAAGGAAGGAAAGACTATTGCCTGCTGGGACATGAAACGAACAGTCAAGACCTGGATCCTGAAGGTGCAGGTAGTGTCCACAGAGCTGTGCTCCAGGGACTAGGCCAGAGGTATACCGCCCCCCCCCAAGGCCCAGTTAGTCCCCTGAGACACGATAGAGACTTTATGTGTATGCTGTAGGGAAAGGCCTTATGTTAGGAACCCTTGCCACTATAGCAATAGCATGAGATATGCTGCAGGACATTGCCTGAGGGAAGTACAGCCTGTGCAAATGAGGCTGTTCAGTTAAAGAAACAGACTATTTATAGGGGTACACTCCAGTCGGGACCCTCCAGAGGCATCCGCCTGAGGATCCAAGAGGGAGGATAACAGCAGATAGAAGCGTGGAGCACACGATTGATCTGAGGATTTCTCCATTGATTATCCTGGTCGGGACTATGACCAGGGAGGTAGTATTAGTGCACCACCGGGTCCCAACACTGGGAAGCGCTATCCCTCACATGTACACTATTGTTTGTGGACACTCATGGGTTATATGCCCAAACACATTGCTACAGAAAGGACTGAGGGTATTGCAATGATTGACACGTGGGGTGGTACTATGATGGACATGATGAATGATGCAATGAAAAAGCAAAAGGCGGGAGCCGTTTCCAAGCCAAGGCCAAAGCGAAAGGCTAAGGCTAATAAAGAAAACCTTCTGCTGACCCCAAAGACTAAGGGTTTTAATACACGTAAGCCTTATTATGTCAAGAAGAAATTCGGTGATGTACACTCAAAGCAAAACAAATGGCAGCCAACCCATCGAACCCGCAGGCCACTTCCTCGATTACGCTTCGACGACTCTGCCGCTGCTGTCGCAGAAATCCACAGCCCATCTTCTCCACTACTCGTCCACGACGCTGCCGCTGCTCTCCCTGAAATCCACGGGTCACTTTCTCCATTAAGCTTAGACGACTCTGACGCTTCTCTCCCGGAAATCCACAGGTCATTTTCTCCATCCCTCTTCGACGACGCTGCCGCTTCTCTAGAGGAAATCCACAGGTCACTTTCTCCATCCCTCGTCGACGATGCTGCCACTTCTCTCCAGGGAACCCCCATCTCCGAAGCACCAATCCACTCAGATGTCCACAGCACCCCATGCACAAGATCCAGGTCGTTAGACCGCATGCTGAATGGGTTAAGTGTCGATATTCCGGGAACTCTACTATGCTGGTAAAGATAGGTCTTTTTTTAAAGACCATACTAAATATGGATCAACGGATGGAGAAGATGGATCAACGGAGGGAGAAGATGGATCAACAGATGGAGAAGATGGATCAACGGATGGAGAAGATAAAGACTGACATAGCGGGGATACATCATTTGCTCCGAGTTCATGCCCCTGTATCTCCGACGCCGGAGAAGGAGGGTGGCATGGATGGGATGAATGGGACCTTCGACCACCTTCCATCACCAAGCGCACACCCTCCACCAGAAGAATATGTGTACATGTATGCCGTTGATGAGGGTGACATGACAACCCCGTCAAGACCACGCCAGGAGATAACACGGCGACCAAGACAGGAGGAAAGTATCCTCCCAGACAACCTACCCTCGCCCGCCGCCACAAGCACACCCGCTCCCAGAAGAACACCCGCTCCCAGAATCCAACCCACATACGCTTGCATCGATACGGTGCCCGACATCATCCTGCGCGAGCTGCCCAATCCACTCAGGGAGAAGTATAGGGTGATGAGTGCTGGTTTACCCCAGAAGTATGCCATGTTAATTTTCAAACACCACGTGTCCTACTTGGTGTACTGCGGGTGGGCCAACAATGTAAACTACGAAGGAAATCGCGAAAAAAGGGCGCTTCCTGAAAATTTAAGAAGGACTATTGTGGAGGAATTGTGGCACTATTTTTCAATTACAGATCCTATAATGAAAATCGTGAGAGATGCCATTAATGGTATTTTGCGTAATACAAGGCATCGGCCCTGGAAGGACAATCTGGTGGGGATCAAATTTGCGTGACTGTTCAAATGTCGTTTTTTTTTTACTTGTTGCTTGTTTTAAATTTTATTAATAAAGAAATGTTTTTACTAACACCATACTGTTGTGCTGTAAATGTTTTGACTATCTGTACTTTAATAAAGGAGATGTTGCATGTTTTAAATTTTATTAATAAAGAAATGTTTTTACTTACACAAGACCTGCACAACTCCAGTCCTCGAGGGAGTTGTGCAGGCCTGACTTACTGTACTGTACACCATCCTACTGTAAATGTTTTGACTTTCTGTACATAAATGTTTTTACTAGCAGTACACCATACACCTGTAAATGTTTTGAATTGCTGTACACTTTAAATGTTTTTCAATTGTATTTGTAAATATTTTTTTTACTTACTCCATAAATGTTTTTGTACTTGCTCCACCAATAAAAGAAAATGTTGATTTGTTTTAAATTGCTCCATTGTCTGCTTTTATACTGTAACAAAATACAGTGTTTCTAGAACATACAGTACAGTACTGTCCAGGCATACTGTACAGTACTGTACGGTATACTGTAGGCATGCTCAGTACATCACAAGAGTATTAAAACAATACATGCTGTACGGGTATAGAATACACATATGTACTGGAATACATGTAGAATAAATGCATACTTTTTATTTTTCGGGTTTATTATACAGTATATATATAAAAAAAAGTATTGTATACGGTCTGAAAACAACAGCATACTGTTTCAGGTTTTCTATGAAGCTCTCAGTTACAGTATTCTATCCTAATCAATAACAACGGCCACTAAACTGTTGACTCCGGTACGTGGTTTTTTAAATCCGATTCAGCAATGTGCAGGCATTGCTACACAAAGTGATATTATCCATCGAAATCCCTCCATTTGCCGTTTTCCGCATGAGATGACAAAGTTTTCTTTTCTGAGGAAAAACAAAAGTACAAGTTTTACTATAATGGTCAGTCAGTCCCCTAAAGAAGTTCCCACAGTCAGTCCCACCAATAATTTCCCGGGGGGCGTCTCCTGTTCACATACGCATGCGCCTACTGTCGATATGATGACACGCATATGCGTTTCAAGAAGGTTCCAATGCGCATGCGCCTAGCTTTCCACCAATTGTTCAGTATCTACTGTAGAAGCTGATCAGCCAATGATATTGCTTACAGGAGAATCGCTTGACTGTGCATTGATATTTCAAAAACAGAATAAAATACGGCAACATTACTCACCATAGATTTTGCCAATCAGCTGGCGCCGAGCCACTGCCAGTCCCGTATTCTTGATTATACACGTAGTTGACAGGTGACAGCGGGACTACTACACCTGTAGTCAGCTGATGAGGCTGGAAATCGCTTTGGTACATGCAAGCTTGCTGGAATCTGTACGCGAAATCCGGCTCAGGCTGCAGGTATCCGGGCGGGGACAGACAGCAAGGGTTGCCGGTCACCAGGTTTTCACTGACGGTCGGACCGTTATTGGAAGCCGGTGCTGGCGCTGGCGCATTGCTTGCCTGCGACTGACGTTTCTTAGTTGGTTTTAACATGATCTTTCGCCTTTAGAAGTCCATGTTCAAAGATACGGGAAAAATCTGGTGCTACACATATACCCTCCAATAACACCGGGATCAATACGAAAAAAACATGGATCGATACATAACTTTTTCCTTATTGCACGCTTCCACACATGAGCATCTGGTGAAAATTTGTAAAAGTCATAGTTTTCGATAAAATACTGATAAATTTGACCAACTGTTGCCATCTTATCATCTGTTGCATTAATCGCGGACCATATTAAATAAGCGTACGTTATGTCGGGTTTTTGGAACACGGACCGCAGTGACGCACTCATGTCGGGATTCTCAGGACAATAAAACACCAGACACTGCATTTATTTTTTAATATGAAAAGCCTAAATTGATACATTTTTGTAACTTCTTCAGTACCAAGGTCAATTTACAATAGACCACTGTATTATTTTTTTAAACACCTGCAAGTCAACACATTACTGAAGCGCATGCGCATTACAATTCATGAATATCTGCCACCTGGCGGATACGCGAAGAATTTCAACCAATTAAATCTGAACCATTATCAATAAACACATCAATAAACACATCAACCGCGTGTGACGCCGGCATGAATGCAACATGAAGTGCGTGGCATTCGGAAAAATTCCCCGAAAAAAATCGGAGATGTCGGAGAATAAAAGGGGCCGCGGCTGTATCAATTAGTATTTTTTTTTTTATGATGGAATTATGTTAAATGCAAGTAAAGAGCTTTAGCAAATTGAAAAGCTTGAAAAATCTTACATGTTTAACCTGTTCACTGCGGGAAGAGCCTGCTACGCAATGACTTGAAACTCATGCAAACAAAATAGGTTAGAAAAAGTGGATGCTGCATGGAAATGTTGAGGAAGAGATTAAACATGACAGCATACTTTGAAAGAGACAAACACACACAGCCCCTGCAAGCTCAGAACCCAAGTTTGCTGGGGTTGTGTGTTTTTGTAAGTTTCTATTGGTAAACAATTGAGGCTTGTGACCCCTCCTTCCTGGTTTTATGAGGACTCTTCCCACCTATAAAATGGCAATTCTTGTTAAGCACCTATGAAGGACCAGTCTATTAAGACAGTTTTTGCTCCATTAGGCTGCGTCCCCGCTAGCGCTGAGCGCGCGGCGCTTGCGATGGTTACTTACATATATAGATATATGAATACAAAAAGGATGGGGGAGCACAATGGTTGGAAACAGGCAGTGTTAAAGAACTGGTGATTGCTTTTTAAGGTGAAGCGGTTATATCTTGAGCGGATGTGTTAGCTCAGGTGTCTAATCTCTAATTGGAAGGATAGGCACACATGGGTGTACGTGTGTTGGTGTGAAGGTGAAATAAAATAAAGATATATAAAACTACACGGCCTTGGTAAGCCCTGTCACATCAAGGTTTCTTTGGGAGTCCCGTGTGCTTCTGATGAGGCTTTTCTTCTTGCGATGCGGGTTCTTCTTCTTGATGTAGCGGCACCTTACTTCGTGATTCACAGTGCCACTCCAGGGGGATTTCCTCTCGTATAAATAGAAAGGAGGATAGGGTAACACATATAATTATATATACGTCATGTGGGGGGGGGGGGGATGGTGTGTTTTATGAACCACCAAGAAGATTGTATACTATATATTATAGTTTAACACTCACACGGACTAGTGTGAGTGTAATCCTATCTTGGTATCTTGTACACTTCTAGGTGTTGCCCAATCAAAATATCAGATGATGAAAGGGTGGGGTATAAGGGTATTAGTGGTAAATATAACACGATACTCACACGGGCCAGTGTGAGTACACACTCTTAGCGGATTCTTGCTCTTCTATTCCACATTGTAGGTGTGGTGAAGATGGGGTTAATATAAAAGACACTAATGTCTGGAGGGTAAAAAACACTAACTTTAATAAAACATGAAAAATAAAATAAAAAAACAAACACAGAATATAATTCTGTGGAAGGTAAAAGCAAGGGGTAGACAGTGTGGTGTTAGTTGTAGGGAGTCTCTCTCTTCCGCGTCCGGATGGAGAGCTGCAACTGCACCTCCGCCTCCTCTGAAATGTGCTTTAAAATGTTCCAGGTGAAGAGCACGCGTTTCGTCCAAGTACTGGACTGTGAGATCTACAGAGCTGAGGAAGTCCAGTACTTGGACGAAACGCGTGCTCTTCACCTGGAACATTTAAAGCACATTCAGAGGAGGCGGAGGTGCAGTTGCAGCTCTCCATCGGACGCGGAAGAGAGAGATCCCCTACAACTAAACACCACACTGTCTACCCCTTGCTTTACCTTCCACAGAATTATATTCTGTGTTGTTTTTTTATTTATTTTTCATGTTTTATTAAAGTTAGGTTTTTACCCTCCAGACTAGTGTCTTTTATATTAACCCATCTCACCAGCACCTACAACTGGAATAGAAGAGCAAGATACCGTAAGAGTGTGTACTCACACTGGCCGTGTGTGAGTATCGTGTTATATTACCACTAATACCCTTATACCCCACCCTTTCATCATCTGATATTTGATTGGGCAACACTAGAAGTGTACAAGATACCAAGATAGGATTACACTCACACTAGTCCGTGTGAGTGTTAAACTATAATATATAGTATACAATCTTCTTGGTGGTTCATAAAACACACCATCCCCCCCCACCCCCCCCCCCCCCCACATTGACGTATATATAATTATATGTGTTAAACCCTTTCTCTTTTATTACGAGAGGAAATCCCCCTGGAGTGGCACTGTGAATCAACGAAGTAAGTGGCCCGTACATCAAGAAGAAGAACCCGCATCGCAAGAGAAAAGCCTCATCAGAAGCACAGGGACTCCCAAAGAAACCTTGATGTGACAGGGCTTACACAAGGCCGTGTAAGTTTTATATATCTTATTTTATTTCACCTTCACACCAACACACGTACACCCATGTGTGCCTATCCTTCCAATAGAGATTAGAAACCTGAAGAAAACATCCGCTCAAGAATATGAGCTTCACCTTAAAAAGCAAATCCACAGTTCTAAACACTGCCTGTTTCCAACCATTGTGCTCCCCCATCCTTTTTGTATTCATTACCTATAAGGGTCCTGGATAGATCCTGCTGGGGTTCCGAGTCACGAGAGGATACCACTCGAAAACCACTTACAGGCAGTATTACACCACTCTTTTTATACTTCTGCACATCAGATAAACTACATAGAGATAGCGCCCGGGTACCTCCTCAAACAAACATATATAGATATATGTAAGTCCCCGCTCACGCTGTGTGCGCATGCTCGTGTGCGAGCACACACGCTCACCCGCGCTTAGATAAACAAAAAATGTATACTTTCCCGCGTGCTCAACAACCCGCAATGCCCCCCCCCCCGCACACGCATACAAGCAGGACACCCGGCACTCATGCTCAGCGCCAGCGGGGACTCAGCCTTAGAGAGATTATGTGAGCTTTTTGCTGGTGCAGTAATGTTAGGATTTGCCAAGGATGGGTTACTGTACCTTGGCATGGTTTATAAGCTTGAAATGCGTGGCCAAAGGATTTTAGTAAATGACCCTCACTTATGAAGGGAAAAAAAAGTACGTAAATATTGAACTAAATTATTTGTCCTATTGGATGTAGCACTGAGTCTTTTTGTATTTTGTTATACTTTGAAAGAGAAAATAAAAGTATGTTCAAGATAAGAAAATGTAACACTTTCTCTGCTAAGGGAATATTCATAATCAGTGGGATTATGTAGATTATTATGTGTAACCCCACATTGCACAAATGAGTTCCATATTGTCTCTAGGCCCTGCATTTTGACACGTACTTTAGTGTTAGGGAAAGACCAAAAGTAAAATCATACCTGTGGCTGCCTAAATAGGACAGAAGATGTGGATTGGGAGATCCGGATTAGTCTAAAAAAGACAGGTTCAGTTTTTTTCCCCATTACTGAAAATCCATCCAACGGATTCAGAACCTGCAGACTGAATGTAAATCCGCAAAACGGACCCAGAATCCGGAAACTGAATCCGAATCCGCAAACACAATCCGAATCCGCAAACACAATCCGAATCCGCAAACACAATCCGAATCCGCGAACACAATCCGAATCCGCAAACACAATCCGAATCCGCAAACACAATCCGAATCCGCAAACACAATCCGAATCCGCAAACACAATCCGAATCCGCAAACACAATCTGAATCCACAAACACAATCCGAATCCGCAAACACAATCTGAATCCACAAGAAAATCTGAAGAAGTTTATAATTAGGATTTCAAGTTTAACCACATGATGTCAAGCCACAATGTTTTTTGACATGGCTTTTTTTTGTATAAAGATTAGAATCCTCTTACATACATATGTTTCAAATTAACGTTTTTTCACTTTTTTACAATTTTCACTCTGCTTGATTATCATCCAGATAATCACTGCAGAACAGCACATTTTTGTCACCTAAGCAGTTCATTGTGATCCATTGAGACTCTTTTTTACCACTCTATTTTCGAGGATTTCACCTAATTTATACATTATTTTGTATATTTTTCCACGTCCCCATCAATCCTTTCCAATGTTTTGCACACTTTGTTAATACAAGCATACTACCATTCCCAATTGGGATTTGCACACATCACTGTATTGTTATTTTTGGATAACACAATATTTGGTCTTGAGGTGCTGCAGTATGCTTCACCTTTTCTACCATTGCATATAATCCTGCCTGCACGATCGCCTTGGACAATTGATTGCAAGATAAACGAAAAAAGAGAGAAAGAAAAAACCTAATCAATTTGAACAGTGAGCACCTGGTTTTATTGTATTTTACACACTATTAATTAAAAACATTTTTATCAGTCCAGCACCGCCTAATCAAAGTCAACTTTATTGGATATACTGATGTAAACAAAGATGAATTAGCTTTTACTTTGGCCAATTTATAAAGGTTCCTGTAAATTAGTGACGAATGAGTACAAAATTACACATGATGTTTATGTACCAGGGTTTATTAAGCAGTTATGAGTGTTAACCCCATTTAAATTATATTTGGCACTCAATTATACTGTAGTTATTCTAGCCATTATGTATTGCACATTAGGATTTTCCTTATTGGTATCTTACAGCTGCAAAAGTAAAGTAGTTTTGTTGCAAAAACTAGAGATACTAGGTACTAGGATACCTCCCATTCTGGAGGTAGTTTAGCTTCTGCAACTTTCAGGTAACGGGTAGAGCTTGTGTGCCATGGTTGTGGTTTAAGTTGTGGCGACGTGTGGTGGCAGGAGCTGTCTTGTCTAAGGCTGAGTCCATAGAAGGCACGTCCGTGCTGAGCCGTGCGGACGCTCCGCGCTGAGCCCCTGCATCCTCCATGAGGATGTCTTTAGAGGGGGCTCACGCGAGCGTCCGCAGGTGTGCTGAGGCGCTGGATTTTTCAGCCGACAGCAAAACTGTTTTTCAGAGCGCTGTCAGCTGAAAACATCCAATCAGCACAGAGCAGCGTCAACGTCACGGCGCCGCCTCCCTCAGTCTCCCCCTGCCTCCCGATCGCGCCCGCTGGCTCGCCTGCATGGGCATGAAATTGCGCAGATTTCAGCAGGCGAGCCTCAGCGTCAGCGCGCCTCAGCCCTGCTACCCCCTCTATGGCCCCAGCCTAAGGCTGATGTAAGTGTACTTCCAGGTCAGGTCAGGGCAGGAAAGAGTAGTGATGGGACAGAGGAGAGGTTGTAATATTGTTGAAATTAGGAGGGGGTCTAGTGTATGTAACGGGTTTTCTGGACCGGCCTGACCCACCCAATCTCATATTGGCCCCTGTGGTCTAACCAGTCCCCATTACGGTGTAGTGTCTGGTGGTGCACCTGTTGGCAACAGGACTCCTGAGTCTCCCGCATGATGGTGTGTGGGGATTTGCCAACCCAGACAGGCAGCTGAGGTAGTGTGCTTGAGTCCTACCTATATCCAGTGCAGCGCCTCCACCTCATCAGGATCCCAGCGTCCGCTTGGGGATGGTCCTGGTGAGGAACTCCTCTGTGGTGCAGCCCCCTGTGTAATCACTCCACACTTACACACGAGGGTTTCCTTTTCAGAGTCATCTTTATTGGTACGGTGGGCCAACTGCCCTCCACAATGGGTGTAATTAGCCCTCCATTGTTCACCGTACTTCCCTTTGAAAGGTATTGTCCTCCTAATGTAGGGATTCCCTATCCCCGTAGGGATACTTCACCTGTGCCAGGTCCCTGGTCACAGTCTCATTAGTCCTTTAGTGTACTGACTCTGAACTTCCTCTTCACTAACTGAACAGCTTCTGAACTTCAATCCCCAGAAGAACTAACTTTTGATTAGTGCTGTGCCTTATGTATCCTCTGGGGGCTGACACAACTCTGACATCACCAACCAGGGAGTCAGAGCCTGTGACCACTCCCATCCATACATAGGGCACCTCACCAGGGTGTGAGGGCAAACCTCCATAATTACTGCTGGCATGCCCATAACTTACCAGGCCTTACTGTCAGCAGGAGAGATGACTGCAGCCATTTTACAGCATGGTTACATGTATATAGTTTTCTATATGTGCATGTGGAAGTAGGTGTTGTGAAAGGTGCAGAGGGTAGAGTGAGACTGAGCATCTATTGCAGTGAGTAGGAGAGGTGGTCCACTGAGAGTCCATACTGTAGGTTAAAGAGATGAGAAGGGCAACTGAAGTTACCTTGGGATTGTCAGCAGGTATGTTAAAGTCTCCCAGAATGACAGTAGGTATATCAGAAGAGAGGAATCCGAGCGGCAAAGTTGTCAAGAAATTGAGACGTAGGTACAGGTGGATGATCAATGGCAGCAACACCAAAGGAAAGAGGGGAAAAGAGACAGACGGTGTGGACTTTGAATGGCGATAGAGAGGGAAATGGGGGTATGACATGAAATGTGCAGCATGGGGAAAGTAGTATACCTGTCTATTCCCTTGTTTGGGGGTGAGGCTGAGGGAGAGACCTCCATAGGAGAGTGCAGCAGAAGAGGCGGTGTCTGAGGGCATGAGCCAAGTTTCTGTAATGGCTTGAAGGTTGAGAATGTTGGAAATGAATAAGCTATGTATTGCAGTATCTTTGTTACAGACAGATCGTGCATTCCATAGGGCACAAGAAAAGGGAAGGGAGAGATGAGAACTCTACACAGAAAGTCCTATACTTCACCTGCTATGCTTCCCCAAACTTGCTTCAAACTCATATAGAATAATACAGGATTAACACATGATTAATGGCAACTAATATAGAGGAAAAGGAACATGGGAGTCATTATTTCAGCTGACTTAAAAGTAGGCGAGTAATGTAACAAAGTAATGGAGAAAGCCAGCAGGGTGTTAGGTTGTGTAGGGAGAGATATTAGCAGCAGAAAGAGATGGGTGGTGATGACGCTTTATAGATAATTTGTGAGACCTCACCTAGCTTATTATGTTCAATTCTGGAGACCATATCTCAAAAAGGACATCAATTGGAGATTGTACAAAACGGGGCTACTAAGATGGTGCATGATCTGCAGCATAGACCTGTTCAGGGAAGACTAAATGACCTTAATAGAAGATTGGAGGGAGAATGGGGGATATGATCGAAACTTTCAAATACATAAAGGGTTTTAAAAAAGTACAGGAGGAAAGCATATTTCAGGGAATGAGCAGTGCTAGAACAAGAGGTCCTTCTCTGAAGCTGGAGGGTGCCAGGCTAAGGGGAAATGGGAGGAAGTACTTCCTCACAGAAAGGGGAGTGGATTCATCGAAGAGCGTTCCAACAGTGGTGGTGGGGTCTAATACTGTATGGGAATTGAAACATGCTTACAGTAGACATAACGTTGTCCTAAATACAAAAGAAAGCCAGGGATCAAATAGGGTCTGAAAATAGAAAATAGGAAAATAGGCAGACACGATGGTCCAAGTGGTTCTTATCTCCCGCCATATTCTAGGTTTCTATACTTTACTAATTAAACATAGTTGGGTCTTCCCTTCAGCCCATAAATGCTGGACCGTTTCTGCAGTTGATTGTTGTAGTTCTAAAGCAAAAACCTTATCAAATGAATGATGTTTTTGTTTCCCAATAACCTGAACCAGGGTTCCCCAGCAGAACTGTGCTGGTGTTACTTTTGGCCCCTAGTTCAAGAAATATAAGTCAGCAAAATCTTAGGCCAAAGAATAAAGCTGGTCCTGGCAGCCAACCAATTAAGGAAATGCTGTGCGTTATTAGCTATAGGTGCAGTAGTGTACCCAAATCTTTTAAGAAGGCCCTGCTTTTTAAAGCATACTGTTTGTTGCATCATTATCATATTCCTAAGAGAATATTAGATGTATTTGTTTATTTCGCATTGTTTCCTTCATGTATGGCCAGCGAACGTTAGCTGTTGGTTCTTGTGATCAACCTTCAGGCAATCCTTTACGGTAATTAAAGTAATGACTTTGGCTTTGTTCCCCCTTTTGAATTCTGCGTTGGAATTTGGCCAATATGGCATGAAGTGTATAATTACGTGATAATTACTGTATGTGGCCTTGAATGATATGCACCTTAATGTGCTTCTGTCTAGAAACCGAAAACTATGTACTGTATAACATTTGTAGGGAACCAAAATACTTGATAATACTAGTATAAATGGTTGCAGATTTAACCTTGCTTTATCAGTAATTTACCATTAGTAAGAAACTTGAGAAATGTACATAAAACATTGAGGACATTTTTGAAGATGGTAAATTGCTCAAAAATAGGCGGTTACGTCGCCTGCACTATAAGTGCGGCCTAAGGAAAGAGGAAAGAAGGCTGATGTACTCTGCTTCAGAGAGAGAGGCAGAGTGTCAGAAGGTCCCACATTGCATGCACTCACTTTCCCACGGCGTATGTACAGTAGTGGTAGCAATTAAGCAATGTCGCAAACCAGGATTGGTTATGAGCTTAAGAATAATAATATGTTTATACCACAATGTTGTCGTTCTAGCAATATGATAGTGTAATAAAATGCAATCTTTAATGTAACAAAAATAAAAGAAGAGGGGTAGGTACCGATTGAGAGAGGCATCGCTGCTAGAGGATACCTATATGGTACGAGCAGAGAATAGGTGTACTTAAGACGGATGTACACTGTGGATCAGGATAAGATTCTTTGGTGTGAATGAGACTATTAAGTCTGTGTGATTGAACAGTATACAGTATGTTCGTTTAGTGATGATCTCCTTCAGACAGTTCAGTAACAGAGCCGAGTGACTGTAAGGTACAAACACCTATCTGTGTGCTATTTTTAACACCGTATCCCATTGATGCTGCGGTGAGTGCTATGATATTGTATCCAGAGGGGATACTAATGTTGCAAGTGATGTATCAATGTCTTACATACATTAGGAACCAGTCATGTGACCCTGACAGCTTTTGAGAAGGTATGGGCCCAACGACCAGGGGCGGCCGGTGATCTACTAAGGTAGGTGATGTGTGCTGTGGGGGGTCCTTAAAGCCACAGTGTGGTCCACTGAGCGGATAAACCACAAGTGAATTAGTTTGCTGTAACTTAGTAGGTGAAGTCAGTCTGGAGTTGGTGGCAGCCCGTAGGAGAGTGCTTCACAGTGTGGGAGATTGTGTACAGTGGTTACCGTAGTGTGAGCAGTCTTCAATCGACTAATGACGTTATGATGGCACTAGTTAACAGGGCTCATGACGCCATCATAACTTCATTAGTCGATGAAGTCCCTCCTATAGGAGGAGGGAATTGTGGGTATTTAATTTTTATGTGTGTCGTGTATACTTTACTCTTTGACAAAGGCCCGTTGCGGCTGAAACGCGTCAGAGTATTTGCTGTTGCTGTTTTTTATGTGCCAATAAATCTTTTTTGTACCCAGTATCCTGCAAGTTTGGTCCCACGCATTTTTTCCCAGGCAGCTGCACCGCCATCCACAAATCTTTTGCATTGCATACCACTTCGGGAGGAGCACGCCCCACAGCACCTGGATCTTCAGTGATTTGTGAGTTTATTCTTGCTTTTTCCATTTGTATCACTGTACCTATAGCCAGTGACACCCATACAAAATTTACCTCTTACAAAGGTTAGTGGGAGTCCACACAGAGCGGCTTTCAAAGGTCACAAGTGACATGGTTATACTGACTTAACAACGCTGTGTGTATATGGAAAGACAATTGAATTGTTATAATCAACACATGGACATTCCCTGTGAGCATTGCATAGGAGTTCAATCTCCTATTCCTTCACCTTACTAAGGCCAGGGCCATGGTCAAAAAGACCATGCTGAGGCGCGCTGAGCCGCGCTGAGGGGAAACCTTATCCCTATCAGCGCGGCTTTAGTCGGCACTTCCGCAGGCGTGCGGAGGCGTGTGGAATTGCAGCCGACAGGGAAATTTAAGTTTTCTCGCTGAGGGAAGCGGAGGGCCAGTCACGTGACTGCCAAAAGCCAGTGGCAGTCCGTGACGTCGGGGCCGTGATGTGGTGCGCTAGCCCCGCCTCCGCCCCGCCTCCCGCCCGGCTCCCACCCGGCACAAAGCGCGCTCGCTGACGTTCATGCAGGGACAGAAAAAAACTCCTGCTTGAGCAGGAGAGCATGAGCGTCAGCGCTGCCGAGCGCTGTCAATGCTACCATGTCCGAGGCCTAAAGCAGCAATCTGTGCTGCTCATATTCGTATTTGTATTTTGTTTAATATTACCTGAAATGGGAGTTCCTCTGATTCGATCTGCAGTCACCTGACCACTGGAACCCCCAAGTTTTAAGATATAATTGTTAGTCAAAAGAAAACTGCACGTCATCTGGACATGACTTTCGCGGTACATTAGGATGATTACACAGGATGTAAGCACCATAGCAAAGGAGTTAGATACAGTAAAACAGGTTTATTTCGGCAAGACACAACAGAAGCAACACCATTCATAGCTTCAAGGTTACACTGCCCCTGGGACGATTGAAAGCTCCTTGTATTTCCCCCAAATATATTTGTGTATAGTTATCATATCCCCTCTTAGATGCCACTTTTCCAATGTAAACAAATCTGATTTCGCTAGCTTCTCCTCATAAATCAGATTATCCATCCCCTTTATTAATTTGGTGGCTCTTCTCTGCACTCTCTAGTTCCATAATGTCTTTTCTTAGGATTGGTGCCCAAAATTGTACTCCATATTCAAGGTGTGGTCTTACTAGTGCTTTGTAAAGGGGCATAATTATGTTTACTTCCCTTCCATCCATTGCCCGTTTGATGCAAGATAAGATCTTGTTTGCCTTTGCAGCTACTGCATGACATTGGGCACTATTGCTAAGCCTGCAGTCTACAAGCACTCCTAAATCCTTCTCCATCAAGGATTCCCCCAATATATCTCCATTTAATTTGTAAGTCGCCTTTTTATTCTTGCATCCCAAATGCATAACCTTACATTTATCTGTATTAAACCTCATCTGCCATTTACCTGCCCACGTTTCCGGTCTCTCCAAGTCCTTCTGAAGAGAAATTAAATCCTGCTCTGATTCTATTACCTTACACAATTTAATGTCATCAGCAAAGATGGAGACTGCTCTCAATGCCAACCTCAAGGTCATTAATAAACAAGTTGAAAAGCAGGGGTCCCAGTATCGATTCTTGAGGTACTCCACTCACAACTTTAGCCCAACCAGAAAAAGTTCAATTTGTGACAACTCTCTGTTGTCTATCCTTCAACCAGTTTTCAATCCAAGTGCAAATATTTTTACTGAGTCCTATTTGCTTTATTTTGTATACTAACCTCTTGTGTGGAACCGTATCAAAAGCCTTTGCAAAATCTAAGTAGACCACATTAACTGCATTACCCTGGTCTAAATTCCTATTTACTCCTGAAAGAAACTAATAACGTTAGTTTGGCATGACCTATCCTTCATAAATCCATTCTGACTATTACTAATAATTTTTATTTCCATTAGGTATTCCTGAATATTATCCCGTACTAAACCATCAAGTAGTTTCCCCACTATTGAAGTTAGGCTTACAGGTCTGTAATTCCCTGGTTGTTATCTAGCTACCTTTTAAAATATAGGCAATACGTCTGCGTTTCGCCAATCTGTGGTACTGAGCCTGTGGAAATGGAGTCCTTCCATATTAAATGTAATGTTTGGCTATTACTGAACTTAACTTGAGAACTCTTGGATGTATGCCATCGGGGCCAGGTGCCTTATTTACTTTAAAATTATCAAGCCGCCTATGAACTTCTTCCTCCATTAACCAATTGTTCATTAATATAGAGGTTGTGACTTCCTCCTGAGGCACTACTATTGCAATTGATTCTTCCCTGGTAAATACAGAGGCAAAGAATGTGTTTAATACCTCTGCTTTTTCCTTATCTCCAATAATGTGCTTGTCCATTTCACACTGAAATAGTCCTATATTTTCGTTTCTCGTTTTTTTGTTTTTAAGGTACTTAAAGAACTTTTCAGGGTTGATGTAACTTTCTATTGCAATCCTTTTTTTTTCATTATCCATTGTTGCTAATTTGATTGCCTTTTTGCAACTTTTGTTACATTCCTTATCATTCTGATACGATGCCTCTGTCCCTTATGACTTGAAGAATTTAAATGCCTGCCTCTTCTTTTCCATTTCCTCCCCTACTGTATCTGTTATTTAGCCACATTAGTTTAGACTTGTTTCTTTTATATTTATTACCCAAGGATATACACTGATAAGTGTGCTTTGCTAACAATGTTTTAAAGACTGCCCATTTACTTTCCACATTTTCCTCTGCAAAAATATACTGTAATTCCTATTTATTCCTTGTAGATTAGTCCTCAGTTTATAAAAATCTGCCTTTCTAAAGTTTAAGGTCTTTGTTGAACCCAAGTATTATGGTTTTTGATCATTTATTTAAAATGAGACCATGTTATGATCACTGTTACCCAAATGTTCCCGAACTTGAATATTTGGTATTACGTCTACATTATTTGATATTACCAAATCCAGTTTTTTGGTCACTGAAAAGACTGCTATTCAAAACATTGAAGCATAAGGAAAATTTTCAAATTGTAATCGTTAACAGCAATAAATGGTGAAAAAAAAACACCAACAAATGGTGCAATAAGACAGGGGGCAACCTAGGGAAGAAACAAGGGGGGCAGGAGTTAAAGAAACACACCCACAGAAACAAAAGCACTTATTTGTGTAAGTGCTTATAGCAATATAAACCAGACCAGCTTTAAGCAGCTACTAAATACCAAATTTCCATGATAAAGGGGGCTATGTATCGGGCACTATGTCCCTTCTTCAGGCCCATTCCACCTAGAAGTGGTACTTCCCTTTACGATGATCGTCTGGTTTGTCCCAAAGAATACTGCACAGCTGCAGAGGGTGAGGAGCTGTAGCATCGAGCATCTGCTGATCTTAACTGCTGTCCAGCTGATTCCCACACTGTCATCTGAATCCAATGTTCATGTGGAGTGTCTTAGAGCTTTCACTCCTTCCTTAACTTTAAATACCCGTTTTTACGTTTGATGTCACAGTGTCCGTCATGTGACTGCACGTCGTAGCAGAGGAAGAGAATTAATAATCTTCCAATCCGACACCAAGACGCTGTCCACGTTGTCAAGGAAGGGACTTGAAACCCCGCAACAGGACTTCTATGGATGCCCCTGTAATCCCCATAACGGCTATCAGTCCCGTCAACAGCATGAAATAAAAAGGAAATCAGTGAAATGCCCACACAGTAAATCCACGCTGAAACCCATTGATATCAATCTTACTGTTTCCAGAGTTCTACTGATGTCGATAATAGCATGTGCATATGTGTGACTGGGAATACAGGTAACCAAACAGTGTTAAGGTGTCTTATTTACAGTTCAATAATAAAATAAATAACAAATATATCCAAAATAAGGTACAGTCAGTCCTCTCAATGAAATAGTGACATCCATCTACCCTATGCATAATATAATATGATGGAGGGAGGAAAGAGAGCACCACACCCATCCAGTGCCAGAAAACCTGGTGGTATATCTCCTCACATCACTAATGCAGGGACCACATCCCAGGAGAGAGAGGGAAATCTTATTCCTTCTATCTTAAGTGGACCTAGGAAAGGTAAAGGAAGGCAGGGGGCGAAACAATGGAGAAAAGGGAGGGGAGAGGGCAGAGAGAGACCACACAGTTACAGACAGTGGTGCCAGCCTCCCAAGCTCCACCAAGCAATCAGAGTCTCAGAGGTGATGACGGGGAGAGACTACCCCGGAGTAAGGGAGGCAGAAGGTACATTCAGAATAATGATCCCTATCCCTTATTCAATCTGATTAAACGTTGATGGCCGCCACCGAACTTCTCCGAGGCAGACAACACCACCACCAGATGAAATACCAGACCCATCTCCATCCTTCAACAGAGATCAGTATCTGAGATAAATTTGTATGTCCCCTCCACAAAAGAAACAACGAATGTCTAAATCTTTATTCATGCCCCCTGGGGCCAGTGTGCCAAGTTTTCTGATCCAATCCGCCTCCCTCTGAAGCAGTCTCCTAACCCTATTGCCACCTCTAATAGATTTAATGACATTATCAAATATCTCAAAGCGCCGTTGGCTCAAATTATGTCCTGCGCTTACAAAATGATTAGCCACAGGGGCCTCCAAATCACGGTTATTTAAAGTACCGATTACCCTTATAGGGTTACTATTGGCATCTCTTTTATTGTCGTACAGTAAGGTACCTATGTCTGTCTTTTGAGCTCATTAATGGCTTTATCAATGCAGCTCCTACTGCATCCCCTGTTGAGGAATTTCTGTTGCATAATATTTGTTTGTTTTTTAAATCCCCCCTTTGTGGAAGTTATGGATAGCGCTCAAAAACTGTCCCACTGGTATTCCTTGTACTAGGGGTCTGAGGTGATGGCTACTTGCTAATAGGAGGTTATCGTGGCAATTGGCTTTCTGTCTACTCTGGTCTGAAGCATACCCTCATCATCCTTGATGATTTCTATATCTAGGAATACAATTATCTGCCTACTAGTCTCTGATGTGAGTCATAAATTGAAATAGTTACTGTATTGTTTAGTACATTGGTGAACTGCACAAATTGTTGCTCTGTGTCCATCATCGATGTATCGTGCCCACATTTCAATATGTTGTGTACTTTATACTAGTACATTTCTTCAGAGAACACAAACATGTCCTCCTACCACCCTAATTAAATATTCACACACTGTATGTGGGGGCACATTTTGTGTCCATTGCTGTTCCCTGTATTTGATTAAAGAATTGTGCTGTGTTGCATACTAGTGTATGGGGATTCCACATCTAATATTGCTAAGAGAGTGTCTGGAGAGGCATTCTATCCCTGACACAATGGGGCGTACTGGAGGGTTCTGTAGATTTTTGTGTACTTTTGGTATACTATACAGCGTGGCTGTTTTTGGGTGTTTAACCATCAGGAATTTAAATTTAAAAATTTAAATATTTTTCAGATAGGACTTTTTGTTTTAGACCAGATATCAATATGTTATATAGTGTTTTGGAAAATGACATTATTGGGTCACTTGAAAGCCTGGGGTAACACTGCTTGTCATTGAGAAGTCTCAAATTCTTTTGTATGTAGTTTGTTTAATTCATAAGTAGTCAGGGCCGGTTTTAGAATTTTACTGCCCATAGGTACTTAACTCTTGGCCGCCCTGGTATCCTCCTCCTCTTGCAGCGTCCCAATGTCAATGGCGGTGCGTTTCCATGACAATGAGATTCCATGTGGTGTTACGTTATCATGGCAATGCGTCATTTAACTACGCTGCATGAGGAGAAGGGCAAGGCTGCAGGAGGAGGTAAGAACCTTAACAGAGGCCCCGCGGTCTCCCCCATGAATCAGTTTTATTGTAGTGAGGAAGAGAGCGGGGCCTCTGCAACCGCCACACCGGCTGCACCAAAATTGGCCACCACCCTTAGCCCAAACCTAGTACTGTAAATACATGCCTGACTACAGTGTTCCCCCTTTATCAGAAGGTTTTTATGACAATACTTCTTATATCTCTAAGTTGTTCTAATGCTTTAGTTTCATCTGTCTCTGTACGTTCTTCCTACCAATTAGATTGTAAGCTCCTCGGAGCTGGGACTCCTCTTCCTAAATGTTACTTTTATATCTGAAGCACTTATTCCCATGACCTGTTATTTATATTATTTGTTATTTACATGATTGTCGCGTGTTACTACTGTGAAGCGCTATGTACATTAATGGCGCTATATAAATTCAATACAATACAATCCAGGCTCATGTTTTGTGCACCTTTTGCCTAAATATTCTCCATGTCACGACTGACCAGTTTTAAGAACATTTCCAAATCAGCTATAGTGCCAATAGGTGGTATAAAACTTCTCTTTAGTTTTAGAGAGGTAAGCTGTCCTTTCCAAACTGACTTTTCATTTTCTGTTATTAGTGAGATCATATCCTCTAGCAGTCTAAAGTCACCTGCATCCAACTGGTCTGTATTGATTTCCATATAATGACATTTTTCTTTTTTCTTAAAGAACTTGTGGAGTGGTAATATTCTTACAAAAAGATTAATGGCTTTAATCCTGTTAAATAAGTTAAAATTCTGTGATAGTGAGAAGGAAAGTCCCTTCTTCAAGACACCCAAATGTGTTTCACTTAAAACAGCATCTGATAGATTAATGATTCATCTTGATTAATTAGTACTTCTAAGACTATCATCTCTCGGCCTCTGAAGCCCCACTGTTCTAGATTCCTTAGTTTTGCTCTTGCCCCTTCTGGTCTTCTCTGTCTGAGAAGTGGGCCCTGCCCTTGGTATTCCCAGGACGTGGTCTTTTACACTGAGCTGGTTATCCCACGGAATCACAATCCGCAGCGCTGAACTGGAAGTGCCTTGTAGCGCACCGAGTGCTTCTGTTGAGTGGTGACATACCAGTGGTAGGGACTCCTCTTATACAGATGGGCGTCATGCTTCCTTAAGAGCATGAAAGCTATATTTTATCTATGAATCCGCGAGTGTAATACCTAAACCTGACTATTTTTATTTTTTATTAAACCAACTGTGTTATGCTACGGGCGGTTTGCACTCTTTCTTTTCTCTCACTATATTTTTCTGTTTTATGACATTGGAAACTGAATCCAACCATGTAGCCTATTACTTGGAACAGCATGTGAGTGCAGTCGGATTCTATTGAGCACATTTTATTAGTATTTGGACATACTACACTGTATATTTCCTGTTTTCCTGTATGAAGTGGGGATTGAATATTCATTGTAACTGTTTTATCTTTCCCCCATTTAAATATTTTGTTGCCATTTATTATAATTTTTATAATATATTTTTACACCTATTTTAGCACTCACAATATTTACTTAGTCATGAAAGTTTAATACATATTTGCACTATATTATTTATTTAAGGAGTGACCTTTATTTAGTGGTTTCCCAACTTGTTCAATATGCAAGTTTTGTACTGTAAAATGTCAGCGAAGCTGCATCATGAGAGGTACACTGCACTTAAAAAAACTTTGAGTAAAAATGGAAATAACCATGCTTGTGAGTAATATTTTCTGTTATAAAGTATACATTTAACATTCTTTAGCCACTGGAGGAAGTTGCTAAGTATTAATATTCTGGCAATGTTCTCAGAAACCCTCTCTCTTTACATACATGTCCCAGGAAGTCTGGAGCAGCAGTAGGACTGCAATAAAGACTGTTCTGTTAAGATGACTCCAATTTCTATATCTTTATTACATATGGCTATGAGATGATACTAAACTCACAAGCACAGACCTAAAGGACACAGGCTGCTTCTATTTGAATTGTCTCACCATTTCTACCCAAAACCAAATGTGGGGGTAATACTGTGAAATCCTGTCTCTCTTCACTGCTAATGATATTACAGATGAAGTTATGAAAACTAAATCTATCTTGCTAAGTAATGTGTGTGACCAGGTCTCTCTCTGGGGTTCCCCGTACCTTCGGTAGCTGTGGATGGCTGTGGGGATGCTCGGCGAGTGCCGGGGGTATTCAGGAGGCAAGCGCAGGTGCCAGGAGAGGACGGTGAGGTGTGCGTGGGTGAGCGGCAGTCGGCGAGGCGATTGAGTTGCCAGAGGCTCCTTACGGCTCCCTTTGCAGGGCGCCACCATCTTGTATGTGGCCGCACATGCCAGTGCAGTCGCGCATGCGCAATAGAGCCAGAATAGCGGTGGCCTTCTTGATTATTGCTCCGCAGGGGAACTACAAGCCCCAGCAGCTCACATGGCGCGAACTAGCCAATAGGGCTGTAGCATCCCCTGCTCAACAGAAAGGATACATTTGGGGCGTCTGAGACCACGCCAGTCGGAGCTGGGAAAAGGAGAGGGTAGGGTGTGTGTGCAGAGTGTCTGTGATCCCTGCACTAGGCCAGAGACCCCTTTAGGCCTCAGCCAGGCCCCAACTCCCCTATGCTTGTGGCTGCTGCAGGGACCATATCAGTAGATATATAACCAGACATATAATCCAATTATCGGTGCAACAGAAACAATTCACAGGTAGAGCATGTCATCAAATATATTCTTAATGTCCCTTAGTGTGAGTGATTCATAATATTCATTGTAGTATAATGATATAAACATGTGCACTTTGCTCATGTATTAAGAGTATAGACAGTATTTGATAGTATTTATTGCCTGTAGCTCATATAATAGTAGTCGCCTCAACCTTAGGCTTAAATCATTGAGTGGGATTTATGGAGTACTGGGGAAGCACAACAACCCGAAGGTAATGTGCACCTTTTCACCACAATTTAAATGGGGGTTAAGCTGCACTCCACAAAATAAATTAAGTATACAGTTTACCGGTGCTGCTGGTTCAAGGAAGTACCTGCCAGGTATATTCCAAAGTGTACTCAGGAAAGAAGGATCCAGCGCTCTACGGTTTTCTAAATAAAGTAAATTTATTGTGCCACACAACGTTTCGACCAATAGGTCTTTCTCAAGTGACTAGGCACCTTTTCACCACCACACTTAGATAGGACTAATTAGAGCATAAAGGCTATACAAAACTATCTGGCACAATAGAACTCCAAAGGTAACTCACTGTTTGTTGAGGCAGAGACTCCACAGAGCATGCATCCAATGTCAGTTGAAATAGAGGCTCCTACTCTTTGACAAAGGGCTTTGCCCAAAATGCGTCAGAGTTGCTTAGTCTGTCCTATTTTTGTGGATATCTCTCCTAGTCACTTCCAAATAAATTTGACTTATTATTCTTGGTGTGCTGTTTCCCCTGCTATTTGCCCTACCTGCGGTGCTCCGCTTATCCCTCTCATGAGGTTACTCTCTTTGCCATCCCAGTAGATAGGGACACTGCCCTGTAGTACAAGTGTGAGGGACTCAGCCAGGACGCGGCGGCAAAACTGGCAATCCGGTGGTCTGGGACCAGGTCACCCCACAGATAAGAGACTCTTCATTGTGGGACCCTCCAGCTGCACACCACCCTACGCGGA
Source organism: Ascaphus truei (assembly GCA_036426205.1). NCBI lineage: Eukaryota > Metazoa > Chordata > Amphibia > Anura > Ascaphidae > Ascaphus > Ascaphus truei. The sequence continues at coordinate 286,787,015 of CM071568.1, read as the reverse complement.
AGCAGACTCATCGCTGACGACAACGGCGTGGGACCAGACGGCTCCTTTATCTTCACTCTGTGCTACCGGGTGCTGGAGTACCTGGCAGGTATCACACCTACACCTACAAGTGCACCAACTTTAACACTGGTTGTGGGCAGTGCTGTCGCACACATTGGGTGGGTTGACTCTTGTACAAATACATTTGATTTGTACCAAGCCCCTTGGAGTGCCGGTTACTTCTCTGCTTTAGAGGACTTGCAAACTATATATCTTCCAACATTTGGGTGATTTTCAAGAACCCGAGGCAGCTGATCTAATCCAGTGAGTGCACCTATACTTTTCTACTAAAAGCCAATCGCGAACATCACAAGCATAAACACAATTAAAAACACACAACCGTTTTAAAACACTTAAAATAGCCATTTTATTCACTAATGGGAGTAACAGGGGTCTTATAACTCTCTGGGTGCTGGGCTCTACATAAGCCAGCTTACCCAGGTCGTCTCACGGAAATCAAGCCTCGTCCATGGCTACAAAGTTCCAGAATAACCACTGGCTTGTATTTCCAGGCAGTCTACGATCACCGAGACTACCCATAAGCAACTGTGGAACTCTGTGATGGCCAAGCATTTGTAATTTCCCACCTCCTTTTCGAATGAATGGAAGAACACAACCCAGTCAATCAGAGAGCGGCGGGAAGGACAAATGGGCCATCCACAAGTGAGGGTGTGTGGCTGCAAGTCTGGTCGTTTGCTGATCGTGACATCAGATCAAGCGAGAGATAAGGATCGGCCAATGAGAAGAGCGACTATGGCCACCATTACCAGCCGAGGTCATCTGACTCAGAGTTCCCCGAGGGTGAATGAGATGGTGCTGACTTGGCAGTCCTGAAATCAGCTCTGCTTTTGGTCCGTGTGCAAAATCAGCGGGTGCTCTTTGAGCCCAAACGTCTCTGGACACTGGCCCAGTGTTCTGGAAAAGATTCTGGAAATGTGGGCCTACGTGCCCACACATAGGCATTCTTCCCCACCCCCACAGCTTAGGAAAATGGATATCCAGTAGGGGAGTGACTCTGAGGTTGAAAGGGATCTGGCCCCCCTATGTCCAGCAAGGTGGTACACCAGCCCCAGATGTGTTAAAGCACTACATACACGGGACCACTACTTTCAAATACAATAATAGCAGTAATAACTTGAAGTAATCGTTTTCTGTATGACTTTATCAGTCTCTCACATCGTTGTGGAGGAATTTTGGCCCACTCTTCTTTACAACGTTGCTTCAGTTCATTGAGGTTTGTGGGCATTTGTTTATGCACAGCTCTCTTAAGGTCCCGCCATAGCATTTCAATCAGGTTGAGGTCTGGACTTTGACTGGGTGTAAGAGACGTGTTCAGAGGTATGCAATGGAGACTGTTTTAAGGTGAAATTAAAATAAGGCTTTATTGCGCCTGTCACTTTAAACACAGCAAACATGTAAATCAGCAAACAAAATCCGCTCCACTTTGGAGTATATATATTGTACACTTGTAGTCCAGCTCTCTTTAACTGTGTGGTTACGATTCACCAGCCCAAGTCATAGGGACATTTATATATACATAAAGACATAGATAACAGTCTTATAAGAAAAGTCTTATCTGTTTTCTTGTAGAGGAAGGCTTCTTTGTTCTCCTGGTGTCCATACCTTTGTGCGATAAGGCAATGTCAGGATCCAGGTTTAGAAGTACTTTCCCCTGTGTTTTGCTGGCAGCATGCAGTCTCTTCTGGCAGGCTCAAGATGTCTGTCTCCTTGTTCAGCTCACATGTGTGCTCAGGAGTCTCCCTTCCTGTCTCATGACAGGCTTTTTCTAACACCTGTAATCAGCCAGGTGGTGTTAGTTAATTGCCTACCAGCAGTTAACCACCACACTGCTGGATTAAAGGCACATTTGTGAACAGGGATAAGTCCCCTGTTACATACCTCCCCTGTTTGTGGGAAGCTCGGGCTTGCCACGGCCGACGCCCATCCTTCCACTCTCATTCGAGATATCTCTGTGACTTGAATGAGAGTGGATGGAGGAAGAGAACCCTCAGTCCCACTGGGATTGGAGCCCTTTCTCCAGTTTAATCGGGTCTCCTCCCGAAGGTGCTTGAGATCAGCACTCCTCAGTCGCTCGAGGAGGACTTTTTCCAAGAATAGTCTTTTTACTGCATGCGCGGTCATGAGATTTCCCTTGCCTCGGGTGCTCCTCTTATTGTACGCAGTCTGTATGGCAACAGCTGCAGAGCGTTTAAGAATAGCCCTTTGAGTTTTCCGCTCTTGAAGCTGCCTCCCTGCACTTGTTCCACTCAAGAAGTTGCTAGTTCAGCTTCTTTGGGATTGAGTTGCAATTCCACATCCTCTTCCAGAGAATGTCCCATCTTTTCAGCTTCATCAGCTAAGGATTCTTCTGGTTTTGATTCTGCACATATACCTTTTTTTGTTGCCTGTTCCGTGGCTGAAGGTTTAGCTAGTGCTTGTTTAAGTGGTTCAGACTTTGCAACCTTGTTTTTAGGTGAGCGATGCTCCCAGCTCTCACTGTACCCTTTTTCCTTTGGGTTTTTGTGGCTGTGGGATACTGATGCTTGGTCAGGGTCAATACTTGTCCTGGTAGTACTGTAATCTCATCCGTGAGAGATCCCTGTTTTTTGAGTGCGTCTTGCAAGTCTCTTCTCAGGGAATTTATCTGCGCATTTTGCTTTCTCTGAGCTTGCTTCCACATTTTCATTGTATTGTGAAGCACTGTGAATTTCTTTGCTTGGGCCACAGTTACTTGTCTCAGTTTCTGGACCTTCTTGTGCTCCCTCTTGTGCCAAGTCACCTGGGCTCTAAGCTTGGCCTTTAGCGATGCTTTGGTGATGCTCAGGGTAGCCTTAAGTTTCTCATGCTGCTTTGCGGGGACGTACTGGGTAATCAGACGTTCCTGCAGTACTTTTATTTCTTTTTCAGCCTGCAGATTGTCTTCCTGCAGAGTTTGCTGCTTCTCCTCTGCATTCTGGAGGTGCGTACGCAGACCTTGCAGTTGGTTCTGCAGTCGGTGCTCTGCTTCAAACTTTTCCTCTTCCAAAAGTTTATTTATTTCTTTAAGCTCGTGCAGCTTTTCATTTTTTTCCTTGACGTCGTCTGTCAAATGAGAATTCTCTTCTTTCAGTCTTAATTTTTCTCTTTTTGCAGTCTCTGTAATGTTCAGGGCCTCCTTCCATTTACGCACATCTGCTTTGAGAATGATAGTCTCCTGGCGTGAGATTTCCTTCTCTAGGTTGAGGGTCTGAAGCTCCTTCTGAGAGACTTTGAGATCTGTATTAAGATTGACAATAGTTTCTTTAGAATTGTCCAGCTCCTCAGCGAGACTGTGTAGTTCCTTTCTGGAGACTTCCAGTTTTGTGTGGCCGCTGTTGATCTCCTGCTGTGAGGCATCCAGTGCTGCGCGAAGATTGTGAACATCTTGCTGCAAGACTGTAATCTCCTTCAGTGCCTCCTCATACTTCCGCTTCAGTTTAGCCATCATTTTATCCGATTGGCTAAGTTTTTCATCCATGGCGGTAATAGTAGCGTTTGCAGTATCTAGCTCAGTCTTGAGATCGTCCAATTCTGTCCTGGCCAAAGAGTACATCGTGAGCACATTCTTCTGTAGCTCCACGTAATTTTTCAGTAGCTCTGCGTAACCATCTTTCTTCAGTTTCAATTGTTCCCGAAGCAGATCACAGTCACGCCTGGCAATTTTCAGGGCATCTTCAGGGCTGGTCAAGGGATCGTCACTCACTGGTTCCGGCTCCGCTTCCCTGGAATGGTTGATTGAGGGTTCCTCACTGTTGGCACCGGACAGACACTTCTTTGGATCACCCGACTTTTGCCTTGGGCCCTCTGGATATTTGGTCATTCGCATGACGAATCCTCCATTTTCTCTAGGCTGCAGGGCATCTCGGTCCCCCTTTTTCTCTGCGGGATCTGCGGACATGTCTGTTCCTTCCACGGTACGTGAAGAACCGCTTTTCTTTTTTCGCCTTTTTGTTTTGGATGACTCCGTCCCCTCAGGGATACTGGGGTCTCCATCTTCATTTGAAATTTTAGCAGCTTCACTGGATCCACCATGCTTTTCTTGCAACTGTATTAGCTGACGGAAATATTCGGTGATCCGCTGCTCCCGCTCTTTCTCATTAGGTATACTGGATGTGCAGTTGCTAAGTAAAAACTCCTATTTGCTTTACACCAGGGCTGCACAACATACGGCCCGCAGGCCGCATGCGGCCCGCCGGGGCACCCCGTGCGGCCCGCGACGGCCCCCCTTCAATTTCCCCCCTTCCTCCCTTGCCCCCTTCCCTCCTTCCCTGGTAAATGCTCGCAGCCGCATGATGTCTGTGCCCTCTAGGAGCGCGAACAAGCAAACCAGCAAACGTGCGCTCCCCCTAACCCCCCTTCCAGGCTCCAGCAGGGGGACGCGCTCCAGCAGTAGCGTGACCCGGAACTTCCGGGTCTGTTACTAGAGCGTGCATACAGATTGTCTTCCTGCAGAGTTTGCTGCTTCTCCTCTGCATTCTGGATCATTTCGGAGGTGCGTACGCAGACCTTGCAGTTGGTTCTGCAGTCGGTGCTCTGCTTCAAACTTTTCCTCTTCCAAAAGTTTATTTATTTCTTTAAGCCGTGCAGCTTTTCATTTTTTTCCTTGACGTCGTCGTCAATGAGAATTCTCTTCTTTCAGTCTTAATTTTTCTCTTTTTGCAGTCTCGTAATGTTCAGAGGCCTCCTTCCATTTACGCACATCTGCTTTGAGAATGATAGTCTCCTGGCGTGAGATTTCCTTCTCTAGGTTGAGGGTCTGAAGCTCCTTCTGAGAGACTTTAGATCTGTATTAAGATTGACAATAGTTCTTTAGAATGTCCAGCTCCTCAGCAGACTGTGAGTTCCTTTCTGGAGACTTCCAGTTTTGTGTGGCCGCTGTTGATCTCATGCTGTGAGGCATCCTGTGCTGCGCGAAGATTGTGAACATCTTGCTGCAAGACTGTAATCTCCCCCTTCACCTCGCCACCAATTTTAAATTGGTTTTAGTTGCCGCCACCGCCGCCGCCATCCACCACCACCTCCTCCTCCTGTTGCCGCCACCGCCGACAACGACTCTGTTGCCGCTGACGCCACCTCTGCTACCCGCCGCCAAATCCTCAGGTAGGCATGGGGTGGGGGGGGGGTTTCATTCATTCATGCGGGGGGCTGCTGAAATGACTTGGGGGAAGATGCTGGATGCTGACTTGGGGGGGTGGGATGCTGACTTGGGGGGGGGTGGGGATGCTGAATTGTGGGGGGATGCTGGATGCTGATTTGGGGGGGGGTGCTGACCTGGGGGTGGGAGATGCTGACTTGGGGGGGGATGCTGACTTTGGGGGGTGGGGTGCGGATGCTGATTGGGGGGTGTGGATGCTGGACTTGGGGGGTGGGGGGGGGGGGATGCTGATTGTGGGGGGGATGCAGGATGCTGATTTGGGGGGATGCAGGATGCTGATTGGGGGGATGCTGGATGCTGACCTGGGGTGGGGATGTTGACTTGGGGGGTGGGATGCTGACTTGGGGGTGGGGTTGATTGGGGGGGGGATGCGACTTGGGGAGGGATGCTGACTTGTGGGGGGGGGTATGCTGGATGCTGATTTGGGGGGGGAGGATGCTGGATGCTGACCTGGGGGTGGGTATGCTGATTTAAATGTAATTTTGTTTCAATAAACATTGTAATAAATGTGTTATTTTGAATAATAAATGCTTCTTTACCCGTGCGGCCGACTCTGTTTTCCTTGTGAGGTGCAGGGGGGAGACTGATGGGAGGTACAGGGGGGAAGAGGGATGGGAGGTGCAGGGGAGGAGAGTGATGGGAGAGTGCAGGGGGGGGAGAGTTATGGGAGGTGCAGGGGGGGAGAGTTATGGAGGTGCAGAGTGTGGAGAGTGATGGTGATTAACCAG